>CM062807.1:388640224-389840224 GCA_031772625.1 Pinus tabuliformis
ATTTTCTGCCATATTTAACCAAGTTTATTTTTCAATGCCGGTTAATATAAAGCCTCCTCTTGGATCCGCTCTCTTGCACTACCCGGGCGCCTTTGATCCAGAATGGAGTTCCAGCTGAGGAGAAAGGAATCTTGAAACACTTGAAGAGATGCAGAATAGTGCAGTAGATGTAGAGGCTCATTTGCTGATTCGAAGGGCAAAGTTGAAGGAAGAAGAGATGAAAAACATAGATCCAGATGAATCAACATCTCTAGAGGTAAAGCTTGACATTTTGGTAAGTGCAGTGGAAGAGATGATGCAAAGGATCATCACAAGGAATGAGTATAATGTTCAAACCCATGGCTCGCTGATTGAAGAAGAACAAGTTGTTGATCCAAAACATCTTCTTTCTTATCCTAGTTGTCATAGATCTGATAATGATTGTCTTATAGATCATCTTGGAGAAGAGAGATCTGTTGATATGACATGTATGCTTGATGATGTGTTTTATACTGACGATTTGCCTCAGTTTGATCAGTATGATGATGATTATGTTCTCCAAACAGAAGCTAATCTTGCAGAAAAATCAGCAGCTAGTTTGTGGGAGGAGGAAGTTCATTTTCAGCAGTTCGAATACAATGTTTAGCCATCACATATCAGCTATGGAAATGACGAGCAAAGTGCAAGAAATTTTGAAGTAAGTGAAGGATCTTTGCCTTTTTTTTTTGCTTCATTTCAGTTCATCAGAAGAACATTCCTGCAATCAGAAATCAATTGTCGACAAGTCTTGATTTGGACCATCTTGAGGACAATGAAAACCTTGTTCAAGACTTCTCATATCCAGATTTGCAGCCCCCGAATGCCATTGATTGTCAAGTTGCAGATGAAGACTTGGAAGCTGGCACATATGATCAGATGATGCATGATGATTCTGTATCTTTCTGTTTTGAATCATTTCAGTTTTTGAGGGAAAATTGCATAGTACATCTTCAGTAAAGAATGAGAAGCATGTAGGGAATCATGTAATCACATTGGAACCAATAGAAAATGGGTTGCAGCAGTTTTTTCATGTTTTTCATGATCCAATAGCAGATGTGTTGGATGATGTCTGCATTCAAAGTCCTTCTCCATTGAATACATGTGAACTTGAAACGTGTGCTGATATAAATTGATCCATACAGCTGGTTTCTTTGTCATTTTCAGTAGAAGTCTCGTCACAAATATCAGATAAAAGTTTGCATTCATGGTATGAAGAGAAGAGAAGTAATCCATTGGATAAGCTAAGTCCCAGTGTGCATGAATTTGAGATCCTTATGCAGTGTTTTTGGAGGCGGATAAAGAATCCATATCATTCAATGCATCTGTTTCCAAGTTTTCATGGGAGTTTCCTTTCAGTAGTTCTCTTTTGTTGTTCATAAGCAAGCACTTGCGGAGAATTAAAACAGCAGCCAGAATGCTTACTTGGTTGCATTGGTTGTTTCATTTCAATTGATCAGCTGATGAATGAAACTGTTAGAGTAGGTTTTGATAAATAAGCTCTACTTTGAGCATCATTTCCAGTTTGTCGGTTGTTTTTAAGTATCGAGTCAGTTTTTAGTTGAGTGAGAGTCAATTTGTGTCGTCAAGTCATCAGTTTTTAGTCATGCATTTCAGCTTGAAGTTATTGACTCCATAGCCCAATGGATGAAGGCACTGCCTGCTTTCCCAGAGATCTGTAGTTCTTGGCACCTCCAAGGAGCTACCATCCCCATTGGAGCCATTGTTAGTGTCGGTATACTTCATCCCTCCGTCAGAGATCAAATTCTCTTGTTGCATTGCATATTAGGTGTCTCGCTCAGTCAACTGCATTCCATTAGGAGCATGGATCATCTGACGGTAGTGGCTTCTCCTACAGTTTCCCTCATGTCATTTACCTGTTGGCTCATGTTTACTCATTAATATCATGTACTGTCACTTTTTGTCTTAAAAATTGCAAAAGTCTTTTCTAGGGTTTCATTGTCATTTAGGTCTAGGGTTTCATTAGGATTTCATCAAAAAGGGTTTCAAAATGTCCAATAACAACCAGCAGGCACATGAGGAGGTTCCAGTACCAATAAATTCATAATCACTTGCTTAGAAATGTATTTTTCAATAGAGTATTCTAGGTTTTTGTTGTATAAATTCATGTAATTTCAGTTCTCTTGTATGTAAATCACTTCAGTGGCAACCCTGGTCACCTTGCCAAGCTTCAGCTGCTCCATCCCCTGCAAGGCAAACAAAAAATCAAAGCATTCAGTTCATCACAGGCAAAAATAAAGCAAACTGCCCAAAAACAGAGTTTGAAAAGTAAGTCACATTGCAAACATTGTAAAAGTGGGTTTTATGAAGGAAAAATCAAAAGCTCTTGTATATAAATCATCTTTACAATTCAAAAGCTCATTGGCACTCAAAGAAGAAAGATTGAGCAAAGTGAAGGTCATGTTGGAGAAAGGAAGCAAAATCGCAGCAAAGAGTTCCAGTTTTGGAGGCGCGGCGCATTGGGCAACTGGCGCGGCGCACATATCAGGCACGGCGCATAGAGCCGCGATCTCCAATTCAAATTTACACAGGCACGGTGCATAAACAGGGTGCGGCACATTGGGTTTGAGGCACGACGCATAGAGCTGCCAGCCCGATTTGCTTAAAAATTCCCTCAAATTGAAAAATGACTCAAGTCTTCTAGTTTGCAAGTAAGTTAAGCCCTCTTCCTTGCTAGTGAAGGAGTTTTTCATACAATTTATGGTGGTTATGTAAAAGAAAAATCAAACCCTACTTCCTTGCCATTTCTCCAGAAACTATTACCTAGGGTTTGTATTGGTTATTTTGGCTGCCAAGTTCATTCTACCACTCCCTCACTTTTCACTCCTCCATTTATTTTCTCACCTTATTCACCCATTCCCCAACTTCTATATTCAGTCATCCCTATCCCCAATTTCCCATTTTTCCCAAATCCTAACTATAAATCCCCAAAACTTAATTATTGTCCCAAGAGCTTCATATCACCATTCAGCTGTGTGTACCATCATTCAGAGGGGTTTTCATCATCATGTCAAGTTCCAATGGGTCATTTTACACATTTTTCATGCTTCACTTGTGCCTAGGTAAGGTTCATTTCCCTCTCCTAGGCTTTTGAAGGTAATTTCTCTTGGATGGCCAAATCATCAGTAAAACTTGTATCCTGATGTTTATACACCTTCCCCTATCCTTAATGTACCTTATTAAACACTTCCCATCATTGATATCCCCCAAATTCTCATTTTTCCACAAACCCTAGTTTCTTGCTACAACTTGACAATTTTCTAGGTTGGGCCTGTGTTTAGCCCTTTTGGACCCCTTCCCCTCACTCAATATTTTAAATTACACTTTTCCTTGCTTCCTAACATCCCTCCCTACTTCCAAAAATTTTCTCAAGAATTGAGAAGCCCCTTATCCCATTCATTTCGCTTCATTTCGACAAATCCTTGTTCCACACATCGAGATAGGTTTTACTCCAATGATATTTATGAGAAAGAAAAGATGAATTTTGGAAAACTGAGAGAGGTTTTTGTCCAAAATAGGCCAAGGAAGAGAAACCTCCTTCACTTTTTACACAGGCGTCATGGTTTTAGAGAAATGTCAAAAATACAGTTGCCTCAGGAGAATTGATGCACCTCTGAAGTGACCTTGGGAAAATCAAGTTTTCTCTTAGCTTGGTTGTCCAAATGACTTGCTTATGAGAAAAATAATAACTATACAGAAATATATTTCGAATGAGCTATCATGAGCTCAATTTGGAGTTGAGGAAGACCTTCCAAAGTTGACTGCAATAGCACTCTGCCTTTAGGCAGCATCATTTTTCACATTTTTACCAGTCTTGGGATATTTGATTTTTGACAACGAAAATGAACTCCAAATTAAAAAATTATAGTTTGGTTGGAAAGTAAACTAAATAACCTTTCCAAAGAGCTATCCTACGCCCAAGTTGGACACTGGGAAGGCCCTCAAAACTGGTCTGTAAAAAGGCGCTAGGCATAGAAATTTTAACACAGGGTTTTCTGCTCTATGCGTCGCGCCACCGGCGCTTGCTTTTGATGGAGGCATCATTTTGAGAAAAAATCGAAATATTTGGATTTGTCATGAAAACATATGCATGCTCACAAATGGCCAAGAAATTTTGATAGGTTTGAGCCCCAAAAAGGTCAAAATCACCCTAAAATGGCCTTTCTACCCTATTTTGACACACAGGAAGCAGTGTTGGGAGAACTGCGATTTGGAGGGAAAATGGAGGAAAAATTGAAAAATTCCACTTGGGTTGGAAAGTAGATAGGTAATTTCCAACAAGCACACTTAGAGTGAATGTGTACACTGGGAAGGCCTTCAAAAGTGGCTCCAAACAGGCGCTATGCATAGAGAAATCAGGCGCGACACATAGGGAAAATTTTGCCAGTTTGACCAAGTATACTCTGTTTTTCGCCTAGCTTTTGCCAGTTTGACTTTTTCACCTTATTAATGTCAAATTTGTGATGTAATTTAATGTAAATTGATGGATCATGATGTAAATATGTAAAATTTTCACTTATGGAGGTAGATTCATCCATGAAAAGGTAGTTTGCAACTGAATGAATCATTCCATAGTTTATAGAGGCAAGTTTGTCCACTGCCTAATTTGTAGTTCTTAGTTTAGAATTAGTTGGAACATCTCCTAAACTCATGAGCTCGATCCTAGAGGCTAGGATGAGTTTGTTTGCCTATATCTTATGTTTTTTTTAGTCATTAGCATGGTTGGACTTTTGAGAAAGTAAAGAGCTTCATTGTACATTCATATCAACATTTTGGCTAAGGAATTGAGACTAGGATTTGCAGCACTCTTTGGGATTCATGTTGCAATTTGTCTTGGTACAGTGCTTCTCTTTGTAATTGTGAATTTTCTTATATGTCATGTATGCCATTCTCTATCTTGTTTCTTCTGAACTAAACAAACAAGAGTGTAAGTAGAATCCATTGAAAGTGCAGTGCTCTACTTGAAGTTTGCTTTAGTTTCTTGATGTTTTCAGCTGTTTGGGGAGGATCCATGATTGTTATTGCCCTCTTAAACACCTCACCTATATATTCCTTCCATCTCATTCAATTTAAGTGCCAAAAACAATTGCCTACCTTTCCCCATTGAGATCTCTGCAGGACTGAGCCTCAATCCCCGCACCCAAAATCTACCTTTCCATCTGAGCCAACAAAGCATTATTTTATTCAATCAAACTCTCTTGCACATATACCTAGCCTAAGATCAGTAGATATTTCAGTCATCTCAAGCCCTCATCGATCATAATTTGTTGAGATTGACCTGGAGAGAGCCCTCTCCTGACCTGGTAGGGCTAGCTACTAGGCTGAGCGTGGTTTGATGTTGGCCCTGGATCCTACCTTTTCAGCCTGAGGTAAATCTAGGCACTAACAGGACAAACACTCTAGAAGCCTTGTATAAGTTGTGGGTTGAGTTACTAGTTCTGGAAGCCTTGGTTGGAAGAATACTCTGGAAGCCCTGGAAGGCTTCGATGGAGACCAATCTGATGATGGTTTTTTTGGTGATGTTCGACCATGAGGTGGAATCACTATTTGACGGGTTGAGGTGGATGGCCTTTGGAAGCCCTAGATGAGTTTTGATTGATGTGTTCTATGAGATCCTACATTCATGCTTCGAATATGGCACGAGGGTGAATGGTTGAAGAGAGATTTGGCTCAACTATTCTACGGTCGAGTGGAATGTGGTAAGTCCATCTCCAGTTGGTTCATTTCATTCATTAATGAGGAATCCATTCCCTTGATTTTCATGTGTAAAGGTATTGATATATTTATGGATTTGATGGTTGGTATGTTTATTGTATTCCTGTTCCTATTATGCTTGTTATATGCATATCTTATGATAACATCTATGTATGGCTCTTAGGATGTTTTTACTTGTATGTGAATGGATAATGTGTCTATGACTTAATGGAGGATAACGTAGAAAATGGCATGAGAGAACATTGGTTCATAGTGATTCTCAAATAAGTATGAGATCCCTACACTTAATTTTGTTATTTACACCTGTAGATTAGATATCGATTCCATTTCCTTAAAGCCACCAAGGAGGTTGAATCTTATCCATAGTGGCCTCTCGTCGCATGTTTAACCCGGTTGGCCGGTTGCTTGGGTAGATATGGAGGGAGGATGTTGTATTTTCTGTCTCCTTGTCTCTCATGCCTTACCGCAGTCCAATCCTGATCACTAGGCCCTAAACCAAGACCAGTCTCTCAGGGTTTACCACAATCCAAACCCAGATCACTAGGCCCTAAACCGAAACTTCTCCCTCATAATTTATGTCTATCTCGCCAAAACCAGTCAAGGGATTCCTAGGCCTTTAGGAATGAAACTTGAGACCGCCTCCACCTCGGATTCTGAAGTCCATCCAGCAAACCAAAGCTCCAAACCGAGATAAACATCCCAACACCATGGCATCTGGAAAAAGGCAAGGCTAGGATGAAAACCACTATCATAATGCAAAAAACCATGCCACTGACGACAAGAGAACCATGCACCAGCATGCAAAGCCATGCATGTCCAAACTTAGGAAATCCATGCACGTCCAAATAAGACAAAGGTCATGGGACATGTATTCCAAGCTAAATGTTCAGAAAAGCATGCTAGTGGGCATCACTTGTTGTTTATTGTGGCTAATATAAATTGGCAAAGGCAATGGAAAAGGCTTTCAAAAGGAAAAAATACATTTTTGGCATTTTATTTATGAAAATAAAGGAAATTAGGAAAAAAGGAAGGTGAAAGGTCACAGGTTGCATGTGAGGAGTAAATTGAAGGAAAATAGAGGAAAAATAAAGAAATTAGAGGAATCAATAATAAAAAGGATTCAGAGCATCAGTTTGTAGCCTTTTGTCATTTTTGTTTTGGAATTAGTCTCAGAGAGGATAAGAGCATGAAGAGGAGAAGGAAATCAAGCAAGCAAAGGAAGGACAACTAAAGCAAAGGGAAGCAAGGATCAAGTGATGAAATGTTGGATCAAGCAGATTCAGCAAGAACACTTGCAGGTACAAGTTGCATGTATGATTTCCTAGTTGGATTTGGCATGCATGTTATATGCATATGTATATTTGGTTTATTATTGTGAGTGGCATGGGTTTTACTGGGTTTTGACAATGGTTTTGCCTTTCCTTGCCATTTTCGGATATCCATGGTGTGATGGGATCCATTCTTGGTTGTGATTTGGATGTCCAAAAGGTTTTGGATTTGGGTGAGGTGGTCTCAGTAAAATTCCATGGGTTGGGGGTGGACATGGTTTTCTCAGGAAGCCCTCAATAGGTGGGTGGAAACAAGAAAATTCCTCAAGGGATGGTGAGGAATTCTGAGGTACCCAAGCTTGGTTTGGTTTTGTGATCTCGTTATCGCTCGTTATCGCTTTAGGTGAGATCATAGTATGGTGAGGGTGGAGGTGGTTTAACTATGGATTCCTTGGTTGTTATGGATTGGTTTATTTCGAGATATCCCACATTCATGCTTGAAATATCATACATGGGTGATTGGCTGAAACAAATATTTGGTTCAGCTTAATCTATGGTTAGGTGGTATGTGGAAGTCCCTGACTTGGTTGGCTTTTGCAAATGGTTGATAAGATATATTTCCCCTTGAAATTCATAAGTAATTATACTTGTTATTATGTGGCTTTAATGGTTGTTCTATCATTGTTATTTATCTAGTTATATGTTGTTTATAATCATGATTATATGACATATTTAAGTATGGATCTTATCACATTTTTAATGAATGCATGGTTAATGAATGCATGACCTAATTGGTGTTATAAAACTATTGTGAGAGGTCATTGTTCCTTCTTGTTAAACATCCGATAAGTTTCAAATCCCTATGTTCAGATATGCATTCATGACCTATAGGTTGTCTGTTTATCATGTGTTTGATGGAATGCATTTCCTGGTTGGAAGGCTCAGGTCAAGTCTTTGTTCAAGTTTTGGTTTAGAAGCTTTGCTTCTATGTTATTCATTATTTCTGGAAGTGTCATGGCGTTCTGGGCAGAGGCCTGATTCCTAAGCATGAAAAATTGGCTCAGAATTCGAGGTTACTTCCACATAACGGAGTGGATTTTTTTTACTGTCACTGGAAGTAGGCCTATGGGAGCGACTGGAGGGTTTCATTCACTTGGAGGCCTTGTCATGACAGCTATTTAGGGTCTATTTCAATGAAAAAGAGAGTTAACTAAGAGGTTGGACACCTGGAGGTGTTGGGTAGCTCTTGGAGGTCTTGTAGCACCTGAGGGGGGTCAGTAAGGTCGTAAGTTGTTGACTCCATTTCCTTAAGGTCATATAGGAGGTTGAGTCTTATCAAAGTGACCCTCATCTCATGTTTACTCGGGAAAACTAGTGAAAGTGGGTAAATGTGGGAGGAGGAGTTACAGATTGCTATCAGAGCATGGTTCAATACTTGGACTGGATGGGCTAGATGAATGTTGTTATGCATGCATTGTCATGGTTAATGTTGTCATGCATGAGGTCATTGCATGAATTTTATGTTGTAATGATGCCATTGGTATGTTATGAGGCTGACATTTTTCTGAGATAGAGAAGGAGATGAGGATCATCAGAGGGAGGTTGCAGCACTATACCTCGAGGTAAGAGCATATTGTCATACAAGTTTGTATGTTGGCATATAGGTATGTTGGTTAATGGTTGTTACATGCATTATGGTTATGTACATGTCTGTCATTCGATTGTTGTTGAGGTTGGATGCATGATAAATGTTATTTAGTTAGTTTGGTCATACACACATGCATCAGATAGTCATGAATGGTAGTAACTTGTTATATGCATTGTAGTCATATGCATGGTGATTATGGTCATTGCATTTACATAATGATGTTATATGTATTGTGCTCATCTAGATTGGCCTATGCATATGCTTATGGTTATGATATCTAGGTATGAGGTGATATATTTGTGATTTTGTGTCATACTAATCTAGACAGACTTATGTAGATGTGATAGCCTCCCCTGAGATATATTGAGGTATGAGTTTGGTTATGTTGTCAATTTGGTTTATCTAGCATGTTATGTTTATAGGTTGTCTAGATGTTTTATTAATTTCATGATATGAGTATGTCTCTATAATAATGCAAGAAAGAATGATCTTGTTTTAAGACGATTGTACTAACACATTATAAACTGAGATAGCTGATATGAAATTGAGTGTAAGTTGGTTCTAGTTGTAGTATTATGATTAATGACTGTGAGTTGATTGTTGATTATGACATGGTTTTTAGTCTTGGTAAAGGATGATTTAAAAATTAATAGACATGATGCCTTGATATTTGGAACATGTGATTGACATGTGTGAACAATTACAGGGTAACATGCTTGGTATTAGCATGACAAGGTAATAGTTGGTTTATTTATATAACTAACAACTAGGTGATATGATAGTGCATAATAAGATCAATTGGAACAAGCTAAAATGTAAAATAATTGAATTGGGTGAGAATTGTTTGGCTACATTAAAAAAACTGCAATTCCAAATGAATGAGTGCTTTACATACAGGAAGTCCTATTAATCTTGATTATGTCAGACGTTATGTAGATATTACTATTATTCCTGAACATGTATTTTCTAGGTATAACAACTCGTTTTCACTTATGGCTAGATTCATCAAGATATTCGAGCCCCTTGAGAGATGATATACATGTACGTGCTCAGTTACAAGGCAGTGTGCTTGGCACAACAACGTAAGGTAATCAATGTATTGTTATGTTTATTTATGCATTGGTAGTGATGTGTTTATGGAAGTATGATGTAGGGATTGAATAGGAAAAGAGACTGAAATGAAATCTGAATAAGGCTCGAGTTGGGATTTCCCTTGGAAGCATTGGGAACCCATGGGGATTGAGTCATGGTGTTTGTTTCTAGTTTTTTGCTTTCAGTATTTTGTGATTTGTTTGTGCTTGATTTGTAGTTTTGTTTATGTATAGTGTATATCCATACCACTTTGTTTATGGTGTCGTGTTTCTATTGGTTTTCCATGGTTTTTCTTCTTGCTTGTTTCTTGTTCTTTCCTTTTATGTTTTTAGGGACTTGGAAATTAGTTGGGGAAAGAGGAAAGTCAATGGATCTCGGGGAGAGCTAAATGAAACCTAACAGGTAATGGAAGACCCAGATGAAGCCCAGTGCATGATTAAAGAGCGATGGAAGACAAGAATATGACAATCGGTTGGATTGGTTGGGTCCATTGGTGTAAATGGACAGTGGCAATACTGATCCAGGTGGATATTGGTGGCCACCCGCCTATTCCACCTAGAACCCCCAGTTAGTTTCATCTATTTCCTTGTTCATTTTAGCATTTACTATTTTTAGCCTTTTTTCGAGTCCTGAACTTTCGGAGCAGTTTTGACCCCCTAAATGACATTCTTTTTGGGGTCTGTGGTAGGCCCATAGCCATAGGCAAGGGCCTATGATGAAACCTGTAGTACTCAGAGATACCTTTCCAACAAGGTATCATATGCGCCAAACGTAGATAATATGAACAAGTTACAACCCGAGAAGTTGGTTACCCAACTAACCCCAACGGGGCCCACAAACTCTTGGTTCTACATCTCCTGGGGTTATGGTTTTGGCTGTTTAGGTTCAATAATAAATAGGCCCTTGAGCCTCATTGTAACACAATTTAGAGGCACGTAGCTGTCACATCTCTTCTCAGAGATAAGCTACCATTGCTTGAGCTTTCTTAATTCTATTTTGTTTGTAAGCATAGTTCAATATTTTTCTATCATGAAATGAAGTGTTTTTATGCTACATCTCTATGTTTATTATTATATCTATAAGTTGTTGCATTCCTTTTTAAGTTCAGATCAGTGGTATCAGAGTGGTCTGCTCTTTATCTATTTTTCTTTGCATGTCCCCAACGAGGTCAGGGTATAAGGAGTTAGCGCTTGATCTAGTTGAACCATTGCAGGATCAACCTCGTAAAACTCGATGACCTCCCATGGAGGAAGAAATAAAGAGAAGGGGGTAGGAGATCCTTTCAAAATGTTGCTTGAGGAAGCCCTCAAGCGACATAGGGATTCAATGATCGATAAATTTGCCTAGATCCTTCAACAACTACCCACAGGTGATGCACCTTCATCCAAGAGCCATTCTAGAGGTTCTACTCCTTTTAAGGTACAAGTTAACTTCGATATTCGCATATTTGAAGGCTTGATAGATGAAGACACCGCAGATAAATGGTTAAATCTGTTGGAAGGATAGTTTTCAGTTCATGACTTTTCCAATTAGGAAAATATTACTTTTCCACTTCTCAAAGCCACCCCACATGTCAAGGACTGGTGGGAAACCTACTGTGAACAAAATGATGAGAGTGAACCCTCATTGTTTTTAGTCACACCCATTTGGAATTTTTTCTGAGATGCCATCAAGGAACAGTATTACCTTGTCGGGAGCTATGAATATAAATACATAAAGTGGACCATACTACGAAAGGGAAGGGACCAAGATGTACTAGAGTTCACAAACACTTTCCATACCCTTTGCACGAAGCTGGGTATCAATGATATTGAGTGACATTTGGTACTCAAGTACCGCAGTTGTCTACACAATTACATCTAGGATGAGATGGAGTTCCTGGACATTTCCTCGCTTGACACGACGTATTGGTACATTGTCATGATTGAGCATAAGTTTAAATAGAAGAAGGAGGACTTTGGATCTGCGAATCCAAAGAAAAGGAAAGGCGCCCCCAAACCACAAAACAAAGGACCAAGCCAAGGCAGGGCTACCCATGAAATCCCACCAAAACCGCAAGAAAAGCACAACACCACGAAGATGAAGAAGAACACGGGAAAATGGTGTGAGTTCCATAATAGCTCCGCTCACAATACAAGTGAGTGTCAGGCCAAGCAGTCACTGGTGGCCGAGATGAAGGCTTTTAAATCAGATGTAGGTTCTGACTCTGAATCAAAACCTGATAAGGGAACTGACAAAATGAAGAAGATCATTGATGCGGAGCCCAATGCCACCGTGGCTGCCACAAATATCCAAAATATTGAGCCTAAAGATCCAGAGGAGGGGGAATGCCTCTTCCACTCACAGATGTGCATGAAGGGTTCTCTGTTGCAGTTCATTGTCGACAGTGGGAGCCAAAAGAACCTCATTTCAGTAGAGGTCATGAAGCGGTCGGGCCTAAAGACTACAACACATCCACATCCATACACCATCGGGTGGCTTCACCAAGGATGATATCTTCACGTCAGTCAACAGTGCTGCCTTCCCTACAACATCAAGCCTTTCATGGATGAGGTGCTATGTGACGTTGCTCCTCTTGAAGTTTTTGATGTATTGTTAGGAAAACCATACTTATGGAAGCGGCATGTTGTATATGAGTCTAGACCTCGCTCTATCATTATTACTTTGGCTAATAAGTTGTATAGGATACTAGAGGTAGCCTTGCCTACCACCATCTCTTTGATCACTGCAAAGAAATGTTGTAAGATCATTTCCCAGACTAGGAAATTTGTTTTCCTTATGATTCACCCCCAAGGCAAGAAGAAGGTTATGGCCACGACTTCCAGGCAGGACTCCTCTTCATAATAGCAATATATGGACAAGGTCGTGGAGGAGTAGAGGGATATTTTTGCCTCACCCACAAGGGTACCTCTGCACTGTCAAGTCAAGCACTCCATCGATTTGACCCCAGGCGCGCCGCTGCCCAATGGACCGATCTATTGACGATCTATTTTGGAGAACGATGAGATCAACAGGTAAATTTAAGAACTACAACAAAAAGGGCACATCAAGCCAATCTCATCACATTGTGGGAGCTCGATTCTATTGGTACAAAAGAAGGATGGGACCTGGAGGCTCTGTTTTTACTATCAGGCACTAAACAAGATCACTAACTAGAATAGGTACCCAATCCCATGGATTGATGAACTTCTAGACCAACTCAAGGGGGCCAAATATTTCAGCAAGATTGATTTGAAGCCAGGTTATCACCAGGTGCTTATCAAACCCTCCGATGTGTGGAAGACTGCCTTAAAATCCAAGGAGGGATTTTTTGAGTGGTTGGTCATGTTGTTTGGATTGATGAACGCCCCTGCAACCTTCATGAGAGTAATGTATGACATCTTGTGACCCTTCACCAATGAATTCCTGGTGGTGTATTTAGATGACATATTGATCTTAAGCTAGAGTTGGGAAGAACACCTCCACCATATTCGACAGGTCCTTCAAACCCTTTGACAACACAAGTTGTGTGCTAACTTGGAGAAATGCACCTTTGGCCTGACCCAGGTTCAATATCTGGGGTACATCATTGATGAGCAGGGTGTACATGTGGACCCATCCAAGATATAAGTCATTTAGGATTGGCCACCCCAACCACTCTAATAGAGCTCTGCATATTTTTGGGTCTTGCCAATTTCTACCATAGGTTCGTGTTGGGGTTCTCTCATATCACTTGGCCTTTAAGTCAAGTCACCAAGGGCAGAGCGAAAGCAAAGTTCTTTTAGTTAGAAACCCAACAACGAGCATTCTCTGAGTTGAAGAATCACCTCTATTCTCCACCAGTGCTCACATTACCAAACCCGCAACAACCTTTTGAGATTGAGACAGATGCCTCTGAATATGCTATTGGTGTAGTTCTTACTCAGTATGGGCATCCATTGGCTTACCACAGTAAGACACTTTTCAGACACAATCCGAAAGTACCCCAATCACAACAAAGAAATGTATTCCATTGTGCAGGCCTACCATCAATGGAAGCATTACATTATGGGGAAGGAAATGATCATCCACATGGACCAATGGCCTCTACAGTTCACACAAACACAAGGGAAGTTGTAGAACGATCGCCATTAGAAATGGTCCACCTATCTCCAAGTTCCATTTTAAACATTAAGTATAAGAAGGAAAGCACCAATAATGTCACTGATTGCCTCAGCCAGCCACCGGTCATGGCGCTAATCACAGTGCTCACTCCTATGGGCATGAGACATCGGGGTGGACGCAACTTTACAAGAGTGATCCAAAATTCGACAGCATATACCAAACACTCCTGGAAGGGAAGCAAGTTCCAAATTTTTACCTTTATGATGCACTGTTATGCCATTTGGGACACATCTATGTTCCTTCAAGTGAGCATTCCAATATGATTTTGGAGGTGCACTACAGTCGGGTCGCTAGACATTTCGGAGTAGAGAAAACAATGGTAGTATTGCAAAAGTATTTTTATTGGTTGAAAATTCATTAGGATGTTGGGAAGTAAATTAGATCCTGCACTGCCTGCACCATTGCCAAACCAACCATTAAGAAGCAAGGCTTGTATACTCCTCTTCCTACTCCTAGTCGGCCTTGGGAATCTGTCTCCATGGACTACATGTCAGGCCTTCCTTCTACTAAGCATGGCAACAATTATGTTTTCGTGGTCGTCAACAGATTCTCTAAGATGGCCATCATGGTAGTGTGCAAGAAGAGTATCACAATAGAGGCCACTGCTAATCTCTTCTTTGAGCGAGTGTGGGTACACTTTGTGATCCCACAGTCCATTGTCTTAGATCGGGACAACATATTCTTGAGTGCATTTTGGTTAAGTCTCTGGTCGATGCTGGATACAAAACTTACTAAGTCCACCGCTTTCCATCCCCAAACCGATGGCCAAATAGGCGTTGTCAATAGGATGATCATACACATTCTGCACATGTACAACTCGAAGCATCCACACACGTGGGATGAAATTCTCCCCTATGTCCAACATAGCTACAAAAGATCTCTCCACAACTCAACAGGTCACAACCCCTTTCAGGTAGGGCTGGGATTTCAGCCATTATGCCCCATTGATGTGGCCATACCATTTGTAGCCACTTAGGTAGATTCAACTCACGTTTAGTCTGAAGATGAAAGGGATAACAACTTCATTGAGTGCATTCAACACATCCATCAACAGGTCCATGATATATTAGCCAGAGCCAATGATAAGTACAAGAAACACCATGATCAACATTGAGTGCCGCACAAGTTCCAGGTGGGCGACAAAGTTTGGCTATATTTGTAGAAGGAGCACCTTGTTGGACCCCACCGCAAGCTTCTCTTGCTCGATATGGACCATACACCATCACCAAGGTCATCGGTGACAATGCCTTCAAGCTCAGCATCCCACCATTCCTTGGTCTACACCTAGTGTTCAATGTAGACCGCCTTCGGTCATACTTTCCACCATTGTTGGACACATCCAACATTGCAGAATAACTCACACTAACAAATCTCAACCCAAAATACATGGAACAAGCCACAACTGATCAGATCATGGACATACAGATCAAGAACACTCACCAACAGAGGATACAACTATATTGAGTTGTCAAATCAAGCCAACTTCTTCACCATGGCAAGTGGTTCACGAGGGACCAGGTTCAACAGAAATTTCCCCACCTCATGGAGGCTCTACACGCAATGGGGACCATTGCTTCCTAAGTGGGGAGGAATTATCTAGGTGGATATTGGTGGCCACCCACCTATTCCACCTATAACCCCTAGTCAATTTCGTCTATTTCCTTTTTCATTTTAGCATTTGCTATTTTTAGCATTTTTTCAGGTCTTGAACTTCTGGAGCAGTTTTGATCCCCTAAACGACGTTTTTTTGGGTGTCCGCAGTAGGCCCATATCCATAGGTAGGGGCATATGGAAAACCTATAGTACTTGGAGAGACATTTACAACAAGGTATTTTACGAGCCAAACGGAGATAATATGACCAAGTTACGACCTCGGGAATTTGGTTGCCCAACTAACCCCAATGGGGCCCACAAACACTTGGTGTTACATCTCCTGGGGTTAGCATTTTGGTTGTTTATGGTTTTCTCACGTTTTCCAATAATAAATAGGCCCTTGAGCCTCATTAACGCAGTTCAAAGGCATGTAGCTACCACATCTTTTCTCAGAGATAAGCTACCATCGCCCGAGCTTTCTTATTTCCATTCTATTTGTAAGCATAGCTCATTATTTTTCTATCAATGAAATGAAGTGTTTTTCTATTACATCTATGTGTTTATGATTATATTTGTAAGTTTTTGCATTATTTTTTAAGTTCGAATCAAATACAATCATGAGAAAGGTGACATAAAAGGTAAAGAAAATAGATTTGAGGCCTCAAATGCCTTAGCTATGTTGGGAATTGTTGTTCTCAATGTTGTGCATGTTGTGCACAGATAAAGGGAGTTATCTTAACCTTGACCTTATGATATATGGTTACCATGTTGTGACCATGATTATGCTAATGATTACATGTATATATATCTATGTATGTCATTGTCCGATAAGGTTGTCAGGGATCATTATTGTTTTATGCTGATTTTTATATGTATATATCTATGTATGTATGTTGTTGTCTGACAGAATGATTAGAGATCATTCTTGTGGAAGAATGATTTCTTATGTCCTTGAATGGCATGAAAAGGTTCATCTTCTTATGAGGAATCACATGGGCAGAGTATCCCTGAAAGATCTATGAGGTAAATATCATGTGGATATGAATTGATATTATCTGTTTATACTATTCCTTTTTTATGTTATGAACAAACTATGATGAGGGAAGCATCAATGGAATGAAAGCAGTGTGATCTGCGACATGTTGGGACAAACATGGATGGTGGGAAGACACCAGAAGTAAGGTTTCCTTATAGAGACAATGTGGTTTGTGGATGTGAACTACTACGGTTGTGTATTGTTGTACATGATGTGCCTATGGTGTTGTGTGCATGTTTCATATATAGTGTTGTGTCCTTGTTGCATATGTGATACTGTGTACATATAGTGTTGCATGCATGTTTCATATATGGTACTGTGTAAATATAGTGTTGTGTATGTGTCGTATATGTGGTGCTATGTACATATGGTGTTGTGTACATGCTTGTATAGTGGTGCTATGTACATATGGTGTTGTGTACGTGGTGTATATGTGGTGCTATGTACATATGGTGTTGTGTACATGTTGTATATGTGGTGCTATGTACATATGGTATTGTGTACATGTTGTATATGTGGTGCTATGTACATATGATGTTGTATACATGTTTTATAGGCAGTGATATATACATATGGTGTTGTGTACATGTTATATATCCACTTCTATGTACATATGGTGTTGTGTACATGTTGTATATGTGGTGTTGTGTACATATGGTGCCATGGGCATGTTGTATATGTAGTTTTGTATACATATTGTAACAACCTTGGTGAAAATTACATGTAATAAAATTTAATAAAGGAAAAATAATAACCACAATTATGGGACACTTATTCCAAGCTAAATATTGGGCAAAACATCTTATGTGGGTGTTCCTTTGGTTTATTATGGCTAAGGAAATTGGCAAAGGCAATGAAAAAGGATTTGTAAAGGAAAAATGGCATCAATTGGAATTTTATTTATGAAAATAAAGGAAATTAGGAGAAAAGGAAGGTGAAAGATCACATGTTGCATGTGAGGAGTAAATGAAGGAAAATAATGGAAAATGAAGAAAATAGAGGCCTCATTAATAAAAGGGCTTTTAAGGATCAATTCACACACTTTTGTCAATTTAGTTTTGGAGCTCTCTCTCTATTCTCTCTCTCTCTCTCTCTCTCTCTCTTGGAAACTTATATTTTTCATGGAGAACTTCAACATTGGATCAAGAAAAACAAAGAAGGCAAGAGGAAGCAAAGATCAAGTAAGGAAGAAAAGGTTCTAGTAGCTACAACATAATTATTTTTAGGTATCAATTTTCATGTGTGATTTCCTTGCTAGATTTATCATGTGTGTTCTTGGCTCTCTTGTTGTCATGGGCATGGTTTTTTCCAGGTGTGACACTGTTTTTCAGCATAGCCTTGTCATTTCTGGATAAGCATGGTGTGGTGGGTTCTTTTGTATGTGGTTAATATGGATTGTCATATGAACTCGAAGCTGATTAGTGTGGTCCCAGGATTATCCACAAGGCCTAGGAGTTCCAGGATGGGATACATGATAAACCCTGAATGTGAATACCTCGATTGAGCCTAGGAATCCCTTGACTGTGAATGGAGGGATACACGGTAAAGCTCAGTGGTGAGTACCCTTGATTGGGCCTAGGAATCTCAGGATGAGATAAATGGTAAAGCCCAAAGGGTGGAGATGACCTTATAGGCCTAGTAATCCCTTGAATGGTAATGGCGAGATACATGGTAAATCAGAGAGGTTGGGAATTACAAATCCCTCACAGTGTAGGTGGAGAGATCCGGTGGCATCCATGCTTGTTTTTGTCCTAGTGATCTGGTGAGGATTGTGTAAATATTGGTATTGTATGTTTATTTTTTATGGCCTAGTGATCTAGTGGGGATTGCGGTAAAGCCTGGTTCTATTATTGAGGGTGAGGTGGTGTAGCCTCAGGAAGCCCTAGTTGATTTTGGTTATAAGTCCCACATTCATGCTTGGAATATGGCACAAGGGTGATTGGCTGAAAGAAATATTTGGTTCAACCAATCTATGGTCGGGTGGTACATGGAAGTCCCGAACCTAGTTGGCCTAATAATTCATTAATAAGAACTATTTCTCCTTGGTATTTTATGAGAAAATGTACTGGTTCATATGAGGCGTTTATGGCTGATGTATCCTTATTATTTCTATTGGTTATATGCTAGTTATGAGCATGTTTTATGACGGTGATGATGTATGGCTCTCATCATGTTTTGATTTGTAAATGAATGTAGAATGAATATATGGCCTAATATATGATAATGAAGCTAATGTGATAAGGCATTAATTCTTCTTAGCGATTCTCAGATAAGTATGAGACCCCTATGCTTAGATATCTTGTTATGACCTGTAGAATTCATATTTGTGACATGTTTAACAAAATTCCTGTCATGGCTAGTTGATCCAAAAATGGATCATGGATAAACCTCCAAGTCTAAAAGACTTCATATAAGAGGTAAAAGGTGCCAAATGGCACAAATCCTTTGTAAATCAGAGGAAAATGAAAGTCACAGGCTGCTCTCAGAAATAGTCTCATTGTAGAGATCCCTTCATTTTGAATCCAAAGCAATTTGAATGGGCCAAAACTGACTTAGGATGTAGAAGTTATCATAAAATGAAGCTACCTATATTCCTTGGAAAAAGGGCAAAATCCCTTGAAAATTGGTCCTAAAAACCCTCTAAGTCTTCAAAATCTCCTAAAAGGTCAAAACCATCGAAAAATGGGAAGTTTCAGAAAATTCAGATTACACTATTGGAACCCAAAAAAAAAAACATGAGGAGATAGCGAAAACAAGCCTATCGGAGGCTTGAACAGTGAATGCACAGGAGTGTTCGGATCTGGCCGATCAACAGTCCAGATCTGACTGACAATCGCAATTGGCAATGGCTATCAGAGGATATCGGAGCATAATATATGGTTATTGCAATCGCGACATCGCAATCGACGATTGCAATGGAGCGATATCACAATCGGTGACCATAATAAAGCGCTTACAATGGCCTGGGGTTATCGCGATATGCGATTGCGATCAATTGCATCGTGATATCGCATCAGAGTTACACATAGGAGCAAGCTTATACATATACATATATGTGATGCGATTAGCCAGACCCAATAACAATCATAAATGGTGTTTGATATATTTTGAAATTTGGGAAATGTCAATTTCCTTTGTATTTTGTAAATCCACCAAATGAATGGATTGCAAAGGAAATGCGCCTAATGCGAGATTAAGGACCCGAAAGGGTTTATTAACGCTGTGAACACTATTTCAAGTCCGATATGATAGATTTTCACCGTTTTTAATGCAATTCAAAAATACAAAGGGGCGGGCCCTTGCGACATGTGATGGCGACTTACGGGCAGACTTGATAGGAATATAGTGCGCAATTATGGAAATTTGAAGTCTGGTGAATAGTGTTCTCTGTGGATTTTTCCTGTGTTTGGTATGTTTTCCTGCGTAAAGCGAGGATGCCAAAATTTGGGGATTTCAAAGGCCTGATGCACTCATTCGTTACAATACATATGGCCACCATCCAAGATGGCGTTAGCAATGATTGTTAAACGCTCTAGAAGGAAGATGAAGAGACAACAGCGGAAGAAAGAGAGCCCGAGAGGGAAAACGAACAGGTATCATTGATTTGGCTTAAAATCCATGAATGTCAGAGACAACGAGGGAGTAGTTGCAAGCTGAAGGCAGAGAGCAGAGAGAGACGAAGAGCTACTACGCAGAGCAACTGAGGGATCCTTTGGGGTCACTTGAAGTTCAAGTGAAAAGCTAAAGAGCTAAAGGTTGCAGAGGGACAAGAAGCCAGAGTCAAAGCCAAAGCCAAGAGCCAGAGTGAGAGTGAGAGCCAGAGCCAAAGCCAAAGCCACGAGCCAGAGCCAGAGCCAGAGCCAGAGCCAGAGCCAGAGCTGAGAGCCAGAGCAAGAGTCGAGAGCTAGAGAGCCAAGAGCTTCAAGAGCCGGGGATAAATTGGTGTTCTGAGCCCATTGTTCTATGTAAACAGTGGAGTTGAGCCAAGAGCTTGTAAAAGGACTTTGCCATAATCCTAGAGAGCCTAGTTGAGTTGACTAGAGCTCACGGAGATGTAGCCCAAGATTTTTGGGTGAACTCCTAATTAATTTGTTGTGTTGTGTGACAGTTTACTGCTACATTATTTACTGTTATATGTATTTATATATCAGTTCAAGCACATCAACTTACAGCACAAACAAAATTTTTTAAAGCATATAATCATTTAAAACAAATACCACCATACACCTTATTTTCAAACATATTATCAATTCCACATTGGTTAATTAATAAGACTTGGGAAAATTTAAAGCTTTGGAAGTGGGAGAGGTTCTTGTAAGTTAGACAAGAAGACTAAGAACCCCATTTTCAGATCCAATGGTGTTGGAGCCTAAGATTGATTAAACCCACCTTCAAGGAATGTTAGATCAGAATGCTTGATTGACAGAGCAAAGATTGCTTATTTGAAAGTTGTTTGGATATTCAAGGATTGATTGTCTGATTGATGTATGCTTGTTTGCAGGCTGACTAATTTCTGAGTTTGCAGAGGTGAAGGGAACGCTATTGATAACTCAGTCTGGGAAGGATAAAGAGGAAGAAGAGCTAAAGGAATTCTTCTTACCCCAAAGGACCTCAAGGAAATCCTTGAAGCAAAGAGGTTTTTTGCAAAAGGTTGCTTAGATAAGCTCTTTGTTAAACTTGTTTGAAGTTCTTTTGTTCATTTTGCATAATGACAACTTCTACAAGTGTATCCTCAAACTCCTCCTTCATCACAAGAGTCTTTGATGAAGACATGAAGCAAGACTTGTCCACCATGATGGCTATGGTGAGAGAAATGTATGAGGATGGAAGGAAGAGTAGCATAATTTGAGAGCAGTTGAATTTCATGAAGGAAGAGAAGCAGTTGCTTTCTGACAGACTGCAGAAATGGAGAGGCAACTTCATATTGCAAATATGAACCTAAAAAGGATGCATTAGTTCGAGTCACAACTCTTTGTTGCCCTAGAAGCCTTAGTCAAGTACCAGCTTGAAGAAGAGGTAAGCCATTCTAGTTTGTCTTCAAATTCTTTTGAGAATGCTTCTGTTGGTTCTTTTGAAAAGCATACCAGAGGCATAGGTTCCAAGCTAATGTCCAAGATGGGCTATGAGGGAAAAGGCTTGGGTAAACATGCACAATGTATTGTTGAGCCAATAATGGTTGAGGAGAGGCCTAAGTATTTGGGTCTTGGCTATGGACAGTCTTATAGAGAGAGTTCCAAGGCTGCCATGGAGGCCATTGAAATAGTTCCAAGGAGGAGTTTCATTGTAGGTCCTCTACCTCAGAAGTGTGAAGATTGTATTAAGGAGAAATGAAATTACTTGAAACATCATTTGCAGGATGTAGGTGTTTAGAAGCACACACTTGAACCAGAGAGTTTTGGAAACTCTGAAAGCCTTGAAGAGATTGATGGTGTTCCAAAGGGAGCCACTCCTTCATTTGCTTCACCTCCTCATGAAGGCAATAAAGATGAAAAAGGTAGGCATAAATCTGGTTCTAATCATATTCCTTTTGATTATCCAAAGCATGATAAATTTCCACATAAATATGGGAAAAGAATTGCATGTTCCTTTTGTGGTTTGGATAACCATAATGTTTCTAGATGTTGGAAGAGGATAGCCACATACAGGAAATTTTTGAAGGAAAAGAAGCAAGAAGCTAAAGGTCCACTGGACAAGGCAAATCATGCTATCAAGAGGATGCAAATGTGTTGCACTTACTGTCATAAGCAAGGTCATCTTGCTACAAACTGTTGGAATCTGAATCCAGCAATGCTTCCACAAAAGCTGAAGAAGAAGGTGGAAAGAGAAGATGGCAGAAATGGAAAGGAAGATTCCATGACTGATGTGTATCAGGATGATTCACATGTTGACGCTGATGTGCAGACAAAGGTAGTACCTTTGAAAGGGATTGGTGAGGAATGGTTAGATTTCTTATCCAATTAAGATTTCATGTCTATTGATGCATCTATTTGCATTTCTTTGTCAATGGAATGCAAGTTGAAAGTTTCTACCAAGAAAGGTGAATGGAAAAGTTGAGTAGGAGACTCACTTTGTTGTTGCAACATTATATTTCATTTCATATTTGAAAGTACAGTGTGCTTAAGCAAAAGTTGAAGGATAAAATGCATGCATGAGCATGATATGCATGAACACAGGGATCTTGATGATTTCCTTGTATTTTAACATGTATGTGTAATTAACTTGCAGGGTTGATTGCTTTTTTGTACACATGCATGTAATGTTGACTTGAGAGAAGTTAACTCGGTTTGCAAAATGGAGATAATGATGAAGTGTTTCATCTTTTGAAAAAGAGCCCTAATGTTCTTTTTCTACATGCTTGAATTGAAGGGTCATTTGTTTAAAGAAATGTTTTGTGGGCTTATTGTCTAGTCCATCATTTGTATGCAGATGTAAGACATGGAGGTGTTCACAAGATGTGGAATCTATTTCTTTTGTTGAAGCAGGATTTTAGACCATCCAGTGGTTGTCTGTATTTCTATTGTTGTTAACAGTTGTTGTTGACAACTTGCAAAACAGGTGCAAATGAAAGCTTTGTGGAGAAGATGTACTTCACATTTGTTTGAGCCACCTTGGATCAATGATCAAGGCAAAGAAGCTCAAACTACCTTCTATGACCATTTCAGCAGAAGTTTTGCAGGAAGGCAAGTAGGAAGACAGTTCTTCCCGAGAAGACTAGCCCATCCAAGAAAGGAAGTGGACAGAAACTTTGGTTCAGAGGCACTATGCAAAGCAAGTGTAGGGAGGCTGAAAGAAGAGGGTGAGTCACTCTCATTTACTGTTTAGATCAGTATATCAGTCTTTTGGAGACCAAAAATTATTTAGTGGGAAGGTGTGATCCAAAAATGGATCCTGGATAAACCTCTAAGTCTAAAAGACTTCATATAAGAGGTAAAAGGTGCCAAATGGCACAAATCCTTTGTAAATCAGAGGAAAACGAAAGTTGCAAGCTGCTCTCAAAAATAGTCTCATTGCAAAGATCCCTTCATTCTGAATCCAATGCAATTTGAATAGGCCAAAACTAACTTAGATGCAGAAGTTATCATAAAATGATGTTGCCTATATCCCTTGGAAAAAGGGGCAAAATCCCTTGAAAATGGGTCCTAAAAACCCTCTACGTCTTCAAAATCTCCTAAAAGGTCAAAACCATCAAAAAAGGGGAAGTTTCAGAAAATTCGGATTACACTATTGGAACTGAAAAAAACACGAGGAAACAACGAAAACAAGCCTATCGGAGGCTTGAACAGTGAATGCACAGGAGTTGTCGGATCTGGCCGATCAACGGTCTAGATCCAATAGACAATCACAATCAGCAGTGGCTATCAGAGGATATCGGAGCATAATCTATGGTTATTGCGATCGTGACATCACAATCGGCGATTGCAACGAAGCAATATCACAATCGGCGATTGCAACGAAGCAATATCACAATCGGCGACCATAATAAAGCGCTTACAACGGCCCGGGGTTATCACGATATTTGATTGCGATTAATCGCATCGCGATATCGCAATCAGAGCTACATAGAGGAGCGGGCTTATACATATGCATATATGCGATGCAATTAGCCGGACCTGATAACAATCATAAATGGTGTTTGATATATTTTGAAATCTGGGAAATGTAAATTTCCTTTGTATTTCATAAATCTGTCAAATGAATGGATTGCAAAGGAAGTGCGCCCGATGTGAGATTATGGACCCGAAAGGGTTTATTAACGCTGTGAACACTATTTCAAGTCTGATATGGTGGATTTTCACTGTTTTTAATGAAATTATAAAATACAAATGGGTAGGCCCTTGCGACATGCGATGGTGACTTACAGGCAGACCCAATAGGAATATAGTGGACAATTATGGAAATTTGAAGTCCGGTGAACAATGTTCTCTGCGGATTTTTCCCGTGTTTGGTATTTTTTCTTGTGTAAGCCGAGGATGCCAAAATTTGGGATTTCAAAGGCCCGATGCACTTATCTGTTACAATACAAATGGCCACCATCCAAGAGGGTGTTAGCAATGATTGTTAAATGCTCTAGAAGGAAGATGAAGAGACAATGGCCGGAAGAAAGAGAGCTCGAGAGGGAAAAAGAATAGGCAGTGCCAATTTGGCTTAAAAGCCATGAATGTTAGAGACAGTGAGGGAGCAGTTGCAATCTGAAGGCAGAGATCAGAGAGACACAAAGAGCTACTGTGTAGAGAAGCTGAGGGAGCCTTTTGGGGTCACTTGAAGTTCAAGTGAAAAGCCAAGAGCTGAAGGTTACAAAGGGCCAAGAAGCCAGAGCGAAGAACCAGAGCCAAAGCCAGAGCCAAGATCCAGAGCGAGAGCCAGAGCCACGAGCCAGAGCCAACAGCCAGAGCCAAAGCCAGAGCCAAAGCCAGAGCCGAGAGCCAGAGAGCCAAGAGCTTCAAGAGCTTGGGATAAATTGGTGTTCTGAGCCCATTGTTCTATGTAAACAGTGGAGTTGAGCCAAGATCTTGTAAAAGGACTTTGCCATAATCCCAAAGAGCCTAGTTGAGTTGACTAGAGCTCACGGAGATGTAGCCCAAGAGTTTTGGGTGAACTCCTAATTAATTTGTTGCGCTGGGTGACTGTTTACTGCTGCATTATTTACTGTTATATGTATTTATATATCAGTTCAAGCACATCAACTTACAACACAAACAACAGATTTTAAAGCATATAATCATTTTAAACAAATACCAACATACACCTTATTTTCAAAAATATTATCAATTCCACATTGGTTAATTAATAAGACATGGGAAAATTTAAAGCTTTGGAAGTGGGAGAGGTTCTTGTAAGTGAGACAAGAAGCCTAAGAGCCCCATTTTCAAATCACTAGTAAGGGTACAACCAAGTTTTTGTTCAAGTATTTTCATTTGCATAATTGTTTTGATGTTACTTTTTATTCCTGAAAGTTTTATGGAGTTCTGGGAAGTGGCTTAAGTCCTGGCCCTGAAAAAGTGGCACAAAATCTGAGGTCGCGGGCTCAGAACTAGCTAAAAAAGACCCCAGCCATTTACATGCCCATGATGTGAGAGTGGATGGAGGGCCCTAGTCGCATGCATGCCAATGTCATGTGAGCGACTAAGGCTTTAGGGCAGTGAAGTGTCAAGTTTTCATAGGGGTTGATCACCTGGAAAGGTTAGTTGGCTCTTGTAGGTTCTATGGTATGTGGAAAAGGTCAGATTCATTGTGTTATGTCAGTTCCACTTCCTTAACCATACATGGGGAGTTGAATCCGATTGTTGTATCTTCTTGTCACATATTTACCCCACCGGATTGATAACTTAGGTAAATGTGGGAGGAAGTTGTTACAGAGTGGTATCATGGCATGGTTCACCCCTTGGACTCGATGGGTTGTGTGTGTTGGTCATGCATTCATGTTGGATGCATATGTGTTACTTATACTTGTGGTCTATGTGCTTGTTGCATATGCATGGTGTTGGTCATGGTTGTAGTGATGTCACCATGTGAAAGTGGATGATGTGTTGTTGGATTTTTTTATCATGAGTATAGGTCGGTTATGCACTAGTTATGCATGTCAGTGTTTGTATGTATCATGCATGCATGCATGTCATCCATATGTTGATTATGCATACATTGATATGGGTGTAGTTGATATGGTCATGCATTGATGACTGGACTATGGTTAGGATGATATCTATATGCTATTATGATTATGTTTATACATGTATTGTGATAATCTGGTTGATCTTGTAGATGATATATCCTCCCCAAACTATACATAGGTATGTTGATTATGTTTATATTTTGGTTTTGCTAACATGGTATGCTTTACGGGAAGAAACAAACAAAGATAACTAGCAAGATGGTAGACTACATTTCCTGAGACTCTACCTATGGATCAGATGAGCAGCTTTGTGTTGGGAATTCTTCTAACTTAGCAGACACATTGAGAAGCTTGAAGGACGAATCAAGGAGTTGCAAGGCAGATAATGACAGAATCATGTAGCCACAGGAGAAACAAGAAGAAGTCAATGCAACAGCCCTTCAGAGTTTGTGAGACTTGTAGAGATAGGGACTACTTCGGATTAGACATGGATAGGAGAATATGACTAATGGGGCATATGGAAGTAGATCTCATGGTGGGGACAGGTCAGATATAGATGACATGGTTAAAGATGCTAGGTTCTTGGATACTCTGGATCATAGAGGTGATGGACACATGTATTATTGTAGTTTTGGTTCTGGCAGGCATTGTGATCATCATTGTTATCATCCTTACAAGAGGAGTGACAAGGGATATTTTTGGATGAGTTTAAGAAATGTAATCCACCTACCTTTGATGGATATTTGAAGAATATGAAGGGTACAAAGGCTTGGTTACCTGGGATGAATAATTTCTTTGAGTTGCATAATTACACAGATAATATGAAGGCCAAAGTAGCTATCTTTAGCCTGAATGGTAAAGAATACATCTGATGGGAAGATGTGAAGCGGGCCAAAGACATCAAGAAAGAGGAGTTGAGTTGGCATGAATTCAAGAGACTCTTCAGAAAGAAGAACTTGTTGGAAGGGTACTACGACAACAAAGCCAAGGAATTCTATGAGCTCAAAATGGGATCGATGAGAAATAAGGAGTATATGATTAAGTTCCTAGTGCAATTGAGGTATGTACCATATCTTAAAGATGGAAAGGCTAAAGTTCAAATATTTGTTAGTGGATTGCCATTAACATTCAAGGATCAGATTGAGTATGATTAACCTTAGTCATTGGAGGAAGTTATTGGGAAATTGAAGCATTTCTATGAATAATCAAAATGTAAGACATAATCTCAACAAGGTTGGAAAGGGAAAGACAAAGTCAAAGGTAAATGGAAGCCGAAAAGAAAAAGGCCTTAGAATGCAGAAGAGAAAGAGAATGTTACACCATACAAGAAGTTCAACATAGTTAGACAGGGACATGGGTCACATCAGCAGAATAGAGGTGATGGTACCAGACAGTTGGACTGTTGGATATGTGGTAAAGAGAATATCATGAGAGATTGTCTGTAGTATCAGAGTGTTAGGTCTTAGATTTATAGTGCACAGGAGGCGTAGACTATTTGGGATGTTAGGCAAAGAATTCCTCGTATCTATGTAGTGCTGGATAACAGGTAGGCAGATCACCAGGTATCTATCATTGAGATGGACGGTAAGCTTTGTGGTTAATTTGTTTCTATTTTGATTGACCCTAGATCTAATTATATATATATATATATATATATATATATATATATATATATATATATATATATATTAGTCCTAACTTGGTGGATAAGTGTGGTTTGAATAAAGAAGTGCATGCAGAATCTTAGTTAGTATAGTTGGCTATAGGTACAAAGAAGTTCATCATTGGGTAAGAGCTCATGCATTTGAACTGAATGGTATGCCTACATCATCACATTTGAATGTATTGTCATTGGGATCATACAAAATTTTGTTGGGTATGGATTGGTTGTATCTGCATAGGACCAAGGTTGATTGTTTTTACAAGGCCATTGAATGCTTAGATGAAAATGGAGAGCAAAAAATATTACAGGGTAAGAAGGAGGCAATGTTAGTTAGGATGGTGACAACTACGTAGGAAAAGTGCAGTCACAGAAAAGGGTGTGTATTATTTACAATACATATCTCTAGTGACAAAGGTAAGGAGGATGAGGATGAAAAGGTATTGAGAAGGTACTTGGTTTTACAACAGTCTTAGGATGTGTTTCCAACAGAGATTTCAGATTTTCCGCCTCACAGAAAAGTGAACTTTTCGATTGAGTTGGTACTAGGGGCAACACCAGCATCAAAGGCACCTTATAGGATGAGCACTTCAAAGTTAGTAGAGTTAAGTTTGCAGTTGAAGGAAATGCTTGACAAGGGATACATTAGGACAAGCGTATCACCTTGGGGTGCACTGATATTGTTTGTGAGAATGAAGGATGGTACTCTCAGGTTATGCATTGATTACAGGTAGCTGAACAAGGTGACCATTAAGAACAGGTATCTGTTTGCGAGGATTGATGACTTGTTTGATCAGTTGAAGGGAGTAGCAGTATTCTCAAAGATTGATCTAAGATACGGATATCATCAGGTACACATTAAAGAAGAGGACATCTACAAGACAGATTTGTGGACTTGGTATGGGATTATGAGTTTGTTGTAGTTCCATTTGGTTTGACTAATGCTCCAACTACCTTTATGTTCTTTATGAATAGTGTGTTGCATCCTTATCTGGAATTTTTTTTTATTGTATTCATTGATGGCATCTTAATATATTCTAAGAATGAGGAAGATCATGTCAAACATTTAGCAGCAGTATTGAGATTGTTGAGAGAGCATTAGTTGTATGTTAAGCTCAATAAATGTAGTTTCTTTCAGACAGAGGTAGATTACTAGGGACATGTTGTTTCCAAGGAAGGCATGGTAGTGGATCCATAGAAGATAAGGGCTATCATAGAGTGGGAAGCTCCTAGAAATGTGGAAGAGGTAATATCATTTATGGGGTTAGCAGGTTATTATAGGAGGTTCATAAAGAAATTCTCCCAGATTGCATACCCTATTACATCACTGGAGAGGAAATGAAAGAAATTTGAATGGGCAAAGGAATGTGCAACAAGTATTGAGCAGTTAAAGAATTTATTGACAAATTCTCCAATGTTAAAGATTGTAAATCTGGACAAAGAGTTTGTGGTATGTACAGATGCTTGCAAGAGAGGATTTGGTGTAGTCCTTATGCAAGAGGGATAGGTAGTGTGCTACAAGTGACATAAATTGAATGAGCATGAGAAAAACTATCTAACACATGATCTTGAGTTAGCAATGATCATTCATGTGTTGAATATGTGGAGGCATTATCTTCTTGGTAGGAGGTTTTTATTGTTAAGTAATCACAGTGGGTTGAGGTACCTATTTGACCAACCGAGTTTGAACACCAAGCAAGCTATATGGTTGGCCATGATTAGTGAGTTTGACTTTGAGATCAGGTACAACAAGGGTAAAAATAACAAGGTTATGGATGCTCTTAGTAGGCGGGTACAAGTAAATCACATTATAACTATGATTTCTTATGGGACATATCTACACGATTAGATCTTACAAGTAGGTCAGTAGGATAACATGTACATGGAGCTCGAGCACATGTTACAATAGAGTACAAGTACAGGTACATGTAGTGGTACAGGTGTAGAAGATATGGACTATCATCTCTCAACAGATGGCTTGATCATATTTGGGGACAAGACATATGTTTCATATGGTATTGAGCTCAAGAATATTATCTTGAGGGAGTTTCATGCGAAACTGTATTTAGGATAGCCAGGATATCATAAGACATTGACCACAATGAAAAAATTCTATTATTAGTTGAATCTAAAGAAGGATGTGGTAGAGTTTGTGGCTAGATTATTGGATTATTAACAGGTGAAGGGAGACTATAAGCACCAAAGTGGATTACTACAGTCGATTCTGATTCCAGAGTGGAAATGGGAGGTCATTTCCATGGATTTCATTATAGGTTATCCAAGGACATCTAGACAACATGATTCCATCATGGTTGTGATGGACATGTTAACAAAGGTAGCGCACTTAATTCCGTTGAAGTCCACTTATTCATCTAGTGATGTAGCAAAGGTATTCATCAGAGACGTGGTCAGATTTCATGGTGTTCTGAAGAAGATTGTGTTAGATAGGGATGCTAAGTTCACTTCTAGATTTTGGAAAGGTTTGTTTGTAGGTTTGGGTACAGAGTTTGCCTTCAGCACAACTTATCATCCACAGATATATGGACAAACAGAGAGTGTCAACAGGATATTAGAGGTCATTTTGAGGATGTGGGAGGAGTATCATTTGTTGGCCGAGTTCACTTATAATAACGGTTACCAAAAGTCTTTGAGGATGATTCTGTTTGAGGCAATCTATGGGAAGAGTTGCAATACTCCCATCAGTTGGATTGATCCAGTGAACAAGGTGTTGATTGGATCGGATATGTTAGAAGAAATGAAATAGGAAATGAAGCAATCAGGAAGAATTTGAAGAGAACACAAGATAGATAGAAAAGTTATGCATATCAGAATAAGATGTTTAAGGATTTTCAGGTTGGGGAACATGTGTACTTATGTGTCAAGCCCAAGAAGAGCTCCTTGAGGATTGGATCATGTGTCAAGTTGGCACCTCAGTTTTGTGGACCTTTCAAGATAGTTGAAAGGACCGGACCAGTAGCCTTTCGACTTACATTTCCTCCGACAGTGAAAGTCGATGATGTTTTCCATGTGCCATTGCTTAAGAAGTATGTTAAAGACATTGATCATGTGATTGAATGTTATGTATTGCAGGTGGAGCCAAAGGGAGAATTCTATCTGGAATCACAATGTTGATTGTAGAGAAATTCATTCATGCTCTGGAACCGAGCAATCAAGTAGGTTAAAGTGCAGTGGAAGCGCTTTGGGCCCAACGAAGCTACATGGGAGATGGTTGATCAAATGCGGGCTATGTATCCTTCCTTATTCGATGGTTGAGCGAATGTTTTTGGAATATGTTTTGTATGATGTTTTTGGTATCTATATGTATATGTATATGGATGTAAATACCACCATGAGTTGTGTTATAAAGCTCCAATAAATGGTATGGGCGTCATGTCGTTATGGTTATCATGTAGCTATGTTGTCATGTTTCTTTGCTTATCAACAGGTTGATCATTGTAAATATTTCATCGAGCTAAGTTATAAATCTCCATGGGCAGTATGTTTTTCTTTTAGTAGTCTTGTTGGTTATAGGTGTCATTGAACATCGAGGACAGTGTTCCTCTAAGGGGTTGTGTTTTATAACACCCCTAGTGAAAATTCCATGTAATAAAAGTTAATAAAGGAAAAATAATAACCATGATTATGGGACACTTATTCCAAATTAAATGTGGGGCAAGTCATCTTATTGTGAGTGTTCATTTGATTTATTATGGCTAAGGAAATTGGCAAAGGCAATGGAAAAGGATTTAGAAAGGAAAAATGGAATTAATTGGCATTTTATTTGTGAAAATAAAAGAAATTAGGAGAAAATGAAGGTGAAAAGTCACAGGTTGCATGTGAGGAGAAAATGAAGGAAAATAATGGAAAATGAATAAAACAGAGGCCTCATTAATAAAAAGGCTTCTGAGGATCATTTCACAGACTTTTGTCATTTTGGTTTTGGATCTCTCTCTCTATTCTCTCTCTCTCACTCTTGGACACTTAGAGTTTCTTGGAGCACTTCAGCATTGGATCAAGAAAATAAAAGAAGGAAAGAGGAAGAAAAGATCAAGCAAGGAAGAGTAGGATCTACCATCTACAAAATAATTATTTGTAGGTATCAATTTGCATGTGTGATTTACTTGCTAGATTTGGCATGCATGGTTATGCATGTGTGTTCTTGGTTCTCTTGCTATCATGGGCATGAGTTTTTCCAACTGTGATGGTATTTTTCAACCTAGCCTTGCCAATTCAGGATAGCCATGGTGTGATGTGTTCTTTTGTATGTGGTTGAGCTAGATTGTCAGATGGATTCAAAGATAAGTGGGGTGGTCCCATGAATATTCACAAGGCCTAAGAATCTCGGGATGGGATACATGGTAAAGCCTGAATGTGAACACCCCCATTGAGCCTAGGAATTCCTTGACCAATGAATGGTGGGATAAACAGTAAAGCTCAGTGGTGAGTACCCTTGATTGTGCCTAGGAATCCTAGGATGAGATACACAATAAAGCCCAAAGGGTGCACTCCTCATAGGCCTAGGAATCCCTCAATCGATAATGGCAAGATACATGGTAAAGCCGAGAGGTTAGGACAGAAAAATCCCTCATGGTGTAGGTGGAGAGATCTTGTGGCATCCATGCTTGTTTTTGGCCTAGTGATCGAGTGAGGATTGTAGTAAAGCCTGATATTGTGTGTTTATTGTTTATGGCCTAGTGATCCGATGGGGATTGCAGTAAAGCTTGGTTCTATTATTAAGGGTGAGGTGGTGTATCCTCAGGAAGCCTTGGTTGATTTTGGTTATAAGTCCCACATTCATGCTTGGAATATAGCATGGGGGTGATTTGATGAAAGAAAGATTTGGTTCATCCAATCTATGGTTGGGTGGTATGTGGAAGTCCCCAAATTGGTTAGCATAATCATTCATTAATAAAAATTATTTCTCCTTGGTATTTTATGAGAAATTGTACTGGTTCATATGAGGCATTTATGGCTGATGTATCCTTGTTATTTTTGTTGGTTATAAGTTAGTTATGAGCATGTTTTATGACAATGATGATGTATGGATCTCATCATGTTTTGATTTGTAAATGAATGTAAAATGAATATATACCATAATATATGATAATTTAGCTAATTTGATAAGGCATCAATGCGTCTTAGAGATTCTCGGATAATTACGAGACTGCTATGCTCAGATTTGTTGTTATGACCTATAAAATGCATATTTCTGACATGTTTGACGAAATGCATGTCTTGGCTAGTAGGGGTTTAGCCAAGTATTTGTTAAAGTATTTGCATTCACATCATTTTTTTGATGTTACTTTTTAATCCTGGAAGTTTCATGAAGTTCTAAGCAGTGGCCTGAGTCTTGGCCCTGGAAAAGTGGCACAGAATCTGGGGTTGTGGGCTAGAAACTGGCTGAAAAAGATCCCACTCGCTTGAATGGCCATGTTGTGAGAGCGAATGGAGGGCCCCATTCGCCTGAATTACCATGTAATGGGATACAATGAGGCTCTAGGACATTGAAGTGTCAAGTTGTCACAAGGGTTGATCACCTAGAAGGGTTGGTTGGCTCTTATAGGTTCAATGGTATGTGCAGTGGGTCAGATTGGTTGGGTTGTGTCAGTTCCACTTCCTTAACTGTACATGGGGAGTTGAATCAAATTGTAATAGCCTCTCGTCACATGTTTACCCCAACAGACCGATTAACTTGGGTAATTGTGGGAGGAGAGTGTTACACATATGGTGTTGTGGGCATGCTAGATATGTTGTGTTGTGTACAGATGTTGTCGTGGGCATGTGAATATGCGGTGCTATGTACATGTGGTGTTGTGTGCATGTTGTACATGTGGTTTTGTGTGTATGGGGTGTTGTTTACATGTTGTACATGTGGGATTGTGTGCATGTGGTGCTTTGTACATGTTGTGCAAGTGGTGTTGTGTACACATTGTGTAGGTGTTGTCGTGTACTTTGGGTGTTGTGTACACGTTATCTAGGTGGCGGTGTGTACATATGGTATTTTGTACACGTTGTACATGTTGTGTTGTGTATATTTTGTATGGTGCTATGGGTATTGTGCAATGATTTTATCACGAAAGGTGTATTCATGGTATTGTACGGTGTGTACGTATATGTATTGTGTTGTACACCGAGTGTAGTTGTATGTGTCGTGTTGTACACCAAGTGTAGGTGTATGTGTCGTGTCATACACCAGGTGTAGGTGTATGTGTTTTGTTTCACACTTGGTGTAGGTGTATACATGGTGTTGTACACCGGGTGTGGGTGTATGCGTGGTGTTGTACACTGGGTGTGGGTTTATGTGTGGTGTTGTACACTAGGTGTAGTTGTATGTGTTGTGATGTATATTTTGTTTATGTGTATGTGATTGAAGATGAGAGAAGGCATTAGGTTCTTTATGCGTGTGGCAACCAATCTGGTGTGTGTACGAAAAGGACAAAGGACAAAGGTAGAAGCAAAGGACTGATTAAAGGATAACTATCATTATTTTATTTTAGTATTATTATGCATGTGATCTATGATTCTGATTTATGATGGTTACGTGTGATCTATGATTCTTGTTTATGATGATTGCATGTGATTCATGATTTTGATCTAACCATATGTGATATGTTTATACATGATGATTTGGTCAAGAGTTGGTTTGACTTGTTGTGACAAGAAGTGAACATAAGTGTAAGTCTACTTTCATTAGGGGATTTTGAGGTCTAAAATGGGCCTCCTAAGGAAATTATCAAATAATAATAGAAATAATAAAATAAGATTAGATGACATCATCAAATTTTAGAGGGAAAAAGAATTCTATTTTTTTTTCAACTCGTATTTTCAACTTATCTCCCTATGGGTTTACTCAAATTTCGAGCGCAAACACTCGTTGGATGAATAATTTTATTATTCATCCAAGGAGTACCCATGTTTCATACTTTAGATGGACCCGGTTACATGAAAACTGAGAAATACATGAAAAACGTGATTGTAATCATGGTTTTTCATGTATTTCTCATTTTTCATGTAGCAGGGTTCATCGAAAGTATGCAACATGGGTACTATTTGGATGGGGAATTAGATTATGCATCGAACGATCATTTTTTCTTGAAATTTGAGTAAACCCATAGGGAGATAAGTTGAAAATACGAGTTGAAAAAGTAGTTTTATAATTTTATTATTATTTAATCTTTTACTTTTTTTACTCCAAAAATGGTGAATCACCCCCCATGGTTGACATCATCATCTTGAATCCTATTGGTTCTTATAAAGTTTATTTTGGTTGTAAATTTTTCTTAGGAGGCCCATTTTAGACCTCAAAATTCCCCTAATGATTGATGGGCCACCGATGAGGTATGATTTGAAATTATTTCAATTCCTTTTTAGTGTAATGGAAATTATGTTCTTGGTACGAGAAAGCATGGAAATTCCTAGTTTTGGATGATTGAAATTGACTGCAATAATTAGAAACATTAGTGAAAGGAATTGGAATAGGAAGCATTATGTTGGTAAAGCATTCAGGAGCAGGGCCATTGTGGGACAGTAGTACCCAATAATGTCCATTGATTGTCATGAGCATGCTATAACTAATATGATGGTTTTGAGGCAGGGATATGCCTTGGATTTTGGAACTTCTTATATGAGGAAACCTTTCCAAGGGATGGATTTCAAGGGATAGGGGATGCTAGGGAAATTTGAAGGTGATTGACTGCACGGAAGGGGTGACCGGATTGATCGAGGAACTGTGTAGCAAGGAAGGAAAGGATGGGGAATGGATTTGTTTTGGTCATTAGCTTTGCCAAATGGAATCAGAGGCACATTAGTAGTGTTCCCTGGAACAATGAGTCAGTAACTGTTCACTAAGAGGAAAAATGGTGTAGGAGTGTAGCATTGGACATTAGATGTAGGTTTGACTTTGGAAGGGGATTCTGGACTTCCTGGAAAATGAAGTGAATCCTGGTACTAATTTTGAGGTTGGGGTGTGAGCCTCTGTATTCTCTTGTTATGGATGCATGCATTGTATCCTTTTATTTGTTAGCTAAAGAAAATGTGCATATGTGTATATTATTGTAAATATTGTATTGAGATAGATTTTAAAATATCCATAGACAATATGATTATTTTCTAGTTGAAGCAAATGTGTATAACTATATGTGGTTGTTATTGTAAATACCAAAATGAGTTGGATTATAAAGCTCCAATAAGTGGTATGGTTGTTGTGTTGTTATGTTTTCATGATGTTTTTTCTTTTGGGCAGGTTGTTAATTGTAAATAATGCAATGGGTTAATTTATAAAGCTCCATGGGCAATATTTTTTGGTTTCAGTAGCTTTGTTGGTTGTAGGTGTCATAGAACATCGAGGATGGTGTCCCCCCAAGGTAGAGGGTTCTATAATAGACTCGGGTTAAAAGTCCATGTAATAAAGTTAATAAAGGAAAAATAAGACCAAGGTCATGGGACATGTATTCCAAGCTAAATGTTAGTAAAAGCATCCTAGCAGGCATCACTTTTTTATTATGGCTAAGGGAAATTGGAAAAGGCTTTGAAAAGGCGAAAATGCATTTTTCGCATTTTATTTATGAAAATAAAGGAAATTAGGAGAAAAGGAAGGTGAAAGGTCACAGGTTGCATGTGAAGAGGAAATTGAAGGAAAATAGAGGGAAAATGAAGAAATTAGAGGAATCAATAATAAAAAGAATTTAGAGAATCAGTTTGTAGCCCTTTATCAGTTTTGTTTTGGAGTTAGTCTCGGAGAGGAGAAGAGCACCAAGAGGAGAAGGAAAGAAAGAAAGCAAAAGAAGGACAAGGAAAGAAAAGGAAGGACAAAGAAAGCAAAGGGAAGAAAGGATCAAACGAGGAAAGGTTGGAGCAAGTAGCTTCAACAGGAATACTTGCAGGTAATACGTTGCATGTATGATTTCCTAGCTGGTTTTGGCATGTATGGTATATGCATGTGTATATTTGGTTTATTCTTTTCTGTGGCATGGATTTTGTTAGGTTTTGACGGTGGTTTTAACCTTGCCTTGACATTTCTAGATAACCATGGTGTGATGGGATTCATTCTTGGTTGAGCTTTAGATTATCGGAAGGTTTTGGATTGGGTGAGGTGGTCTTAGGAAATTCCCAAAGGTTGGGTGTGGAGATGGTTTTCTCCTGGAATCCCTCAACAGGTGGGTGGAGATAGGAAAATTCCTCAAGGTATGGTGAAGGAATGATGAGGCATCCAAGTTCAGTTTGGTTTTGTAATCTCGAGACCAGTTTAGGTGAGATCACGGTATGGTGAGGGTGTAGGTGGTTTTATGTCTATATCCCATTAGATCCCACATTCATGCTTGGAATATGACACAAGGGTGATTGGCTGAAAGAAATATTTGGTTCAACTCAATCTATGGTCAGGTGGTACATGGAAGTCCTAACATTGTTAGCTTTTGCATATGATTGATAAGGGCACTCGCTCCTTGTAATTCATGAGTAATTGTATTGGTTATATGTTGGTTATAAGCATGGTTATGTGATATATTTAAGTATGGCTCTTATCAAATTTTAATTAATGAATGTTTGGTTAATGAATGCATGACCTAATTGGTGTTATGACATCTATTTTGAGAGGGAATTAGTCCTTCTTGTTAAACCTTAGATAAGTTTTAGATCCCTATGTTCAGATATGCATTCATGACCTGTAGGTTGCATGTTTATCATGTGTTTGATGGAATTCCTATCCTGGTTGGGAAGGGTTAGGTAAAGTCCTTGTTCAAGTTTTGGTTTAAAATCTTTATTTCTATGTTATTCATGATTTCTGGAAGTTTCATGGAGTTCTGGGTAGAGGCATGAGTCCTAACCTTGAAAAGCGGCTCAAAATTTGAGGTCGCTAGCATATAACTAAGTGAAAAAGACTACATTCTTTGGGAAGTAGGCTTATGTGAGTGACTGAAGGGTTTCAAATGCTTGGAGGCCTTGTCATGGGAGTGACTAGGGGTCCAATTCAATGAAAAATAGATTTAACTCAGGGGTTGGACACCTAGAGGGGTTGGGTAGCTCCTGGAGGTCCTGTAGCACCTCATCGGAGTCAACAAGGTCTTAAGTTGTCAACTCCATTTCCTTAAGTTCATATATTATCTTGAGTCTTATCATAGTGACTCTCACCTCATGTTTACCCCAGGAAAACTAGTGAAAGTGGTTAAATGTGGGAGGAGGCATTACATAATATACTAAGCTTCTGCAGTGCTAAGTGTGACATATATTTTCTTCCTAATCATCTAGGATATCATAGAAAACCCAAACTGAAATAACATCCTGATGTGCTCTTCCTGTCTTCGACACTTCCCACCCAATCAAAATTTATGTATCCCTACAGACGTACTTCACGATTTGAGACATATCTCAATCCATAACTAATTGTACCATGCAAATATCTCAAAACATGCATTGCCAAAATCCAATGTGCATGCCTAGATTCCACCATGACATGGATCAGAGTTCTCACTGCAAAGAAAATATTAGGTCTGGTATTAACTAGATAAATCAAGGATCTGATCAACTTTTAGTACATAGAGGGATCCACCAGATCTGGGTCAAAGCCTCTCAACTTCTTCATATTGGTCATTATGGGAGTGGCCATAGACCTTCAGTCCATCATCCCAAATATATAAAGGATCATAATAATATACTTCCCTTGACCAAGGATCTCACTCAACTTCCACTACACTTCTAATCCCAAGAAATAATGCATCAAACCTAGATCATTCCTCTCGAACTCATAGGTCAACTTCCTCTTACACTGATTAATGAGATTTTATGCCCCTGTCAAAAACAAGCCATCAACATATAAAAACAAGATCACAAACTCACCTTTAACCTTGTAGTAAATATTGGGATTGACATCACTCTTGGTGAAACCAAGACTCATTAGGTATCCATGAATCCAAGAATACCAAGCCCAAGGTGCCTACTTGAGTCTATGAAAATCATTCTTTAGTCTACAAACATGATACTCCTTCTCATGTAGCTCAAAGCCATAAGGTTTCTCTATGTACACTGATTCCTTAATCACTCCATTGAGGAAAGTGATTTTTGCATATATCTGATGCAATTTCCAACCCAGAATAGAAGAAATAGAAATAAGAGTTCTAATAGAAGTGTATTTGGTGACTGGAGAAAATATCTCTTCATAGTCCTCTCCCTCCTTTTGAGAGAAATATCTTGCCACAATTTTTTCTTTGTACTTCTCTATGCTACCATCTACTTCATGCTTGATCTTGTAGATCCACTTGGAAGTCACCACTATCTTCCCCTCAAGTCTCAACATAATTTCCCACAAATCATTCTTCCTGATGGACTAATATTCTTCTATCATGGCATCTTTCCAAACTTGTTGGTCTGTTGCCTCCTGTTGATGGCCAAAAATGACTTAATCAACATTTGGTAAGGTCGTCCAGTTAGAGTCCCAAATCAAACTCTTATCTATTTAAATGATGGCTTTGAATGGTTCTATTGGGTCTAGTTACCTCCTCTCTCTCCTCACTGACTTGTGTTATTTCTATTACTTACCAATAAGAAGAGAGATATCATATCTACTCTCTTGTAGATCCTTGTAAGAAAATGACCCTTAAGTTGAATTGGGGGCTCAGCCAAGCCACACCTAAGGTTTTCCCTTGTGTGAGAGGACTCCTAAGAATGAAATTAATTAATCTAAGTATGAATATAATTCTAAATGCAGTGCGTGAAAGTAAAAAGCAACTAACTTAACTCGATACTTAGGGGATAGCTCCGAGACGTCAAGTGCAAGACTTTAAATAAATTGGGGATTTAACATGCTTTTAACGATAAATTCCAAGTTGGCGAATTATTTCTCACAACCGATATTATTACTAACGTGCATGCTCTATTTTGGAGACTATAAAAATGAAAGATAAACCGTTAAAATTAGGAAATAGTTCACTTAATTCCAATAATAGTTAAATCGATTTTAGATAGAAATTTTTTGAGTAAATAGTTACTTATATATTTGTTTTAATACAAGAGAAAATGGAAAATCAATAATAGATCTACGACACTAATAGGTCAGATATATGATATAAAATACAATGATTCTTATATCAACAAAAGTGCAGAACAAAGGATAATTAACACAAATTTGCAATCGAATAAAAAATGGATTGTATTATCAAATGGAAGTATCTAAAAATGCAATAATTGAGCCTGAAATATTTTCTATGTTTCTCAAAGAATCTCCTCAATAATCTTTCCCAAAACTCATGTGCTCTATTGCTGAAGTAAAATACTGCAATAGTGCAAGCTCTGATCAGGGAAAATTTTAAGAACCCCCCCTAAATTTATAAATATAATAAATGGGCGAATCTCCATGGTATATAGGAAAAATGGAAGGCGATTTTATCAATAATATAATATGTATATATAATTTTTTGGCGAATCTCTCACCAGGCATGGCGAATATTTTACTCAATTATAAAATCTTGTAAGATCTTGGCGAGTCTTTCACTAAATAATAAAACTTTGTATGGATCTAAGACGATAGAATTTCCCCTTTAAATAGTCTATGCTCACATGAATACCATGGTATTACCATGGGTCAATATCATGGGTTATCATAAACCTGGAGCTTAAAAATTACTATTAGTAATTTATAAAAATTAATAAAATTAATAGTTGATTTTTATTTTATTTTTTATTTTAACCAAGCTAAAATGTTTAACCTACATTAAATTACAACATCCATTTTTACTCTTGACCAAGCCCCAAGAGGATCAAATATTTTTCACTCTATGCTAGTTTGCATATCACGATATTTGATACCTCTCGGGGGATCCAGAGTAAAGATGGATCTATGCTGGTTTAATTCCCTCATTTAAATAGGCTACATTCCAGGTGAATACCATGGGTCAATACCATGTGCCATTTTGGTGAATACCATGGGTCAATACCATGTGCCATTTTGGTGAATACCATGGGTCAATACCATGTGACCTATGGAGTAAATATAAAAAAATGTTTTATTGGTTTACCATACCTCTAGTTTATTTATATTTTTATTAATTTACCATACCTCTATTACAAATATGGTATTTGGCCCATAGGATTCACTTAAATAAAACCTCTTTCTTGAGCCTTCATAAATAGAACGAGGGTTATGGACTAAATATAAAAAGAGGTTTTATTTATTTACCATACGTCTAGTTTATTTATATTTTTATTTATTTACCATACCTTTTGAGTAAGTATAAAAATATGTTTTATTTATTTACCATACCTCCACTTTAATTATATTCTTATTTGTTTACACCAGGTGACTTATGGAGTAAATATAAAAAATGTTTTATTTATTTACCATACCTCTCATTTATTTATATTTTTATTAATTTACCATACCTCTTTTATAAATATGGTATTTGGCCCATAGGATTCACTTAAATAAAACCTATTCTTGAAAATGGGCGAATGGATTCACTTAAATAAAACCTATTCTTGAAAATGGGTGAATGGAAGGTTGTAACTCCTAATTTCAAGGGCTAAATTTACCTTTTTTACCCTCTCCCTTAAAATAAGGTGGGCTATTTGAGGTGATTTGTAAAAATGTACTATGATACAAAATATTCGCCCACTAAAAATTTAAAACCCCTAAATTTCGCCAAAGGGCGAACATTCGCCCCTAAAATTATCCTTGGCTCTGATCCAAGAACAAAGATGGGATCTTGAAAAATAAAATCCCCAACACTCAGATATGAGTATTTCCTCTCTACCTAAAACTATGATTCTCCTTAAAAAAATGTTTGGACTTACAAAATTGCAGCCAAGAGGAACCACCTGCTCCTTTTCAAAGCTCATATTTAATAATTTACAAAAATCTCCAAAAATTGAGAGTTGTTGGAAGTGGTTAACATCGATCAGCTTTAAATATTCCTTTTTCTCTATTGTTGGTGCAATACCATTGCTCCAAAATACCTAAGATTCAACTTCTCCAACATATTTCCTGTAAAAATCAATCAAAAACCAAATAAAATGAATTTACACATGAAAATAAAAATAATTTGGGAAAACAAACTCTTAAATTAAAATCAAATCAAATAAATAAATAAAAGAAAATCATGCTTCCCGTTGATCTCTATCAAGAATTATATGGCCCAAGAGGGTTGTCTTCAAACCAAATTCCAACAACAAGAGTTTTGGGCAAATGAAAATTCAAAAAACAAAGCCTAGATTTTTTTTTAATTTATTGTTTCTCGATCATTCTACATGATCTTATCTTTCTAACGAGCCATCCTGGGCCTTATTTTGCCAAGTAGAACTCAAGATAAAGCTCTTCAAAGTTGAGGTGTCAAAAATATCAGAGTTCTGAAAAAATGCAAGCCTGGGCAAAATTTTGATATGCTTAATTATATATATACATTATTACTATACCAGCGTAGATCCATCTTACCCCTAGATCTATCAAGTTTTGAGAGGGATCAAATATCTAGAGGTGCAAACCTCTTTTTTGAGTGAAAAACTTAAGGAAAGGTTTGCACCTCAAGAGATTTGATCCCTCTCGACGCTTGAAAGATCCGGGGATAAGATGGATCTAGGATGGTTTAAGTGATGTGAAGTCATAAAAAATTTGTTGAACATATAATTATCTGGATCATTTTAAATATGCTAAAGATGTCTAATATTAATTTGGTCAATTTAACTTTAACTTTGCTTAGTTACCTCAGTTTATTGAGATGAGAGAGACTGTTAGTAACTTGAATGAGGGAAAATGATGAAATAAAAAATTTGAGTGCAAAGTGACAATGTAAGAATGTTGAACAATAGAAAATTTGAATAACAAGAATATAATGAATTACAAAAAATCTTCATTGCCATCAATCTGAAACTATTTTCTTCTACTATTCTTATTATCACACCTATTAGTTATTTTAACTTACCGTGTTTGAATGCAAAGTGATTAATAATGTTGAATGATGGAAAATGGGAATAATAAGAATGTAGCCAATTACAAATATTTTACAGTTTTAAGAAGAAGACATTTCGGGTAAGTGAACATTTTATTTAGGATGAAAATCCAAGTATTCTATTTATGATTGAATTACTATAATAAAGAAGTGAATTCAAGTCATGAATAATGTTTATGTGGGCACACTGAGAGAGAATTTGTATGTTTTGGGGGTGAGATAAAGATATATATGGAGGTGGGGAGAGAGGGAAGAAGAGAGAAGAAAATACATAAAGGGAGGAAGATATATAGATATGGAGAGAGAAGTGTTAGAGAGAGAGAGAAGGGGAAGAGAGAGAGAGAGAGGGGTGGAAAAGGGAGGGGGAGAGAGATAGATAGATAGATATGGAGAGAGAGTGTTATGTTTAGGGGCTAAGATAGAGAGATAAAGAAAGAGAGACAACGGGATATAGAGATATAGATGGAGGGGGCAGAGATGTGATTAAAATGAAATCAATGCACATTATTAATCTAATTACTTTGAAATTAATGCCCATCATACATTTAGTTGCATCGAATCAGAAATTAACATCTACATTGAAATCAATGCATCTAATAGGATTAGAAATCATCATTTACACTAAAATCAATGTATCTAGTGCAAAGAATCAAATAGGATTAGAAATCAACATCTACACTAAAATCAATGCATCTAGTGCAAGCAATCAAATAGGATTATAGATCAATATCTACACTGAAACCAATGCATCCAGTGCAAGCAATCAAATAGTATTATAGATCAATATCTACACTGAAACCAATGCATCCAGTGCAAGCAATCAAATAAGAGTAGAAATCAACATCTACACTGAATTTAATGCATCTAGTGTAAGGTATTAAATAGGATTAGAAATCGATGTCTACACTGAAATCAATCCATCTAGTGAAAGTGATCATATAGGATTATAAATAAATATCTACACTAAAACCAGTGCAAACAATCAAATAGGAGTAGAAATCAACATTTACACTGAAATCAATGCATCTAGTATAAGGTATTAAATAGGATTAGAAATTGACATCTACACTAAAATCAATGCATCTAGTGCAAGTGATCAAATACGATTAGAAATCAATATCTACATTGAAACCAATGCATCTAGTACAAGCAATGAAAAAGGAGTAGAAATCAACATCTACACTGAAATCAATGCACCTAGTGTAAGGTATTAAATAGGATTAGAAATCAAAATTTACACTAAAATCAATGCATCTAGTGCAAGTGATCAAACAAGATTAGAAATCAACAACTATGCTAAAATAAATACATATATTTTAGTGAAAAACCAAAATATTCATGACTTTCTAGATCTAACTTCTATGTCTATATTTGTCTTTGTGTCTCTTTCTTCTTCCCTCTCTCTCCACCTTCCATTCTATGTCTATCTCCCTCCCTCTCTCCTTCTCTCTCTCCCCCGTCTATCTCTCTCCACCTCTCCCTCCCTTTCTCTATCTTTCTCTTATTCCCTCTCCCACCCACCGTCTATATCTATACCTCCCTCCATCTCTTCTTATTTGTCTCTCTATCTCAACTCCCTAAACACCTCTCTCTCTCTCTCTCTCTCTCTCTCTATATCTATATATATATATATAGATATTCCTCCCTTTATTTGTCTCTTTCATATTCCCTCTTGCTCCCTCCATATATATCTCTATCTCCCTCCGTCTCTCCTTCTTTATCTCTCTATATCAACCCACATACACACACTCTCTCTCTCTCTCTCTCTCCCTCTCTCTCGCTCTTCCTCCCTCCCTCTATTTGCCTCCCTATTATGTCCTCTCTCCCCCCTCCATCTATATCTCTATCTCCCCTTGTCTCTCCTTCTCACCCCCAAAACATACACTCTCTCTTCATATGTATCTATCTCTCTCCCTCTCTCTTCCCCTCCCTCTCTCTTTCCCTCCCCACTCTCTCTTTACCTTCTCTCTCTCTCTCTCTCTCTCTCTCATCGTCTCGCCATCTCTACCTTGACACTCCTTCTCCCTCTCTACCTTTCTCTCTCTATATTTTTCTTCCCCTTCCAACTCCATCTCTCTCTCCCCCCTCTCTCTCCTCTCTCTCAAATTCTCTCTCTCTATCTTCCTCTCTCTCCCTTTCTCTCCCACCTCCCTTTGTCTCTCCCCCCCATCACACACACTTTTTCTCTCCACCCTACAACTTTGTCACTATCTTCCTCTCTCTTTCCTTCTCGCTCTCCCACTTTCTCCCCCTTCCATATCTATGTCTCCCTGCCTCTCTCTCCCCCTTCTTTCTCTATCTCTACCCTCTCATTTTCTCTCCCTTCCCTCATCTCCTCTCTCCCACATTCCATCCTCATCTCTCCCTTATCACTCCCTCTCTCTCTCCACCTCTATCTCTTAATGTCTTTATTCTTCCCTCCCTCTCTTTCCCCCTTCCAACTCCATCTCTCTCCCCCCCTTTCTCTTCTCTCTCTCAATTTCCCTCCCTCTTCCTTCCTCTCTCTCCCTTTCTCTCCCACCTCCCTATGTCTTCCCCCCTAATCACACACACTCTCTCTCTCTTTCCACCCTCCAACTTTGTCACTATCTCCCTCTATCTCCACTTCTCACTCTCTCCCTCTTTCTCTCCCCCTCTCTTCCCGCTTCATATCTATGTCTCCCTATCTCTCTCTCCCCCTTCTTGCCCTATCTCTATCCTCTCGTTTTCTCTTCCTTCCCTCGTCTCCTCTCTCCCTCATTCCATCTTCATCTCTCCCTTATGACTCCCTCTCTCTCTCCACCTTTATCTTTCAATGTCTTTGTTCTTCCCTCCCTCTCTTTCCCCCTCCAAATCAATCTCTCCTCTTCTCCCCCCTCCTCTCTCTTCCTTCCCCTCTCTCCTTGTCTCTCCCCTAGTGTATTCCCCCTCGAGCTCACTCTCTCTCTTAAATATGATCCCATTGTATTGTATTTAAGAAAGCATCTAAATTAAAAATATATATAATTGGGTGTAAAATATTAAACCTATATTTTGGATCAATCATATAAAAGAAAATACAATAGTTAAAAAACATAAAAGAATCATGCATTAGTGTTAGTCACTTTGTTTTCTCTCTTTGCTTGGATCCTCGGTTAAAGTGCATCTATCCTTGATTTAATTTCTATGGGAATATTTCTAGTACTCGTGAGGATGGAGGGTTTAGATATACTTCAAAAGTAATTATAACCTTTTTGCTTTTAGATTTAATTAAAACATGTTATAAATTAAGTTAAAATAAAGTATTTGTAAAATATTTTGATTTTGAAATAAGTTAACGTTTTTGGCATGTGGTATTGATAAGCCATGGTATTGGCCCATGGTACGTAACAAAATAATTAAAAATCTAGATCCATAACATAATAATCAAAATCATAGATGGCCCATGGTATTGATAAACCATGGTATTATGATTTTTTTTCCTCCTCTCGCTCCCTCTCTCTATATTTCTCTTCTAGGTATTGGCACATGGTACTATTAAAACATATTTAAAAGTTAATAATATGCATGGTAAATATTCATGATTAAAAATCTTGTTATATTGTAAATATTAAATTTTTATCCACCCTAAACTAGACTCCCTAAACTGATCTTTAGAGTACGTACAAAAATTGAATAAAATTCTAATTTTAAACTATATAATTAAAATTAAATCAATTTAAAAATAAAATAAAATAATATATACAAACTAATTTATATAAAAATTAATTTATAATATATTTAATAATATAAACCAGGAAGACAAAATTATAAAAAATAAATTAAAATATTAGATAATTAAATTAAGCAAAATGAATATTAAAAATAATTTATTAATTAAAATTATAAAATAATAAAAAAATATATATTAGTGGCTTTTTATTGGCTCCACCAAAGAGCTTGGGGAGTTATAACGTGAGTGGGAATGGGAAGAATGTAAGAAATAGGGAGGACGGGAGTGGGCCAGCCCGGGAGGAGAAATGAGGAGGGTGCGGGAACGAAGGAAATGAGGGCCGAAGGCTTGGAAGATTTTGGATCCTGAAACATAATTTAAAAGGTAGCCACGAAAAGAAGAGAGGAGGGAGGAGGTGGGAATTTATTATAACGTAAATTACGGCTATTTAAATGAAATAAATTATAGTTATTCTTGTGAGATAAAGTCTATAACGGTTTAAAATTTGAAATTAAGATTTTGTTTTGGGTTTATTTTTATTTTTTTAATATTTTAATATTAAATAAAAAACTTAAAAATACAATAGTTTCTTGAATCCCGTGATTTGTTGTAAGCTACTTAATCAATAAAATGATAATTAAAAAAATAATATTTACAAATTAATTAAGTTAATCACAATTAATTTAATTAATTAAGATTAATTAAATAATACTATTAACAAATTAATTAATTTTGTTAATCTCATTAGTTTTCTCTTTATCTACCCAAGTAGAGGATTTTAAAGTGTGGAGGGGTACATAGGGATTTAAAGACAAAGGATGGAGACAACTCATTCTTTTATAAAGATGAGCTTATTCAACTTGAATCATAACTCAATGTTACCCATGATCATGGTTAATGCACAAGAAAATCAAAAAATGAGTATGGATGACTTTTGGGTAAATATAATCCTATTGTATAAAGGGAGTGAAGATTTCCTCATGTACTCTGACCAATGTTGGGTAAGAAAAATTATCCATATAAATCTTGGTAATATCATCAAAACCAATTTGAAGCAAAGGTGAAATCAACACACAAGAAAAGCATTGCAAACAGAAAAGAAAATGCAAACTAAAAAGGAAAGATAAAATCAAAGCCATAATGAAGAAAACCTTAACAAGATGATTTAAAATGTATGAACAAAAGAGTAAAATAGGAAAAACATGCATGTTCTTCTTTAGTTGAGATCTTGATAAATTATATCTTGTAGAGTTATAAGTAAGTAGGATTTTGAAAACCAAGACTATATAGTTGTTATGAGAGAAAATAAAGTCAAATAAGGTGTCTCTTTCCTTGGGAATATTCTCATTTCAAAATTAAGCCTTCATGGAAACATCTTAATAATTTTTAATAAAAATAAGGCTTGTGAAACAAACTAGAGGTTAAAAGACTCCCCAATTTAGCTGATTTGCAATTTGATCAACATCATAACTGCTTTTCCAAAATTCAAAAGCAAGCAAAATGAGGAGAATGAACTCCAAATTTGAGCAAGCATGGGTGTAATTTTTTTTTAAACAATTCTTGAAGACCTACAAGGATAGAGCTTTAGATTAGCTAACACTGAAGACAAAGCTGAAACATGTTGGACACCTAATCCTCTATGGGTTGGTGTAGAATGTGAACAACCATGAGAGTCCAAGAGACGTTGGGATGTGGTACCCAAGGATCACACAAATGTACTATAAATGTATATCATTATCAAATAATAGATTTACTCTCTTGTTTATCTTTCCTATTCTGTTGTTGCCATGTGTGTGTTTAACATGGTATCAAAGCAGGTGAATTCCTAGCGTGCTCCAATTTGAGCCACTATTTGTGGTCATTCTCTGCGAGTTTGTTTCTCGACCTGGGCGTTATCTAGACTCTTTGAAATTTGCATCCAGTTGGAATGCAAGACGTAAATTTGGCTCTCTGCTCCATGAAATCCTGGTATATACGTTCTTTCTCTGTGCGTTAATTGAAGTTCAAGGTTTATATGTGAAGTTATAGCGTTACTCATGCAGTAAATTTTGGTTGTATTTATATATCCATTGAGATTATTGTGAGCACTATATCATCTGGTTCATAGCTACTCCAATCTGAGTTTGGTTTGGAATTGACTTATGGTCTCATCAAATTTAAGGCTTTGGCATCTAAGCCTATCTGTCTATTACCTCCGCCTAGGATGTGTTTAAGAATTGTGAGTGCGTTGAATTTCTTGAGCCACTGGTCTTGTATCCTTTCTCTGCACTGCACCTAAGTGCTCTACTATTCCTCCACGAAAAATTCTGGGCAAGCCAAACATGGGCGATTTTAGAGTGTCAGAACAACCATTACTATTCTTGTTGCACGCTATCACCATTACCCATTGAAGGAACCGTTACATCCTTTATACGTACTAGTGTCAAGAATGGGATGGTAAAAAATAAAAAAAAATAAAAAAATTTGATGCCACTCATTTTGTCAGCTATCGTATGATAGTGAATGTAGATTGATCTGTTTTTAGAAATAGGTTCATCGTACACTATTAAGTCTTCCTAAATGTATCCAATGATATTCCATCACTGATTTGACTGACTCCAATCTTATCAGATTTACAATAATTATTGGAAGAATTACAGCGCTGCTTGAATCTTGAATCACCAATTTGACTACTTCCATGCTGCCTTGTCCCATTTCTACAATTCCCGAAGGCATAGAAGTTAACTTGAATAGAAGACGAATTTTAATAGTAGTGATTAGTGCTTGGCTTGGAGTAGCAGTCATAAATTGCAAGGGGAAAATTGCATGCACTGCATTTCACAATGTCACAAGTATTGGCCCCCTGTATTGTTTGAGTGGAATCTGTTAATGTCTCAAGATTCCTGGCTGCTTGGAAGGCTACATCTGTGAATATCGTCCAACAGGTTGTGGGATACCGATACCGCTAACTTGTACATAGCCATGGCTGGCAGCGCCCAGGACAAACAACTGAAGCCTCAACAAACTGCTTCACGGATCACAATTTGATAAGGAAAACTTGGCGACGCCGCGGCCAGTCCTCCATTAATATTTCCTAACGTATTTTCAACACGGCAGGCTGTGACATGGAAGGCATAATGGAAGTGACTCAACTGAATTGCACCGACTTCACATCAGCCACAAGCTCATTTTAGAAGTTCGACATCCGTAGCAGCCCTAGATAAGTCTGCGGTGTTTGCTTGCGTCCAAAATTCTTGAGAGGAATTATTAGCTAGATTGGGGGAAGAGGTTGTGCCTTTCCCATTCTCCATTAATTTTTTGGCATTTGTATCAGTGAATTCGAGCTACACTGGTGGTGCAATAAACTCTTTCCTGAGAGAAGGATCCATTAGAAAACACATCGCCTCACGAAGAGCTTTTTTGTTGTTTATATAATGATCTAATAAAAGGGGCCGAAATGTGTGAAGAGTCACTCCTACAGAAGATAACTCCTCAACATGATTGATATGATCAGATAGATATAGATGCGAAAGTCTGGTAGTTGGATTTCTGAAGAAAAAGGAGGCTTGTGGGAGAAGGCAAGAAACAAAGTCAGAGACACTGCACACATAAATAACATTGTGGAGGAAAGTGAAGGGAGCATTATAGGAGCTTGGCATTGTTGCCTCACGCGTTCGAGCTTGGCCTTGCAATGCATAATATCATAGTTGATTGCAGTGGCAAATTGTTGGTCCTCAGAGTTGGTGTCGTTGGTCGTGCTTCCGAGGTGTGTTGAGAGCGGGATCTATATACAGTATATGTTGCCTGTGCATTGATATTTTGCTAGCATGATGTGAACTGTTTGCATTGAATTGAAGACGGTATATATATATATATATATATATTATTCGTTGTTTGAGGTTGATATATGCGTTAGAATTGAACCTTGAATTCAATGATTTCGTGAACCTTGTTACAAAGGAAATACACAACTATTAAATAACCTGGAATTGCGTAGGGTATTGGTGCATTGGCATGAGCATTTGAATGTTGAGCGTTGAGCATTGAATAAGGCAATCTCTTTGGCATTGTATTGTTCAAAATTGAATGGGGGCGGTTGAAATTCCATGGCTTGGAATTGTTGTATGCTACTTTGAATACGTTGAAGGCTTGCATATTTCATATTTTCAATCATATTCAATTGCGATTTTGAATTGATTATATATCTTTATGACTTGGCTTATTTATATATGGCTTGAGATCAAGAATCTGTATTTGTGAAATTCACCTTATTTTTTCAATGAAAATGGCGAGAATCAATGAAGTATTAGAGTTCCTCAAAACTCTGATATTGTCTACTACTCATGATACATTAAAAGTTAGCAAAGTTTCTCTCACAAACATCCAGTTCTATCTACAAAATGCACAAGAGAAAATTGACTTTTTGCAGCTTGAATCTCAGCTTCAGCAAGAAGAATTACAACAATGGAGTCATCATTTTGAACCTATTTCTATTCAGAACAATGAAACAGTCTCCCATAAGCAGCAAGACAATAATGTTACAGTTGATTCAGATCCAATGCCCAATAAAGCAGCAGAGTTACATGCATATGCAGAAGTTCAGTTTGCACTTCTCAAGCCCATCATCAAACCTTGGGAAGAGCTTGTCCACAACAAGCACAGAACTGGTCTTGGATTTGGCAAGGACGTGTCCTTTCACATTCAAGACTACTCAAAGCCCATCCAGTTTCAAAGTGCTAGATTCCTTCATGACAGTTCACCTTCATCCGTTCCAGATTCTGCACCTCTTCCACAACAACAACAATAGATTGTGAAATGCCAACACTGTGACTGAGTTGGCCATCTGAAAGATCACTGTTTTGATCTTCATTCATGTAAGCACTATCATAAAACTAGTCATTATTCAAACAGATGCTTCAGAAACAAACCTCCTGCAAGAACAAATATTCGTCTTGGATGGATCGCTTCTTAGCAATGGGCATCAACAACCAAGAAGATATTCTAGTCATATGTCAAAACTTGTTCTAGATTATTGAACAGTCTTGCAGTTGAGTTTTCTCCATCATCTCACCTTGTATCTAACAGGGGGGGAAATGATGGTCATCTACAAGCTTCAAAGCCACATCAAGTGAGCCTGAGCCACAACCTGCCACACCAGATTCAGAGTTGTAGCCATAGAAAAATATGACCCTGAGCATGCCTTTAGTCGGTGATACCTCTTCAAAGAATTGGGGACACTTCCTCCGGCAGAAGATTTCAGCTTCTTGCTAGTTTCAGAAGAGTTCCAGGAATTGCATTAAGCATTCCAGAGTTGTTGGTCATCCTTAAACCATCACAGGTTGAGACCCCCCTTCTCAGGTTGAGGTTCTCCCTTTTATGCGGGGTGGGACCTCCCTTTCATGGTTGAAGGTTTCCCTCTTCAAAACATCAGGAGCACTTCCTCTAGCAGAAGACTTGAGCTTCATGCCAGACTTGGAAGAGTTTCGGGAACTGCACTAAGCGTTCCAGTGTTGGTGGTAATCCTTAAACCACCACCCTTTATAAAAACATTTCAGAGAGCACATTCAGCCTAGTGCTGCCATGCATTTTGGCACATTTTGTATTATAGCTCTCTTCTTGGACTTGTACATAACCCTTTAGATTAAGGGGGGCGAATGTTGGACACCTAATCCTCTATGGGTTGGTGTAGAATGTGAACAACCATGAGAGTCCAAGAGACCTTGGGATGTGGAACCCAAGGACTATAAATGTATATCATTGTTAAATAATATATGTACTCTCCTATTTATCTTTCCTATTCTGTTGCTGCCATGTGTGTGTTTAACAAAACAAAAAATGTAAAGAAAATGAAAACAAATGAAAATGGAGATATGAGACTTACTTGAAGAATTTCGCTAAGGTTTACCTAGAAGATGTTGAATTTCTCCAAAGGGGTAATTTCTTCTTTTGATTAAGATAAGAAGTATGAATAAGTTGCATTTTTTGAAGTTCTTATTTGCCCAACAACCATCACTTATTGAATCTAAAGTAGAGAGAGCATTAAACTAGAAAAATAATGACTCAATTTTATGAAATAAAATTAAATAAATCATCAGAAATGAAAATGAAGATGTGCTTAGTTATGAATTGCAACAACAGTTATTCTCCTTTCATTTTCTAATTTTATATCAGCCCCAAATTTTCATAAAACCGCACAAAATCAAGCTAAAGTCCCAACCCTTATAATGATTCATATAAATACAAAGAGAGGACTTAATTATTGTGTGATCATTAAAAATGGAGCGATATCACAAGATGGCTAGAAATCAAATATAAACTAACCATGATCCAAATTACCTATGCATATTCTAAGTGTGCTTACCAATTAGCCGTATTAATATAGTGGTTGCTTAGGAGTGTCCCGAAAAGATGAAGGGTGCACACTAAAAATATGGTCGGGGTGATGAGATCCAAGATGGAGAGAAAAGGAGAAAAGGAATGAGCATCCAATAATAAAGAAAGTAAAAAAAAAAAAATAAGCCACAAGTAATGATAGCTTGGAAGGTTGGGGACCATGAGGTAAAGAAATCTTATTAGAGGGATCCAGTTGCAGTAGCCTGAAGGAAGCTATGCTCATCTTGTTCACAAAGGTGAATTAGAAATATTTTTGGGATAGAAAGGATGAGACATATCACTTAATGAAAATAAGGACCCGTTATGTATTATAACCTTATAATGCTCAAAATAAACTTGTAACATAATTTTATTAATGAGTCGGGCTTTCGAGGTGTAGAAGAGAGATTAAACGTAGTAGCCCAGAAGGGAGAACCCATATACAATTAGAAAAAGGTTTCGTGTATTAGTAGCATGGGCTCAATAGAGAGGAGAGAGGAGCACTTGGAGATTGGATGCATGGATGATATTATGAGTTAGAATTTTGAAAAGGTTACGAGCTTCTAGCCTCGCGAGTTATTAAAGTGAAGTGGGGTCACTACTCGTAAGATAATACGATAATATGCAGGAGTGGGGGCCAAACCATTAATGCATGAAAATTGAAGCACATGATGACATGGATCCCAGAGCCTTGCGTGCCTGAAATCTCTTGGAATTAGAATTAAAGAGGTTATGGGTTTTGGAGGTTCCAGGTTAACGAGCAATATGCGATAGTTGGTTTGAGGTGGTTCTGGGCTCAAGTGGAGAACAAAGAATGAATTCCCAGTGAATACACAATAATAAAGAACCATGTGCACACATAACGTATAATGAATAATCTTTAAGGCACTTAGTAATCTCGGATTTGTTAAAAAAGGCTCAACTAAAAGAGAAGACATGGGATGAAAAGAAGTTTTAGCACAACCTTAACGAATGGGGAGTTTATAGAACACGAGATCATGGAAATGGACAAGATTAATTTTGCAAGTGTTGTGGAATTATGTGTGATTTTATTTTTCTTTTAGGACCTTTCTTTAATTTTCCATTAAAATGTGAGAAGCTACAAGCCCGTGGAAAGTTTAAGCATGAAGTAGCCAAGCGTTTTATTTCAGCTGCATCAATAAGCAATGAAAAATGATCATGACTCATCTTGCACATGTGGAAAGAAAAGGAAATATAAATAAAATCACCTATACAAAGCACAAAAATAGAAATTTTGATGAGAAAATAAATACTTCCCTGGAAATGTTTGTGAATTTGGAAGGGCCATCTACTCTCTTTATGCCAAAGCTAATTTACTCAAGTCTCCAAATCAAGCCAATGAAGTCCTACAAAAAGAAGTACAAATGAGAAATAAAATGACTGAAAGGAAAACAAAGCTAACAATAGATGAAGATGAACATGTATATGCATACCTAGAAGAATCTGGTTGCAAGTTTACATCATAAATCTTGACATTCTCCTATTCATTTTTCTCAGAATTTGCATATGTTCAGAATAATCTATTTATTCAGTCTAAGTTAGATGCTAAGTAATGGGGCATTAATTTGCACCCACTTTTGCGTTGAGTGACAAAAAGAATAAAAGGCACCGTTTAGAAATTCTTGTGAATCAAAAGCTCCTAGTTGTAGTGATTCTTTGGAACTTCACCATTCATGATTTTCTTTGCAAATAACAATTTCAACAATGTGATGAAGTTCTGCGAAGAAATATAATCTAGGACATCACAAGTTTGTATAATCCAAATATATTAGATGATTGATATTCTCTAAGCCACTCTTTGTTAGGAAAATAAAGGAATATAAAGAGAAATATTAGAGCTCATTATTGGCTTATTGAAAATATACAATATTGAAATAAATACAAATAGAAAAGAAAACTAAATTTAAACTAATCTATTCCTAATCCTAATCTAATTGTAAGAGGGAAAACATGACTAAGTATAATTATAATTCCAATGTAACCATTTGAGCACCTTATTTTCTACATATATGTACACATCAAACATCAGTAACAAAAGTAGGGATAAGATTAAACTGGCAAAAAAAATTTGAATGCAATACATGAATTTATTGCTAACATATTTACAAAAGGAAGCTTATTTACAATCACTCTTTCTTGAAATGTTTCTTCCAACCAAATCTTTATTGGGTCATAAAAATATGGATGAGTATTTGATAGAGAATGGAAGAGTTTAAATGAAAGAGAGGTCTAGCAATTGTTAGTGTTATGTACATAAGAAAAACTATTAGCAATCTTCTGTGTAAGTGAACGTTCCAAATAAATTTGAAACAAATCAATGAAGTGTGGATGGGAATTTAATGAATCTATCAGAAGATATTTAATTGAGTTAGATGGTTGGTCATATTGTGAAGGTACACTCTTAAGTGCCAATTCTTGTTGGAAATGCATTTGAGAAGAAAGAGAAAGTTGATAATACATGAACATCATATGAAATTGGAAAAGTAGAAGATCTTAATGCTCATGATTAATGCTTCGAAGTTCAATTTCATCTTCTTTTGCTAATGTGCCTTGCGAGTGTTCAACACTAGATTTTTGAATATGCCAGCGTAAGATATCCAAGAATTGAAAAATGAAAGAAGAAAATAAATAAAAAAATGTAACAAAAACAACAAAATTAGATCATTATTACACTAGTGTAACAACTAATATTACAACACAATAGGGACTTGTTTGAAGTAATTTTCTCTTCACAAGAATTAGCCATAATAATGAAATTGGAACAATTACCGAAATCAACTTTTGAGTAAGAGAGAGGCTTAAGACTATGAGTAGGAATGGAAACTTGAAGATTTTCAAAATCATAAACAAGAATGGAAAAGTCATCATGATTTAATGGAATTTCAAAGTGAGGCTCTTGAATAGAGATATCAGTAAGTGGGGAGTCATCATTTTGAAACACAAAATAATTATCAAGAGTGGGAGAAATTGATAAGGACTGAATTGATTCATTGTCCTCTAACTCTAAATAATCATCATAAATGACTTAACTAATTTCATTAGTATTCCCTTCTTTTCCATAAGATGTATCAGAACAAGAAGAATGATTGAGAATGTTTTCAACATTGTTGAAAGAGTGATCATTGTATGTCTCTTTGTCTTGATCAAAACTAATTGACAATTCATCATTAACAATATTTATATCAGTTCCTTTTTTCTCTGAAATAACATTAATATAAAGAGGAAATGAATTGCTATTAGCAAAAAGATCATGATAAAGAGAGAAATGAGAATTTTAAAAAATGAACCTGAAAATTTCTCTGTTTGTAGATTCTTCTGCATTTTCTCCAATGCAAATTTCAAATTCATGATCATTCATTTGGCTAATCATACTTTTCTAAACATTGATGTCTGGCTACCTTTTAGAAAATTTGGCTTGTGCTTGCTGATTTTCTAATTTTATTTCTCGTTGATTTTCAATTTCCTTGGCAGTTGAATCTTCATGTTTTTTTTAATATCTTCTTGAAGATGATTTTAAATTTCTTCCAAGCTTTGTAGTTGTGATTTGTTAACATGGGATAGGGAATCACGATCATCATTAACATAGTAGGAAGAATGCACCAATTATAGGAATTTGTCATACATGGCTGAAGTGATTTCATCATGATTAGCATGTGCATCCTCCATAGGTGAAATTTTAGTTATGTTAATAGAATTTGAAGAAGAATCATTAAAGCTTGAATGTTTCATGTGGATTTGGAATACAAGGAAGAGAAACTAACTTTCTAAACCTGCATGTTAACTGAAATTTTGGAGGTAAGTCTCCAAATTGAAATTGAAGACAAACTAATTTAAATCTAATTATAAAATCATCTAAAGACGCACCTTCAAATCAATGAAGTTCCTAAAGTTGATCGCATACCTTTTCATAGTCATAATCCTAAAAAGCTTTTCGGAATTTTTTTACGAATTCATCCCAAGTGTGAATGGAGGTAAATGGTAATGATTTACACCAGTCTTTAGCCAATCTTGTCAAAGTGAAAGTGAAAATATTGTACGTAACACCTTGTTCAATATCAAAATCATCACATTTTAAAATGAATTGAAGAAAATGATAAAAAAACACAGGCATTCTTCTTAGTCAAATTTTGTCATTGGCAAGAGCTTTCCTACCTGAATTGGATTGAAGACAAGTCGAAGTCTAGTGAAGCAACTCTAAAGAGTTTGTTTTAAAGGAGCCATTGTAATGAGATCAAAATTTCAAAACACAAATTCTTTAAAGCTTAAACAATTTATTGTTAGCCCTCCTAGTGCCAAAAATGTTGATGGCCAAAATTGACCTCATCAACATTTGGGAAGGCCACCCAGTCAAAGTCCCAAATCAGACACTTACCCATTTAAATAATGGCTCTAACTAGTTCTATTGGGTCCATTTATCTCCTCTCTCTCCTCCCTAACTTGTGGTTTTTCTATTACTGACCAACAAGAAGAGAGATATCATATCTACTCTCTTGCAAGAAAGCGACCCTTAAGCTGAATTGAGGGCTCAATGAAGCCACAACTAAGGTTTTCCCCTGTGTGAGGGGACTCCTAAGAATGAAACTAATTAATCTAAGTATGAATCTAATTCTAGATGTAGTGCATAAAAGTAAAAAATAACTAACCTAACTCGATACTTGGGAGATAGTTCCCAAATATCAAGTGCAAGACTTTAAAAAAATTGGGGATTTAACATGATTTTAGTGATAAATGCCAAACACTGGTCAAACTATGTTTCACTGAGGTTTTTTTTTGCGTTGCGTCCACCTACGATGAGCTCCATTGCATCTGCATTCTATTTTTCTTCCCTTCCTATCCATTCACCTCCTCCCCTGACATCTCCGCTTTCCTTCTAATTTGCTACACTCCCCCCCTGCGTTTGGCCGATCAACCTACCATGGCTAGGCCAGCCCAGTCTCTAGCCATGGACTTGAAGGTCGTTGCTTTCATAGCTCTGGTGGCCTTGGGCCCAAACTTTCAAAAATCTGGTACTTCCAAATTCGTGAAGAACACTGATGCAATCCTGAAGATTGAAATAAAGATCCCTCAAGATCCTTCCCACACTCTACATCTAGCCAAGTGTGGGCTCATTGGATTTTTTATGGGCCTTTGGCCCTCCCCACATTCTGTTATGTCCTGGATTGAGAAGAAATGGAAGCCTCTCATCAATGAGGAAGTGATCTCCTCATTTGTGGTAAGGGGTTTTATACCTTATATTTCGAAAATAGATTGGATAGAGACTTAGTCTTCCGAAGCAGTCCATATTTCATGGGGACTCAGGGTCTTTACCATGATATATGGAGCCCCAAATTCAACCCAAACTGTGATGTCCCCTCAACTGTCCCAGTTTCAGTGAAGTTTCCCTATCTCCTATTACAATGTTGGAATGATGCAACCTTCAGATTGATTGGAAACTCTCTAGGAAAATATATAGATAGTGTAGAGCCAAATGATGGGCTCTTTGCCTACACTAGGATTTGTGTGGAGGTGGACCTTGAAAAAGGGCTTCCAGCATAGGTCCAACTCTACATGGATAACTGGTCCCATATCTAGGAGGTGGATTATGACCAACTCCCATTTAAATGCAAGCTTTGTCATGAATATGGGAACTTTGCTAAAGGATGTACAACTGCACATATCCTAAAGAGACTCAATAGAATGGACCAAATGAACAATAGAAACAAGCCAAGAAGAGAAGAGGAAATAACCAATAGCAAAATCCCCCCTTCGTAAATGCCTTTGTCCCTCCTCTGAAACCTGGAGCAAGTCAGGGTATTCACAATCCGCCTGCTTAGGCTTCTAGCTAAGGATGAGACTCCAGAGAAAATGTCAATCAATATAATGCGCTTGATGGGATTCTTCCCGAGGATGTGACTTTGCCTAATCGTCCTAATGAGCCTTCACATTCATAAGGAGTGGTCCCCTAGGCGGCTTTGTCTCATCAGAAGGAGATCATCCCCCCATAACAAGTCACCAGTAGCAACTCAAAAGACTCCTCGAAGGGGGAAATGGAAGAAGAAGAATATTTGTCCTCTAAGGAAATGATGGGACTTGCTTCAATCATAAGCTCAGCGGATGAGAAGTCTGGAAAAGCAGGGGAAAAATAGAAGTAAAAGAAAGTCAGAAGATCAGTCCACAAGTCCAATAAAGAAATCAGACTAGAACAGGTAGAGAAAGATAAAGCACTAGGGTACGAACATACAATCCCTAAGAAAATAGAATAACACGAGAATAAAGGAGGAAACAAAGGAAATTTGGCAAGTCGAGAGAAAGGGAAATTCTCCTCCAAAAGTAAATAATGAATATTATCTCGTGGAACTGTAGGGGACTTGGCTCAGAGAAAAGTACTACAAAAGAAAAATCTCTAGTACAGAAGGAAAAGCCCACAGTTGTCCTGTTCCAAGAAGAAAAGTTGGGAGAGTCTGACCTCTCCAATAAGCATCACAAAATTTAGAATGGAATTAACATGGAAGTTTTCGGCTTGAGAGGAGCGTCAGGAGGAGCCTACACAATGTGGAATCCTAAGTACCTGCCATTGGTAAGCTCCTGGATTGAGAAGAAATGGAAGCCTCTCATCAACGAGGAAGTGATCTCCTCATCTGTGGTAAGGGGTTTAATACCTTATATTTCGAAAATAGATTGGATAGAGACTTAGTCTTCTGAAGCAGTCCATATTTCATGGGGGCTCAGGGTCTTTACCATGATATATGGAGCCCCAAATTCAACCCAAACTGTGATGTCCCCTCAACTATCCCAGTTTCAGTGAAGTTTCCCTATCTCCCATTACAATGTTGGAATGATGCAAACTTCAGATTGATTGGAAACTCTCTAGGAAAATATATAGATAGTGTAGAGCGAAATGATGGGCTCTTTGCCTACACTAGGATTTGTGTGGAGGTGGACCTTGAAAAAGGGCTTCCAACATAGGTCCAACTCTACATGGATAACTGGTCCCATATCTAGGAGGTGGATTATGACCAACTCCCATTTAAATGCAAGCTTTGTCATGAATATGGGAACTTTGCTAAAGGATGTACGACTGCACATATCCTAAAGAGACTCAATAGAATGGACCAAATGAACAATAGAAACAAGCCAAGAAGAGAAGAGGAAATAACCAATAGCAAAAACCCCCCTTCGTAAATGCCTTTGTCCCTCCTCTGAAACCTGGAGCAAGTCAGGGTATTCGCAATCCGCCTGCTCAGGCTTCTAGCTAAGGATGAGACTCCAGAGAAAATGTCAATCAATATAATGCGCTTGCTGGGATTCTTCCCGAGAATGTGACTTTGTCTAATCATCCTAATGAACCTTCACATTCATAAGGAGTGGTTCCCTAGGCGGCTTTGTCTCATCAGAAGGAGATCATCCCCCCATAACAAGTCACCAGTAGCAACTCAAAAGACTCCTTGAAGGGGGAAATGGAAGAAGAAGAATATTTGTCCTCTAAGGAAATGATGGGACTTGCTTCAATCATAAGCTCAGCGGATGAGAAGTCTGGAAAAGTAGCGGAAAAATAGAAGGAAAAGAAAGTCAGAAGATCAGGCCACAAGTCCAATAAAGAAATCAGACTAGAACAGGTAGAGAAAGATAAAGAACTAGGGTACCAACATACAATCCCTAAGAAAATATAATAACACGAGAATAAAGGAGGAAACAAAGGAAATTTGGCAAGTCAAGAGAAAGGGACATTCTCCTCCAAAAGTAAATAATGAATATTATCTCGTGGAACTGTAGGGGACTTGGCTCAGAGAAAAGTACTACAAAAGAAAAATCTCTAATACAGAAGGAAAAGCCCGCAATTGTCCTGTTCCAAGAAACAAAGTTGGGAGAGTCTGACCTCTCCAATAAGCATCACAAAATTTAGAATGGAATTAAAATGGAAGTTTTCGGCTTGAGAGGAGCATCAGGAGGAGCCTACACAATGTGGAACCCTAAGTACCTGCCACTGGTAAGCTCCTATAAAATTACTGATTGGATTGAAACAAATTTTAACATTTTAGACATCAAGCAAATGTGTACTATTGCCAATATATATATATTCCTACTCATTTCAAAGAAAATAAGGAGTGTTGGAAGTCCCTCATGGACCTGAAACACACCAATTATGGAAGAAATTGTATTATGGGAGTGGATTTAACACCACCATCATAAAAAAAAACAGGGGGCTCAATTGTTTGGGATGCTTCCCAAGAATCCACGAAAGATCATATGCTATCCCTAGGGTTGTTTGATGTCAAACCTTTGTGCTTCCTCTATACTTGTAATAATAAACGCTATGGCATTGGCCATATTGCATACCACCATGACCGATTCCTCACTTCTTACCTCCTTCTCTTGGCGAATTTGGTTCTGCAATCCTATATCCTCCCTTGTTGTGGCTCTGACCATAGAACCATCTTCCTCCTTCTCTCCCACTGTCATAATCATGGCCTTATCCATTTTTTATTTTCCCCTCTATGGTTGGATTCTTTGGGCTTTTCCAATATGGTTGAGAAATCTTGGTCGATGTTGGTGGAAGGAAGCCCTATTTGAATTTTGGAAAACAATATTAAAGGATTTAACAAGGACATCAAATCCTGGATTGCTGAAAACAAAGCGGAAATGAAACATCCTATAAAGGAGACAGAGAAACAACTCATGTCTATCCAATAATATATTGAGGAGGCCCCTCTCTCATCGGAGGTAATGCAAAGAGAAGTCGATGCTTTTAAGAAGCTCCACTCCCTTCTTAGAAACGAGGAAGATTATTGGAGACTTAAATCCATACGCATTTGGCTCTAGGTAAGGGATCGAAACACTAATTTTTTCCATACGCAAGCTCAGTATAGAGGAAGTAAAAATTTCATTACTCAAATTCAGCATGGGGGATAAAACCATACTGTATTTTGAAGAAATCAAGGATGTAGTTGTTCAACACTTCTAAGCCTTGTACCAGGTTGACAATCAGAGAGACCAAGATTAAGAAGATTATATATTAGAACATGTGCCCACCCTAATCTCTGAAGCAATGAATTCTCACCTTACAGTGTCCCCTTCTAATGATAATATCATGAAGATTATCTTATCCTTTCTCTTAGATAAAGCCCCAGGCCCTGATGGATTATCTACCCTCTTTTACCAATGCTTCTAGGAATTAATCAAAAAGGATTTGTGTAGAATTATAGGCTACTCCATCAAACGTATCTGCATTGGGGGCAAAATAAATTCCTCTTTCTTGGCTTTGATCCATAAATAATCCATCCCTTCCTCCTTCTCAAGGTTTCGCCCAATTTTCCTTCGCAATTTTTCCTATAAAATCATCTTGAAGTTGTTGGCCTCTAGACTAAAACGAATCCTCCCTAATTTAATCTCGGCCACCCAAGGATAATTTGTTCGTGGTAGAAAAATCATTGACAATATCATCCTGATCTAGGAAGTTGTGGACTCTAGCTCGAAAAGAGGAGATCAGGGGATGATAATCAAGCTTGATATGGCTAATTATTTTGACAAAGCAAGGCATGAGATTTTATTTAAGGTAATGTAGAAAATGGGATTTGCTTCCACCTTTATCCAATGGGTGGCCCTCTACATCTCTTCCCCCTGGATTAGTCCCCTGGTCAATGGAAGGGTTGCAGGTTTCTTTAAAGCATCTAGAGGGCTAAGATAAAGGTGACCCCTTTTCCCCTTTATCTATATAATAATGGTTGACTCCCTAAGCAGACGCCTTGAGTGGTAAAGAGAAATATCTAGCCTCCCAAGCATAAGATCTACCCCGGGGATAAAGAGCATAAATCATGGGAAATTTATTGATGACACCATCCTCATTGGAGGAGCTTCAACATTAATCACCGGAAGATTCAAAATTCCTTTGGAAACTTCTTAAAAGCCTATGGAGGAGCAATGAACAAGGGAAAAGGTCACATCTTCACTTGGAACACTTAATGTGTAGAAAGCTAAGACGATTGAAGATATTTTGGGGTACAAACCTCTCAAGGAATAGAAAGAATTCAAGTATCTTGATATCCCTATTTTCTTAAAAATAACTTCCCCTAAAGTGTGGTAGGGGATTATAGATAAAATCAAAACAAGACTACTGAATTGGGATATGTCTTGGCTTAATAGTGCAGGAAGGACTGTTCTAGTGAAGGTTGTTCTATCATCCATCCCCTTGTACTAGTTTTTAGATTTGCTTTCTCCAAAATATGACATGCATCAACTAGGAGTATACATAAGAAAATTCCTCTAGGATGGGGGAAAACATGAAACCAAAATATTTCACTTGGTTAATTGGAAGACTATTCGAGCCCGTAAGTAACATGGGGAGCTAGGGATAAGAGATCCCTCCATGGTAAACCTAGAAATGGGTGCTAAGCTATACTGGCAATTTAAAAATCGAACTAAGCTATGGTGGGTTCAAGTTCTACAAGTGAAATATCAACAACAGAATAATAAGGAAGAAGTCAGTTCTTCAACCCCCATTTGGAAGCTCCTTCGAGCCTCTTCCTCCCTTATTTTGGATAACCTCAGCAGAATTCCAGGAAATTTTAGCTCTATAAACTTTGGTTCGACTCCATTTCAGGTCGCTCCTGCTTGGGGTCTGACCTTTCCATCTCCCCTCTAAGGGATCACCTCCTGCAGGCTAGAATTTCCCTCTTGGATCAGATCTCGGTTTGGGATGAAAAAGGTAATTGGAATGGTTGGAGGTTCAAGAATATCCCTTCTCATCTATCACGACTGTTGGAAATATTGAAAAAACAATTAAATGGTTGTGCCCCATTGCGACAGGAGGCACCAGACCGATGGGGATGGAGATCCTCTTCCTACTTTGTGAAGGAAGGTTATTACCTCCTTCTCTTAATCATCAAATATCATCAAAATTTCTGATATGGAGCAAGATATGGAAGCCTAATGCCATTCCCAAAGTGAACTTTTTTCATTGCTTACTTCTGCATTAAAATATCCTCACTGCTGAGAACCTGAGGAAACGTGGAATCATTGGCCCATCTCGATGCCCACTGATATGAAATGGAGCAGATTAGTAATTTTGTACTAATTCCCCATTCAGAATAAAACCCAAGATGCTTATCATTTTCTTATCAAGTGCTTAAGGATTCACCATTTTCCTAATTAACTGATCCCCATGAGAGTTTCTTATGTAAATGTTATAAACAATTTAACATAAAACATATGCTAAACAACAACAAAATAACAACAAAGAACTTCAAAATACAACACACAAACACAAAGATTTGATGAGGAGTTCACCCCTCCTTGGCTACGTCTCCTTGGTCCAGCTTCCAATGCTTGGGCCTCTCTATTATGCTCAAAATTACAACAAAAAAGTGTTTACAATGCTCAAATGCCCTTGAAACCTATCTCAATGAGTTCAAAATACCAAAAACTGCTAGAATTGACTCGTTTTGCACCTAATTTCGATAAGAACTGAAGAAGTTATGACCTCTCCCAGTTCTCCCACATTTTCTCAACAAATTCCCCTTTTTCGGCCATTAACCATCAAATTTGGCCTTAAATCCACCAAATTTTCCATATTTCGGCCATCAGAGCAATACTTCCCTATGGGTTCAGAAATCACAATCGGTAGGGACTAGTGGGCTTAAGATTTGTGAACGCAGCGTCAATTGTGCGACTGTGATGTGGCGGACCCATCGGAATTATAAACTGGAATCCCTAAACAAATTGCATTTAGAACTTATCGCTTAATCGCAATTTGGCAGAGTATCAATGGGTAATCATAATGTGGGACTTCGTTTTTCCTGCGAGTTGCGATTGCGATTTATGATTGCGTTTCTCGCATCACAACCGGGTATGTTGGGGGCTGATTTATCACATTTCTTTTGTTGGGCTGATACATCGCATCACAACTTTGGGGCCGATCCTTTAACACCTTTCCACTTGTCTTTTGCGAAGTGCGATTGTGATTGATCGCATCACAACCCTTCCCTACTCGGGGGCCGATTCTTTAATACGATCTACCTACAACTTGTGATTTGCAATATGTGGGGGCCAATGGTGGCTTGCCACTTGGCATCTCCTCATTCACTGAAGGGCCTTGCCACATAATCCAATCCTGCCATGTGTCCAATTCAAACCTAAATTTTGACTTGCTCTAACTTTTGCAGATGGACTCGGATTTGAGTGCCATTCACACTGTTGAAATCAGAATGGCAAGCTCTTCGATATGAAGCTAAGTTTAACAAAATTCTGACACTTCGATTTTTTATCATAAACTTGAGCACATGATCACTCCTCCCATTGGAAGCTTTTGGACCCTGAAAGATTATATTCAGTTATTGAATAGATGAGGGTACTGTTCCCTCACCTTCCCCTCTTCAATCCATTTGGCCTTTGATGGATTTGTACTTTTGAGACCCACTCGAAGATAATCAACATTTTCGCTCTTTGATGATCTTATTCTTCTGTCAAGTATGGTGTCTTGCTGAAGCTCATCAAGGAATTTTGGAGAAAAATATTCAATTGATGGAATCTGTACACTATCTCCTTGATCTTCAATCAAAGGAGGCTCATAGAATCTCAAATTTTCAACATTAACAACAGAATAAATTTGCATATATGAAGGAAAATCGAGCTTGAAAGCATTATTACCAATATTTTCCAGAATTTTAAATGGACCATAACAGATTGGTTTTATCTTTTTACCTTCACCTTGAAGCCTTTCCTTGCTAATGTAAAGCCAAGCATCACCACCTACTTGAAACTGATGATCCACATGATGCTTATCATGCCTTGCCTTATACTTGCCTTGATTCTTTTCTGGTTGTTCTTGAATTGTTTGGTGAAACAACTAAATTTGCTCAATGAATTTCTTTGCTCTGTCTATGTCACTATGTTCATCTACAACTACATATTTCTCAAATATGAAATCCAAAGGTGATTTAGGAAAATAACCAAGGCATGCCTCAAAAGGCGAAGTTAAAGTAGAAGAATGTTTTGCTCGGCTGTAGGCATGCTGAATTTAATGCAATTGTTCATCCCACAAATTAGGATGTTTGCTGCAATATCCTCTTAGCAAATGAATAACTGTCCTGTTAACCACTTCAGTTTGACCATATGTTTGCGGATGGAAGGCTGTACTTTTCTTCAACTTGGTGTCCATCATTTTCCATAAATCTGACCAAAAATTTCCAACAAAACAGGAATCACGATCACTTACAATAGAAGTAAGTAATCCAAAATGAACCCATACATTTTGAAAGAAAATTTAAGTTGTTTGTTCAACTGTAATTTCTTTTTTACAAGGCATTAATATGCAAATATTTTTGAACCTATCCGCAACTACGTACAAATAATCATGACCTTTTCTTGATAAAGGAAGGCCTCCTACAAAATCCATAGAAACACTCTCCCATGGACGTGAAAGCACTGGAAGTGGTGTTTACAGTCCTAGTTTCCTATTACTAGGTTTACTGACTACACACAATGAACAACCTCTGATAAAACGTGACACACTTTCAAGCATACGAGACCAGTAAAAATACCTCTGAAGATTTTCCACTGTTTTACTTACACTGAAATGTCCAGCAATAAGAGAAGTGTGTGCTTCCCTTGTGACATTTACTCTCTCTCCCCATGGAACACAAAGTTTTCCCAAATGATACAATAGATTATCATGTACATGGCAGTCTAATTCCTCAACTTTGTGGCCTTGACTCAAGTTTGAATACACCTCTTGTAATTCAGTATCATATGTGTATTGTTAACATAAATTTCAGGAAAAACAAAATGATTCTTGATTAAAATGGCTACATTAACAACTGGTCTAGAAAGAATATACACAACTCTATTATAAATACATTTTTTGTACCTACTTACCAAGTGGAATTGTTGTAAGAATCCCATCCAATGAAAGTGCCTTGATTGATTCAATTTTGTTTGAGATTATAGATATTGCAAAGGTTGATGATCGATGTGAATAATGGTTTCTTTTCCCATTTAGTAATGCTTCCATTTCTTCACACTTTTCACTAATGCGTAAAGCTCTTTATCATATGTAGGATAGTCAATAACAACACCATTAAAATATCATAATGAAATGAAATGGGCTTACCATGTTGTAAAAGAATTTCACCCATGGCATAGTCACTTGCATCTATTTGTATTTCAAATGGTTGTTTCAAATCCGACAATGCTAAAACTGGGGCTGAACTGATCTTTTGTTTTAAAGCATCGAATGCATTTTGTTGTTTGCCTCCCCACTGAAAGAAAACCTTCACGCTAGTCAAAGCATGTAGTGGAGCTTCTATGGAAGAGAAATTGGCAATGAACTTCCTCCAGTACTGTGCTGCTCCCAGAAAACTGCTTCTTTCTATGACTGATTTGGGTATTGGCCAATTCACAATGACTGTAACTTTAGAGGGGTCAATATTCAGCTCACCTCCTCCAACTATGTGGCCCAAGTACACTAAGGAAGTTTTCTCGATTTCACATTTAGACATCTTCAGAAATAATTGTTTTTTTTTCAAGACATCCAACACTTTCCTCACATGCTTGACATGCTCTTATTGTGATTTTTTGAATATCAAAATATCATATAAATAGACAATTACAAACTCATCAAGAAATGATCTTAAAACATCATTCATAATTCTCATGAATGTAGTTGGAGCGTTGCAAAGACTGAAAGGCATAATCAACCTCTCAAACAATCCCTGTTTGGTTTTATAAGCATTCTTCCAAAGATCCTCCTCCGATATTCTAACTTGATGATATCCACTTCTCAAGTCTAATTTAGTGAAATATTTTTCATTCTTCAATTGATCTAGCAAATCATCTATTCTAAGCAGTGGGTATCGATTCTTCATGGTAATTTTAGTCAAAACTCGATAATCTACACAGATGCACCAGGTTCCATCTTTCTTGGGCATTGAAACAATAGGTGAAACACATGGTGATGTAGAGGGACAAATTACACCTTTATCTAACAATTCTTGGACTTGTTTCTTAATTTCTAAACTTTCTAGAATTGACATTTGATACATACCGATATTTGGGAGTGGAAATTCTTGCTGTAGTTGAATTTCGTGCTGAATTCCCCTTTTTGGTGGCAATACCTTTGGTTCTTGAAACACATCTCCATATTGATTGACCACATCAACCAATTCAACTTTCAGCTTCATGTCACAACTTGCAAAGGATTCACACTCTATGTCATTCTTCTACTTGATCATAAGGAGCACAAGATTCTTGCTGGAATTGACCAATCACTTCATTTGCCCTGCACTTGCTAAAGATAGATTAAGATTTCCACGATGGTCTCTCACAATATACTCCACTCCATCTTTGAAAAAATGATATTTGTTCTCAAATCTATGGAAAATGGATTTCTAGTCATACAGATACAGGCTTCCCAACACAATTTCAGAAATATATAGCGACACTACATCTAATTTGACTTCATCAACGAAATTGGCAGTATTAGAAAACCTGAAAACACATTTCCTTGTGACCTGTAGATTTGCATCCTTGGTTATCCAACCCAAAATATATGGTTTATGATGAGGCACGATTTCTAGATTCAACTTCTTGACCAACTTTGTAGAAATTAAATTTGCTTGTGATCCACTGTCAAACATCGTATCAATCTTGCTGTGTTTGGAAATAATTATGATATGGAACAAATCAATTCTATTTTCTTCATTTGATTCAAGCATTGTTGGAGTTATTTGTTGCGTTGGTGCTTGCCACGTCTTCCTCTTTGCTTTTTTTTTTCCACGACTTTTCCTTTAGTGATTGTGGATGCAATATTTGTTTCATCACCTGAGTCGAAACCCATTTCTTGTTGTACAACAACGTTTGTCTTCTATTTCCCTTTATTGTTAAATTTCTTTGTTCTTAATTCAAGATGAAGCTTCTAGAAATGCACTTCATCATGGCCCTCTTTGGAACAATTCTTTCACACGGGTTTCTCCCCTTCTTTCTTAACGGAAACATTTTTTCTGCTTTCCTTTAGATTTCTTTCCTTTTTCACCACTCTAGAATGGCTTCTTCTTACCTTCTTCTTCTACATTTTTCCCTCTTGCTTTGAGGTATGTATCTTGAACACATACCTCATCAAGATTCATGGGATGAAACATAAGAATGGTGTGTCGAAGATAGCTATGCAAACCTCCTATGTATTTCAGAAAAGTATCTTGTGACTCCAAGTCTACTCCTAGCATAAGAGCTCTTCTCCTAAACTCATGAGTATACTCTTGTACATTTTGTTGAAAATGGCAACAAGAAATGCTAAAAATATAAATGCTAAAAATAGGATTTCTATAAATAGCCGTTCAGATACCAGTGTTGGACATAGCAACAAGGAATGAAAAATGGAAGTGCTAAAAATAACATTGCTATAAATATCATTTCGGGATCATTCCAATTTTAGTTAGTCCCTGAACTGAAATTAAGAATTAAAATTCGAATTTGTTCTTAGCAGCGGTTTGATTAATAATTAATTAATTCATCTTGAGTTAATTAGTTGGAGAAAATCAAACATGAAGTCTATGTGAAGACATGCATTAGTTTCTCCATTGATTGAGGAATTTATCCCTTAGTTAAGGATATGAGGATGAGTTGTACTTTGAGTTGTAATTAGTTAGCTCAGTTAACTAAGTTAAGTCTAGTTAGATTAGTTCTAACAGTTTGTAGAATTAATTGTGATTTCAGTTAGGTAATGCTTGCATGCATGTAACTACTGCACTTCAGATAACTGAATATTCTCTCATAAATAACTCATGCATGTAAGTTCAGTCAGAGACCCAGTTGAGATCAAAGGCAGGAACAATGTATTATCAGTTGGAGTATTTTTCTTATATAAGGAACTCATCCATGTAGAAGGAATCATCTTCTTTAGGATTGCGCAGTTCTTTCCGAGTTTAGTGAGCAGTGTGAGGTGGGATTTCACACAAGTGGAAGCACTGGACCTTGGGAAAAACTGCGCAACGAAATAGGAGGCTTGGAGGGCAGAGGAGAAGGTTTGTGAGAATCCTTTGACTGTCTATGAGCAGCAGAGGGATTGTACTGAGAGCTGGATAGCTTCTGAGCTAAGGCTTTGTGTAATCTGGACATATTTCCACTTGTATGATAATATAGAGAATGGGGTTTTAGGCTGAGGCTTTCCCCGAGTTATTCTTCTGCGTTTCATGTGTATGTTTTCTCTTCTCTATTATATGTGTTCCATTTGATCTTGCTCATAATCAATTAAGCTTCCCCAAAGTTTGTTGTAGAAGTAGATCTAGTATATTGCTTTAGTACATTGCATTATCAGTTGATCTACAGGTGGAATTTCTACATGGTATTAGAGCAAAGGTGATCAAAGTGAAGAACAATATACAAGAAGGGAGAAGTACGAAGTTTAGAGTTCATGATTATAGAAATCGAGTTCTTATCACATCTCAATTTCATCAATGGTGGTCAACGGTTTGAGACTTGAGTATGCCCTTGATGGCAGCTCAAATTATATAGCCTGGAAGGATCGCATGGAAGCCGTATTAGAGGACAGCGGGTTAAAGGACTTCATTGATCAAGAAGTCCCCAAGCCTGGAACAAATAGTGCCCAAGAATTGGCAGAATGGAAGAAATGTGTGGCTAAAGCAAGGAGAATCCTCTTGGAGGGAGTTCGAGATCACATTGTCTCGATCCTCCATGGGAAGGAGACACCATTTTCGATGTGGAAAAAATTGAAAGATCTATATCAGAATAGTAGTGATCAGAGGAAGATAGCACTGAAAGACAAGCTTCGGAAAATCAAGTGTGAAAAGGGCGAAACGATCTCTACGTTCCTGAACAAGCTCACCACCTGCAGGGATGAGATTGGAAGTGTAGGGATCATGACAGCCAATGACGACATGGTGAGTTTAGCTCTCCTAGGTCTTCCTACGAGCTAGCATAGCTACCAAGACTCGGTAAACGAAAGAGAGAAACTGCCAGATTGGGAACGACTTTGGTCGGATCTGATGCAGGAGGAGATAAGGAGAAGCACCAAAGATGGATCTTCTTCATCCAAGGAGGATGAAGAAAATTGCACCTTAGCGAGTAAGGCAAATAAAGGGAAGGAGAAGGATTCTCATCCCAAACCGAGTTCTTCCTATGGTGGGAAGAAGTTTGACAAATTGAAAGTGCGATGCTTTCATTGTCATGAGGTGGGCCATTTTGTTACAAATTGTCCACTGAAGAAATCCAAGAAGGGATCCTTGGAAGGATCAGAAGGTGAGGCACTGGCCTCACAGTTCGAGTTAGATTTCACACTCATTGCATGCATGGCTTCATCCATGGTGGGATGTGGGTGGTTTCTTGACAGTGGAGCTTCATTCCACATGACTGGCGACAAGAGTTTGTTCAATACCTTGGAGGAGAAAGATCTCTAGATACTCATAGCGATGGGTAATGATGAAAAGTATAGTGTCTCAGGAGTAGGCATGGTTATTTTTCAAAGGGAGCATGGAGCTCGCATTGCCTCGACCGATGTCAAGTATGTACCAGGATTGAGGAAAAATTTGGTGTCGATCGCAATGCTGGAAGACAAGGGCTATGATGTAGTCTTCAATAAGGGAAAGGTTTTCCTTCGACACATCATCACGAGACAGGTGAAGCAGATTGGTTCATGAGTCAAGAACCTGTATGCTCTTAAGGTTCAAGATGCATGCAAAGCCTTGAGGATCAAGGCAACTGTTGGAGACTCGGTGGTTGAGAGGGAGAGTAAATTACCTCTCAACATGCAGTGCCAAAAGAAGTATCAGAGAATTATGGAGGAGCCACAATTGGTGAAGCAACTTTAGGAGGTTGTGGAGTAGCCACAGCTTGGCAAGTCGAGAGGAGACAGAGTGGAGGCAACCACTCATGCAGAGACCTCCAGTAGGGGGAAATTTCGAGCCAAGTGGGAAGAGGGATCACATGCAACCATACCTCCAGGTGAGAGGTGGGGCGATGTGAAGTGATAGTCTCATGAAGGCTGAAATAGGGGTAGGATCCTTGAGGTACCCAGCCTCTTGGATTAGACCTTTCTATGGGAGCCCCAACAAGGAGTAGCAGGATTGGCTAAGTGGGTAAAGACGGATGTGGATGGAGCGGTAGAGAGAGCTACAGTGCAGGAGTCCTAAGACTGTGCAGAGCTAGCAAGTTGCAGCAATGCGAGAGGCACAAGAGTGTTGCACTAGTGCAGGATGGCATAGATAAGTGTGCAACGGTGCGAGATGCATGGAGTATTTAGCAGCTTAGAGGTTAGAGAGGGAGCACATGTCAGCGGCAAAGGGAGCTTCAGCATCAAAGGGTGTTTGTAGCTCAACAGAGAGGTCAATTGGGAGTTTTTTTGTTTCTAGAGTTGCTGGAGCAACAACACTAGGTAGAAGTGTTGCATGCAGAACTTTCCAAAGGTTCAGGATCGGCTTCAAGTTGAATGCCTTTCTTGTTGAGAGGGAGTGTTGAAAATGGAAACAAGAAATGCTAAAAATAGAAATGCTAAAAATAGCATTGCTATAAATAGCAGTTCGGATACTAGTGTTGGACATAGCAACAAGGAATGAAAAATGGAAGTGCTAAAAGAGCATTGATATAAATAGCATTTCAGGATACATTCCAATTTTAGTTAGTCCCTGAACTAAAATTAAGAATTAAAATTTGAATTTGTTCTTAGCAGTTGTTTGATTAATAATTAATTAGTTCATCTTGAGTTAATTAGTTGGAGAAAATCAAACATGAAGTCTATGTGAAGACATGCAATAGTTTCTCCATTGATTGAGGAATTTATCCCTTAGTTAAGGAGATGAGGATGAGTTGTACTTTGAGTTGTAATTAGTTAGCTCAGTTAACTGAGTTAAGTCCAGTTAGATTAGTTCTAACAGTTTGTAGAATTAATTGTGAGTTCAGTTAGTTAATGCTTGCATGCATGTAACTACTGCACTTCAGATAACTGAATATTCTCTCATAAATAACTCATGCATGTCAGTTCATTCAGAGACCCAGTTGAGATTAGAGGAAGGGACAATGTACTAACAGTTGGAGGATTTTTCCTATATAGGAAACTCATCCATGCAGAAGGAATTATCTCCTTAAGGATTGCGCAGTTCTTTCTGAGTTTAGTGAGCAGTGTGAGGTGGGATTTCACACAAGTGGAAGCACTCGACCCTAGGAAAAACTTCGCAAGGAAATAGAAGGCTTGGAGGGCAGAGGAGAAGGTTTGTGAGAAGCCTTTGACTGTCTATGAGGGATTGTACTGAGAGCTGGAAAGCTTCTGAGCTAAGGCTTTGTGTAATCCAGACGTATTTCCACTTGTATGATAATACAGAGATTGGGTTTTAGGCTAAGGCTTTCCCCGGGTTATTCTTCTGTGTTTCATGTGTATGCTTTCTCTTCTTTGTTATATGTGTTCCATTTGATCTTGTTCATAATCGATTAAGCTTCCGCAAAGTTTGCTGTAGAAGTAGATCTAGTATATTTCTTTACACATTGCATTATCAGTTGATCTATAGGTGGAATTTCTACATGGTATCAGAGCAAAGGCGATCAAAGCGAAGAACATTATACAAGAAGGGAAAAGTATGAAGTTTAGAGTTCCTGATTATAGAAATCGAGTTCTTATCACATCTCAATTTCATCAATGGCAGTTAATGGTTTGAGACTTGAGTATGCCCTTGATGGCAGCTCAAATTATATAGCCTGGAATTATCGCATGGAAGCCGTATTAGAGGACAACGGGATAAAGGACTTCATTGATCAAGAAGTCCCAAAGCCTGTAACAACTAGTGCCCAAGAATTGGTGGAATGGAAGAAATGTGTGGCTAGAGCAAGGGGAAGTGCGGCAGAAAGATGGGGAAGTATTTGTGTCTCAAGGCAAGTATGCCAATGAGATACTCAGGTGCTTTCACATGGAGAAGTGAAAACCCATGCAAACTCCTCTAGCTGGTAACTGGAGGAAGGAGGATGCTACTTCAGGTGAGGTAGTAGCTGCTACTGTTTATCAGCAACGTGTGGGTTCACTTATGTATCTAGTGAACACACGACTGGATTTGTGCTTTGCGGTGAACCAGCTAGGTCAAGCTATGGTTCAACCAACCAAGTTATTTTGGAAGGCAACGAAGCATGTGCTAAGATACCTCAGAGGCACGACTCAGTACGGATTGTGGTATAGACAGACAGAGGGAGTGAAGCTGCAAGGCTTCACAGATGCTAATTGGGCAGGGAGTCCATCAGACTGGAAGAGCAATTCTGGAGGAATATTCAACCTTGGTTCAGTTGCAGTTTCCTGGTACATCAGGAAACAAAGATCAGTTGCACTTAGCTCAACAGAGGTTGAATACATGGCTGCCAATCAGGCAGCATGTGAGGCCATTTGGATGCAGAAGATTCTAGTGGGATTGTTTGGTCAGATGATGGATCCTACAGTGATATACTGTGATAACCAGAGTTGCATAAAACTCTCTGAGAATCCAGTGTTTCATGATAGGTCCAAGCACACAGATATCTGTTACCATCATCTTTGGCACTGTGTGGTCAAAAGGATCATGTTGTTGCTGTATGTTTCAACCGAAGAATAGGGTGTAGATATTTTGACTAAGGAATTGTCAAAATGCAAGTTTGAGTTCCACAAAGACAGGATTGGGGTGATTGATAATCCCTTTCTTGTTGAGAGGGAGTGTTGAAAATAGCAACAAGAAATGCTAAATATAGAAGTGCTATTTTTAGCACTTCCATAAATAGTATTTCGGGATACCTTCCTATTTTAGTTAGTCACTGAACTAAAATAGAGAAGTAAAATTTGAATTTGATCTTAGCAGCTATCTGTAAATTAATTAATTAATTCATCTTGAGTTAATTAGTGAAGGAAATATGAACATGAAGTCTATGTGAGGACATGCAACAATTATTCCTTTGATTAAGGGGTATATCCATTAGTTAAAGAGATAAGAGTGAGTTGTAATTAGTTAGCTCAGTTAACTAAGTTAAGTCTAGTTAGATTAATTCTAACAGCTTGTAGAATTAATTGTGAGTTCAGTTAGTTAATACTTGCATGCATATAACTACTGCACTTCAAATAACTGAATATTCTCTCATAAATAACTCATGCATGTCAATTCTATCAGAGACCCAGTTGAGATCAGATGGAGGAATAGTGTACTATCAGTTGCAAGAATATTCCATTGTGAATATTCCTTGCATGTAGAAGGAATTCTTTCCTTGGAGATTGTGCAATTACTTCTTCCTGTTTAGTGAATGTGATGAGGCCAATTCACACATGTGGCATCACTAGACCCCAAGAAAAATTGCGCAAGGAAATAGGAGGCTTGGAGGGCTGTGGATGGACATATTGGTTATTTGTTCAGTCTGTGAGCTGTATTGTTGATTGTAGAGAGAGTAAGATAGCTTGAGCGCTGATTCTTTTTGTAACTTGAACAAGATTTCCACTTGTATGATAATACAGAGTTGGGGTTTTAGGCTGAGGCTTTCCCCGTGTTATATCTTCTGTGTTATGGTTGATTGCCTCTCATTCTAAGTTATATATGTTCTTGTTTGATGGTGCTCATATGTGATTAAGCTTCCAAAAAGTTTATGGTAGAAGTAGATCTAGTTTTATGCTTTAGTACATTGCATATATCAGTTGATCTACAAGTGAAATTTCTACAGCAACCTGAAGGTTTTGCGGTGAAGGGTAAGAAAGAACTGGTATGCAAGTTAAATAAGTCTCTGTATGGGTTAAAACAATCACCAAGGATGTGGTATCAGAAATTTGATACATTTATACGGAGACTTGGCTTCACCAGAAGCAAAGCAGATCACTGTGTGTATTTTAAATTAATTGGTGACCGTGTTATTTATCTGGTCTTGTATGTGGACAATATGTTGTTGGTTGGAAATGACAAAGAAATTATCCAGGATTTGAAGACCCATTTGTCCTCCAAATTCAACATGAAAGATCTTGGTGCTGCAAACTATATTTTGGGCATCGAAATTAAAAGAGATCATACAAAGAGGAAGCTCTGGTTAAACCAGAGGAAGTATGTTGAGACAATATTGCAGAGGTTTAATATGCAGGATAGTAAACCAGTGAATGTTCCTAATCCTGTAGGTGTAAAGTTATCTGTTGAACAGTGTCCTAGGACACAAGAAGAGGAAGAGGACATGTCCCGTGTTCCATATGCAAGTGCAGTCAGTAGCCTGATGTATGCGATGGTTTGTACTAGACCAGACATTGCACATGCAGTGGGAGTATTGATCAAGTTTATGTCAAAACCAGGGAAGGAGCACTAGAAAACAGTGAAGTGGGTTTTTAGGTATTTGCGTGGCACTAGTGATTATGGTTTGTGCTACCAATGAAGACCAGAATGGGATAGAGTGTTGGATATTTGTGGCTTTGTTGATGCAGACTGGGCTAGAGATCTGGATCAGAGAAGATCTACAAGTGGGTATGTGTTTAACCTATTTGGAGGTGCAGTCAGTTGGATGAGTAAGAAACAATCTGTAGTAGGACTATCAACTATAGAGGCAGAATACATGGTGGCCACTCATGCAAGCAAGGAAGCATTTTGGTTGTAGAGATTGTGTTCAAGTATGGGGTTAGTACAGGGAGCTATAAGGATAGATTGTGACAACAAAAGTGCAATTTTCTTGGCAAAGAACCCTGCATATCATTTAAAGACAAAGCACATTGATGTTCAGTATCACTTTGTGAGGGATATGATAGAACACAAAAAGGTGTTGCTGGTAAAGGTGGACACTTTGAAGAATACTGCAGATGCATTGACAAAGTCTATGAGCTCTGAGAAGTTTTGTGCATGTAGAGAAACAATTGGCATTGCAGGGCTGAATAAATGACTAAGCTCTCTTATGGCCCCCTGTGGAAAGAAAACAATAAGTGGGAGAATGTTGGGTTGTGTTATATTCTTTTCACAACTAGCCCACGTAGTTAACCGGGGGGTTAGAAGGGGGCGGAGCCCCCCCTTTGTTATGCCGATTGCATAGCCGGGGGGTTACAGGGGGTTTGAGGGGTGCAGGTAACCTCACTCTATGGGGTCCAAGGTAGCACCTCGGAAAATTTTGTTTTTGGACCCTATATTAGGTTGGGTGGACCTACCTATGGTTTTGTGCATGATTTTTCGCACATGGTTTTGAACGCGATGTTTTTCGGTCCATGGTATTGGATGCTTCGACATGTATAAATATGTATTGTAACCTTGAAAGGAACATAATGAAAAATCAAGCTGGTAGTCCCAGTTTTGGGATCCAGGGGAAAATCTCTATGTATATGTGTTTTATGTTATTCTCTCGCATTATTTATTTTCTGTGTTTTAGAATTCGTATGTAGGTAATTTTTGTATGGGGTTAAAACTTACAAATGCACACTGATATTCAATTAGGAGAACCTAGTACATATAGGCTTTCACACTAACACGATGGTTTTAACCACTCCCTAGATAGTAGGATATGAGACCTAATCTTAGAGTCTCAATCCTATTCTTAAAACAACTAACTGTAACTTTCTCCATTAATTCTAACAGTCCCCCTTAATGGAGAAAGGGTACTGAAAAATAACATATATTAAAAAAGGCAGATTACTTTAGAACGAAGCAAAAGCTTTACTCAAAACAGAACACTCAAGATCAAACTTGAATAATCGATTTCAACTCAATCGCACGATTTTAGGAGCAAGGATATTTTCACCTTCATGTTGGTTGCAGTTTGATCTGTGGCAATCTGAATCTGTTAATACAATCCAGGAATACCATAGCCAGTTTGGAATGTAGGATGATCATTATCAATATCCAAATCAGGTTCTAACAATGGACACAGATCAAGTCCAACAGCTCAATGATGAAGAATCAATGCCTTTCCAACCCCATACCATAACTTGACAATCCTCACCAGGCGATCTGAACCGTTGTTGGAATGAAGATCATTTGCTTTTACAAAACATTCAAGATTCATCATACTCATGCAAGATCCATAGCAGTAATAAATTTCATCATAAAAAATGAGTTAACATAAACCCAATAGCAGAGATAGATCCATGAAGGTAAAAGCTCAATACTAGAAACCCAATCAGTAGCAGCACTCCACGACTTTTCTCAACCCACTATGCACAGCGATCAGATGTCAATGCCTCAGCCATGGCCTTCAAAGGAAAACATGTAGCTATAGGGTCACGTAGCCATCACAACAAATTTTTGTCGAGCAAATCCAAATCTTCAAAGTGGTCTGTTGAGATTCGAAGCGACGATCTTTCTTGTTTGAGATGCAGATTAGAGAGCTCCTCCTTGTGGCTCTGCTTGGCGATCCGCCTTCCTGGTGATCCGGCCTCCGCACCTCACCTCATATCACCTCGGCATCCAACAGCCTCCACACCACTGACTCCTTATTCTCTCGCAGTTTGGTGGATCTCCTTGTTTCAAGGAAGATCTCAAACACGAAGATCTCAAAGACGCAGTTTGGTCGGCGCTCATTAGCAACACATACTTGTGAAGGTCTTCACGACTGCACACCAAATATCTACGACGATCGACCAAATGAAAACACATGGAAGAGTTATTGTGGATCAGCGCGATTAGCCTTCTAATCCAAGCGACAATTTCGCCTCAGTCGCACTCTTCACTCAACTTACAGGATCGACAACCCTGAAGCTTTGATACCATGATAAAATCTGATGTTATGTTAATTAAATGGCTCTCAAGGTGAGATACCTGGAGAGTGCCCAAGCACTATAGACAATACACATTAATATTCAATCAGGAGAACCTAGTATGTATAGGCTTTCACACTAACATGGTGGTTTCAACCACTCCCTAGATAGTAGGATCTGAGACCTAATCTTAGAGTCTCAATCCTATCCTTAAAACAACTAATTGTAACTTTCTCCATTAATTCTAATAGATTTCCCACCTTAAAACACATTCTCTCAACAGATGGGTGAGGCTACATATCATTGACTCAGGGAAAAAAGATCAAATGACACAATACATTAGCTAGAATAGTGGTTTTCAGGGGTTCTCACTACCGGGTGACGAAAAATCTAGGACAAAAATTCTCCATAGGGTCACCCACTTTTGGTGGGTAACATTTCCCACCATACCTTGTGATGTCACCCTAGAGATAGTTCCTGGCTAAAAGGAAACAAATTTTTAGTGCATCCACAACACTGTTTCAAAACTTTTGAAAGATTGTTAAAAATTTATTAAAATGTTTTGATACGTTATATATTTTCCTTGTGTAATAGAACTTAATCTTAGAGATGAATATTTATTTCCAAATTGGCCTTATATTAGCAAGACTTTAATTATTTTGTTGGAAAGTAGAACGGACATTGTTCTACAGAAATGGTGGTGGAAAACCAGGGCTTCCCGATCCCAACAAAGCGATTGAAGCAGACACTAAAACAAACACAAGTAACAATGGCATTTTCAACCATTGAGAGGGCTTCTCACCCTCATCATCATACATTTCTCACCCTTTTTCAAAAACATTCAACCTAGGTTCAAAGGCAGCACCACCGATGTTGGAGGGCTTTTCTTCGGATTTATCAACCGATGCTAGTTCTTTTTATTCAACCTCATGGATTTCCCCATAATCGGTGGATAAACATACAAATGTCAATTGGCCTCCCAGGGATTATATTTCCTTAATCTTTATGACTTTGGTAAGTCCACTTTCTAGCCCAGATTCCAAAAACATGTTCTCCCCGCAACCTTTTCACCCAACTTCCAACTCTAGTTCTCTTTCTGGTTGATAACGAAAAAACCAGGGCCAGGGAGATAAAGAATTGGACTAAGGATCATATGGTGGAAGGATTTAGGTCTCGTCGCCAATATTAGGAAACTGATCTGGAAAGGTAAATAACTCACCTTCCTCATTTAATTATGGAAATGTTAATAACTCATCTTCCTCGTTTAATTCAACGTTAGGTTCCCTTCCCTCAATCAAATTCTAAATAGCTCTAGTTTCAAAGAGAACCTTGTCAGCCTTACTTTTATGCTATGGTGTGGATTGAAACTCATTCACCTCCATATAATCCATTGAAACTTCTTCTATTGGATAATCTACTTCCAAACTCATGTTAGGTGTCAAAACCATCCCTCCAAGTGTCCTAGTTCAGTTTCACTTAGTGCAGTGTAAGTCGAGTTTCACTGAAGTAATTTATTACTGATGTTTTTAATGTAATCTTATTTAAGTGATTTGTAATATTAAGAAGAGAAGTACTTTGCTCCAACATTTTGTTCTCTTCAATTTTTGTCATGGTATTAGAGCTTAGCCTGCATGAGACTCTTTGAGAGAAGCGGAAAAAAAGATAAACTAGTTTGCATAAGATTCCATGTGAGAACAACGTCATAAGCGAAGTGAGAGAATAAAACTAATGCAGATTTCTATGGACTAACGCGGTTCTGATGACTTGTGTATGCATTAACAACACTACCTTCTGGGCTGTAGGGTACGTTACTTGGCTACCCTTCACCCAAAAATCATTCTTGTTCTCATTTGCCGCTCTTTCAAACAGAACGAAGAGAGAGAGGTAAAGAGAATAGGCAACCCTGCATAAGACTCTTGGTGAGAACAGCAAAAGTTTGAAGAAACCTACTGCGAAGAAACATCAGAGAGAGAGCCAGTTCTGAAGAAGAAGGTCGAGATATTTTTCAAATATTTTTTTCCAACAAGAGTAATGCACCCCAGTAGTTTAGGAGTTGGGTTATTAACGCTCACACAAAGTACCGGAGTCATGTTAGCGTTACTAACACTCAACGGAATTGCAAGAGCACGTGTTATTTTCATCTACTTACATCGTTTCTGCTCCAATGAGGCCTCTGTTCATCCCACAGAGCGTTACCCATAATATTAAAAAAAAGAGTTGCACCAACTCACGCGGAAAGAGGTATAGCCATCAAAGTTTAAAAAAATTCAAAGGAGCCTCCTCGAATCTTTTAAGAAAGTCAACAAATCTTATTTCAAAGTCTTCATCCTCTTATGTCATCGTATTTTTTTGAAGGCTCATGTTTAATGAGTTTCTAAGTTTAGAAGTTTTTAAAAGGTTCTTTTATTTAAAAAAGAGAAGTGTTTTTTGGTTAATGATTTGTATTAAAAATGAGCTTATTGTATTAAAAACAGAGCTTATTGTATGGGACTCCTTTAAGGATTTAAAAAAAAATTATTAAAAAAAGTGTTGTTTAAAATTGTTGATAGTATTGAAATATTGTAAGGATTTGTGAAATCTATTGAGAAAGTATTGGTTTTTAAAAATTTGTAGATTTATTTTTTTCCAAATTTGTGTAGCAGAGAAGTCTGTGGCTATGTTTGAAGTTTGATTTCTTTGTTGAGCCGAATTTCGTCAGTGCTCAAATGGGAAAATCGAAGAGGCTAATAAGGTCAAAGGGACAACAGGATATATTTGAGATTTGTTTAGATCTCGAATTGAAGAGGCAAAAGGATTCCTTTGCATTGAAATGCATAAAAGAATCTGTGGATGATAGCATTCTTCCCCTCATTTCAGACGCCAAGACAACCAAGGATGCCTCAAATACCCTTGAGAAGAGTTTTGATATAAGGGGCGGCACTGAAGTTGAAGATGAAAGTGGATCTATAGCAGCAGATCTACATCGAGATGAAAATTTTGTTGAATCCCACTATGCTTAGTCACAAGTGGATGATGTCTGTGAAGAAGTTGCATAAGTAGCAGAGAAGGAGCACACAGATGCTCCTGAACCCCACTATGCACAGCCACAAGTGGACGAAAACTTGGTGAATCAAGCAACATAGATTGTTGATGACAATATCATGATTCCAGCAACAGAGCTTGCTGATGACAATGTGATGAATTCAACGACAAATCTTGCTGATGAAAATTTGGTGAATCGAGCAATAGAGCTTGTTGATGACAGTAAAACTGTCATTCAAGAACACAATGCTATGGTAAATCCAGTAATTAATATTGCTGATGTAAGATTTAATGAAAAACTGTTGACTAATGATGAATGGTTGCAGGTGATGCAACAAAAACATCATATATATATATATATATATATATATATATATATATATATATATATATATATATATATATATATATATATATATATATATATGATGTTATTCAGTGAGAAAAGCCCACTTGGGTTAGTGGAAGACAACCTGTTTGCAGAAGCGCAGGTTAGTATAGAGTCAAAGAGACAAAAAAAGAGATAGGGATAAAGGTAGAGGAAAACAAAGAAGCCCACAAAGAGGAAACAAAGACAGAAAAAGAGGCAGAGAAAGAAGCACAATAGGACAAAGCTCTCATTGCAGAGCAGAAGTAACAGAACCAATGTGGTTCTACAAATAGTTTTAATTCGAACATTGATTTCTAGTGTGCAAGTACATAAAACAATTATGAAGAAGAGTTAAATTTCCTTCAAGCATGGCTCATAACACCATGTCTAGACAAGGTCTGCATAGAAGTTGCGGAAATGAATGTTGAAGACACCATGCATGATGAAGAAATTAATGAAATTTTCAAGTATTGGAGTCCTGAAGAGATGAAATTGTATTATGGTGTTATTTTGCAGTAGATTGATGATGAAAAGCATAGTACAGAATAGAATATGTGGTAGCAGCCCACATACAAGTCATTTTTTGAAGAAGTCCAAGATATGCTTAGACAACCTGGAAGAATGGAAGACATGCACCAGCAACTGAAGAGACTGAGTTTTGAAGGATACAACAAAGAGAAAAAGCTGAAACAATTTATGTTATATACCTAGGGGGGATAATATGGGGTACAAAGGGAGGTACCCAAGGTAATAATGTAATAATGGGATGGGCCATAGTAATAAATAAGGTGGTTAACCCATATCATGTAAGAGACCACAAGTAGTTAGTAATAATATAATGGGCCCATGGTATTAGTTCAATGGTATGAGGGAACCATGGTAATAACCCATGGTATTGTATGTATGAAGCCTATATAGAGGCTAGAGACTCCACATGGAGAGGTGTCAAGGATTATTGTGTGAACAGGCATATGGCTTGTGGAATGTTTTCCTTCCTTAAGGAGTGAATGTATGGTGTTTCCCTACCTTAAGGGTTTTGATGAATAAAGAATCATTTTTATCTATTTCAATTTTGTTATTCTTGGGTTTATTTCTATTCTCATATATTTTCTGGGTTAGATCTATAACAAGTGGTATCAGAGCAATTTCTTGGGCAAAAAGTGGAGAAATTTTTTTATTTTTTGCAGGATTTCTAGGGCCGCAAGTTTGCAGATCAGATCTGTACATTTTGGAGAAAAATATGCAAAATCTAATTCTAGATCTAGATTCTTTGCAAAGAAATACCCGATTTCAAAAAAAAAATTGGCCAAAGCAGAGTCTGGATAAAGGAGATATCGTTGATCTAAAAATCAGTGGTGTTGCAGACAATTTTTCGGGGCAGTGAGTTTGCGGCACAAATCTGGACGTCTTGGTGCGAGATCTGCAGAATCTAATTGCAGATCCAAATTCTTTGTGAAAAAATACCCGATTTCAAAAAAAAAAATCAGTCGAATCGAAGTCCAGAGGAGGGAGATATCGTTGATTTAAAATCAGCTCTTTTTTTAGATATTTTTTGTGATGGCGGGACAGTTGCAGCGTGGATCTGAAATTCCAGTGCCTGGATCGAGATTTCTATCACATGGGCAGATGCAAAATGGTTGTTCCATTTCTGAAAATAGGTCATAATATGGATTCTGAGCAATATTGACTAAACTATGACAATTTCAAATTTTCGCCAATTCTTTTTATTTATTTATTTATTTTTTTTTTTTTTTTTTATGATGGCGGCCCTAGATCAAAGTTTAAGGGATTTGTGTAAATTTGATGGCTCTCATCCGACTAGATGGCTAGCACAAATGGAGAAATATTTTAGATTGAATTACATCATTGATGATGCGACTCAGTTGAGTGTGGGAAAAATGTACTTGGACCACGAAAGATGGCAATCGTGGCAATGCCATAAAAAATTCCATCCAAGGACAACTACTTGGTAGATGTTCGCAAAAACAATTTGTGATCACTTTGACCGTAAATCTAATCTTGTGGATAAGCTCACACAGACAAACACACAACCTAGCAAAGATTTTATTTTTACAGGAAAGAAGGAAACCAAGAAACCTAAAGGGTTATTTTCTGTTGGTATCTCCTTATTACAGGTTCATGGATTGATTCAGAAGGAGAAGATCGTTGTGTCTATAAATCCTAGCTGCAAGCATAATTTTATCAATGTTAATTTGGCAAAAAAGTTGCAAGTTCCAGCAAAACACATTGAAAACACACTGGTGGATGATGAGGATGTTCAAGTGTATAAGGATTTGAAGATTTCTATGGATAAGTATGTGTTGCATGGTGATTTTTATACTTTAGAGATGGATAATATGGATGTTGTTTTGGGATATTCTTGGATGGAATCTGTGGGTACTATCAATATTAATGTGCAAAATAAATTCCTGAAGCTCTGGTATAAAAAGAAGAAAATTGCATTACAGGATATTTCCATTAATAAACAGGTAGAGTCCAAGGAGGCTGAAGCAGAAGATATTATAGGGACTGACATATCAGATGATGAGCCAGTGATGATCGAAAATCAAACACAAATAGAGGCTGAAGCAGAAAATGTGACAGGTGATGATACATTAGATGAGGGCTCAATGGTTGAAGTAATATTGGAAGATAAGACACCATAGCAGGCACCACAACATAACAGTCAGGCTCAAGTAAGGGGTGAATTAAAGAAAAAGACATGGTGGGTTAAAACTTCAACATATCATCACCCACATCACCTCACAAGACAACAACAAACAAGATGGAAACCAATTAGCCACAAGGACAATAACCCCCGTAAGACAGATAGAGAGGAGTGAATATCCACCTACTACACATCAACACAGAAGAGCTGCCATGGTCAACTTCCATCTCAAGCGAGCGAGGCACCGGCGAGATCGAGTGTTCACCTATCTCTTGGATGGCTAGATGCACATGCATGGTACCAATGGAGTACTCTTTTGAGTAGATCTTATTATTTGTGTTCTTCCCATGTTTCAGGGATGAAACATGCTAAGGGAGGTGGAATGTTATATACCTGGGGGGATAATATGGGGTATAAAGGGAGGTACCCAATGTAATAATGGGATGGGCCATAGTAATAAATAAGGTGGTTAACCCATATCATGTAAGAGACCACAAGTAGTTAGTAATAATGTAATGGGCCCATGGTATTAGTTCGATGGTATGAGGGAACCATGGTAATGACCCATGGTATTGTATGTATGAGGCCTATATAGAGGCTAGAGACTCCACATGGAGAGGTGTCAAGGATTATTGTATGTACAGGCATATGGCTTGTGGAGTGTTCTCTTTCCTTAAGGAGTGAATATATGGTGTTGCCCTACCTTAAGGGTTTTGATTAATAAAGAATCATTTCTATCTATTTCTATCTTGTTATTCTTAGGTTTATTTCTATTCTCATATATTTTTTGGGTTAAATCTATAACAATTTAGAGATTATAGGATTTGGGAAAAGAGAAGAAGAAAAGTTGAAGTCAATTTTTAAATTGTAAACCTAGTTGAGACATAGACCAGCAGGTATCTTAATTGAATTTTATGTGGTTGTAATTAAGGGGGGTTGTTGGAGAATCTAATTCCAACCACATGTTAGGTGTCAAAACCATCCCTCCAATTTTCCTAGTTCAGTTTCACTTAGTCGAGTTTAAGTCGAGTTTCACTCAAGTCATTTATTACTCATGTTTGCAATGAAATATTATTTAAGTGATTTGTAACACTGAGAAGAGAAGTCCTCTGCTCCAACATTTTGTTCTCTTCAATTTTTGTCATCCTCAAGCTCTTCTCTTGCATGGGGGCCGTCTTCCACCGTAGGCTCATACAGGGCTGAATTTTTGGGCCTCAGAACAGAGGGTGATTTCACTATGACTTTGGCCAGTGATTGCATCTAAGAAGGAGGATGTGCAACAATCTCATGTTTCTCCATTAAAATCCTTTTTCTAGGTTAGCAACCTTAGAAGCAGCTGAAAATGTTGGGGCCATAAATATTTTCATTCCTTTGGGTGTACGCAACCTTAGACTTGTAGATTTATGAGGTCGTATGTTCTAAACCCCACTATTCTGATTGATTCCTCCAATTTCCTAGAACTTGAATCCTTGAATGGAGATGGTGCTATCTAAGGATACTCTCTATGGCTATTAGTCAGGGTGGAGGAAAAGAGATTCTTAGTAGGAGCCTTGTGATGCACATTGACATTGAAGCTCTTCAGGAGGCCATTGTTGTTTACTAGGCTTGTGAAGGAAGTCTTCGGTTAGAGAAAGAGACATGAATGGAGATTTCATAATTAGACTCTGAAATCATTATTTTCCTTCCATAGAAGCAATTTTCTCACTAACAAAAAAATGTTTCTGCTCTAGCTCTTTGAGAATGTGATTTCAAAGGAAAATGTTTTCAAGGAAGAGAAGAAGAAAAAATTCAACATCTCGCCATACAGTTAAATGCCCTTGTCCCCGAATCTGAGTTAATAAAACTAAAAATGAAAGGACGTTTTTATTTTGCCTTAATTTAAGACAATACTTAAACCGTCCAATGTAGATAAAAAGTTGTTTTTCCTATTGTCTTAACTCAAGACAGTGAGATGCAACTAAAAAGTTATTTTTCCTATTTCCTTAATTCAATATGATTCAAAAGTTAGGGCATGTTTTTAAGACAAAACTAAAATTTTAAAATACCCCATCATGTAGTAGTGAAACAAGTTAACACATCCTAGATTTTATGTAAAATTGCCATTTTTTTTAATGTATAGTTTATTTTTTAAGAGGTTATAAAAGTTTAGTTCAATTCTTTTTTTACTTGCTCTAATATTATTGATGTGCTTCCATAATAATTTTTTGTTTTATTTTCATTTCATATATATCATACATCAACTTTAATTCCTCTGATATTAGAGATGTGTTGTCTAAGAAATTTTTGTTTTATTTTCATTTCATATATGTCATATATCAACTTTTAATAATTATTGAGAACTTTTTCATGGTTTCACTCTACATAAACATATTTCAATATTATTAAAAAGGGGAATTGTTGCTTTTTATTGTGCATGAGTATCTCTTGAATATCTTGAGCATCAGAAAGATATGCATGTGAAAATCTTCAACAATTTGGAAAGAATTAAAATGTGTTTTAACATAGGGTGAGATTGATTCACTTAAACATTTCTTTCTTTTATCTAGTTACTTATAAGAGTATACCTGACCTTTTGTAGTTTATAGGATTGAAACATGGTTGCCAATTAAAGATGTATTGTACATGGTTGTAGAAAATTACTTTCTCATAGCCATTCCATATGTTCCAAATTTCCTGGTAAATAATATGTTGTATTTCATTTATAATTATTAATATTTGCAATTCATATTTTGAATTTCTCATACTTCCAAACTCTTTATATTTAATGGTTCCCTCTAAATTCTAAGTTTATAATTCTAATTTAATGCACCTCTAAATGGCACAGCTAGCTATAATTTGTATGTTGTGCAAATGCATATTAGTGCAATAAGGGTGAGAATTTAATAAAGAATTTTCTAAGCTATTCCTTATTGTATCTGTAGATTCAATTGAGTAAGAACCCATCCAAGGAATGACAAATTATTTCAAATGGCATTATGATTTGTTCAAAATGGAATGATTAAGATTCATGATGAAGTTTTAAAATTTGACATATTTAATTGAATCCTCTTCTATCCTAAGAAGAGGAGGGACATTCCATATGGTAGGCACATTGACCTGTCTTTCCATTTGAATGGAAATGAAAGGACTAACATGGGATTTCATATAAGAATATCTCATGAGAAAAATATTGAATGAGTACAAAAGAATCGCAAGACCATTCTATTTAATCAAAACATTAAGGCATTAGCCTATCTACTAAAGAAACTATAGTGATTAAATAAGTGATCAAGTGAATAAAAATTACTCCAAATATCATTGAGTGTATGATGCAAGATTAAGGTAAAGCCTCTTTCAATTGTTGTGGCTTATAGTGGAAAAGAAGAGATTGCTATATTGAAATAACAAGTATGATAAAGGTAAGGAGGAAAACTCAAAGTTCAAAGAAACTATAATCTACTTCGTGAGGTACCCTATGAATATTTTTCATGAAATTGAAAATAAAAGTAGATACAATGAAATGTTCTTTTCCCCGACCAAGAAAAGAAAAGAATGAAAATCCATATACGAGTGATTATATACATTCAAACTATGCATAACGAGGTCTAGTTACTAAGAATAAAGAAAATACTACCAATTCTTTAGATACATAGGAATCCATTAGATAAAATTAACAGTATCATGAATTTGTAGGAAAGCCTCATCATGGCTGAAGCACTATCATAGGGTGAATAAAATAAGAGAATAGAAAGCCACCTAAAAAAACTCAAGATATTTTGGATGAACAATGACCAATTGTGAATGAAATTTCATGAAACTTTTGAAATACATGTCTTACATCAAGGATGAACAATGTGAGGTGAATCATTGATGAGCCATGAAGAAAAAGGCATAAAAATAGGTTTTAGTAAATCCTCTCTAATGATAAGCAATATTTACATGAGAAATTGAAATATGCGAATAGGGAGAAACAAGAGAAGAAGTTAAAAGGGTAAAAACCTTGTTCAATGCTAAGAAAAGTATTCTACATCCATATCAACTAGTGCAATGTAAAAGTCATTTAAATTCCAGATAAAAGAAAGTTGTGAATTATAAGATGTTTTGTTTGGAAAAAGAGTCATAATATTAGAGACTAAATGTTAAGAAAGGGAAATGGTAAAGGTAATAATGATGTGTGAAAAGTGTATATTTTATGGAATATTATTACTGTGCCCAATATTTATACAACTCATGAAGGTAAACAGGTAAACAAGAACATGATCCATATACTATTTGAGATCTTCCCAGTAACATTTAATCTATTACAATTTAATCATATTTATGTTGCCCCTAAGTTAATTGAAATTTTCAAAGTGAGGCAAGTTGTAGTTAGGCTTATTATCCATTGACATAAAGAGGCACATACTTGAAATAATCACTCAATTATTCCATAAAAATGATGTATTAATCGCCATGGATTAATTGGAGCCATAAAGTCAAAGTCTGTTGTTACCACAAATATTTTGATTCCAGCAATGATGAAGCCAATGTGACAACTATCCCAGAAATAACAGGGTTATATGGTAGATAGAATTTTTCTCATTTATGAAGTGTTCATCATTGTGAGAACTATCCCAGAATTCGGTTATATGGTAGATAGCATTTTGTTCATTTATGAAGTGTTTCGCATTGGTTTCATTGTGTTCTAGACCCTAATGATGTTCCTAGGCTTGAAGACTTCTCACTGTTAGAAGAATTGAGAGGCATGTTTATAGAACACAGAGAAAATTATCCCTTTTTTTGAAGACCCTTCGAGAATTCTGTAAAAAAATTAAGAAAGTCTAGACTATATTAAAACATAGTCAGTTATGTGATATTATTATACATGAAGTGAGATTAATTGGTCCTGTTAGCCCCTGAGGTGCAGTGCTACTATTTTTAGTGGAAATGTCCCCTGTTTTAGCTTCGACAACCACGTCTCCTCTTGCTCCTCTTTGGCCATAAGCTGGACTTCAAAAATATTACTCTCGCATCTATAATTGCATCGGGTCTTGACCCGAATGGATCCAAATATGCTCTCTAAGTCTTCAAAATCTCGTAAAATCATGCCAAAGATCAAAACAATTGCATGAGAAGAGCCCTTAGAATGGTGGAGAAACACTATGGGGAGGCCAAAAACACGTAAAAACAGTGAAAAAAAGAGTATCGAAGGCATAAACAAGTGAAGGCACAGTAGCTGTCAGATTTGGACGATCAATAGTCTAGATCTGATCGGCAAATCGCAATCGGCACAGGCAGACAACAGATATCGGTGCTTAAAATATATGTGTAGCAATGGCGATCGGCAGAGTCAACGAGGACCGTTGATCAAGCGTGCAAATCGACGACCCACATTACATCGCAACATCGCAAATCGACAACCACAACAGAGCGCTTACAACGGCCCGGGGCTATCGCGATATGTGATTGTGACTAATCGCATCGCGATATCGCAATCGGAGAAACATTATGGAGCAGGGCCTATACCCATACATGTATGCGATGTGATTAGCCGGACCCGATGGCTATATAAACATTATTGCATAGATTTTGAGATTCGTCGAAAGGCGTTTTTTAATGTATTTTCACATATTTCATTATTTAATGAAATACAAAGAAACAACGTCGATGCGATAAGACCCGGACTCGAAAGGGTTCGTGAAGGGAAATATATAATATTTGAAGTTTGGTGGGAGCCAATTTTCACGTTATTTTCACGATTTTTAACGTATTTTTAAACTACAAAAGAGCAAGGTCGAAGTGACTTGCGATAGCGATGAGAATAGACCCGATAGAGGAATAGACTGTATTCAAGGACTTTTGAAGTCCGAAATGAACAGAGTTTTGGCAAAATTTCATAGTGTTGCAACGTTTCTCTGTGTAAAACAAAAAATAGTCGTTTTTGGTATTCGAAAGGATTCAAAGGCCCGAAGACCCATTCCATTATGTTACAGGTGGCCACCATCCTTAGAAGCATTTAACAATGATTGCTAATTGTAGAAGAGGGATTCAAGCGGACAGAGGCTGGGAGATAGAGGCCGAGAGACAGATGCTCGGAAGGGAAAAACCCACAGCACAATGTAGCCTGACTAATAGAAGTGATCATGGAGCATTGCTGGCACAAGCGAGCTACCTGACAGCACGACAAAATTACCAGAATTTGGCTACTGTGTTGTTAGAAAAAGAGACCTCTATCTCATGTCTATCTAGTCATGGAATCAAGCAGTTAGAAGCCAGAGGGGATAGATTAAGACACCTTGAGCCTTAGAGAGCCAGAGAGCATTGTAAAAAGCCTATAAATGGCTGAAAATTAGAAGTATTAGGGGTTCAACTTTTGGAGACTGTGGAGACTCTGATCCTCTCAGCGTCTCATCTTCATTCTAGTGATATAAGCATCTTTTGATGTTATATGTTCAATCACCATCTTTCCCTCTATTCTAAGCTTGCACTTGAATGGGTTATTCATGTTTTCTTCTCTGTCAAATTCCAGATAACTGTTATCTTATCTCTGCGTTGATAAATTAGATTTGTAAGCTTCATTTACTTTCTGTAGCTAGCCATTCATATATGTTTATGTATGTATCTACTGGTACAGTCAGAATTATCCATCTATTCATTGAATCTATAAACTATTGAGCATTAGTGGTTGAAAGCCTTGTCAAGCTGAGGGTGTTCATGCATGTTTTGAGTGAAAATAGAGTTGAAACAGTCATCTGACTTGATCCAAACCCCAATTCATTCCAATAGTCAGAGAATGATATTGAAGATATATATTTTTCCAAGCATCTCTAAGCAACAACCTAGGAGAGCTTGCTGGAGTGCTAACATAATTGGCACTGTTGCCGGGGAGAGGAGACTAAAGCTCAGCTTCCCTGGGAGACGACACAGATCCAGCTTCGACAATAGAAAAATTCTAGACACTTTTTTAGTTGTAATCATCTATCTGGCGACTCTATTGGAGGAAGAACCTCTTGGCGACTCCACTTCATAATTATGGATTATTTTGTGAGGCATACTTGGAGAAATCCTTAGAAACCACAAGCTGACCTAGTATCTAACCTTGAAAAAATCATCAAAGAAAGAAAAGCATTGCAGAAAGGAGCATTAGGTTCAGGTAGCTCTAAACAATATTCTATATCTCTTCAAGAAAATCCTGTAATAGAACAAATACATGTTGAGAGCATAGCATCTAATACTAGCAGTGAAGAAAAAGTCTCAGAGATTCATAGAGCTCCTTAATCTTTAGGTTCTCCTTCCATTCTAAGCCCGAAGGAAGCCTCTCCTCCTATCCATCATCCTCCTTTAGTCCTATCAGTCACTCCTCGGCCCTTTGTCATTCAGACTTCCAGTACCCTTATAACCACCACAGCTATGGCAGGTCCACAAGAACCTACCAAAATGGAAAGAATCATAGTTGCTAGGTATGGACCTCTAGTACTGCCCACTCCTTTGAATGGCATGCCTACTGGAGAATATCAAAAGTATAAGCCTAAGTTCACTGGGATTGAAGGTGTTTTAGTCGAGGAACATCTTGAATCATTCTATAGCTATGCTGATAACCTGGACATTAGTAAAGATGATGTATGGATGAGAGTCTTTGTCCAAATTCTAGATGGAGAGGCTAGAAAATGGTTCAGAGAACTGACCCCAATTTCTATAGCATATATTGAGGCTTTAGATGACGCATTCCTAAAGCATTGGGGGGATAATAAGGATATACTCTACTACCACATCGAGTTTGGGAACTTAAAGAGGGAAAATGCTGAGTTGTTGTTTGATTTTAATAAGAAGTTTAACCACATGTACAACAAGATACCAGCTGAAGTAAAACCCACCACTAACTCTACAAAACTCACCTATGTCAGTGCCTTTGATTCTGACTTCTATCTACTATTGAGGGAGAGACGATGTGCTACCTTGGCTGATATGCAGGTTGCAGCCTTGGAAGTAGAATCAAACATCATGGCTGTAGAGAAGCTCAAGGGGAATGTTGATAGAAAGAGACAGAGGGGTGAATCTTCATCATCTTTAGATCCCAAGATAGATAAAATGACCAAGATGATAGAGTCATTAGCCTCTGAAATCTCCAAATTAAAGGTTGAGCAGCACCTTCGGAAATGAAGAGTTCCTAATACCTTTGCTCCTAGAAATCCAAATTCATATAGAAGAGCTAATGAGCAGTTGTAGATTCTGCAAAGAAGCAAAGATGCCAATGAAGACCAAAGGGTGAAGACCCCTTTCCAGAATGTAGTCATGGAAGAAGAGCAGTTTGAAGAAGATGATGAGATCCATTGTCTAGAAGACAAAGGCAGTGCCTCCTTTTTGACCTCAACTGCCTATGAAAAGTCATTATTCAATAACCAGATCAGCCAAGAGTGGGATGGTGAAGCTGTTTTGCAAACTAAGGATTGGCACAGATATGATCTGAGGTTGAAGATGAATAATTCCAAGGAAACTCCCATTCAGAGAGCTGTTGTCCCTGCAATACAACAAGCTAAAAAGCAGAAATGACTAGCAGTTGATCCCATCATCCTCAAAGCTCCAACTCACGAGGCAAAAGGCCTTTGCAAGTCTCCTTCTCCTTTCATTTTTGAATCAAAAATTCAGAAGCTAAGCATACCTATACCTCTGATTGAACTAGTGAAGAATGAGTCCTTCAAGAGATCTATCCTCAAGGCCCTTGAGCCTAAAGCCATCCAAGCCTCCACTGACTATGTAAATATGCAGGACGACAAACCAGTTGTTGTTCTCAGCCCAATGATCGAAAATTGTGATGACAACTCCCCATAATTCTATGTCTCTTTGACTATTCCTGACAAAATCCTTCACAACTGCCTTCTGGACATAGGAGCCAGCCATAATCTAATGCCAAAGGCTGTCATGGATGAGTTGGGTCTTGACATTACCAAGTCTTATCATGACCTGTTTTCTTTTGACTCTAGAAAAGTGAAATTTTTGGGATTAATCAAAGACCTAGCCATCACCTTGTCTCAGCTGCCCATGAACAACATGGTGATGGATATTGTGGTAGTAGATGTACCCTCCAAGTTTGGCATGTTTCTCTCTAGAGGTTGGATCAAGATATTAGGTGGAACTTTGCAAAATGATCTGTCTTATGCTACTGTCCCAGTTTTTGCAGGTGAGAATAGGAGATTATACAGAGAAGCTCAGTTGGCTTATATCATCAGTGACGAAAGAAATCCAACTAATCATACCATATATGCTGTCGACATTGATTTTGGATCCTGTATTATTTAGATTGAAGAATCCCTGTTGGCCTCCATGCAGCCTAAGAAACCGGTTTGCCAGATCATAGAGGAAGAAGGCCCACGAATTTGGGACATATTCTTTGATGGAGCTTGCTCTAAGGAAGCTGCAGGGGCAGGTGTAGTCCTTGTGTCCCCCACACAAGAAGGCATTCATTTATCTTTCAAGTTAACTTTTCAGGTTAGAAATAGCATAGCAAAATACGAAGCCTTGATATTGTTGAAAAGTGTGCAACAAGAAATGCTTGTTGAGAGTGCAACAAGATGATGGAGCTTAGTGAAAATAGTTGCCTTCACTAAGTGGGCTCGCAGGCTATTTTTGGCGCAAGTCTATTTTTAGACTATGTCTATTTTTAGACATATGGATCATGTCTATGGATTGCAGGTTGTTGTTTATGGATGATTGGTCAAGTTGGGAAAAAATAGATGGACTTCTATTTTTGATCAAAGTGTGAATGATCACAGTGTGAGTGATCAAAGTCTATTTTTAGACTGGCTGTCAAAAATAGAAAAGTCAAATATTATTGTCTCATAATAATATTTGGACTATAAACTTGATCTTATTCTCTTGGAGCACTTCAGGATGAGCTACGGATGTGGTACATGCAGATCCCAGAGGGAAATATGTGGTTACCTATGGGATGACTAATATTTGCATGTAGGACTTCAGTTAGAACTCAAGTGAGGTTGAGTTTAGTGGACTGGAGGTGCAGTTGATGGAGTTGTGTTCAATTTAGCTTTGTTAAACTGGTTGTATTTAGTCTAACTGATCAATAGATTAGAGATGAGTTGGGTGAATTAGTTATTAATTAATTCACAAGTTATTAACTCATAATACAACTATAGAATACATCAGTTAACTCAGTTGCATGTCAGTGCATGTTCAGTTCAACAGGGACAGGTGGTAGAGAATCAGATTGCTATCAGTTGTGACTATAGTTGTGCACCAGATCTTGCACAATCAAGGGATTGAGTATGCCAATGAGTTTGCTCACGTATTTGCCCAGTATAGTAGCCTGTGCTCACGTCCAACAGAGTGTGAGTGATTATTTGTAGGTCAAATACGAGTTTGGTAAGCCATTCTCATCAATTCTTGAGCAGGTATTGAGCTGTGGAGGCAGGCAAGCAGTGGAATAGATTTGGAGATCAGATCTGAGCTGTATTGTGTGTAACAGGTGGAGCTGGTACTGGATTGCTTGTGATAAGCATTGTACTTTGTAATGTTACATGATTCAATCAATATAATATACAGATAGTTGGGGTTTTTAGCGAGATGCTTTCCCCGGGATACATACTGTGTTTATGAGTTTGATTGATGCTTCTATGTGTGCCTGTGAATGTTTCTGCTTCTGTAAATTGATGATCAACGTAGTGGAGATTATGTATTATACATGTTCCGCTTATAATTGTATGATCAGGATAATCTCTTTGAATATGTGTTAAATTATTCAAAATTTCTACATGGTATCAGAGCTAGATGATTTGTAGAAAAAGTTTCTACATGGTATCAGAGCTAGATGATTTGTAGAAAAAATTTCTACATGGTATCGGAGCTGCTTGATTTGTAGAAGAGATTTTTACAGGATATCAAGCGAGGATTGATCATCAGATCTACTATTCAGGAAGTGTTTACATTCTATTTCTTCAAGCAGAGTCTGTAATCGGGCCAAGTAGCCTCTGGATTCATCCTTCTTTTGGAAGGTGAGATATCCGGTAAATGCCCAGACAGTCAATCTCTGTACAAGAAATAATTTGTTCTCACGAATTCTAGATTGGAAGCGGTTGAGTTTTGAGCTGGTGGAATTCGAATTTAATTCCAAAGCAAGAGATAAAAATCAGAAACATTAAGTGTGAAAATGGAGACAGTATGCCCCAGTATCTCACGAAGTTCACCCAATGCCGGGATGAGTTGGGAAGTGTGGGGGTGACTGTCGGATGAGGATGGTGAGTCTAGCACTCCTTGACCTTCCTAAGAGTTGGCATAGCTACCAGGACTCGGTGAATGGAATGGAGAAACTGCCAGGATGGGAGAGACTTTGGTCGGATCTTGTGCAGGAGGAGATTAGACAGAGCACTAGAGACGGTTCTTCATCCATGCAGGATGAGGAGAACTGTGCCTTAGCGAGTAAGGCGAAGAAGGGGAAGGGGAAGGTTTCTCTTTCCGAATCCAGTTTTTCTAATGATGGGAAGAAGGTTGACAAGGCAAAGGTGAGATGCTTTCGTTGTCATGAGTTGGGTCATTATGCTACTAATTGCCCAAAGAAGAAGTCCAAGAAGGGATCCAAGAAGGATCTGAAGGTGAGGCAGCCTCACTTGCTTCACAGTTTGAGTTGGACTTCACACTCTTCGCATGCATGGTTTCATCCATGGTGGGAAGTGGTTGGTTTCTTGACAGTGGAGCTTCTTTCCACATGACCGGTGACAAAAGTTTGTTAAGTACTTTGGAGGAGAAAGATCTCCAGATACTCATAGGGATGGGTAATGATGAGAAGTATAGTGTCTCAGGTGTAGGCACAGTTATTTTTCAGAGGGAGCATGGAGCTCGCCTTACCTTGACCGATGTCAAGTATGTACCAGGACTGAAGAGAAACTTGGTGTCGATCGCGATGTTGGAAGACAGAGGCTATGATGTGGTCTTTAGTAAGGGAAAGGTTTTCCTTAGACACATCATCACTAGACAGGTGAAGCAGATTGGTTCATGGGTCAAGAACCTGTATGCTCTTGAGGTTCAAGATGCATGCAAAGCCTTGAATAGCGAGGCAACTGATGGAGACTTGGTGGTTGAGAGGGAGCGTATATTACCTCTCAACATGCAGAGCCAGAAGAAGTCTCAGATGATTGTGGAGGAGCCACGATTGGTGCAGCAGCTTCAGGAGGTTGTGGAGGAGCCACAACAGGGGAAGCTGAGAGGAGATCGAGTAGAGACATCTACTCATCCAGAGACCTCTAGTAGGGGGAAACTTCGAGCCAGGTGGGCTAAGGGATCACATGCAGCCATACCTCCAGGTAGGAGGTGGGGTGATGTGGATTGATCATCCCAAGGAGGAGGGGCAGGATCCTTGAGGTACCCAACCTCTTGGATGAGACCTTGCTACGGGAGCCCCAGATGTGTAGTAGCAGGAACTTACTGATTGGGTAGAGACAAATGCGGATGGAGCGGTAGCGAGAGCGACAGTGCAGGGAATCCTAGGACAGCGCATAGCTAGCAGGCTGCAGCGATGCGAGAGGCACAAGTGTTTTGCACAGTGCTAGGTGGCACAGAGAGGTGTGCAATGGTGCGAGATGCATGGAGATGTTGCAGTAGCGCAGATGTCAGAGAGGGAGCACTTGTCAGCAGCAGGTAGAGCTTCAGCATCAGAGGGTGTTTCTAGCCAACAGGGAGGTCAGTTGGGAGGTGCAGTGCGGATGCAATGCTGGGAGATAGAACCAGCAGTAGCACGGATGCAGTCAGAGATCAAAGTGACAGAGGCTAGAGTAGTCAGATACTGAAGAGCACAGAGATGCAGAGTTTCAGTCGACAGATGCAATAGCAGTCAGAGACTTTGATGACAGAGCAAGTGGACCGGTCAGATGTGTTGCATGGAGAACATTCCAGAGTTACAGGATCGGGTATGAGAGGAAGCCTTTCTTGTTGAGAGGGAGTGTTGAAAAGTGTGCAACAAGAAATGCTTGTTGAGAGTGCAACAAGATGATGGAGCTTAGTGAAAAGATTCGCCTTCACTAAGTGGGCTCGCAGGCTATTTTTGGCGCAAGTTTATTTTTAGACTATGTCTATTTTTAGACATATGGATCATGTCTATGGATTGCAGGTTGCTGTTTATGGATGATTGGTCAAGTTGGGAAAAAATAGATGGACTTCTATTTTTGATCAAAGTGTGAATGATCATAGTGTGAGTGATCAAAGTCTATTTTTAGACTGGCTGTCAAAAATAGAAAAGTCAAATATTATTGTCTCATAATAATATTTGGACTATAAACTTGATCTTATTCTCTTGGAGCACTTCAGGATGAGCTACGGATGTGGTACATGCAGATCCCAGAGGGAAATACGTGGTTACCTATGGGATAACTAATATTTGCATGTAGGACTTCAGTTAGAACTCAAGTGAGTTGAGTTTAGAGGACTGGAGGTGCAGTTGATGGAGTTGTGTTCAGTTTAGCTTTGTTAAACTGGTTGTATTTAGTCTAACTGATCAATAGGCTAGAGATGAGTTGGGTGAATTAGTTATTAATTAATTCACAAGTTATTAACTCATAATACAACTATAGAATACATCAGTTAAGTCAGTTTCATGTCAGTGCATGTTCAGTTCAACAGGGACAGGTGGTAGAGAATCAGATTGCTATCAGTTGTGACTATAGTTGTGCACCAGATCTTGCACAATCAAGGGATTGAGTATGCCAATGAGTTTGCTCACGTATTTGCCCAGTATAGTAGCCTGTGCTCACGTCCAACAGAGTGTGAGTGATTATTTGCAGGTCAAATACGAGTTTGGTAAGCCATTCTCATCAATTCTTGAGCAGGTATTGAGCTGTGGAGGCAGGATAGCAGTGGAATAGATTTGGAGATCAGATCTGAGCTGTATTGTGTGTAACAGGTGGAGCTGGCATTGGATTGCTTGTGATAAGCATTTTACTTTGTAATGTTACATGATTCAATCAATATAATATACAGATAGTTGGGGTTTTTAGCGAGATGCTTTCCCCGGGATACATACTGTGTTTATGAGTTTGATTGATGCTTCTATGTGTGCCTGTGAATGTTTTCGCTTCTGTAAATTGATGATCAACGTAGCGGAAATTATGTATTATACATGTTCCGCTTATAATTGTATGATCAGGATAATCTCTTTGAATATGTGTTAAATTATTCAAAATTTCTACATGGTATCGGAGCTAGATGATTTGTAGAAAAAGTTTCTACATGGTATCAGAGCTAGATGATTTGAAGAAAAAATTTCTACATGGTATCGGAGCTGCTTGATTTGTAGAAGAGATTTTTACAGGATATCAAGCGAGGATTGATCATCAGATCTACTATTAAGGAAGTGTTTACATTCTATTTCTTCAAGCAGAGTCTATAATCGGGCCAGGTAGCCTCTAGATTCATCCTTCTTTTGGAAGGTGAGATATCCGGTGAATGCCCAGATAGTCAATCTCTGTACAAGAAATAATTTGTTCTCACGAATTCTAGATTGGAAGCGGTTGAGTTTTGAGCTGGTGGAATTCAAATTTAATTCCAAAGCAAGAGATAAAACTCAGAAACATTAAGTGTGAAAATGGAGACAGTATGCCCCAGTATCTCACGAAGTTCACCCAATGCCGGGATGAGCTGGGAAGTGTGGGGGTGACTGTCGGATGAGGATGGTGAGTCTAGCACTCCTTGACCTTCCTAAGAGTTGGCATAGCTACCAGGACTTGGTGAATGGAAGGGAGAAATTGCCAGGATGGGAGAGACTTTGGTCGGATCTTGTGCAGGAGGAGATTAGACAGAGCACCAGAGACGGTTCTTCATCCATGCAGGATGAGGAGAACTGTGCCTTAGCGAGTAAGGCGAAGAAGGGGAAGGGGAAGGTTTCTCTTTTCGAATCCAGTTCTTCCAATGATGGGAAGAAGGTTGACAAGGCGAAGGTGAGATGCTTTCGTTGTCATGAGTTGGGTCATTATGCTACTAATTGCCCAAAGAAGAAGTCTAAGAAGGGATCCGGAGAAGGATCTGAAGGTGAGGCAGCCTCACTTGCTTCACAGTTTGAGTTGGACTTCACACTCTTCGCATGCATGGTTTCATCCATGGTGGGAAGTGGTTGGTTTCTTGACAGTGGAGCTTCTTTCCACATGACCGGTGACAAAAGTTTGTTCAGTACTTTGGAGGAGAAAGATCTCCAGATACTCATAGGGATGGGTAATGATGAGAAGTATAGTGTCTCAGGTGTAGGCACGGTTATTTTTCAGAGGGAGCATGGAGCTCGCCTTACCTTGACCGATGTCAAGTATGTACCAGGACTGAAGATAAACTTGGTGTCGATCGCGATGTTGGAAGACAGAGGCTATGATGTGGTCTTTAGTAAGGGAAAGGTTTTCCTTAGACACATCATCACTAGACAGGTGAAGCAGATTGGTTCACGGGTCAAGAACCTGTATGCTCTTGAGGTTCAAGATGCATGCAAAGCCTTGAGTAGCGAGGCAACTGATGGAGACTTGGTGGTTGAGAGGGAGCGTATATTACCTCTCAACATGCAGAGCCAGAATAAGTCTCACACGATTGTGGAGGAGCCACGATTGGTGCAGCAGCTTCAGGAGGTTGTGGAGGAGCCACAATAGGGGAAGCTGAGAGGAGATTGAGTAGAGACATCTACTCATCCAGAGACCTCCAGTAGGGGGAAACTTCGAGCCAGGTGGGCTAAGGGATCGCATGCAGCCATACCTCTAGGTAGGAGGTGGGTGATGTGGATTGATCATCCCAAGGAGGAGGGGCAGGATCCTTGAGGTACCCAACCTCTTGGATGAGACCTTGCTACGGGAGCCCCAAATGTGTAGTAGCAGGAACTGACTGATTGGGTAGAGACAGGTGTGGATGGAGCGGCAGAGAGAGAGACAGTGCAGGGAATCCTAGGACAATGCATAGCTAGCAGGCTGCAGCAATGCGAGAGGCACAAGTGTTTTGCACAGTGCTAGGTGGCACAGAGAGGTGTGTAATGGTGCGAGATGCATGGAGATGTTGCAGTAGCGCAGATGTCAGAGAGGGAGCACTTTTCAGAGCAGGTAGAGCTTCAGCATCAGAGGGTGTTTCTAGCCAACAGGGAGGTCAGTTGGGAGGTGCAGTGGGGATGCAATGCTGGGAGATAGAACCAGCAGTAGCACGGATGCAGTCAGAGATCAAAGTGACAGAGGCTAGAGCAGTCAGATACTGAAGAGCACAGAGATGCAGAGTTTCAGTCGACAGATGCAATAGCAGTCAGAGACTTTGATGACAGAGCAAGTGGACCGGCCAGATGTGTTGCATAGAGAACATTCCAGAGTTACAGGATCGGGTTTGAGAGGAAGCCTTTCTTGTTGAGAGGGAGTGTTGAAAAGTGTGCAACAAGAAATGCTTGTTGAGAGTGCAACAAGATGATGGAGCTTAGTGAAAAGAGTCGCCTTCACTAAGTGGGCTCGCAGGCTATTTTTGGCGTAAGTCTATTTTTAGACATATGGATCATGTCTATGGATTGCAGGTTGCTGTTTATGGATGATTGGTCAAGTTGGGAAAAAATAGATGGACTTCTATTTTTGATCAAAGTGTGAATGATCACAGTGTGAGTGATCAAAGTCTATTTTTAGACTGGCTGTCAAAAATAGAAAAGTCAAATATTATTGTCTCATAATAATATTTGGACTATAAACTTGATCTTATTCTCTTGGAGCACTTCAGGATGAGCTACTGATGTGGTACATGCAGATCCCAGAGGGAAATACGTGGTTACCTATGGGATGACTAATATTTGCATGTAGGACTTCAGTTAGAACTCAAGTGAGTTGAGTTTAGTGGACTGGAGGTGCAGTTGATGGAGTTGTGTTCAATTTAGCTTTGTTAAACTGGTTGTATTTAGTCTAACTGATCAATAGACTAGAGATGAGTTGGGTGAATTAGTTATTAATTAATTCACAAGTTATTAACTCATAATACAACTATAGAATACATCAGTTAACCCAGTTGCATGTCAGTGCATGTTCAGTTCAACAAGGACAGGTGGTAGAGAATCAGATTGCTATCAGTTGTTACTATAGTTGTGCACTAGATCTTGCACAATCAAGGGATTGAGTATGCCAATGAGTTTGCTCACGTATTTTCCCAGTATAGTAGCCTGTGATCACGTCCAACAGAGTGTGAGTGATTATTTGCAGGTCAAATACGAGTTTGGTAAGCCATTCTCATCAATTCTTGAGCAGGTATTGAGCTGTGGAGGCAGGCAAGCAGTGGAATAGATTTGGAGATCAGATCTGAGATGTATTGTGTGTAACAGGTGGAGCTGGTACTGGATTGCTTGTGATAAGCATTGTACTTTGTAATGTTACATGATTCAATCAATATAATATACAGATAGTTTGGGTTCTTAGCGAGATGCTTTCCCCGGGATACATACTGTGTTTATGAGTTTGATTGATGCTTCTATGTGTGCCTGTGAATGTTTCTGCTTCTGTAAATTGATGATCAACGTAGTGGAGATTATGTATTATACATGTTCCGCTTATAATTGTATGATCAGGATAATCTCTTTGAATATGTGTTAAATTATTCAAAATTTCTACAGATATTGGGCTTAAATGCTGCTAAAGAAATGGCCATCAAAGGTCTGAAGGTATTTGGAGATGCAAACCTTATCATTCAACAGGTCAACAAAACTTTCCAAGTAAAGCATCCAAGGCTAAAAGCATATAGAGATGAGGTACGGAAGCTCAAGGACTCTTTTAATATTTTCAGCATTTCTTACATCCCAAGAATGAAGAACCAGCTTGCTGATTCCCTTGTTGTGTCTGCTAGCACATTTATTCCTCCTTTGCCTCCTAAATTGAATTATGAAGTTCAGGTGAAATATAGACCATCTCTACTTGACAATGTCAAATACTGGAAAGTTTTTGAAGATGATGATGAAATTAATAGGTTTTTACAAGTCATTGATGAATTTTCTGAAATGCACATCAACCAAGAAAACGAAACCATTGAAGAATGCAACTAGTCCAAACTAAAGGATGAGATTGGTTAGGACAACATTGTTCAGCTACCTAGTAACCATATACCCAAAGGATTGGTGCCCCTAGAGAAGCTGTTTGATCATAACGATGTACCTTATAAGCCTGCCAAAAAATAAAATGAGTCTATTGTTCATAAACAAAATGTAGGGAGTCCAGTCCACCCAAAGTACATAAATCTGTCCACTCACTTGTCTTCTGCCAAAAGTTCCGAGTATTGCACCCTGACGAAACAATTTGCTGATATTTTTGCTTGGGAGTATAGTGAGCTTAAGACCTATGACACCAACATCATTCAACATAAAATTCCACTGGAGAAGAACACTATCCCTTTTAAGCATAAATTAAGACTTATCAGCCCTCTCTTATTGATTTTGATTGAAAAGGAAATCAAGAAGCTGTTGGATGCCAAGTTCATAGTTCCCCTAAGGTATTCAAACTAGATAGTTAACCTTGTGGTAGTAAAGAAAGAAGAATGGAGAAATCATGCTTTGTGTTGACTTCAAGAATTTGAACAAATGCTCTAAAAGACAACTACCCCCTGTCTAAGATGGAACACTTGCTGCAAAACGTTTCAGGGGCTAGAGTCATGTCTTTCGTAGATGGGTTTTCAGGTTACAATCAGATTGTTGTACATCTAGAAGATCAGGAAAAGACTACCTTCACTACTCCTTGTGGCACTTTCATGTGCTCCAATATGCCTTTTGGACTGATGAATGTTGGGGTTACTTTTCAGAGGGCCATGGACATAGCCTTTCTAGGAGAGAAGGACAAGTTTGCCTTATTTACCTTGATGACATAACAACCTTTTCTAGTAGTCACAAGGACCATTTTCAGTATTTGAAGAAGGTGTTTTTAAAGTGCAAACATTTTGGAATTTCTATGAACCCAAAGAAGTCACAATTTTCTGTAGAAGAAGGCAAACTGCTGGGACATATTTTTTCTGTTGAAGGTGTGAAGATCGATCTAGCAAGAGTTCAAGCAATTCAGACATTGTCCATCCCAAGGTCAAAAAGGGACATTCAATATTTCCTGGGTAAGATTAACTTCGTCAGGAGGTTTATTCCAAACTTTGCAGAGCTAGTGAAGCACATCACTTCCATGCTAAAGAAAGGATCAAAAATAAAATGGACAGATGGTGCAAGAAGCTCTTTTGAAGCCATCAAACAAGCTATAATGGAAAATCCCACTCTAATCAGCCTAGATTGTAACAAGGACTTTTATTTCTTCTCTTTTGCATCTTATGATACACTTGGAGCAGTTCTATTGTAGAAAAATAATGAAGGTGTAGAGCACCCTATGGCCTTTTTTAGCAAAACTCTGAGGAACACTGAGCTAAGTTATGACCTTATTGAAAAACAAGCTTATGCTCTCATAAAATATTTAAAGGCATTCAAAATTTATATTCTGCATTCCAAAGTGGTTGCTTATGTACCTTCAGCCTCAGTAAAAGACATCCTAACTCAGCCAAATATTGATGGAAAGAGAGCTAAATGGATTGCAAAATTCATAAAATTTAACATAGAGGTGAATCCCACCAATCTTGTCAAAGGCTAGGGCTTGGCTAAGCTTATGGCTAGGGAAAATTGTAGTTTGTTAGACATAAATTGCATAGGTTCAAATTTAGGTGGTGAGTAGACAGAGGAAGCAGCAGAAGAGCAAGAGCAGAATCAGTCTTTGGCTAAAAATCTAACCACCTGTCAATGGTATTCTAGTGTAGTTCATTTTTTGCAGAAGCTAGAAGTCACTCTAGGGCTTACCTCAAGTCAATCCCAGGCCATTAAGCTTAGATCAACCAAATTTTGCATTAATAAAAACCTACTTTATTGGAAAGACCCATCAGGGATCCTCTTGAGATGTCTAGACAAAGGACAATATGTGGAAGCCATGCACCAGTTCCATTCTAACATCTGTGGAGGGCATCATTATTGGAAAACCAGAACCCACAATATCCTAAGAGCTGGTGTTGGAGAGGTAAATCCCCTCTGCGGACAGAGGCAATCCCACTAGCCCAAAATGGGTCTAGCAACAATCAAACAGTGCTATCACGCAAGTTCCTAATTACAAATTAAGAACCTACTTGGATTCCAACGCTTAGTGTTGTAGAAGAGTTGAAACTCCCGTTCCTTTGCTCCGGCCAGTCACGATCCTCACGATATCCGTGAATGGACACCTGCACATGCAAAGAGCAATACGAATACACACATAAAATCCAATAGATGCAATTATATATCGGTCAGAAAAGATATAATCCAAACATCATCATAATGAACAACAAGAATGGAACCATAATTATAGTCATCTATTATTGATAATCAACAAAGGAGTATACAACCGAAGTTATGACGTCAAATCCTCCTTTGGCTGGGTGATCAACTACACATGTCTTGCAAAGCTTGTTGGGATCGGGAACAAGCCTCTCTCTCTCTTTGATTATGACTCAACAATCTCTCAGACTCAACAATCTCTCAGACTTCTGACAGTATCATTCTCCCTATGCTCAAAAACTATCTTGTCAAATGTACCAGAACAAGCTTTTATAGATGGAGGAGGAGGAAGAGATACAATGAATCCAGACATCCATGGGATAAGAATTATCCTCGAAAAGCTATTATGGATAGAGATACGATGAATCTCGACATCCATGAGATTGGCATTATCCTTGAAAACCCACATGAGTCAAAAGGAAAAAACTCTCGGGCGTGCGTTTGTTAACAAACTTTTCCAAACTTGGTTGGCACGGGTAAGATTATGAGATAGAGTGCCAATGGGCGCGCCCTCTTTGGAGAATTTCCCCCATTGGCGCGGGTGATACACTGTGGATCCGCGCTAATGGAAAAAGGGGACTTTTTAAGGATAATCTGCAGGAGATGTCTTCAAGGCATATGAAGTCCATACTTAGGGGAACCTAATGCAAGTGTTTTCAAGCCATGTCACTTCTCACAGGTCCCGGAATGAGTCCTCCAAAGTGGGGGAAAGGGGTAACAGAGACGGTGACCAATGGTGACAAATTACTGTGTAACAGATGCCCCCTAAAGCATGAGGCCCGAGAGAGAGGGGTGAAATGCTTTACAAGAACACATGCAGCTACTGCCGGAGAATTTGCATAGAGAGATACAACTGATAGCTCAAGTACATGATATATGTGGTATGGGCGCAGCCATCCATAACAGAGTAAATAATAATCTAGATACATGGTATGGGCGCAGCCATCCGGTGAGGATCGATGAATAGACTCAGGCATGGTCGCAGCCATCCAGTGAATGAGTCATGTGACAATAATCCACTAAATCGCAGCTTGGATTCCAACAGACAAAATCCAGGGTCTTGCGCTCCATCTCGACCCGAACAAAAGTACAAGTTAAAGCATGTGAATATATGAGTTGAAGTAGAACATGCATGAACATCGTCTGATTACCAGTCAATAATGAAAACTATTAACAGACGCGAGAGGTACCACCAATAATGACAATGGCCCTCAAGGTAATATAGGTACAATCTACGGCGTGTGAATCAGTGAGCTGGCATCGAACACTCGTAGAATCATTCGATCAGAGGCCAATGATGGAAACCTCACATCGAACACGAAGAACCTGCCATTGAGGCATGCAGGCTCCAAGGCACCGGAAGGGAGTCTCTAGATCAGCTTCCCAGATAATGAGCTGAAGTCGACAGGAAGTGACCTTGATCGAAGGTGGGCCATAGTGTTTCCCACATCATCGACATGAGACAGAGAAAGAATGTTGTGGTGGATCAAAATTATGTGAGCTATCAGAAGGAGTTTGTTATTCTGTAGAGGTCAACTTCTCTTGAACATATCGGTGGCATGACAGTCGAATTGGCAGTATTTGACATCAATGGATCAAAGGTCATGATGACGAGGAAATGAGCAGATGAGAGGTCAAACAGGATTACCCAAATCGATGGAGGCAAGTGAAAAATGAGATGAGATATCCCCACCCAGACACAAAAGTAGACAAGTGCCATGTTCAAGAGCGACATACTGCCGACACGACAATAATTATGGTTCCATTTTCCCCCACCATTTCTGGCGAGTACCCCAATTATTTTTATTTACAAGCTTGACAGGGATAGCATATACTTGTAACGTCGTCTTGATGGGCTCCAATGTCATCAAGTTTTAACGAGTTTGACAAAGGAAAAACTCAGTGTCTTTTCATGTTTAGAGAGTTTGAAAAGACAGCGGAAAAGAAAACTCCAAGGGTGTCCTTTTTCGTAAAGTTGTGTCTCTCAAGCCCAAAAAAGTATAAAACAATGCTCGAAAGAACCGCTCGACCATTACGATCGAGGAGTAATTTTCATGAGTAGTGATTTCGACCTGAAAAAAGTAAAAAAGCGATCGAAACCACGTCGCTTCATAACCGTTAACGAACCTGAAACAACAAGGGTTCGACGATCTTTTCGTTTTTTACACGGTCGGAAAAGAGTTTAAAGACGACCGCCGCGATCTTTTCATGTTTAGCAAGTCAGAAAAAAGCTGAAAGATGACTCCACAGTGAATTTTTCGTGTATTTACCGAGTCCGAAAAAGTATAAAATACAACTCGTTTCACCATCGAAGTTGCATAAAAGACCTGTCGCTGCACAGGAAGCAAGCGTAAAATCCATTTTCGACCAAAAATATATTAAAATATTCAAAAAGTAACTTTTTAAACCTAAGTATAAGTCAAAAAGTTTATAAATATGGTGAAAATGGTAAAAATAGAATTACTTTTACTTTTTACCTCTCTAAATAGTGGCAATGGTCTGTTTGGGGAGTGAACTTCAGACGGTGATTACAGCCAATCCGTGCAACCATTCGGGATTTCAGAAATTCCAGGTAAGAGGCGGTTCCCTTAGCTCCATTTCCATACATTTTTTATGCATTTTGGCTTCCTGATCAACCTCTGCAAGGGGAAATTAAAAAATTTAGGGCTTCGCCCATTAGCGCGGGTATCCGGCACAGACCCGCGCTAATGGGGCGATTTTTCTAAAGGGGACGCGCTCGTTGGCGTGAATTTTTTAGAAACAGTCGTGCCAACTGCGCAACTTAATTTTCCGCTTGTAATTACCCATTGCATTTGGAATTTAACTGGACTACAAGTTTACCAGTGATCTAATTGCGGTTTATGCGTTCTTTTGGGTGCAGGAAAGCAGGCAAAATGGTAGTAGAATGGAAGGAACGAGAACATGATGCTGAGGATGCTTTGTTCCTTGAGGATGAAGGGTGTATGAACGCCCTAAGGGACTATGGGCTTAAGAAATTCTTTCTTACGCCTTACATGCGCGCCCAACCCGAGCTACTACAATTCTTAATTGATCTGTGGGATGTTGATGACCAAGTGTTCCGTTTAAGGGACCAAGTGCTGGGGCTCAATGTGTCCGATGTCTATTTCATCACAGGGTTATAACGGAGAGGGGCGAGGCCAATTTTGACCGGGAGTAGACCTTCCAGGGAGAACATGACTGAAGTTCGAGACCGAGTGTGCCCAGGGGTGCAATTTGGAAAGAACAGTGCAAAGGTGGATATTCCCACCGTTCCGAACTTGGTTCTCAGCGTGATACTATTCACCATTACTCGAGCTGCAGGAGTGCAGACGCCCCATGAGGCAAGCAAGAACCATCTTCTGTTGGCCACAGAATGTCTAAATCCTACCCTCTTTGACTGGGCCACCGCAGTGACTACTAACATCAAGAGGAAGCTCACAAAGTGCAAGTGAGGAAAGGTAAAACAGTTTGGGTATGGTTCGATCGTGGTATCATTCTTCTTGGAACAATTACCAATTTTTCAGGGACAGGGAGCTATAGTGGCTGATCCTTTGCCACGGGAGCCTAGGATGGCTCGCTGGGCAGCACTGATGCCCAGGGGAGGAGGGGGCCAGCAGATGTCTTGGAGGCCTGAGTTCTTCATATGGCTCCGCTGTCAGCTGATTGTGGTGGAGGATTGGCCCTATTCAGGGACTGACTTTACCGGAGACCCGGATCTCCCACTGCCTGAGGGAGAGGAGTGGGACGAAGAGCTGGGTAAGATCTCTTTTTGTTTTTGATGTTTTATATGTTTTTTTTGTTAATACATGTTTGTCTTAACAACAATTGTATTTACATGCAAATGTTGGCCAAGAGCGACCAGCTGGCATGTCTCCCATCGCCCGGAGGAACCAGCCCGCAGCCAACCCTCAGGAAGAGGGTGCCGAGGGAGATGAACTGATTCAGAATCTCGAGGGACTCGCCCGAGGGATTCCTGATTATGCTAGACTGGGAGATATGCCACTAGCGTACCAGAGGCACACAGTGGGGGAGCCTGCTCGTGTCCATCATCTGTTGAGATGCTTGGTACGCGCGGTGTTGTGCTATCATGAGCACCACCGGGACTAGACTCCTAGGTTTCCCTTTCCTGCATATTTTTTGAGAGACATGTCGTCTCCTGATGTATTTGAGAGGAACATGTATTATTTTTGGAACTATATGATGCACGAGGTGAAAACATTGCGACACACACACACACACACACAGATATATATATATATATATATATATATATATATATATATATATATACTATATATATATATACATATGCCTATTTTTATGGTTTTATTATTGTGCTTTATCTGCTTTCTTGTATGATATTTTACATGTTGCGCAAATGTCTATCTAATACGTGGTTAGCCAATGCATCAGTTAACGTGTTTAATTGTCTTGGAATGTGTCAATATGTGATGAAATCAAAGTTCCTTTCTAACAATCTCACACGTAAATACAACCTTAGAATGCGATGGTCTCTGACAGAATATCGCCCGTTGAGTTGGTGGACGACAAGTTGAGAGTCTAGGTTCAATAGCAATGCACGAATGCCGAGATTAATTGCTTCAGCAAGTAGTTCAATTACAGTACAATATTCGGCGACATTGTTAGTGGTACGGCCAAACACACACCTTGAAAAATCTATCAACTCGCCATGAGGATCATAGATCACCCACGCCGCAGAGGACAAGTTGCGAGTACTGCGGTAGGCACCATCAGCGAAACCAACATAAGGTACATCAGACATCTGCACAAGAAGCGAAAGACACAATAAGCGGTAGTCACGCCTTCAAAGCTAAAACATACACACAACACACCTGCTAAAGTACATGTATGTACAAAATAAAGTGTACAAGCATCACGCATAGTACTTTTTCAAGTATAGCCCGTTTCGGGGCTTCCCGAGAGGGTTCCCTTCATAGTCAATTAGCTCGTAGGCCCCTTTTTGCAAAACTTTCTTGACAATGTAAGGACCTAGCCACATAGGCTCGAGTTTTCCTGCTCCCAGCTTATCGTTTGCCTGATCGTATAGTAGGACTAAATCTCCCTCAACAAAAGAATGTGGATGGGCAGTCTGATCGAAGTGAGCCTTGACTCGCTTCTTTTGTGTTTCAATGGCCAAAGAGGCTAGGCGACGGGTCTCATCTAGCCGTTCCAGGTAAAGAAGGCGTTCTTCTAATGGAGTAGTGTTGGGAAGTAGCTCGACGGCCAATTTTAATGAAGGGATTTCGCACTCGATTGGAAGGGTGGCCTCCAGTCCATAAACTAGTTGAAATGGAGTGACACCGGTGGCATCCTTCACAGAGGTTCGATAGGCCCATAAGGCAGGGAAAAACATCAAATGCCAGTTAGACTTATGCATGCCAACGGTACGCTGAAGCATTGTAACCAAAATCTTGTTGATAGCTTCAACTTGGCCATTGGCCTAAGGATAGTATGGAGTCGAACTATCGTGCTGTGAGCCCAGTTGGGTTGTTAGTTCTGTCATCATATGATTACGGAAATGCTTCCTGTGATGAGTGACGATGGCTTGAGGGACGCCGAATCGCGAGATAACACGGTTGAATAAGAATTGCGCCACTGTGTGACTGTCTTCAGTTAATGTGGGCATCGCCTCGGCCCATTTAGTGAAGTAATCAACGACAACGATGATAAACCCATGCCCCCCAGTCGAGCGAGGGTTATAGGTCGTATAATCAATGCCCCATTTTGCAAAAGGGCCGACGGTGACAACAGGGTGCAATGGAGCGAAAGGCGCTCGCATCTTCCGCTGGTATATCTAGCACTCATGACAAGAGCGGACGGCAAGAATGCAATCCTTAAAGATAGAGGGCCAAAAGTAGCCAGCACGGAGGATTTTTTGGGCAGTGGCATATCCAGACATGTGACCACCACAGGCGCCAGAGTGGCAGTCATTCAAAACATGCTCAGCTTCCTCGAGAGTTAGACATCGGCAGAGAACAGAGTCGGTGCCGAGGCGGTATAGTGTGTCCCCAATGATATGGTATGGTTGAGACTGATGACGAATCCTTCGCCGAGCATCTTTGGACATGTTGGGGCGAAAGGAGGACGTTTGCAGATATATGATGATATCCCCGTACCAGGGATCGAGGGTGCTAATGAGAAACAAAGTCTCATCCGGAATATGATCCTCTGAGTGAGAGGGCGGGGAAGAAGATGGAAAAGAGCAAAGTAACTCAGCGAATACAAGGGATTTCTTGTACTTGGCAGTGGTAAATTCCAAGTCGAACTCTTGGAGGATGAAAATCCACTTTGAGTACTTGCCCCCCAGCAACTGTCGTGACAAAATGTACGTCATGGGGTTGCAATCAGAAACCACGGTGGTAGTGCGCAGCAGAATATAGTGACGGAAGCGTTGGACAGCACAAACGACGGCCAAAGCCAACTTCTCGACATAAGCATATCGAGTTTTCGTGTCTAAAAGGTTGCGGCTGAGATAATATACAACATGCTCAGTGTCATCATCATCAGTTTGAATGAGAACCATGCTGATAGTGGTGTCGGCTGCAGCCAAATACAGAGTGTAGTCGCGATGATAGTTCGGAGGACGGAGCAATGGAGCGGAAACAAGGAGACCCTTGAGACACTCAAAAGATTCCTGAGCGATGGTATCCCAATGAAAAGGGACATCTCGCTTTAGCAACCGTGTGAAACCTTTAGCCACCTCGGCATAGTTTGGAACGAATCGTCTTAGAAAATTTGCTTTACCCTGCAAGCTTTGCAATTGCTGTAAAGAAGCAGGGGGAGGAAGATTCACTATAGCCTCGACTTTAAGGGGATCCAAACGGATGCCCTCTCGGGAGACGACGAACCCGAGAAGTCGACCGGATTCAATGTAGAAGACACATTTGTGAGGATTGAGTCTGATACGGTAGTGTCGGAAGCGAAGAAAGATATCACGAAGGTGAGTAGGGTGGTCCTGACGTTTGGCTGAATGAGCTGGTAGATCATCCAGGTATGGCTGTACAATGTGGCAAATGTCATGAAAAGCATAATACATTGCACGTTGGAAGGTAGCACAGGCATTTTTGAGACCGAAAGGGAGCTTCTTATAGGCAAAAGTGCCCCATGGACAGATAAAAGTTGTCTTGTGTTGATCAGCGGGGGCAATATTGATCTGGTTATACCCAGAAAAACCGTCCATAAAAGAGTACATTTCGCTCCCGACACACTCGTCAATAATTTGATCAATGAATGGTGTGGGGAAATTATCTTTAGGATAGGCTCGATTAATATCACGATAATCGACACAAACACAGATGGTCCCCTATTTTTTATTCACAGGTACGATGTTGGAGACCCAATCTGTGAGTGGGATAGGATAAATAAAACCAGCTTTAAGAAGCTTTTCCACTTCCGCCTTAATAGCTGCAGCTTTGCGGGGGTGTACAGGGCGTAAACGTTGATGAACAGGCTTAGCACCCGGGTACGTGAGTATCTCATGCACCACTATGCTAGGATAAATGCCAGGAATTTCTTCGTAGGACCATGCAAAGACGTCATGAAATTCGCGAAAAAGATTGGTATAGAGTCGAATCTCCTCCAGAGTACAAGTGATTCCAATGTGCAAATGTTCGACAATCCCTGGTTTTGCAGAGATGTCGATAGGCTGGGTTTGTGTGATGTTCGCCATATTTCCTTCAGAGGACACTTGATAAACTTGGATAGGTGTTTGAAGGATTTGAAATGGGAGACAAGGAGCAAACCGCTCGAGACAAATAAGCATATCCTGATGGGCAGGGAGAAACGAGGAACAATGGTGAGAATCATGCCAAGGAGGTTCCTCGGGAGACATAGTCTCAATAATGGCTTCATCAGAAGGGAATATTTCTTTTAAAGGGTCCAAAGAAGTCTCATCTCTAAGCCATGAGGATGGAGCGAACGAGTTGGGAACCTTGCTCGAAAGAGCAGGTTCAGAAGAGGGAGCCGACACAGCAATGATTTCGACGTAGTTGAGCTCGGCAGGACTCAACGACATCTCATCGCCCCAAGATTCTACTTGATCAGTGGGAGGGAGGATCCACAGATCAGAACGAGTAGTAATCATATTGACGGAAGCGACGTTAGGAGGTGGGAGTGGAAAAACACCCATGAGGGCGGGATCTTTGAAAAGCCCGACTCCCAGACTCTCAGATGATTTGGAGGTATGCTCCACAAAAGGGATGTTGCCTTCAGAAGAGGAAGCGAAGAACGATAGCTGGTCTACGGTAACAATCTTCCCTTGATGAGGGAAACAGATGATACGAAACAAAGATGAAGCTACAGCTTGCATCGCGTATATCTAGCTACGTCCGAGAAGGAGGTTGTAGGTAAGATTAGCATCAATGACTTCAACTTCCATCTCGACCGTCTTCCCTTCCAAAGAGATGGGCAAACGTTGGAGTATACCATAAGGACGGGATGCTCTTCCATCAAAAGCTTCCAAGGTTTTGGGAGACTGGCTCAGCGTCGGAGAACCAATAGCTTTCCAACAAGCAACAGAAATGATGCAAGTTGAAGCACCTTCATCAATGACTGTACGATGAATCGTTTTGGAATTAATAATAACCTGTATGAGGAATGCGATTTGGTGAGGCAGTCTCAGCGTATGGTGTTCCAAGTCAAAAGTAATCAAATCCGAGTCGGCCGGGTCTATGCCACCGATAACCAATAGCAAGGACTTCCTCTGAGAAGGGCAGCTCTGGAGAAATTCTAAAGCGGACATAACCGATGGAGTCTGAGCTAAGTCCTCGACAATATTGTAGTGATGTGCAGCACGAGCATTTGGGTTGTAAGAAGATTTCTGGAGTACTCCTTTTGGAGGGGGTCGAATAGGCATTTCAGTGCTAGGTCTCTCGATGTGGAGCGGGCCTGAACTAAACGGAGGAGCACTAGAGGCGACCTCAGGCTCTTTCCCGACAGATGATGGATATTCTTTTGTTCGAGTACTGATGTGGATAGGTATTGTCCCAGCCATAAATACTTGGGAACCGAAGGAAGATGGAGGTTGAGAGGGGTCAGCCACCATTTGAGTTTGTTGCGAGGGAAAGGGTTCTTTGAGCACCGCAAGAGTGCCAGGGGCGCCTTTCAACAAACGACTAACTTCAGACCACCTAGGGCAGTCTTTGGTATAGTGATCTTCATCACAGATAAGACAAGGATACTTGGGTTTGTGCTTGGCACCTTCCTCGGGTGGAGGTTTAGGGGAGTCCTGTTTAGGTTGATCTGGCTTATTCTTCCCTTTTCCTTTCTTCTTTCCTTTTGAGGCTTTGTCTGCCGTGGTGGACTGGACGGCATTGACCTTGGAAGTGATATTCGAAGTGGGTGTAACCTGAGAAGTGTGTTCATTCGAAGCATTTGATTTTTGCTTCCCAGGGTTCGTGGAATTTTTCTTCGAGGATGAGTTAACAGAACCAATAATACCGTCAACAGTGGGTGTCGGTGGGGCTTTGGATGTTCCTGGTCTTGGGGCATCAGGAAAATAATCATACAATGTACTAGACTGAGAATAAACCAAGTCAAGGTACTGAGAGTGTGCGATAGCTTGCTCTTCAGTGACACATGCTCCCATGGCAATGTCCTGAGCTATTAGAGGAACGAACGAAGTCGTAAATCAGTCGGTAAGAAGTTGGTCGGGAATCCAAAACTTGATCATACATCTACGCCGTATCCATTCATGGATATGATCAGAGATATGCGTAGCCGTTGTCTATCTTAAGGATGTTAGGAGGTGTTTACCCATTTCATATCGAATGGGCAACTGAAAATGAGTGAGAAATGCCATAGCCAACGAGTTAAAATCCTGAAAGGATCCGCGAGTGAGCTCAATATACCACTTAGCTGCAGAGCCAGTGAGAGTCCTTTGAAAAAGGCGAAGCCGAATTGAATCATCAAGCCATGAATTGGATGAACACCACAAGTGATAGGTCATGACATGAGCTTGAGGATCTTCATTAGCTTTACCATCGAATTTGGGACAATCACTGGGAATTTTCGTCGGAACCGGAGGCCAATACGGATTATGGAGAATGGGATCATTGGTCAGCTTGGACACATCCGGTAATTCTAAGGTTGCTAAGAATGGTAACTGAGGATTGAAGGACATCTGGGGCTACGGGTAGGATGGAACACCTGGGTTCCAACCAACTGGCGGTTGCCCCCATGGGCTTTGTCCGGACAGATTTTTCCCCATAGGGTTTTGTCCGTAGGGATTTTGGTTCTGCCCCCCAGCGTTCCATGGATTACCAAACTATCCTGCAGGAGCACCATACGGTTGCGGATAATTTTGATAAGGATTTGCCTGTAGTTGTTGATAATTTTGATATGGGGCAAACGAAGGTTGCCCTCGAGGTTGCTGGGAACCATAAGGTGGCTGGACTCCAAACTAAGTTTGAGAAACAGGCTGAGTTTGATAAACTGGTTGGGATTGAATTCCAACTTGCATTTGAAGACCGGATGGGGCCTGGGGTCCATCCTGGGGCATAAAACCGGGTTGAGCAGTGCCAGAAAGATGTCCTGTAGGTTGGGCTATTTGGTCGGAAGGATGACCTAGTTGATATTGAGGTTGGCCCACTTGCCCAGAAGGTTGTACTTCCTGGGGGTGGAGTTGTTGCACAACTGAGGGTTGTCCTGACGGACCAGATGGCCGAGTGGGCTGGGCAGTTGGTTGGCCAGATTGGATTTGAGGCTAGCTGACTTGCCCAGGTGCTTGGCTATACTGGACGGTGGGTTGACCATACGGTTGACCAACTTGTCTAGATGTTGAACCATACTAGACATTAGGTTGGTTTGGGTGAACATACGATTGACCAATTTGTCCAGTAGGATAACCTTGCTGGATACCAGGCTGGGCTTGTTGAATAGAAGATTGACTTGAGTTACCAGAAGGTTGAGCATAAGAGGTGAAAGACAGACCACCAGAGGCCAAAGGTTGTCCTTGTTGGCTCCCAGGTTTCCTTGTGTGTGACTGTTGGTCTTGATTAGGTGGTCCTTGGAATTGTGCAGACGATACTTGGCCACCATGATAATAGGTGGGGCCCCAATCAATTGACAACGGGATTGAAATCTCAACAGTAGGTTGAGACGACAAAGGACTACCAAGATGTGATAAATACTGGTCGTATGGCCCCTCTGCTGGGACATTTGACGTAGGATCAAAGACTCTGAATATAGAGGCCGAAGGACCACTGAGAACGGGAGTCGAAGAAGCTACACATACCGTTGGAATGGTTGGGATTGAGGTAACAGACGTACTACAACTTTGTGGAGTAAAAGGCTCCGTGGTGGGAATGGCGAGTTGTGACCAAATAGAACTCGTGGAGGGAGTCCTAGAAGACATAGCATCATGTAATGATTTATAGCCTGGAGGTAGTCTCCCAGTAGTAGGGGTACTACTAACAAGTATAGGTTCTGTTGCGGTGGGAATTTCACCGCTCGTTGCAACGGATTCTTCCGTTGAAGTAGGAGATACTTCCTCCATATCGGAAGAAAATAGTGGGGCCAAAATACGAGGGGAAGTGTATTCCCATAAAGGGATACCGTCTTCAGAAGGTTCCGAAACCGGGTTCCAATGAAACTCGTAAGTCTCATTGCCTGGAGCACGAGAATTAATCGGTTGTATACTCGGAATAACAGGAAGAGTTTCACTCACAACCGGTATCTCGGCAAAGGATGAAGACGAAATTGGTAATTCCGCCAGGATGAAAAATTCACAAAATCCTAGGGAAGCTAACAAGACAGGACCCTACTCAAACTAACGCAAAAAAGATCTAACCGGGTAAATGTGAATCGTGGTCGAATAAATTTTAAGACAAAGGAACTGAACTTGACCTTTTCATGTTTTAAGAGTCGAGAAAAGGACAAAAAGATGACTCTAGTCTCCTTCGAATATTTAGTGAGCCCGAAGTGACAAATGCTCAGGTGAACCTTTTCTTTTAGGGAGTCCAAAAAGGGTCAAAAGTGACTACTCTCGAGAACTAGGCAAAAGGTTTACTAAACAATCCGTAAAACTACATATACACCTTGGCAATCAGATGAAAACCAAGGACTTCCCGTACGGCAATCAATCTTCTCGAATGCTGTGTTCAGTGCATTACGGCTTGTAAGGCGGCAGACACGGCTTCCTGTGGATAAAGGATGATAACCTAGTGGGGTATCCACATATACTTGAGGGTACATGGGAGAACAAATCCGTGCTAGACCACTATCGAGTCACAAAAGGAGGAATCACCCAACCATAATGTGAAACAACAGTGACTAGGTTTAACGATGCCGGAACACGTCTCTAGCCTAGACCTCTAGATGTATGCGTTAAGTTCCAATGCATTTTTAGATTCATTCAGTTCATTTTACAGTTGATCTTTGATTAGGTTTCAGTTTCCAGGTCCTACCGTATGTAATCTCTCACAATTTCCTAAATGCAAGCTATATGCCAAAATATATCATTCCATTCGATGAATGCTAACTACAGAAGAGTTGAGATCTTTCAATCAAACAAAATGATCATCAAACAATCAACAATGACTCTAATGCAGCTAATGGCAATAAACAAAACTTTTTTTTTTTTTTAAAGTTACTAATTGCTAATAACAATGAAGAACGCTAATTTCCATTAACTAATGCAATGCAAAAGAGATTGTTTGTTTTCTTTTCGATGGCAAAATGCACTTAAACAAATTTTGAGAGATAATAACAAAAAGTAAAAAGGCAAATTTCACTCAATGAAAATAGAATCAAGTCTGAAACACCAAGACAATCTTTCAAACCAATAAAAATCACAAAAACCTCAATGAGCTATGTGATCTAAGCCCAAACGAAGCCAAGCGAAATCCAAATGGAAAAAGGTAGATTGCTCAAAGCACACAATAAAAAGTTTTGGCAACCACTTAGACAAGTGCAAAAAGTAGCCAAGAAGTCGACTGGACAATCAAAGAACCAAAAACTCCCACGGAAGGTTCGATGTACAAAGCCACTAGATGCTTTAGGACTGGAATATGATATCGATAGAAAGAGGCAAACACTCGAAGGATGAAGGTCAAAAACTAGTCAAACAAAGCTCTGACACACTCCAGTAGTTGAAAAAGATGTGAAAAGACAGAAATCCAAGCTCAGAAGGCTTCCAAACAAGCAAACTGGAAAAATTCACAGGCCTGGCGCGACTGTCAGGCTGTAACTCGCGCTATTAAGGGATTAGCGCGAGTTGCTTTTGTGCAACATGCGCCCACTGGCGCGACTGTCAGGGAAAAAATCGCGCTAATAAAGTTTGCTAGCTTAAAAATAAAAACAAGCAGTCCAGGGTCTGATCGACAGTATCCAGACAGACCAGGCAGCAAGAAACAACTTAAAAATCCAACCCAGAAAGCTTATCTAAGCAAGCAAACAAGAGAAAACCAAAGTGCAAGACAAACTCCAAGCTGTTCGGTTCGTAAACCAAACCGGAGATTGACTGAAGTGGCGTTGATCTACTTCGCTAATGCAGAGCAATAGCGTTTCGAAGGCTACCTGGCCGTACTTCAGGCTCCGTCCAAATTTTATGAATCAAACAACAAATAGCTTCCTCCCCAGTGGAGTCGCCAAATTGTTGGAGAGGTAAATCCCCTCTGCGGACAAAGGCGATCCCACTAGCCCAAAATGGGTCTAGCAACAATCAAACAGTGCTATCACGCAAGTTCCTAATTGCAAATTAAAGGTGGATTATGAGAACCTACTTGGATTCCAACGCTTAGTGTTGTAGAAGAGTTGACACTCCCGTTCCTTTGCTTCGGCCGGTCACGATCCTCACGATCTCCGTGAATGGACACCTGCACATGCAAAGAGCGATACGAATACAAGCATAAAATCCAATAGATGCAATTATATATCGGTCAGAAAAGATATAATCCAAACATCATCATAATGAACAACAAGAATGGAACCAAAATGATAGTCATCTATTATTGATAATCAACAAAGGAGTATACAACCGAAGTTCTAACGTCAAATCCTCCTTTGGCTGGGTGATCAACTACACATGTCTTGCAAAGCTTGTTGGGATCGGGAACAAGCCTCTCTCTCTCTTTGATTATGAATGCAAAGAAGACTCAACAATCTCTCAGACTTCTGATAGTATCATTCTCCCTATGCTCAAAAACTAGCTTGTCAAATGTACCAGAACAAGCTTTTATAGATGGAGGAGGAGGAAGAGATACAATGAATCCAGACATCCATGGGATAAGCATTATCCTCGAAAAGCTATTATGGATAGAGATACGATGAATCTCGACATCCATGAGATTGGCATTATCCTTGAAAAGCCACATGAGTCGAAAGGAAAAAACTCTCGGGTGTGCGTTTGTTAACAAACTTTTCCAAACTTGGTTGGCGCGGGTAAGATTCTGAGACAGAGCGCCAATGGGCGCACCCTCTTTGGAGAATTTCCCCCATTGGCGCGGGTGATACACTGTGGATCCGCGCTAATGGAAAAAGGGGACTTTTTAAGGATAATCTGCAGGAGATGTCTTCAAGGCATATGAAGTCCATACTTAGGGGAACATAATGCAAGTGTTTTCAAGCCATGTCACTTCTCACAGGTCCCAGAATGAGTCCTCCAAAGTGCGGGAAAGGGGTAACAGGGACGGTGACCAATGGTGACAAATTACTGTGTAACAGATGGGTATTATTGGCCTAATCTCTTCTCTAATGTGTTTTCTTTTGTGAAATCTTGTGATAAATGTTAGAGGTTTGCAGGGAGACAATAGCTAAAATCTCTGCCCTTGAAGCTACTACACGTCAATGGTCCCTTCCAGCAGTGGGACTTGGACTTCATAGGTGAGATCAATCCATATTCCAGTGGCTGTCACAAATGGATCTTGGTAGCCACTGATTATTTCACCAAATGGATTGAGGTCGTACCCATTAAAAATGCTAATCATCAGGTTATCATGAAATTCTTGAATGAGAATATTTTCACTAGATTTGGTTGCCCAACCAAACTAGTCACTGATAATGCAACAACTTTCAGAGCAGAAGAATTGGTGGACATGTGTGAATCCATGGGCATTCAATTGGTGCATTCTACCTCATATTATCCTCAAGGCAATGGCTTGGCAGAATCATCTAACAAGATTCTTGTAAGGATAATCAAAAAACTGTTGGAGGACAACAAAAAGAACTGGGATACCAAGTTGAAGTTTGCACTATGGGCTAATAGAGTTACCAACAAGAAGTCCATAGGAAATTCTCCATTTAAGCTGGTTTATGGCACTGATGCTATTTTTCCTATCTAGCTGATTCTCCTTGTGGCCAAATTCTTGTAAGAAGAACATGATGAAGAGAATGACATAGCGAGGAGAATGAGTAACTTGGTTGAATTACAGTATATCAGAGAACAACTGGTTGAGAAGTCAAGAATTCATCAGAAGAAGATCAAAGAAACCTTTGATAGAAAGGAAATAATGGATAGTTTTTAGGTTAGTGACTGGGTTCTCAAATGGGATGCATTGAAGGAAAAGAAGGGCAACCATGGTAATTTCGATGCCTTATGGATGGGACCATTTTTCATCGCTCAAGTTTAGATGAACAATACGTTCATTCTGCACAATTTCGAGGGGGAAGGTGTTTTTGATGGCCCAATCAATGGGCGGTTTTTGAAACTTTACTTCATTTGAGGCTTTAAGGCCTTAATATTGTAATAGGTTTTTAGTTTTTTTTTTCTATGCAAATAAACCCCATGCCCAATGGAACACTAGGAAATAAGTTTGTTTTGGTTGTTACTAGGAAGGTAGTAGTCAGCAGTTCTTGAAACCTCACAGGGAGGCTTTCATCCCTAGAAGGAGCCAATGTTAGCCCCTGAGGTGCAGTGCTTCTATTTTTAGTGGAAATGTCCCCTGTTTTAGCTCTAACGGCCACATCTCCTCTTGCTCCGCTTTGGCCATAAACCAGACTTCGAAAATATTACTCTTGTATCTATAATTGCATCGGGTCCTGATCCAAATATGCTCTCTAAGTCTTCAAAATCTCGTAAAATCATGCCAAAGAACAAAACAATCGCACGATAAGAGCCCTTAGAATGGAAGAGAAACATTATCGGGAGGCCAAAAACATGTAAAAACAGTGAAAAACAGAGTATCAGAGGCATAAACAAGTGAAGGCATAGTAGCTATCAGATTTGGCCGATCAACGGTCCAGATCTAATCGGCAAGTCGCAATTGGCACAGGCAGATAGCGGATATTGACACTTAACATATATGTGTGCCAATGGTGATCGGCGAAGTTAATGAGGACCATCAATAAAGCACGCAGATCGACGGCCCACGTTGCATCGCGACATCGCAAATCGGCAACCACAAAAAAGCGCTTACAACGGCCTGGGGCTATTGCGATGTGCAATTGCGACTAATTGCATCACGATATTGCAATCAGAGAAACATTATGGAGTGGGGCATATACCCATACATGTATGTGATGAGCCCCAATTTTTGGTACACTTTGGGCTCATATTGGCCTACTTACCTTGCTCAACCATTCATCTTTTATCACTTATGCATTCATTTCTTAGTATATTCGTGTTGTTTGTAGGAAGAAGGGCAGGCATTATATCTATGTGGCTAATACATGATGATTTCAGGTTTTTGGCATTAAAGAGAGAAAAAGACCACGAAGAAGGAGACAAGGAGACAGCAAAGGTGGCATTGCAGGTTTATAGGGAAGTTGTCTACAGCCTTAAATGACTTCCCTCGTGATTTCACCTTAACTCCGAGCTCCAACAGCTCTCCCCACCGAGCTTAAAGGCAGCCAACACGTTCTACAGGATCAGCAGTTTTACAGCAGTTTGACTTTCAGTTGGACAGCCAAGCTCCACGAATGGAGGAAGCCAGCTTGATCTTCATTGTGTATAAATATGAAGGCTGTAGCCTTTGTTAGGGGCTTTTTGACCTTTTGAATTACTATTGTAATTTCTGAGCACGAGTTACAGCTCGGTGTTTGTTTGTTTTGTAAGCCAGTTTTGGCATGACATTAGACTTTTGATTATGAATAAAGGCAAGCAGATTTGGATCTAATTCTGAGCTTTTAAGGGAGCTATAGCTCTCAGGTTAGGGCCCAACCTGAGAGCAATAGACCTCCTCTTCTTGTAATGTTATTTGCCTTTCTTTCCAGCACTTTGTTTCTTTGTTTGATATGCATTTCAAGAACACAGTCTGCTGATTTGATTTCGTTAATGAGAATTGAGTAGGATTAGCTTATGATTAAAACGCTTTCAGTTGCTTAGATCAGAATAGGAGGTTTGTAATTCACTGGAGCTCCAAGAAAAAGGTTGTTAGTGCCTTCACTGCCATCTCTGTTTAGGGATTGGGGTGCAGTCTATACCAACCACCAAAAAGAACGCAGTCTTTTACTTCCATGCAAGCTGCAACACAGTCATTTTAATTGTAGATCCATCCATGCACTTTGATCTTGAACCATACTTCTTCATTTTAACTCCATGCACGACTTCTTTTCACGGTTTACATTGCTGTTCATAGGTTTAATAGCACAGGTAGCATAAGTTAATGGATTCTCGTTTTTGGTGCAAGACATAAGCAATTTGTTTTATTTACACTGCTCAGTATCATTCCACCTCCTTCTTCTTCTTCCTAACCACGCCTAAAGCCATCTACTCGACCTCTGTTCAGCTCGTTTACCTTCCAACTCTTCCATTGTCCACGTAACTCCATTTTCTTGACCTTTCGTTGCTTCCATCCTTCTATCCACCAACCAACTTCATGCACTCTTTCTCCATCTTATTTCTCTGTCCCTGAGCCATCACAGCTCCATCTCCACCTTACCTATCCACCCATACCACTCCATCACTTCACCATCACCTAAAACTCCCATGGTAGAGCATCCTGTAGAAGTTAGCAGACTTCCTGTAGAATTCCTGAGTTTCCTGTAGGATCCCCTGCAGACATCCTGTAGAAGCCTGCAAACTTGGTTGCCGAGCATCCGAACGTTGTGGACTTCTGTGGACTGATGCTAAGGATCCCCTGGGACCTCTCCTAGCCCCCCTGACCTTTCCCAAGCTTTCCTTCCCTTCGCACCACCTCTGCACAACCAAACCCTAATAAGAAACAAAATCATAATAACTCCAACCACTTAAGCAAAAATATAAAAACATGTTCTTTTCAATAGAAGTAGTTTAAGTTCATGCATTTCACATCATTAGAAGTAATGACATCATTTCCAGACACTTGCACTCCCACCATTGCATCATAGAGGTTAAGCTAGTCAGATTAGGGTTTACTAGGGTTTCCATGTTTTGGTTGGCTTTCAGTTCATTTTTGCAAAGTAGATTAATTTCCTTTGAGATAGCCTTCGTCCATCATTTAGAAAGCTTCTTCTGAGAGCATATAGAAGTTGGCTTGAGCCCTAGCGGACTTGTGCCAGCTGACCAAGTGACAGCTGCGACAAGAGCTAGTACTTGTGCATACAGCACCGTCGCTTCCAAGTTTGTACGAACTACCGGGTTGATAAAATTAGAGATAGGAAGCCCCAGGAGTTGTAGCATTATTGCTACAATACTGGAGCCCACCATCCTTTTTGGCGCCGTTGCTGGGGAAGCGTCAGAGTATTAGTAATTGTTTCTTTTCTTCTATTTTCTTACTCTTGCCTTCTGCTAAGTAGTTTATTTCATTTCCATTCTGCAAAAGTAGCATAGACATTTCCTGCTTTCATAGATTAGCATTTCCTGCTTTCATAGGTTAGCATTTCCTGCTTTCATAGATTAGCATTTCCTGCTTTCATAGATTAGCATTTCATTTCTGCAAGCGTAGACTAGTGTTTTCAATTCTGCAAGCATAGACTAGCATTTTCATTCCTGCAATTTCATTTGAGCAAAGTAGATTAGTTCTTTCCTGCTTTCAGTTTAATTCTGCATCTTTTATAGTTAGTTGTAGATCAATCTGTTTCAGTTTTGCAGGTACCAAAGAAAAAAAAAAGCAAAAGCAATCAAAAGAAAAGGAAGTCTTTTCCATTTCATGCCTCGTAGGAACCGAGATAAATCAGGCAAATTCCTACCCAACACCCCCACCACATCACTGAATCACCCTTCTCTCTTCTTTGGTGACAATGACCCAGAAGAACCTATAGGTGAACATCCTGAGATAGACAAAGATCCTATAGAAGAAGAAGAGTTAGAGACCACTCCATCTGGAGCTATGGCTGACAATAGAAGAGAAGATGAGAGAATAGAAGGTGCCTTCCCCATCCGAGAGACCAATGGGGAGATGAAAATATAGAACATTAGCCCCTCCGCCTTACCTCACTTCCATGGACTGACTACTGAAGATCCTGATACCTTCCTTTTTGAGTTTGTTGTCCTTTGTAGAACCTATGACTATACTGAAGATGAGCAAAAGCTGAAACTCTTCCCTTCAACTCTTAAGGATGCAGCATTGCGCTGGTTCATGGTATTACCTGGGAATAGTATCACCACTTGGGCTCAGATGCAGCAAGCTTTCAATACCAATTACAGGGATTACTGTAGGTCCAAGGAAACCAAGGGAGAAATCTTTCGGATGACCATGGGAAATGATGAGTCCCTAGAGGATTATGAGGAGAGGTTCCAACTTAGCTATAAGCAGGGCCAGGTGCACACTTGACCCTGAATCCCTCAAGTTGGTCCTGCTCCGAGGAGTCCCTGAAGACCTCTTAGATACCCTTCACATGTTAGCTGGGGGGGACATTTACCAACTGCCTTATGAGGACATCAAGACTGTGTTTAGAAACCACTCCAGGGCAGCACGGAAACGAGGTAGAGGAAACCTCCTCTCAACTAGTGTCCCTTTCTCCAAACATGAGCTTGCAAATCAATTAGAAGATCTCAAGAGTGAGGTGAGGCAGACCATTGCCATGCAGCTGGACACATTCAGGATCCAGCAGAAGAAAGAGGAAGCTGAGAGAGCCTTGGCTGTCTTCTGCCCTAGGTGCACAAGGAGACACCCTAAGAACGAATGCCCATTGCATTCGGTTGAAGTATGTTTCGTTTGTGAGGAGGACCATCCCACAAATCAGTGTCCAACCTTACCTGGGTTTAAAGCCATGTACCAAGGGACAGAAGCTCCCACTGAACCTCTCTATTTCATCAACCAAAGGAGGCCACAAGGATCTAGACCCTATCAGCAGGGGATGCAAGGGGCACCTCAATCTTATTACAGCCCCAACCAATCGACTCCTATGCCTTCCTGGGGTCCCCCTGCTCATCCTTCCTGGTCCATGCCTCCTCCATGGTATTATCCACCTCAGTACCCTACTCAACCTACTTCTCATTCATATCATTCACATGCCCAGCCACAGCCTCAGTGGAATGCACCTCAGTCGGGGTGGAGGCCCAATACAACACTCCTCCTGCCATTTTGCCTCCACCACCAGTTCAACCTCAGCCTTTACCTCCTGCTCCTCCAAGGCAACCTCAAATGCCTGCTCAACCGAACCCGAACCCCAACAATAGACAGGCTCAGCAGGTATACACTGGGGAAACCTCATGCCCTACCTATGCTGTGGAGATCCAGGAGATCAATCTTCGATCTGGAAAGACTCTTCCAGATCGCCAACCTCCTCCCCCAGAGGATGAGGAAGATAAACAGGAAAGTGAACCAAAGGCTATTCCACCCTTTCCTGAGAGACTAACAGCCACCACACAACCCAACCCAGAGGAGGATGAGCTTCTGGGTGAGCTCAAGCAGTTGTGTGTGAAAATACCACTTCTCCAAGCCATCAAGGATGTGCCAATATACAACAAACTGGTTAAGGAAAAGTGTTTCAAACACCCAGGCAGGCGGAAGAAAGATGCTTCAACCATTAATGTCATAAGACAACTGTCTGACCTTATGCTAGGACAAGTCATCTGCCCAAAGTACCTAGATCCTGGAAGTCCTGTAGTAGATGTCCACATCAATGGCACCATCATACCTCACACCTTGATTGATCTGGGGGCTGCCATTAATGTGATGACCAGGGATACCATGCTCAAACTCAATCTTCAGGGTTCCTTGAGGAAGACCTCGACAGTACTGCAACTAGCAGATCGCTCCATCGTGACTCCCGAAGGGATTGTGGAGGATGTCTTGGTCTCTATTGACTCGTGGGAATACCCTGCAGACTTCCTGGTTCTGCAACCAAAGGCAAAGCTTACTGGATATCCTCTCATTTTGGGAAGGCCTTGGTTAGCTACTGCAGATGCTTACATAAGTTGTCATGCAGGAAACATGACCATCAAAAATGGTCCCATGTCCAAGCAGCTAGTCCTATACCCTCCTGCCCAACCCTCCTTAGAGCATGACTTACCACTCTGGTTGGAAGAAGGAGAGGAAGACGAGGTGTACTCAGCCCCTCTGTGCACCTTAGATACCACTAGAAGAGACCCCCCAACCGAGGATGACTTGATCGAGACCTTGATCCAGAATCCACCTTCCAGTGCACTACCCTTAGAGAAATTGGTGGAGGATGCCCAAGCTAGCACCTTAGTGGATCTTTGTACAACCAACCCTGTTACTCCCAGAGTCAAGAATGTGGAGTTCGGCCCTGAGAGAGCATTGAAGATCAGCTCCTCCCTATCTCCTTCCCAGGAAAAGGAGCTGTGTAGCCTGTTGGCCAGCCACCTAGATGCTTTTGCTTGGAGCTATAAGGAGATGAAAGGAGTCCATCCTTCGGTCTGTACCCATCATATATACATCAAAGAGGATTGTAAACCGGTTAGGCAACCTCAGAGGAGAATGAATCCAGCCCTTAAGGACATCGTCAAGGAAGAATTGCAAAAACTGTTGGATGCCGGATTCATCTACCCCATCTCAGATAGTGAATGGGTGTCCCCTCTGGTGTTGGTTCCCAAGAAAAATGGGAAATGGAGAATCTGTGTGGACTACCGAGAACTGAACAAAGCTACCAAGAAAGACCATTTCCCTCTACCTTTCATAGATCAAGTGTTGGATGGACTGGCAGGAAAGAAGTTCTTCTCTTTCCTGGATGGGTTTAGCGGGTACAACCAGATCCAAATCAGCCCGGAAGACCAAGATAGGACCACCTTCACTTGTCCTTGGGGTACCTTTGCCTACCGAGTTCTTCCCTTTGGGCTATGCAATGCTCCTGCTACCTTCCAGAGAGCTGTCTTGAGCATCTTCTCGGAGCTGGTCCATGATGCGGTGGAAATCTATATGGATGACTTTACTCCTTATGGGGCCAACTTCCAGGAAGCATTGTCCAACCTGGGAAAAGTCCTAACCAAATGCATTGAGATGAACTTGTCCCTTAGTCCTGAAAAATGTGAATTCCTAATGACTGAAGGGACCGTGCTAGGCCATACCATTTCTTGCCAAGGGTTACAGGTGGATCCTAACAAAATTGCTCTCATCAAGAAGGTTCTACCTCCTCAAAAGGTAAGGGATGTCCGGAGTTTCTTGGGATTAGCAGGATATTACCGGAGATTCATTAAAGACTTCAGCAAGCTAGCCTCGCCATTGTTTGGCCTGTTGGCAAAAGATGTGGAGTTTAAATGGACTGACGATTGTCAGAGGGCTTTAAATGAATTGAAGGACAAGTTGGTGTCAGCCCCAATCTTGAGAGGTCCAAACTGGGCCCTACCTTTCCACATCCACACTGATGCCTCGAACAAAGCCATAGGTGCAGCTTTAGGACAAGTTGAGCAAAAACTTCCATATGCCATTTACTTTGTTAGCAAAAACTTGTCCAAAGCTGAGCTGAATTACACTGTAACCGAGAAAGAATTCTTGGCTGTGGTCCATGCACTGAACAAGTTCCGACATTATATTACTGGCTATCAAACCTTTGTACATACAGACCATGCTGCAATTAGATATTTAATGAATAAACCAGATGTGAATGCTCGTATTATTAGATGGCTACTTTTATTGCAGCAGTTTGATTTGACCATTGTTGACAAACCAGGTAGAGAAAATGTTGTTGCTGACTTTTTATCTAGATTGGATTTGTCTGCAGATGAGGATGGAACAGTGGATGACCAGATGCCCGATGAACATCTGTTTGCTATTTCAGTACTCTCTCCATGGTTTGCTGATATAGCAAACTACCTTGTTTCAGCACAGTTCCCTCCGCACCTATCTTCAAGAGAGAAGAGCAGAATCATCAGAAAAAGTGCCTCATTTACTTGGATCGGGGGCAATCTGTTCAAGCTTGGCCCCGATCAGATCTTAAGGCGTTGTGTAAGGGAGGAGGAAGTCTTTGATATCCTCCTCACCTGTCATGATGGGCCTTGTGGAGGACATTTTGCAGCAAAGAGAACTGCTTTCAAAATCCTGCAGGCAGGCTACTATTGGCCCACACTTCATCAAGATGTCAGAAGATATGTCAGCCAGTGTGACCAATGCTAAAGAATGGGGAAACCGACCCAAATGGATGAGATGCCTCTCCAACCTCAAGTGACTCTTGAGCCATTTGAGAAGTGGGGTATGGACTTTGTGGGCCCAATCAACCCTCCTTCGAGGCAAAGGTCTTACATCATTGTGTGTACTGACTACTTGACAAAGTGGACAGAGACTAAAGCAATCAAAGCAGCAATAGAAGAAAAGGTGGCCGAGTTCCTAAGAGAAAACATCTTCTATAAGTTTGGCTATCCAAGAGAGCTGGTCACCGATCAAGGGAGCCAGTTCACATCCAACCTGGTTGAAGATCTACTAGCTCATCACAAGATCAAGCATAGGACTTCCACCCCCTAGCACCCTCAAGCAAATGGGCAGGTGGAAGTCACCAATAGAGCATTAGAAGGGATCTTGACCAAGGTGGTGAGCAGCAGCAGAAAGGACTGGGCAAATCGCCTGGTTGAAGCCACATGGGCTTACAACACCACTTGGAAGACCACCACCGGCTTCACACCTTATGAGCTGGTCTATGGGAAGAAAGCTTTGCTGTCCATTGAGTTTGAATACAACACTTTGAGGATGGCAGCTCAGCTGGACCTAGATCTCAGCCATGCACAACAAGAGAGGTTATTGCAGCTGAATGGACTGGATGAGCACCGAATGCAGGCCCTCCTTCACTCGGAAGTGGTTCAACTTCAGAGAAAGGTGTGGCATGACCAACATCTCCATGACAAGCAATTTCAGCCGGGAGATTGGGCTTTGTTGTATGACTCCAGATACAAAGATTTCAAGGGGAAGCTGCGAACCAGATGGCTAGGGCCATATTCAGTGGAAAAATGTCATGACAATGGATCTGTTCTTATTCGGACCATTGATGAGGAAGCCATCCCCATGCTTGTCAATGGGCATCGATTGAAGATCTACAGGAAGCCTCTCTCAAGACAAGAGTTCATCAAAACTATGGAGAAGGCAGTGTTGGTCATAGAGAAGGGTTCTGCCTCTGCTTTGGGCATACCCTGAAGAATCTAAAAAAAAAAAAAATAAAAAAAAAATAAAAAAATAATAAAGATCCTTGGGTGAAAACCTTTCTGAGGCGCCCAAGGCAGGTGGTAGGGGTGAAAACCTCATTGAGGCGCCCCTATTGTCTTTTCAAAAAAAAGGTAAAGATTTGAAAAGATCCTTGAGTGAAAACCTCTCTGAGGCGCTCAGGGCAGATGGCAAGGGTGAAAACCTCATTGAGGCGCCCCCGTTATCTTTCAAAAAAAAAAAGAGAAAAAATAAAAAGAAAAAAGAAAAAAGAAAAAGAGAAAAGGAAAAAACAAGGTCAGCAGACTCATTATGTAAAATTGCATGCAGGTGTTCTATGGAGGAGAGGAAGCCTCTCAACTCAAAGCCAAGGGTCCTCATCATGCAGTCAGGACACCTCACCAGCACCCCCTCCAAGAATACTCATTTTCTCCAAGGTATGTGCAATTTTATTACAGCTTGAGTCTTCTACAGGAAGACGCAGATTTTCTACAGGAAGATGCAGATTTTCTACAGGAAGGTGCAGACTCTCTACAGGAAACGCAACCTTTCTACAGGAAGCTCTGTATTTCTACAGGAAACTTCCTGTAGAAGCCCAGAACGGCCCAGAATTCATTTCATGAAGAGATCTAACGGCTAAGGATCGGTTTGGACGCATGCAAGCCACTGTTATCACCCTTGCACATTGTTGTTATCTTGTTCCACCATCCTTGTCGACATGCAACAAAGTTACCTGCACCAGCAAAGCAGATCGATGAGTTCTCAAGAAAAAGAAAATTGTAAACAAAAAAACGCTGGAGATCTCATACCATATCCATCTCAGTCATCCAGAAGCCCTGAGAGCGTGATCGGGAGGCCATCCATCGTCGTGCAGCATGCACCCAAGGAGGAAGAACTGTTACCAGACATCCCGCGGGGGTCCTGTAACAGTTGAGCCCGCTAGAGTGTATACTCTTCACAGCGCTGGCCATATGCAGTGAACGCGGATGCATGCAGCCAAGCATCAAATCCATCGTCGGCAGCCTGTAACCGTGAACCTCCGGGCCTGGGTAAGTTCGCCAACAGCAGGTAAATCGACTCATCAGCGTCCAAAGAACCGAAACATCGTGTGCAGCCGCGCAGGTAAGTGTCTCGACCCTTCCTTCCATCAGATTGCATGAATGTTACTTTGATTGATTGCTGAGTGTAAAGGTGAATGGGTTGAGCGGCCGTATGGCCATTTGGCCGGCCACGTCGGCCAGTTAATGGTCTAGTTGAATGTGTGGGTGGCGGCCATGACAAAAAAAGAATGGGCAGCACGCACGTGAGAGCAATCCCGTTGAAAAACGAGTTTAACCGAAGAGGCGGCGGCAGATCTGCGGGAATTGATGCGGAAGCAAGTGAACGCGCAGTTGAATGATGGGATGACGTCACCCAATGGTCCGGCGGGGACAGCTCACCCCCCGCGCCACGGATTCCGCCGAATTCAAAATCTAATCGGCTAGATTGCACTCATGCATTTATCAACCACCGTTTTGAACTCGAGCGGCTATCCTGATCTCTCTGCAGTTCGATACGCCGAGCCTTTGGCTATCAGAACGATTGTGAAGCACACCCAAGGCGCAGACCGACTGCAGTCATCCCGAAACTCGCGCGCTGCATTCTACAGGAACGCTGTCATTCTACAGGAACGCTGTCATCCTACAGGAACGCAGTTTCTACAGGAAAGCGGGTGCCTCACGTAAAAAGGTGGCAAATTGAAAAGGTAACCCTCAACTCCTCATGCAACTGGTTATTAAAGGTGGCAGAATTGTCGTCCACAGTCTGGTCATAGAAAATTGGTGAAATTATTGTCTGCTGTGCCTATACTGTCATTCTACAGGATGTCAGGGTAATTAAATTGTGTTAAGTTCCTCAGGGATAAGTCGTGGATTATGTGCATGACATTCTCCGCTCTGTCTAAGTGAACCAAAATTCTTCCACAATCACCACCTCTGGTTAAGGAAACTGTGTTATCATGCCGGGTGGGTTTATTAGACGAGAACCCACTGATTCAACCAAGTTAAGGGAAAATCAGGAGGTGGTGGAGCTCTTCACACGAGCACAATGGATATCCTTTTGTGATAAGCTGCAGGGTTACGACGATGAAGTAGCCGAAGAATTCTTGCAGGCTCTGAGGCCGAAATCCAAGACACTGGCCACAGTTAATTTCAGGGGCCTAAGCCTCAAGCTCACCCCGCAATATATCAGTCGAATCACTGAACTTCCAATGGGTCTGTCGTGGGATAAGGAAGAACGGAAGTTGAGCCAGCAGGCCAAGAAAGAATTCTTTCCACCTGAGGAGGAATTCTCGGAGGACAAAAATGGGGTGCGAAGAACAAGTCTGTTGCCACCATGGAACGAAGTTAGCCTGCAAATCATGGAATATATAACCTGTGAAGGCCGTTATAGCATCGTGTACAGGTATCACTTTCGGTTTCTCACTGAATTAAGGCACCGAATTGATCTTCCTGTAGAAAAGAAACTGAGCATTCCTTATTTCCTGCTACAGTCTTTGATGGAGTGTGCTACAAAGCTAAAAGAAGGCATACCAGATCAGGTAGCCCACCATGGGTTGATCAAAATTCTTATGGAGGATGCACTTCATTCATATAAGGTTCCCCTCTCATGGGAATCATTCAGGAATTTAACAAAAGATGGAGACATAAGGATGTTGACTGAAGAAAGTGGTTCCTCCAGCAGTGAGGAAAAAGAAGCAGTGGCCGAGGGAAAGAAAGAAACAGGCCAGAAGACCCCGACCACAGTGCAGAAGAAAGAACAAAAGAGGAAGCATGAGAAAAAGGATGACAAAGAAGAAGGTGACACACCCATCTTGTCAGCAAGAGAAAAGAGGTTGAAGAGCAGAACGGACAAAGCTGAGGTGGTCCACATCAGCCCGGGTACCTCATCAGCACCTGCAACCAAACCAAAAAGCAAAACCCAGGTAGCAAAGCAAGCCAAGGTGGAGACACCTGTGTCTACAGGAAAGCAGAAACAGGCTTCTACAGGAAGCCCGAAAACAGAGAAAGGGTCTTCTACAGGAAGCCCGAAATTGGTCAAAACAGGGTCTTCTACAGGAAGCCCAAAATTGGTAAAGGAAGGGTCTTCTACAGGAGGCCCGAAAGGGGTTAAAGCAGGGTCTTCCACAGGAAGCCCAAAATTGGTAAAGGAAGGGTCTTCTACAGGAGGCCCGAAAGTGGTTAAAGCAGGGTCTTCTACAGGAAGCCCAAAGTCAGAAAGGAAGGGGCCCTCTACAGGGAGCCCTGGAAAAGCAAAATGCAAGGAAGAGAAGGTGACATTCTCGAAAGGGAGGCAGCAGCTGCGCTGGCCGCCCTCAGTACACCACCAAAGCCAAAGGAAAAGAGAGAGAGGGAGAGCCCTCTACCTTTTGAAGCTAGGAGAAGTCAGAGAATAAAAACGGGCAAGCCGCAGCCTCCACCTAGCAGCCAAACCATCTTAGGGGGTGTCCCTACTTCACCCAGTGAGAGATCCCCCTCCAAAACATCGGCCACCCCCGAGAGGGGAAGCCCAAAAATAACTTCCTGGACACGAAGGATAGGACAATCGGCTTCCGAAGCCCGGCTCAAGGAAACGGGAAAGAGGGAAGAAGCGCCAACCTCGTCACCACCGGGGGCAAAAAAGGCAGGGCCACCAAAGACAGGAAAGGAAGAGCATGTTCCGGGCCCTAGTTCTCGACCAAGGACAAGGAGCAGGAGCAAAGTTGCTCAAGGATGAGCAAATGTTTTAGTTGGGGGGTGATGATGAGCCCCAATTTTTGGTACAATTTGGGCTCATATTGGCCTACTTACCTTGCTCAACCATTCATCTTTTATCACTTATGCATTCATTTCTTAGTATATTCGTGTTGTTTATAGGAAGAAGGGCAGGCATTATATCTATGTGGCTAATACATGATGATTTCAGGTTTTTGGCATTAAAGAGAGCAAAAGACCACGCAGAAGGAGAAAAGGAGACAGCAAAGGTGGCATTGCAGGTTTATAGGGAAGTTGTCTACAGCCTTAAATGACTTCCCTCGTGATTTTCACCTTAACTCCGAGCTCCAACAGCTCTCCCCACCGAGCTTAAAGGCAGCCAACACGTTCTACAGGATCAGCAGTTTTACAGCAGTTTGACTTTCAGTTGGACAGCCAAGCTCCACGAATGGAGGAAGCCAGCTTGATCTTCATTGTGTATAAATATGAAGGTCGTAGCCTTTGTTAGGGGCTTTTTGACCTTTTGATTACTATTGTAATTTCTGAGCATGAGTTACAGCTCGGTGTTTGTTTGTTTTGTAAGCCAGTTTTGGCATGACATTAGACTTTTGATTATGAATAAAGGCAAGCAGATTTGGATCTAATTCTGAGCTTTTAAGGGAGCTATAGCTCTCAGGTTAGGGCCCAACCTGAGAGCAATAGATCTCCTCTTCTTGTAATGTTATTTGCCTTTCTTTCCAGCACTTTGTTTCTTTGTTTGATATGCATTTCAAGAACACAGTCTGCTGATTTGATTTCGTTAATGAGAATTGAGTAGGATTAGCTTATGATTAAAACACTTTCAGTTGCTTAGATCAGAATAGGAGGTTTGTAATTCACTGGAGCTCCAAGAAAAAGGTTGTTAGTGCCTTCACTGCCATCTCTGTTTAGGGATTGGGGTGCAGTCTATACCAACCACCAAAAAGAACGCAGTCTTTTACTTCCATGCAAGCTGCAACACAGTCATTTTAATTGTAGATCCATCCATGCACTTTGATCTTGAACCATACTTCTTCATTTTAACTCCATGCATGACTTCTTTTCACGGTTTACATTGTTGTTCATAGGTTTAATAGCACAGGTAGCATAAGTTAATGGATTCTCGTTTTTGGTGCAAGACATAAGCAATTTGTTTTATTTACACTGCTCAGTATCATTCCACCTCCTTCTTCTTCTTCCTAACCATGCCTCAAGCCATATACTCGACCTCTATTCAGCTTGTTTACCTTCCAACTCTTCCATTGTCCACGCAACTCCATTTTCTTGACCTTTCGTTGCTTCCATCCTTCTATCCACCAACCAACTTCATGCACTCTTTCTCCATCTTATTTCTCTGTCCCTGAGCCATCACAGCTCCATCTCCACCTTACCTATCCACCCATACCACTCCATCACTTCACCATCACCTAAAACTCCCATGGTAGAGCATCCTGTAGAAGTTAGCAGACTTCCTGTAGAATTCCTGAGTTTCCTATAGGATCCCCTGCAGACATCCTGTAGAAGCCTGCAAACTTGGTTGCCGAGCATTCGAACGTTGTGGAATTCTGTGGACTGATGCTAAGGATCCCCTGGGACCTCTCCTAGCCCCCCTGACCTTTCCCAAGCTTTCCTTCCCTTCGCACCACCTCTGCACAACCAAACCCTAATAAGAAACAAAATCATAATAACTTCAACCACTTAAGCAAAAATATAAAAACATGTTCTTTTCAATAGAAGTAGTTTAAGTTCATGCATTTCACATCATTAGAAGTAATGGCATCATTTCCAGACACTTGCACTCCCACCATTGCATCATAGAGGTTAAGCTAGTCAGATTAGGGTTTACTAGGGTTTCCATGTTTTGGTTGGCTTTCAGTTCATTTTTGCAAAGTAGATTAATTTCCTTTGAGATAGCCTTCGTCCATCATTTAGAAAGCTTCTTCTGAGAGCATATAGAAGTTGGCTTGAGCCCTAGCGGACTTGTGCCAGCTGACCAAGTGACAGCTGCGACAAGAGCTAGTACTTGTGCATACAGCACCGTCGCTTCCAAGTTTGTACGAACTACTGGGTTGATAAAATTAGAGATAGGAAGCCCCAGGAGTTGTAGCATTATTGCTACAATACTGGAGCCCACCAGTATGCGATGTGATTAGTTGGATCCAATGGCTATATAAACATTATTGCATAGATTTTGAGATCCGCCGAAAGGCATTTTTTAATGTATATTCACATATTTCGTTATTTAATGAAATACAAAGAAACAATGCCGATGGGATAAGACCCAGACCCAAAAGGGTTCATGAAGGGAAATATATAATATTTAAATTCCAAAGGGAGCCAATTTTCACATTATTTTCACGATTTTTAATGTATTTTTAAAATACAAAGGAGCAAGGCCGAAGCGACTTGTGATAGCAATGAGGACAGATCTGATAGAGGCATAGACCATATTTAAGGACTTTTGAAGTCCGAAATGAACAAGAGTTTTGGCAAAATTTCACAGTGTTGCAGTGTTTCTCTGTGTAAAACAAAAAACAATCGTTTTTGGTATTCGAAAGGATTTCAAAGACTCGAAGACCCATTCTGTTACGGTACAGGTGGCCACCATCCTTAGAAGAATTTAACAATGATTGCTAACGCTAGAAGAGGGATTCGAGCAGATAGAGGTTGGGAGACAGATTTCTGGAAGGGGAAAAACCCATAGCACGATGCAGCCAAACCAACAGAAGTGATCTTGGAGCATCGTTGGCACAAACGAGCTACCTGACAGCGCGGAAAAATTACCAAAATTTGGTTACTGTGTTGTTAGAAAAAGAGACCTCTAGCTCATGTCTGTCTAATCATGGCATCAAGCAGTTAGAAGCCAGAGGGGATAGATTAAGACACCTCGAGCCTCAAAGAGTCGGAGAGCATTGTAAAAAGCCTATAAATGGCTGAAAGTTAGAAGTATCAGGGGTTCAACTTTTGGAGACTATGGAGACTTTGCTCCTCTCAGTGCCTCATCTTCATTCTAGTGATACAAGATTCTTTTTCTTTTATATGTTCAATCGCCATCTTTCCCTATGTTCTAAGCTTGGACTTGAATGGGTTATTCATGTTTTCTTCTCTGTCGAATGCCAGATAATTGTCATCTTATCTCTGCATTGATAAATTAGATTTGTAAGATTCATTTACTTTCTGTAGCTAGCCATTCATATATGTTTATGTATGTATCTGTTGGTACAGTCAGGATTCTCCATCTATTCATTGAATCTATAAACTATTGAGCATTAGTGGTTGAAATCCTTGTCAAGCTGAGGGTATTCATGCATGTTTTGAGTGAAAATAGAGTTGAAACAGTCATCTGACTTGATCCAAACTCCAATCCATTCCAATAGTCAAAGAACGATATTGAAGATATATATGTTTCCAGGCATCTTCGAGCTACAACCTAGGAGAGCTTCCTGGAGTGCTAACAGGTCCAAATGGATAAAGACAATCATGACATTATTTTTTAAAACTAATGTATAAAGAACCAAATAAAGTTGACAGACAAATAATTTTTTACCAAAAATATTTAAAACAAAGTAAGGATTTTTTTGGAAAATCTTGAAATTTTATTTTTTTCTAGTCTTTTGGCTAGAAATTTAAAGCCATATCAAAAAGTGCAAAGCTTCCATTATAAATGCTAGAGGTATTTCAATCCCAAAAATATTTTATATAAGTAGACTTGTAAATGTATTTAAAAAATTATCCATTATCATTTCTTATTACATATGAGATCACAAAGACTCAAAGGTTATCGAGCATATTTTAAATAATGCTATAATCAGAAGTTAGGTATATCAAAAAAGAATTCATCATGCAAAACTAATCCATAAAAATGTTTCCAAAATAGTTATAATAACTTGAAGGTTCAATAGCCCAAGGTCATAGAATAGAGAGTGATGGGCTGCACTCTTAAATCACTATGTCATGTTAAGGGCTAGCGTGATCCTCATGGCTTAGATGCCCATGGGTCACATTTTTTCAAGATATAGTTCAAGTCTAATGTAATCTCTCATAAACTCAGATCACTTAACAAACAAACAAACATAAAACCTTGAATGTTCAATATTACTTCTACAATATTTCACTTTCTAAAGATAATCCATGATATTTGAATGCAAAGTCAATAGCTAAATCAAATAAATGAATATGAGATTGTAAAGATTACTTTATTTAACAAAAATCAAATGATTTCTGAAATGTTCTTTCTAAAACACTATACTTCATATACAAAAATAAAAGTTTTTCCAAAACAAAATTGTATACACTATTGTTGTGAGCTTTTAAGGTCAAGAAATAACTTTGATATAATAATTATTTTAAAATTATCACAATAATATTTCAAATAATTATTAAATTACATATAATTTCTATTCAAATAATTATTTACATATAATATTCAAATAATTATTAAATTACATATAATTATGCCGTAAGGCATTTCCCTCTGAAATGAACTTCCCTAAAATCTACCTATCATCCCTGTGTGACAATAGATTATGTGTTAGACGATTACAATATTGTTAATCGTTCGATTAAAGGAAGGCAATTGAATGGTTGTAACTGTTCACGATAAGCTCACGTCACCGCAACCGTCGCAGGGTTTGAATGAGCCTGCGCTGGGAAGCTGAAGTGAACAAAGTTATTTCACAGAGCAATGGGTGTCTAGATTGATCTCCACAGTGGATATTGCAGCTCCAACCAGACTTATTACAGCAGTCAAAAACCAGTGGATTTTTCCCCAAGACAAATTCCTGGATCTCCCCACCTATGTCTCCTTGCTTTGCCACAATGGCCGCATAGCCCTCATTGACTCTGCCACTAGGAAACCACCACATTTCCCCAACTATGGCAGAGCGTAAAGTCACTTGCCGCTGGTTTAGCCAGCCTTGGCATCAGAAAATCCGACGTTGTACTCATCCTCTCGCCGAATTCAATCTATTTCCCCATTATCTGCATGGCTGTCTTGTCCATTGTCATCTGTTTGGTGTGTTTTTGTTCTCTGAGAGGTGGAGACTGCCAGGCAACACATTCTGAGACCTTGTTTACTCAGGACTTGGAGCTGTTTACTGGGTTCCAGCAGCAGCCCTTCTTTAAGCACTACTAGTGACAGACGGAGATTTAGTAGATCTAGCGGCATGGCTAATTTCATTAAGACAGCCAGTAACAGAGCATGCAGCAGGGCTAATGGTAGAGGTAGGGGCAGGAGTTTCAGTTGACAGAGTGGAGAATTTCAGAATCAATAGAAGTGCTAAGGTTTCGTAATCCTCCATCATGATGCTGTTAAATTTCAAGTAAGCGATATCTCCCATTTCGGTTGCTGGGATTTGGGTATCACTAACTTTGAAATAAGAGGGAGAAATAAGAGCAATGGGGTTGTTGGATACGCAGTGTAACGGTACTCTCACAGGCCGTCGCCCTGAGAATGGCCTCGGTAAACTCAACAGGGAAGGGAAGGTCTGTTTCATCACATATCTTCATTCATCCCTTCATTTGCATTCTACCCAGTTCCTTACTTTACTTTGTGACTTTCAAGGCCAAGGCTGGAAGTGAGCTGTTGTTTGTTTTAACTGTATTGTTAGGGATTACTATGGATGGAGGTAATGCAGATGTAGCTGTTGATCAATACCATCGTTACAAGGTATTATTATCTGCAAATCTAAGAACAATAAATGTCACTAGGAAAACCTATATGCAGTGGCTACTTGTAAGCCCTCATGCTTTATGTGCATGTCCAACCCCATGATTGTTGTTTTCATACTAATGTATCAATAGTTAAACTCCTAGATGATTTGGGTATCAATCTGATGCAAAATTTCATGTGGGTTTTGAAGGAGGATATTGATCTAATGTCTACGATGGGAGTAGATGCCTATAGATTTTCAATCTCATGGCCCAGGCTTATTGCTGGTATATTTATTTTTGAGCTCTGACCACATGTTTAATCCTGAGAATTTAGTAAACACTCCCTTGAAGGCAAGATGCCCTGATCTTCATTGTAAACTTTACTTCTTTTGGTTAACTGTGTCATATATGGTTTCTTTTCTGAACATGTCGAAATTACTTGGTCTTTTGTTTTGTCAATGGCACACCTACATTATTCACTTTACTCTAATATAGTCTGTGAGCTATCATATCAAGGATTTTTCTTATCAACGATGCTATGCTATCTTAGTTATCTTAGTGGTACCAATAATTGTGAGTTCTAATTACCGATTTCCCAAATACCTTGAAAATACCTTGGTTAGGATCAATATTTACTGGTAATTGACCTTCGGTTCTGAATTTCGTCGAGCGATTATTCACTGAAATGTAGTTGAAAGTGAAACAACAAACTTCAGTCTAAAACTTGCCAAAAAGTCTCTTGCTATTTGACCATATTTCTCCTTTGAGTTTCCAAACATTTGGCAAGTAATGCCAGTCCAAGTCAAACTACTGTGATAATTAGATTTTTGCAGTCATCTCTATTCCAAGTCCAACTACATTAGTAATTAGATAGCCTGAGTTTCCAAACATTTGGCAAGTAATGCCAGTCCAAGTCAAACTACAGTGATAATTAGATTTTAGCAGTCATCTCTATTCCAAGTCCAACTACATTAGTAATTAGATAGCCTAGAAATGTGGGCTTCATATACTGCAAAATCAGGGCTAATGGGTCTTTCTTTCTGCTCATATAATATAATTGTAGAATTGAATTCCTTGGTATTATTTTAAACTAACACAGAAAACTAAAAATCATAAGGCCCCAACCTTGTCGAATGACTGGATTGGCTGCATTATTAAGCTGTGTTTTTGAAGTAACTGATATTGCGCCTGTTGCGCCTGCCCAAAGGCAAGACGAAGGCATATAAACTAATATACAAACCATGAAAAGAGTAGATGCAACCCATATCTATAGAAATATGTTATCAGAACACATTCATAGAATGATAATGAATGTTTAGGTAGCGAATTTGTCAGCAACTTTGTCTAAATGTAATGCCCTAACATTGCATTTTTTTTAAATCTAAATTACTTATGTATTAATATTGTAAAAAAAGTTACAAACAGTATTAGGTGTGGTCTGCCATAATAAAAAACCAGGTCATACCTTGCTGCCAGCTAGCATAGGACCATTCTGAGCATACACAATAGTATATGTGTGCTGACAAAACAAAAGACCAAGTAATGTCCACATGTTCTGAAAAGAAACCAGAAATTCAAGAGCTAACCAAAAGAAGTAAAGACTGCACTGAAAATCAGGGCATCTTGCCTTCAAGGGCCAGCCTGCAAGGATGGACCAACTTGTTCATTGGTCATTTTGGCTTTCCCTTTGCCTAGAGGTGTTCATGCAGGCTCCTCATCAATCATGACCGGATTGGAGCTGGAAACGATATTGCCAGTTTTACAGCCCTGTTAGGCCATTGAACTCAGGGAGTTGGCATTTTGACTCTTTTGGAAAATGAAACTTTTATTAAAGCCGCCAAGCCTTGAACTACAAGCCTCTGAACTCAAATAGTTGGCATCTTGGCTCCTGTCATGAAGAAAAACTTCATAGCTCTTCTTGTTTGCTAAAATTTCATAAATGTGCAGTGTTTCTAATCTGTCTGGTTTGCTTCTGCATCTTGGATATCACTGCAGAAGCTCTTACATGGTTTGTTTGTGTTTGTGTGATCAGAATTAAAAACAAAAAACATGATTACTGTTTGTACCTTGTGTCTGCTGTCCTCGAAGGGGTCTGATATAGGATTAAATCACCCACCATGCCCTGGGTGCATAATAGACAAGTGGAAACCCCCCCCTCAAAGCTGGAAGTTCAAAAAGTTGCCTGCTGGGCTTTGTTTCTAATTTTGGAGGGTAGATACTATGAGTTTTTGGTGGCTATGAGTGAATAGCATTTGTAAATCATATACTATTACTTTCATACTGAATGGCTCTGCTATTGATTATCCGAATGATACTGGCAAGCAGCCTGGTTTGAATTGTTACCCTAGTGATTTGGTCAAACCCATACCCTGGGATCTGTTATGTTCATTAATAATTCCCATGATTCTTGTATGATGCCTATATCAAGTCCATCTTGCAGGAGCATGCACACTAAACTAGAGGAAAGCCATGAAAGGCATAGGGTAAGATCATATAATGAAAAGTATGCTTCAGACAGTAGGATATATTTAAGACATCATATTGGACAGAAGAATATATTTAAGAGTTTGTATTACTTGTAGAGTGAAGAAATTATTGGTGTTTGGCTAAGAGTTTTCTTCCATTCCTAATACATAGAATTTGGTTTTTCCTCTTCCCCTCTTTCTCCCTTTGTATCTTCATATATACATCTATTACAGTGGCCACTGCATAAATTCTCCCAGAATTGTTATGCTTGTGGTTTTATTTTCTGTGTGCATAATAATATAAGGTCTTGTTTAACATTTTTGCAATATATTCTTCCTCTTTCTTCTTTGTATCTATATCCAAGCACTGTGCCATATCTTCAACCTAGGCCAGCACTATTTCAATTCCATGCCATCAATGAACAATTTCATTTTCCATTTCTCCATGAGGATACAACTATATTGTGGTGACCCTTGAGGCATCTTGAAATCGGTGAACAATTCGATTTTCCATTTTACCACGAGGATACAACTATATTGTAGTGACCCCTGAGCCATCTTGAAATTGCCAAAGTATACTTTTAAGGTTTTAGTTTTTATGGTTATTAATCGATACTACAAAAGGATTATTGTGTTTGATAAGTTTATTAAGCTGTCTGGTAATGGCACCTCTTGTAGCTCAATGTTTTTTGCCAATTGGTTGGCACATTAAAAATTCAGTCGAATTAGTTTATTGCATTAAGGTGGTTTGTTTCCAAAGTGGATTGTTAGTGGTTGAGTTCTGTCTGTTAACTGATTGCTCCATTGAACCTGTTGCCATTCCATGTTTGTTATTTCAATTCAGTTCAAATTGGGATGTTTTCCTTTTATGTGAACTATGTATTGTTTTTGAAGCAAGTTAAATAAATCAGCAATAAAAATTTGGACTCTACCGTATATCTCCCTTTTCCGATTATCCATGCCTTCCACTAAGAGATGAAGTTTATATTTATGTCTGCAGCTCCTCTTGTTAGTGGACAAAGGCAACAGAAATATGTTTACGGTAAGATCTCAAATGAAATACCTGAAGGGCCTTACTGTCTTGTTTACATTCATACCTCTGTTCAAAGGAGTGAAAACAAACCCGACGTGTCTACTTTGTGGTTGATCTATGAAGAATTTCCTCCGGCTTTTAAGGAAACGCTTCAGGTGGTGTCTTTCCTAGGGCTTCAGTCAAGACTGTTTTTTGTAACCCTTGGCCGTTTCTTCTTGAGTGCAGGGTGAGTATTAAGCTGAGTTTGCATTCTGATTCAAATAATTCATTAGAACTAATTGTTGCAGATGTGCTCATGCAGTTTTTGATGTGTTGTGCAGTTTGTACTGGAAACTGAAGTATGTAAATCGTCTAGAATTTATCTGGGATTACATTAGGAAGGGACAGATTGAGATTCCTGATTTTGTGTATGACCATGATGATCAACTGGAAGACAAACCTTTGATGGACTATGGTGTTGAAACATGATTACTATTTGTGCCTTGTGTCTGCTATCCTTGAAGGGGTCTGATATAGGATTAAATCACCCAACATGCCGGGGATGCATAATAGACAAGTGGAAACCCTCCCCTCAAAGCTGGAAGTTCAAAAAGTTTCCTGCTGGGCTTTGTTTCTAATTTTGGAGGGTAGATTATGATTTTTTGGTGGCTATGAGTGAATGGTAAATCTCTATTACTCTCATACTGCTATTGATTATCTAAATGATACTGGCAAGCAGCCAAGTTTGAATTGTTACCCTAGTGATTTGGTCAAACCCGTACCCTGGGATCTGTTATGTTCATTAATAATTCCCATGATTCTTGTATGATGCCTATATCAAGTCCATCTTGCAGGAGCATGCACACTAAACTAAAGGAAAGCCATGAAAGGCATAGGGTAAGATCATATTATGAAAAGTATGCTTCAGGAAGTAGGATATATTTAAGACATCATATTGGATAGAAAATATATTTAAGAGTTCGTATTGCTTGTAGAGTGAAGAAATTATTGCCAGAGTAGACTTTTAAGGTTTTAGTTTTTATGGTTATTAATCGATACTACAAAAGGATTATTGTGTTTGATAAGTTTATTAAGCTGTCTGGTAATGGCACCTCTTGTAGCTCAATGTTTTTTACCAATTGGTTGGCACATTAAAAATTCAGTCGAATTAGTTTATTGCGTTAAGGTGGTTTGTTTCCAAAGTGGATTGTTAGTGGTTGAGTTCTGTCTGTTAACTGATTGCTCCATTGAACCTGTTGCCATTCCATGTTTGTTATTTCAATTTAGTTTAGATTGGGATGTTTTCCTTTTATATGAACTATGTATTGTGTTTGAAGCATTTTAAACAAATCAGCAATAAAAATTTGGACTCTACCATATATCTCCCTTTTCAGATTATCCATGCCTTCCACTAAGAGTTGAAGTTTATATTTATGTTTGCAGCTCCTCTTGTCAGTGGACAAAGGCTACAAAAATATGTTTACGATAAGATCTCAAATGAAATGCCTGAAGGGCCTTACTGTCTTGTTTACATTCATACCTCTGTTCAAAGGAGTGAAAACTGCCCCGGTGTGTCTAGTTTGTGGTTGATTTATGAAGAACTTCCTCCGGCTTTTAAGGAAAGGCTTCAGGTGGTGTATTTCCTACATCAAGGGCTTCAGTCAAGACTATTTTTTGCAACCCTTGGCCATTTCTTCTTGAGTGCAGGGTGAGTATTAAGCTGAGTTTGCATTTTGATTCAAATAATTCATTAGAACTAACTGTTGCAGATGTGCTCATGCAGTTTTGACGTGTTATGCAGTTTATACTAGAAACTGAAGTATGTAAATCGTCTAGAATTTATCTGGGATTACATTAGGAAGGGATAGAATGAGATTCCTGATTTTGTGTATGACCATGATGATCAACTGGAAGACAGACCTTTGATGGACTATGGTGTTGAAACATGATTAATGTTTGTACCTTGTGTCTACTGTCCTCGAAGGGGTCTGATATAGGATTAAATCACCCACCATGCCCTAGGTGCATAATAGACAAGTGGAAACCCTCCCCTCAAAGCTGGTAGTTCAAAAAGTTGCCTGCTGGGCTTTGTTTCTAATTTTGGAGGGTAGATACTATGATTTTTAGGTGGCTATGAGTGAATAGCATTTGTAAATCATATACTATTACTCTCATACTGAATGGCTCTGCTATTGATTATCTGAATGATACTGGCAAGCAACCTAGTTTGAATTGTTACACTAGTGATTTGGTCAAACCCATACCCTGGGATCTGTTATGTTCATTAATAATTCCCATTATTCTTGTATGATGCCTATATCAAGTCCATCTTGCAGGAGCATGCACACTAAACTAGAGGAAAGCCATGAAAGGCATAGGGTAAGATCATATTATGAAAATTATGCTTCAGATAGTAGGATATATTTAAGACATCATATTGGACAAAAAATATATTTAAGAGTTTATATTGCTTGTAGAGTGAAGAAATTATTGGTGTTGGGCCAAGAGTTTTCTTCCATCCCTAATACATAGAATTTGGTTTTTCCTCTTCCTCTCTTTCTCCCTTTGTATCTTCATCTATACATCTATTGTAGTGGCCACTTCATAAATTCACCCAGAATTGTTATGCTTGTGGTTTTATTTTCTACGTGCATAACAATATAAGGTCTTGTTTAACATTTTTGCAATATATTCTTCCTCTTTCTTCTTTGTATCTATATCCAAGCACTATGCCATATCTTCAACCTAGGCCAGCACTATTTCAATTCCATGCCATCGATGAACAATTTGATTTTCCTTTTTTCCATGAGGATACAACTATATTGTAGTGACCCTAGAGCCATCTTGAAATCGATGAACAATTTGATTTTCCATTTTACCACGAGGATACAACTATATTGTAGTGACCCCTGAGCCATCTTGAAATTGCCAGAGTCGAATTTTAAGGTTTTAGTTTTTATGGTTATTAATCGATAATACAAAAGGATTATTGTATTTGATAAGTTTATTAAGCTGTCTGGTAATGGCACCTCTTGTAGCTCAATGTTTTTTACCAATTGGTTGGCACATTAAAAATTCTCTCGAATTAGTTTATTGCATTAAGGTGGTTTGTTTCCAAAGTGGATTGTTAGTGGTTGAGTTCTGTCTATTAACTGATTGCTCCATTGAACCTGTTGCCATTCCATGTTTGTTATTTCAATTCAGTTCAGATTGGGATGTTTTCCTTTTATATGAACTATGTATTGTTTTTGAAGCATGTTAAATAAATCAACGATAAAAATTTGGACTCTACCGTATATCTCCCTTTTCAGATTATCCATGCCTTCCACTAAGAGATGAAGTTTATATTTATGTCTGCAGCTCCTCTTGTCAGTGGACAAAGGCTACAGAAATATGTTTACGATAAGATCTCAAATGAAATACCTGAAGGGCCTTACTGTCTTGTTTACATTCATACCTCTGTTCAAAGGAGTGAAAACTGCCCCGGCGTGTCTACTTTGTGGTTGATCTATGAAGAACTTCCTTCATCTTTTAAGGAAAGGCTTCAGGTGGTGTATTTCCTACATCCAGGGCTTCAGTCAAGACTGTTTTTTGCAACCCTTGGTCGTTTCTTCTTGAGTGCAGGGTGAGTATTAAGCTGAGTTTTCATTTTGATTCAAATAATTCATTAGAACTAATTGTTGCAAATGTGCTCATGCAGTTTTTGATCTGTTATGCAGTTTATACTGTAAACTGAAGTATGTAAATAATCTAGAATTTATCTGGGATTACATTAGGAAGGGACAGATTGAGATTCCTGATTTTGTGTATGACCATGATGATCAACTGGAAGACAGACATTTGATGGACTATGGTGTTGAAACATGATTATTGTTTGTACCTTGTGTCTACTGTCCTCGAAGGGGTCTGATATGGGATTAAATCACCCACCATGCCCTAGGTGCATAATAGACAAGTGGAAAACCTCCCCTCAAAGTTGGAAGTTCAAAAAGTTGCCTGTTGGGCTTTGTTTCTAATTTTGGAGGGTAGATACTATGATTTTTTGGTGGCTATGAGTGAACAACATTTGTAAATCATATACTATTACTCTCATACTGAATGGCTCTGCTATTGATTATCTGAATGATACTGGCAAGCAGCCTAGTTTGAATTGTTACCCTAGTGATTTGGTCAAACCCATACCCTGGGATCTGTTATGTTCATTAATAATTCCCATGATTCTTGTATGATGCCTATATCAAGTCCATCTTGCAGGAGCATGTGCACTAAACTAGAGGAAAGCCATGAAAGGCATAGGGTAAGATCATATTATGAAAAGTATGCTTCAGACAGTAGGATATATTTAAGACATCATATTGGACAGAAAATATATTTAAGAGTTCATATTGCTTGTAGAGTGAAGAAATTATTGGTGTTGGTCTAAGAGTTTTCTTCCATCTCTAATACATAGAATTTGGTTTTTCCTCTTCCCCTCTTTCTCCCTTTGTATCTTCATCTATACATCTATTGCAGTGGCCACTGCATAAATTCTCCCAAAATTGTTATGCTTGTGGTTTTATTTTCTGCATGCATAATAATATAAGGTCTTGTTTAACATTTTTGCAATATATTCTTCCTCTTTCTTCTTTGTATCTATATCCAAGCACTGTGCCATATCTTCAACCTACGCCAGCACTATTTCAATTCCATGGCATCGATGAACAATTTCATTTTCCATTTTTCCATGAGGATACAACTATATTGTAGTGACCCTTGAGCCATCTTGAAATCGATGAACAATTCGATTTTCCATTTTACCACGAGGATACAATTATATTGTAGTGACCCCTGAGCCATCTTGAAATTGCCAGAGTAGAATTTTACAATTTTAGTTTTTTTGGTTATTAATCGATAATACAAAAGGATTATTGTATTTGATAAGTTTATTAAGCTGTTCGGTAATGGCAGCTCTTGTAGCTCAATGTTTTTTACCAATTGGTTGGCACATTAGAAATTCAGTCGAATTAGTTTATTGCATTAAGGTGGTTTGTTTCCAAAGTGGATTGTTAGTGGTTGAGTTCTGTCTGTTAACTGATTGCTCCATTGAACCTGTTGCCATTCCATGTTTGCTATTTCAATTCAATTCAGATTGGGATGTTTTCCTTTTATATGAACTATGTATTGTTTTTGAAGCATGTTAAACAAATCAGCAATAAAAATTTGGACTCTACCATATATCTGCCTTTTCAGTTTTTCCACGCCTTCCACTAAGAGATGAAGTTTATATTTATGTCTGCAACTCCTCTTGTTAGTGGACAAAGGCTACAGAAATATGTTTACGATAAGATCTCAAATGAAATACCTGAAGGGCCTTACTGTCTTGTTTACATTCATACCTCTGTTCAAAGGAGTGAAAACTGCCCCAGCGTGTCTACTTTGTGGTTGACCTATGAAAAACTTCCTCTGCCTTTTAAGGAAAGGCTTCAGGTGGTGTACTTCCTACATCTAGGGCTTCAGCCAAGACTTTTTTTTGCAACCCTTGGCCATTTCTTCTTTAGTGCAAGGTGAGTATTAAGATGAGTTTTCATTTTGATTCAAATAATTCATTAGAACTAATTGTTGCAGATGTGCTCATGTAGTTTTTGATGTGTTATGCAGTTTATACTAGAAACTGAAGTATGTAAATCGTCTAGAATTTATCTGGGATTACATTAGGAAGGGACATATTGAGATTCCTGATTTTGTGTATGACCATGATGATCAACTGGAAGATAGACCTTTCATGGACTATGGTGTTGAAACAGATCCCTTTCAAGTTTATGACATGGCTGCCATTGGATCATCTGATTCTTGATACTCCTTGAGATGGGCCTCATAGGCACTGTGCAAACTTTATTCATCAATTATGGCCATTTGTTGTACAACATTTTATTTTCTTTCTTTTCCTTCTGTATGCAAATGTAAGTGATCCCTTTCCAAGTGACCTCCCTTGACAGGAGACCGTGTTCTTGAGAGAAGGTACTTTCTTGTTTTTCTATCGTAGTTTAGTTAGCAAAAATCCTTGTGCCATGATTCTTGTATGATGCCTATATCAAGTCCATCTTGCAGGAGCATGCACACTAAACTAGAGGAAAGCCATGAAAGGCATAGGGTAAGATCATATTATGAAAAGTATGCTTCAGACAGTAGGATATATTTAAGACATCATATTGGACAGAAGAATATATTTAAGAGTTCGTATTGCTTGTAGAGTGAAGAAATTATTGGGGTTGGGCTAAGAGTTTTCTTCCATCTCTAATACATAGAATTTGGTTTTTCCTCTTCCCCTATTTCTCCCTTCGTATCTTCATCTATACATGTATTGCAGTTGCCATTGCATAAATTCTCCCAGAATTGTTATGCTTGTGGTTTTATTTTTTGCGTGCATAATAATATAAGGTCTTGTTTAACATTTTTGCAATATATTCTTCCTCTTTCTTCTTTGTATCTATATCCAAGCACTGTGCCATATCTTCAACCTAGGCCAACACTATTTCAATTCCATGCCATCGATGAACAATTTCATTTTCCAATTTTCCATGAGGATACAACTATATTGTAGTGACCCTTGAGCCATCTTGAAATCGATGAACAGTTCGATTTTCCATTTTACCACAAGGATACAACTATATTGTAGTGACCCCTGAGCCATTTTGAAATTGCCAGAGTAGACTTTTAAGGTTTTATTTTTTATGGTTATTAATCGATACTACAAAAGGATTATTGTTTTTGATTAGTTTATTAAGCTGCCTGGTAATGGCACCTCTTGTAGCTCAATGTTTTTTACCAATTGGTTGGCACATTAAAAATTCAATCGAATTAGTTTATTTCGTTAAGGTGGTTTGTTTCCAAAGTGTATTGTTAGTGGTTGAGTTCTATCTGTTAACTGATTTCTCCATTGAACCTATTGCCATTCCATGTTTGCTATTTCAATTGAGTTCAGATTGGGATGTTTTCTGTTTATATGAACTATGTATTGTTTTTGAAGCATGTTAAATAAATCAACAATAAAAATTTGGACTCTACCATATATCTCCCTTTTCAGATTATCCATGCCTTCCACTAAGAGATGAAGTTTATATTTATGTCTGCAGCTCCTCTTGTAGGCTACAGAAATATGTTTACGATAAGATCTCAAATGAAATACCTGAAGGGCCTTACTGTCTTGTTTACATTCATACCTCTGTTCAAAGGAGTGAAAACTGCCCCGGTGTGTCTACTTTGTGGTTGATCTATGAATAACTTCCTTCGGCTTTTAAGGAAAGGCTTCAGGTGGTGTATTTCCTACATTCAGGGCTTCAGTCAACACTGTTTTTTGCAACCCTTGCCCGTTTCTTCTTGAGTGCAGGGTGAGTATTAAGCTGAGTTTGCATTTTGATTCAAATAATTCATTAGAACTAATTGTTGCAGATGTGCTTATGCAATTTTTGATGTGTTATGTAGTTTATACTGGAAACTGAAGTATGTAAATCGTCTAGAATTTATCTGGGATTACATTAGGAAGGGACAGATTGAGATTCCTGATTTTGTGTATGACCATGATGATCAACTGGAAGACAGACCTTTGATGGACTATGGTGTTGAAACAGATCCCTTTCAAGTTTATGACATGGCTGCCATTGGATCATCTGATTCTTGATACTCCTTGAGATGGGCCTCCTAGGCACTGTGCAAACTTTATCCATCAATTATGGCCATTTGTTGTACAACATTTTATTTTCATGCTTTTCCTTCTGTATGCAAATGTGAGTGATCCCTTTCCAAGTGACTTCCCTTGACAGGAGACTGTGTTCTTGAGAGAAGGCACTTTCTTGTTTTTCTATTGCAGTTTAGTTATCCAAAATCCTTGTGCTATAAAATTATGCCATTCCGCATTGGGTGTACATATATGTAAATAGTCAAACCTGAAAACATGGCAGCATGCAGTTACTATGCTTTAGTAGTTCATCTTGCTGAAGGTGTTGATGGAAAAAAGGGTGTGTAGTGCAGAAGCATGGTGTAGATTATTGTCATTGGAAAGAAAATCTACTTTTTGTGTTAAAATTTGGCTTTCAAAAGTTTCAAAAGCATGCCTAGCACACATTGTCTACACAGTTTTTGCCTCAAAGCTAGCCAATTTTCACTACTTGACTGAAGAACTACTCTTATAGTTAAATTTGTATTTTGACTGTTGGATTAACTTTTGATGTACCTTCTATGTACAGAATAATATATCCTATCATGAAGAAAAAGTTCATAACTCTTCCTGTTTGCTAAAATTTCAAAAATGTGCAGTGTTTATAATATGTCTGGTCTTCTTCTGCATCTTGGATATCACTACAAAAGCTCTTACATGGTTTGTTTGTGTTTGTGTGATCAGAATTAAAAAAAAAACGTGATTAACCAACTGTTCTGGACAGACATATTTATAATGGCTTGAAAACGAATTACTTGTTTTGCAGCGCTTTCCCTTCTCTGAAAAAATCTTCTTGAATGATAATGATAAGTTTACTTGGACAATGTTTAGTTATCTGAATAAAAATCCTTTTTGAATGACAGATAGGTTACTTGGACTATGTGGATTTTGGTCCCATCAAATCATGAAGTTTGTTCTTATGTTCATGGATCTTTTCTCAACGATCATCAACTTTACAACATTGGATCAGTAAATTTTGCCCAATTCAGATTCTAGAGCATGAATAATTGGGCTTGAGAGGCAAACACACCTCTGAGCTCACCAAATTTAGATGAAACAATATTGCCAGTTTGTTCTTATTGTATCACACTTGGGCTATATCATTATCCCTGTATGGTCGATCTTCTTCTCCGTGCAGGGCAACTGGATGATGCACATGCCGTTATTAAAAATGTTCCCTTGAAAATTGATTTTCGGGTGTGGGGAGCCTTGCTCAGTGCTTGCAGGATTCAGAAATGGTAGTGTTGAAATTTGGTACCAGAGGACAGGTGGTTCCCTAAGGCTTTGATCTTTGGCCTAGGGAAAAGTGTCCAAAAGAATTTAATTTTTCTCCAAAAGTGACTTTATAATTTTTATAAAGTCAAATCTAATTTAAAAGTGACTTTAAGTGATAATATTACTAAATACTAATTTTAAAGTGACTTTAATAAAGTCAATGTAAAATTAGAAAGGAAAAGTGACTTTGAACATAAATGACTAAGTGGGTCTTTATTAAAGTGGGGTGAATTAAAATATAGAAAGTGAGATTTAAATGAGCATTTAATCTCAGCCCTAGATCTCAATCTATTTCAGCCATTGGATTTAGAGATTCCCCAAAAGCCACTTAGGGTTAGATTAAAGGAGGGAAAGGAGGAAAAGGTCATTCATTCTTTCATGAGCAGATTGAGAGAAGGAGAGCAAGAGAGCAAGGGAGATTTCTCGAGAGTGAGGAGAAGGAGGCAGCAGCTTGGCACACATTTCAAGGCAGTGTTTCAACAAGTCCGTACAACTGAGTTAGCACATAGTGAAAGACAGATTTTGGGCACGATTTTCTAGAAAGGCTGTACAATAGTTTTGGTTCAGATTCCAAGGAGGTCGTACAACAAGTTAGCATAGAAATCGAGGAGCAGAAAATCTGAAGTTTGCTGGCACGTTTTTCAAGGGAGGCCGTACAGCAAGTGGCTGTACCTTGGCATGCTTTTCTAGGCAGTTGGTACAACAGCATTTAAGGTTGAAATTTTGGCACAAAAAATCGAGGAAGTCGTACAACATTTATTGCTGTTCTGTTTTGTTGTTTGCAAGTTTTTCTAGTTGGCTGTGAGGCATGAAAACGAGATAAGTTGTAAAAGTTTTCTTGCTGATTTTTCCCTGAATATTTCTCTCACTGTAAAAAGTTTTTTTTTCCAGAAATAAGAAAGAGCTTTCGAACTAGTTTTCCCCAAGATTTGTAGGGGGTTTTCCAGGGTCACCTTGACCAAAAATCACTGTGTTTAAATGTGTTGAACGACTGTTTGTATGTGTTGATATTTAGTTATGCATTTTCCAGCATTATGTAATATTTCCAGAATTTGTGTTTCAGCAAAACTTATTTTCCAGTTGTTGAATTTATAGATATGGGAAAGGGCATTTAACTATTTTGGAGAAATAAGGTGAAACTGAAAACCGGGGTGGGAAATAAGAAATTTTTACATGGTATCAAAGCTTGAGTGCTGAAGTGCAGTTTGGGACACAAGGAGGAAAATTACAGCCTGCTAATTTTTCACTCAGAAAATTCCAGCAAGTTGATTTTTCACAAACAACAGCTTTATCTTTACTATAGCAGTGCTATTTTTCAGTTTTAGGACAGCAGGATGTCATTGGGATTGAGGGTGGAGGATAGGTTGGATGGGCATACCAATTACAACATTTGGAAGGAGAGAATGCAGAGTATCTTTGAGGAGGCAGAAGTCTGGGACATTATGGTGCATACCACAAAGAACCTGTTGTTGTGCCTACTGATGCTACTCAGTTGGCTGCTTATAATAAAAAGAACAATAAGGGTAAGAGACTAATTCTAGACGGAGTCAAAGACCATTGCATTCCTCATGTGAGAGGTGTTAGCGTTTGAAATTTCACCTCAGGCTGAAAAGGCAAATCTCAAAGCTACATCAAACCATTCAGCCTCGTAGCTAGCCCTACGGGGCAGGAGAAGGCTCTCTCTGGTCAATCTCGGCAAATTTTCAATGAGATGAGATGACCAATCAAAGGTAACACTGATATTAGGCTAGTAAACTGATTAAAGGTTGATTTGAGGGTTTTTGGGGTTTTTGGTGGCAAATTGAGGATCTGCAATTTAGGGTGCGGGGATTTGACACAGTTTCTGCAGGGGGGTCTTTGGGGCAAGGTAGGAGCTTGTGTATATGTCTTTAGCTGAAGTGGGTGATCAGGAAGAAAGATAAGAAGGCTAAAGAGAGAAAAAAATGGATTTGAATTCTCTTTAGATAGCAGAAAACATAGAAATTAAACAAATTTGAAAGCAGAGCATGGCAAGCATGAATTCTAACTTTATCACTTCATTTGTTTAATATGCAGCAGTATAGAAAGGAAATGAATCACATAACAAAGCTTACAATAACATGAAGAGACACACCATCAACACAATGAGTCCACAAGAATCCCAATGATGACTGCAAAACCCTGGTCTTCCTTAGCCAAAAATTGCAGAGATACAAGTGAAAATATACAATGATAGCTTCTCCCTCAAGAGTCCAACCATGAAAATGAGCATGAAAGTACATAATATAGATGATCTAACCTCTTTCCCTGCCTCCATGGGTCGAGCTCACTATCCTAGGAGCTGTTTGAACAACTTCTAAACTAAGCACTACAAAATAGGCAGTCAAAACAACTTGCCTCTATAAACTTGGAAACCAGTTCATACAGTCAATTTTACCCTTTTACATGAGAGAAACTTCTAGAAGAGTAAAACAAGAGTAAAAGTACCCAAAAAGTGCCACAAGTACAGTCAAAAGGACCACCATCGACCTCAGAGAGTCAAACTAGAGCTAAACTACAAATTCTGGGCTGAACTGGTCAAATCTGGCAAAGTTCCCTCAACGGGTCGCGCACATCTTCCTCAACGGGTCGCGCACTTTGGAGCCCTGTTTGGAGGCCTTCCCGGTGTCAGAATGAGGTACAGGATAGCTCGTTGGAAAGGTATCTGAATCTACTTTCCAACCCAACTAGAATTTTTGGATTTGGAGGTAATTTGCCCAGTCAAAAGTCAATTCTCCCAAGACTACTTCTGCAACTCAAAAAAGGGGCAGAAAGTCAAAATTTGGCTGTATTTTGACTTTTTGGAGGCCCAAAACTCCATGAAAACTCAAGGTAATGCATGGGCATATGTAAATTTGCATGAAAAATCCAAAAATGCTGAGTTTTTGCAAAATGGAGCTACGATGACAAAGGGTCTCACCGGGGGTGAGACCCGTTGAGAAGCCAAAACCTGTAAATTTCCAAAAAATGCCAAAATTACCCAAAATTCTCAAAATTTTTTGGGATTTGTGCTGTGGCTAGGCTAATGAGTGCCATGATCCTTGAGTGAAGCCTCAGCCAATATACAGAGGGGATTTGGCTTCTTTCTCCTTTTTTGTGCCTTGGCCAAACTCCTTGGATCCGGCGATTGTAATTTTGGTATTTCTCTAAAAACATGACACCTGTGTAGAAAGTGAAGGAGGTTTTTCGTCTTTGGCATGTTATGGACAAAAACCTCTCTCATTTTTCCAAAATTCATCTTTTATGGCTCTGAAACATCATTTGAGTGCAACTTGTCCCGGTGTGTGAAACAAGGGATTTTGTCGAAATGAAGCGAAATGAAGGGGATAGGGGGCTTCTAAATTCTTGGAGAAATTTTTGGGACTGGGGAGGGATGTTAGGAAGCAGGGGAAAGTGGAATCTCAGAGATTGAGTGAGGGGAAGGGGTCAAAAAGGGAAAAACACAGGCCAAACCTAGAAAATTGCCAGGTTGTAGCTAGAAACTAGGGTTTGTGCAAAAATGAGGAATTTGGCGGATCTAAGGGATGGGAAGTGTTTGATAAAGTACTTTAAGGATAGGGGAAGGTGTATGAACATCAGGAAACAAGTTTTGCCGGTGATTTGACCATCCAAGATAAATTGCCTTCAAAACCCTAGGAGAGGGAAATGACCTTGCCTAGGCACAACTGAAGCATGAATAAGGTGTAACATGACCCAATGGAACCTAATATGATGATATCAACCCTCTAAATGATGATAGGATCAGCTGAATGATGACATGGACTGACATTTGGACAACTTTGAAAAGTGTGAAAGCAAACCCTAGACCTAATGCCTAGTGACCAAATTTTGCTTGAAGACTCACTGAAATGAGAAAATTTGACCTTGACACTCTGATACCACTTTGTAAGAGCATATTTGATCACTGGAGGAAGGCTGGAAAGACTGACACTAACAAGAGGAAAGAGAAATGCCCATGAGATGTGGACAACATTGTCCAATCTCTACCAGAGTACCAATGAGAACCAGAAAATGGTCCTGAAGGAGAACCTGAAGACAATTAAGATGGGTAATGATAGTGCAGTTGGATATCTCACAAAGATTACTAATGTGAGAGATGAGTTGGCAGTAGTTGGAGAGGTCATTCCACCCACTGAGTTGGTGCGGATTGTAGTGAATGGCCTCCCTAGTTCATGGATGAACTTTGCTGATGGGGTTTTTGCACGTGAGACCCTTCCCACATGGGAGAGGTTTTGGGATGATTGCATTCAGACAGAGATCAGGAAAGGTCAGCTTGGGGCAGCCAAGCCAGTTGAGTAGGATGAGTATGTAGCACTGTTGGCAGGAGGCAAGAAAGGTAAAGGGAAGAAGCAGGCTTCCACAAGCAATGGTGGGGCAAAGGCAAAGGTAAAGGTAAACAGGGTAACACACAGAAGGACTATTCCAAGGTGAAGTGTTGGAATTGTCAAAATATGGGACACTATGCAGTTGTGTGTCCGGAGAAGAAGAAGAAGAAGGGGAAGAACCAAAGCATGGCAACTTCAGCAGAGGTTGAGGACTTTGCAGATCATTTTGACTGGGAGTTTGGGTTCACTGCGTGTGAGTCCTCTAGTGCAGGATCACCTGCCACACAGGTTTAGAGGAAGCATGCTTTTCCCTCGATTAGCAGAGCATCTTCGGGTATCTGGTATGTGGACAATGGGGCTTCACATCACATGACAGGAGTCCGTGAGTACTTCTCAGAGCTTTCAGAGAGTGGCATTGATATAGAGGTTGTACTCGGTGAAGACAGAGCTGTTAGAGTAGTTGGTGTGGGGACACTGACATTTCAGAGGGAGTCCAAACCTCCCTTGAAGGTGTCAGATGTTCTTTATGTGCCAAGGATGAGGAAGAACCTCATATCCATCTTAGCTTTGGAGGACAAAGGATATGAGGTATTGTTCAGGGGAGGACAGGTGTTGATGTATCCCAGGGGCACTCCAGCTGATTCAACTAGAGTGATAGGTGTACGCCATGCAAAGGTGTACAAGTTTGCATTCTAGCCCCTTTTGTCATTGAGCAGTAGTACCAATAGCAGAGCTAGCAGTTCTGAGCTGTGTGAGATTTGGCATTGCAGGATGGGGAATATGTATCATGGAGCCTTGAGGACCTTGCGGGAGATCACTACAGGTGTGCCAGATTTCAGTACTGATCACCTTGATACTTGCAAAGGATGTGTGCGATGGGTAAGTTTGCCAAATCCCCTTTTCCCAGCAGTGACGACAGAACGACTAGGATACTTGATTTGATTCATTCCGATGTGAGCGGTTAGATGTCTCATGTTTCCTTGAGTGGATATGAGTACTATGTTTTATTCATTGATGATCACTCCAAGAGGACCTGTATTTATTTCTTGAAGACCAAGAGTGAGGTATTCAAGCGGTTTCAGGAGTTTAGAGCTCTTGTGAAGACATAGATAGGTCAGAAGATCAAGTCCCTGAGGCCGGACAATGGGGGAGAGTACATCCTTGGAGAGTTTGTTGACTATTGTGCGGAGGCAGGCATTAGGAGGGAGTTCACTGTTCCTCACAACCCCCAGTAGAACGGGGTTTCAGAGAGGAAGAACAGATCCATCGAAGGGGCTACCAAAGCCATGTTACATGATCAGGGGTTTCCATTGTTCTTGTGGGCAGAGGCCTGCAACACTGCTGTTTATTTGCAGAACAGGAGTCCGCATCATGCCTTGGGGCACATGACTCCGGAGGAGGGTTTTTCTGGGAAGAAGCCTGATATTGGTCATCTTCGTATCTTTGGGTGCATTACATACTCCTACATACCCAAGGAGAAAAGGACCAAACTAGAGCCCACCGTAGAGAAGGGTATCTTTGTGGGCTACAGTGAGACCTCAAAAGCCTTTCAGATTTACATTCCTGCACAGAGGAAAGTTGTTGTCAGGCGGGATGTAAAGTTCGAGGAGGACAGGGCCTTTAGGAGGTCACGGGAGTTAGAGTATCTGGATCAGCCAGACCCTCAGCAGCTGTTGAGTCAGTCGCAAGGATCCAGTGGGCAGGGTTCAGGAGGATCCAGAGGTACATCTATGACGATGTCAGGTCCGTCAGTGAGCAGTGGCTCGTCGAGCCAAAGGGGTGGTGCTCTGGGCAGCATGCAGAGCAGTCCACAGAGCAGTTCACTAGGGAGTCCACTGATGGACAGTTCACATGGTACCTCAGCTTCTACAGGTTCAAGTGCAGGCAGGAGGACAGCAGATAGATAGTCAGTAGTTCAGGCTCCTGATGATGACGAGGAGGAGGAGTTTCATTCTCCAATGGGAGAAGTATGCTCAGGGAAGAGGAAGCCCAAGTGGCTTCAGGACACCTTGAGAGATGCCACATCTGTTTCTAAGCCTAAGAGGCCGGTTAGAGAGAGTAGACCACCTGAGAGGTTTTGTAGCTATATGGCAATGGCTACCAACATCCTTGACTCTGAGCCTTCTAGCTATGAGGAGGCAGCTAGCCAGCAGGTCTAGAGAGAGGCCATGCAGGAGGAGTATTCTTCTATCATGAAGAATGATGTTTGGGAGGTGGTGCCGAGGCCTGAGGGCAAATCTGTGGTTACTTCTAGATGGCTTTACAAGGTAAAGCATGTTGCACATGGCAGCATTGAGAAATTCAAAGCGAGGTTTGTGGCTAGAGGTTTCTCCCAGGTATAGGGAGTTGATTATAAGGAGACCTTCGCTCCCGTGGCTTGATATACTTCGATCTGCTCCATTATATCGATAGCAGCAGAGATGGGTTGGAAGATCCACCAGATGGATGTGAAGATTGCATTTCTCAATGGCTTCATACAGGAGGAGGTGTACATTGAGCAGCCACAGGGCTTTGAGGTGCATGGGAAGGAGTCCCATGTGTGCAGACTGAAGAAGGCCCTTTATGGCCTGAAGCAAGCTCCCAGAGCTTGGTACTCTAGGATAGATACATACTTGCAGGGGATGGGTTTCACAAAGAGTGAGGCAGATCCGAACCTTTACTATATTATGATAGGTGAGGAGCCTCTCATTCTGGTGCTGTATGTGGACGACTTGGTCATTACAGGTGCAGAGAGACTCATAGAAAACTGCAAGAGAGATCTTGCGGCGGAGTTTGAGATGAAGGACATCGGCTTGATGCATTACTTTTTGGGTTTGGAGGTGTGGCAAGAGGAGGGGCATTTCTTCCTGGGGCAGGGGAAGTATATTGTGGACATCCTTGGCAGATTCCACATGGAGGATTGTAAACCCATGTCGACACCGATGATCACCAACTGGAAGAAGCTTCATGCTTCAAATTTCGAGTTGGTGGATCCCACATTGTACAGGCAGCTGATTGGTTCGTTTATGTATTTGGTCAACACTAGACCAGATATTTGTTTTGCAGTCAACACGATGAGTCAGTTTATGTGTGAGCCTAGGAAGGTTCACTAGGTGGCTGCAAAACACATTTTGCGGTACTTGCAGGGGACAGTGGATTATGGTCTGGACTACAGGCATGGGGATGGAGTGAGATTGGCAGGTTATACTTATTCTGATTGGGCAGGTTGTGCTTCTGATAGGAAGAGCACTTCAGGGTGCTGTTTTGGGTTGCGTTCGGTAGTAGTGTCATGGTTCAACCGGAAGCAGCAGTCAGTAGCATTGAGTTTAGCGGAAGCAGAGTATATGGCAGCCAGTCTAGCTAGTTGTGAGGCCATCTGGCTTCACAAGATGTTGTTTGGCTTATTTGGTCAGCCGTTGAGACCTTTAGTGATTTACTGTGATAATCAGAGTTGCATTAAACTCACGGAGAATCTAGTATTTCATGACAGGTAAAAGCATATCGGGATCAAATATCATTTCATCAGAGACTATGTTCAGAAGGGAGCTATGAAGCTTGAGTATATTCCCACTAATGAGCAGGTTGCAGATATTATTACCAAAGCCTTACCACGGGGCAAGCATGTCTACTTCAGAGACAAGATGGGTGTGGTGAGGAACACCTTCCTCGGTAAGAGGGAGTGTTGAAATTTGGTACTGAAGGACAGGTGGTTCCCTAAGGCTTTGATCTTTGGCCTAGGGAAAAGTGTCCAAAAGAATTTAATTTTTCTCCTAAAGTGACTTTATAATTTTTATAAAGTTAAATCTAATTTAAAAGTGACTTTAAGTGATAAAGTTACTAAAGTCTAATTTTAAAGTGACTTTAATAAAATCAATGTAAAATTAGAAAATAAATGTGACTTTGGACATAAATGACTAAGTGGGGTGAATTAAAAAATAGAAAGTGAGATTTAAATGAGCATTTAATCTTAGCCCTAAATCTCAATCTATTTCAGCCATTAGATTTAGGGATTCCCCAAAAGTATTTTAGGGTTAGATTAAAGGAGGAAAAGGAGGAAAAGGTCATTCATTATTTCAGGAGCAGATTGAGAGAAGGAGAGCAAGAGAGCAAGGGAGATTTCTGGACAGTGAGGAGAAGGAGGCAGCAGCTTGGCACACATTCCAAGGCAGCGTTTCAGCAAGTCCGTACAACTGAGTTAGCACACAGTGAAAGGTAGATTTTGGGCATCATTTTCTAGAAAGGCTATACAACAGTTTTGGTTCAAATTCCAAGGAGGCCGTACAACAAGTTAGCACAGAAATCGAGGAGCAGAAAATCTGAAGTTTGCTGGCACGTTTTTCAAGGGAGGTCGTACAGCAAGTGGCTGTACCTTGGCATGCTTTTCTAGGTAGTCCGTACAGCAACATTTAAGGTTGAAATTTGGGCACAAAAAATCGAGGAGGTCGTACAACATTTATTGTTGTTCTGTTTTGCTGTTTGCAAGTTTTTCTAGTTGGTTGTGAGGCATGAAAATGAGATAAGTTGTAAAAGTTTGCTTGCTGATTTTTTGCTGAATATTTCTCTCACTGCAAAAAGTTTTTTTTTTTCTAGAAATAAGAAGGAGCTTTCGAACTGGTTTTCCCCAAGAGTTTTAGGGGGTTTTTCCAGGGTCACCTTGACCAACAATCACTGTGTTTAAATGTGTTGAATGACTATTTGTATGTGCTGATATTTAGTTCTGCATTTTCCAGCATTCTGTAATATTTCCAGAATTTGTGTTTTCAACAAAACTTATGTTCCAGTTGTTGAATGTATGGATATGGGAAAGGGTATTTAGCTATTTTGGAGAAATAAGGTGAAACTGAAAACCGGGGTGGGAAATAAGAAATTTTTACAGGTAGCAGGGAGGATTGTACAGTAAAATTTATATGTTCCATCACCAGAATATGGCTGAGCTTAAATGGTGGGGTGTGGGGAGCCTTGCTCAGTGCCTGCAGGATTCAGAGATGGTAGCAGGGAGGATTGTACAGTAAAATTTATATGTTCCATCACCAGAATATGGCTGAGCTTAAATGGTGCAATTTGCAAATGAAAAGAATTAAAGAGGCAGTAGTAGCTGCATGAGTTGTAAAGCAATTTTATCAAAGACTATGGTCCAATACACTGTGAACAATGATCAGGTGTAGCATTTTGGAGTCACTCCAAAATAAGGCAAATCATCAGAATTCTAATAAATGTTAATATTATTGGATGTTTTAGTAAAGTCTCAATGATGTGTAATTCAATCAAACATAACACAGTCATTTCTCAATCAGAAATGTCTTTATTCCTAAAATAACCTACAATCTACAATTCATGAAAACTTCCCTTGCCTCATTATTCAAAGCTAGAAAACCCAATTCCACATACAGAGTTGAGAAGGAAAAATAACCTAATCATGCATCAATCTCATCTCCATACAAGATTTTCAAGGAAGTAGAAGTACAATGTCTAAATTCACCTCTTGATTTGATGTCATAAGTTAACTAGGGGAACCTCCCCTCATCGGCTATTATGTTAAACTTGTCAATTACATATCTTTCATACTCTTACATGATGTGGCCTCGACATTGAATTCAAGCTTCAAGCTTCCTGCAAATCTTTTCTCTGCATTGTAAATCCATTTTGATAATTCTTTGGATCCCATATACCATAATGAACTAGTCCCCTGTCCCACTTGTGACTTGTAAGACATTTAAAATAATCTTTTAGCCTACTATTAAAAGGTCTCTTACCAAAGTTCAAAATCAGATGAGGACTGAAGGTTGGAAAAATTCATAGCCGCATCAATTTTGTTCATTATGCTTTGGGGTTTGCTTTGGTAAACTTGAAATGTGGCTTAGAGCTCACAATAAGAAGAGGACTGAAGGTTGGAAAAATTCATAGCCGCATCAATTTTGTTCATTATGCTTTGGGGTTTGCGTTAAAATCTCCATAGTATTCATGGGATGCATAGCTATAACAATCACCAGATTAGAATGTTTGCAAGAGATTAGGAGACCCATATCTACAATTATATTCCAAGAAGAGGAGGTAGTAGTAGATTCTAAATAAATTAGCAATGCAACAACATAAATGTTTGCAACAAATTTAGAGAGATCCGCCTTCTTGAATAATGCACACATTACATGGATGCCTTCTTGAATAATGCACACATTACATGGATAATGGATTTTTGCAGTTTATGCCTTACCGCGTTTCCTTTACAACATCTGGTGCAAATGCTAGTTACTATTTTCTATTATTTAAATTATAAAAATAAATCATTTAAATTGTAAAAATAAACATAATGAAAAATTGTTTTAAAAATATTTAATAAGAGGAAGTTAAATGAAAGATACCTCTATGCTAGATGAGGCCTGCTATGATAACTAACGATCATTGTGTATGGTATTTATTGAAATTGATCATGCATCAACTCTAATACGGATAGAAGGAAACGAAAATAAGAATAAAGTAAGATTAATATTATCAAAAATATTCCATGGTATGCATATTTTAAAGATGAATTCCAAACTGAATTACACATCCCTTCGTTGAGGTCCAGTCACACAAAGCTGGTAAAGGTTAAAGGTTGAGAGATGTTCAACTAGTGAATCACGATCGTATACTAGGTCGCACATGCACAATATATATAGACACTTACGACACATCGGAAGCACTTGGATAATATATATCGCTGAGTTTTAAAAACAAAATCATTCACAATCAGATAACCCAACAAGTGAGCCGCCTAGGTTTTAGCAAAGCTAATCCCAGACAAGGGAGCCGCTTAGGGTTTCGCGAAGCTGAGTCCTCTCGAATTCGCAGTTGCTCTACAAGCTCACGGATTTTTTCACGTGATTTTTTCTCAATCTCTTCTCGTGCAGAACGTTGTTCTGTCACCCGTTGTTCCAATAATTTTGTAGCCATACGCAAGTTCTCCTCTACCTAATAAAACACGGAATGCCATGAAAATATGGCCAGAAACACAAATTCCAAACTCTAAAATGTGTATCAAGGCCGTGACTACTTTGTCAATATCTCATCCATATACAGAATAATATTAGAATTCCATTATTTACTGTAACTCAACAATCCAATATACTTTACGGCGTAGGCTACTTGATTTTTCAACTACATGTTTTATAAATTTTTTACATTTTCATGTTAACTTGCATTCATATTTGACATGCTCGCTTAATTTGATGTAGGAGATTTTTCAACTACCTGTTTTATAATTTTTTTACATTCTCATGTTAACTTGGATCAACACCTGACATGCTGGCTTAATTTGATGTAGTAGATTCTCATAACTTCTAGGAGAAGATTAGGAAGGGAATACTATAACAAAGTTGTACATATTTTTCCAATTTAATTAGTATTAAATCTTTTTTTATCTAAATTACAAGAAATTAAGGACTAATATAATTGTATAAACAGTTTTAAAAAATCTAAATAGTTTTAAAAAATTAGGTTGTAAGTACTAAACCTAATCACTTAAAAATTTACAAAAGTCTTAACTATTACAACAATATTCATAAAAACATTATACCTCATCATATCAATAATTAAAATTTGAACCTAGATAAAAATTAAGATAAAAACAATTCCACTCAATCTTAAAACATAACCCCAATTGATAGAACACTATGATATCAACATAAAGCTAAACACATTACATCAATTTTAATGGCATCATGATAAAATAGTGACATCACCTATAGAATTCATTATCTATATCACATGACCCTGAAATATAAAAGTAGAGATATGCAAACAATTATATATATATATATATATTTTATAATATTAGAGTTTCAAGATAATGTTGTAGAATATGTGGTTTTCCGTACTATTGTTATAAAATAGGATTCTATTATGTGTTGACTGTGAGTTTGAATTAATAAACATCGGAAAGAAAGTTTTTTTCAGAAGAAAAAAAACCAGATATATTATATTACAGGAAATATAAAGTCATGTATACAGCATAATAGTATTGTCTGGACCACAGCAAAAACAGATAAGACCTATGTATGAGGCAAGGATTACAGATGATCAGGTGGGTGGAGCGGATAATCTCACACCAGAAAGAGACAAAAAAAACTATGAAATCTCCATATGAACCATGTGTACCAAAAGCACCAGATAGAGCGAGAGCTCCAAAATCAGGCAGATCTAAAGAAAACATTGATGCGCAGCAGCAATGACGACCTCAAGTAGCAATTCTGTTCCAATAAAAAACATTGGTGGGCAGCAGCAGTGAGGACTTCAAGAGACAGTTGGAAGTGACATCTCTGTCTTTTATATGTAAGATGAAAATTAGTAATTTGTGTAAAATCTAGTCTTCATCCATTTTTAAGTTCAACTGCACTCCAATCTCAAGATAAGAATTAAGGATAAGAGTAGGTAATGAAAGTTACACTATATGATCACTAGTTATCCATATTCAATCAAATCTCAGGCTGCATATATATGTATATATACGCAAGTATGCACGCAAGTCTGGGAGATATATATGTATATATACACATGTGTGCACACAGCGCTGGGAGAGCGTGTCCCGTTTCATTGATGGCCATATAAAATATTTTTATATGGCACATACAGTGCATACTGCATATCATTACAGTATCCAATTGATCATGAGCTAGCTTTCCACAAATAATAAAATGAACCAGACCATTTCAAGGCTACGAATAGAACGATTACCATTTCCTGCGACTTCTTAAGCTGTTCCTCGTGTGCTTTTTGAATATTTTCTATATAAATCTGTACTTGTTCATTCGAATATCGACCAGAGTCGACATCCTTGTGCTTACTTGACCATTCCTGCATAAATATACCAGAATTAGCAAAGAGGTCTCTCAGTGTTCATTGCCACTATATTAGAATTCTGAAAATTGCACACATACCTGAGCTTCGCGGAACAACTCATTAGAATAGGGAATGCCTCCTTTTTGAGCAATTATAGGGTTTTATTATCGAAAAGGACCTTTGCATCATTGCACTTGCGTAGAATCTCCTGCAGTCATCAGCATAGGTTTATATATATAAACAGGTCATTATCTAAATATATTGGTTTGGAAAAAGGAAAGCATATAACATAGACTGATTCCAATTTGAAAACACTTTGCTAACTCACTTCCATTTCCATGGAAACGAAGGAAGAATAAGTTATAAAGCGCAGAATAGTTGTATTTTTTTGCTAGCCCATATCACATGATCAAGGAGAGTTGGCCTAAAATTAATAGGCAAAATAGCATGTTAGATTATTATTGAATATACCATGATGAAGAATCACTACGATTTATAAAAGTGATTTGTAAGAGAATGGTTAAAGTTAATCAAGATTTATAAAATTTAATTATTATTATTAGAATGTTTATTTTATTAATATTTATTTTATTTAATAATCAAATGACACACTCATTTATAAATTTAATTATTATTATTATTATTATTATTATTACGCTGCTTATTTTATTAATATTTATTTTATTTTGGAATCAAACTACACACTCATTACACTTTTTAATTATTTATAAAATATAAAATTATTGAATACATAATTATTAGGAAGATGGTTAGGGTGGGTTAAGATTTATTTAATTTATTAAAATAATTAAAAAATAATAATATTTTTATTTTATTTTTATAATTAAATAAAGTTTTCAAAATTATTATTTAAAAAATAAATAAAATAAAAATTAAATTAACATTTATAAAAAAAATAAATAAATAAATTAAATTCTCAGGATTAAAAGTTATTTAACCATCCGCTAAATTAAAAATTAAAGTGTTAATTTTCAGCCATATAAAAAAACTCCAATCCAAGTCACCTACCATTAAAACAAGTAAACTCTATTAAACTAAGTCTTTATTCCTAAACAGTAATAATAAGACTATTCAAATTTTCTGATCTCCTTAGTGAGGTCCTATATTTGTAAGTTTTGGGTTTCATATGCTCGCAAGGACGCTAGTTTTGACCCTTGTTGTTTCTTATATGTACTCTTTATATTGAATCAATATAATACTCTGAAGATTTTTTCTCTCTGAAAGACTATTCAAATTCAATAGTGGCAAATTAAGACAACATTCACAAATCAAGATTATAATACACTGACATTAAAACAACTCTATTAAACGAATTGCGTAGCAGCATATATCTTAATGATAGGATTACTCAATTTAACATTCCCAAATTAAGATAACATTAAAAAATCAAGATTATAATACACTAATATTAAGCATATTATAATAATTTTTAATAAAAAATAATTAGTATTAAACTTTATTTCAAGTTATTGTTTCAGTTTAGTATATTCGTTATTAAATTAAAAATATAATAGAGTCGCATTAAACATTATATAATAATATATATATTTTTAATTATTAAATATATTTAAATTATATTATTTATTATTAGTATGGATTATATTTCATTTAAAATGGGTAACATTATCTATTTCTAAAGCTTCTCATAAGATATCTCATAGTCGTCCTCTCTCTACTACCGGAGTTCCTTGTCTTGAAACTAAACGATTTCTTCTCTTCTATTCTATATTGCTTAGAACTCTAACAAATAATATAGTGAATATAATAGGGAATGTCAGGTGAAAGAAGCAGAAATTAGAATTTGTGAAGTTCTCTTCTATTCTATTTTGCTTAGAACTCCAACAAATAATATAGTGAAAATAATAGAGAATGTCACGTGAAAGAAGGAGAAATTAGAATTTGTTAGCTTCAAAGAAAAACATAAAGCATTTTGGAGAATAGAAAGATGTATTGTGGAGTTGTTTTGAGGATTATAAGGATGGAAAAGTAAAAAAAAAATACCGAAGAAAACAAATTGTTAAAGAAAATAGATTTGAGATTCTTGGACTCTTTGGTACGAAAGGGGAGAAACAATGTCCAATTACACAAATAAGTTTGGTACACTGCATAGTTAGAAAATAAAAGAAACTAAAGAGCGAAACAATGTCCAATTACACAAATAAGTTTGGTACACTGCATAGTTAGAAAATAAAAGAAACTAAAGAGCCCAGGAAGTTGCTTCAAGGAAGGCATTTATTAAGAGCCTAAGAAGTTCCAAAAGGCATTTATTCCTGAAAATTAGTTTAGACTCTGGGAGCATGACCCAATGCTAAAGACATTAGGGACCATGGGCAGCTCAAGGCAGCCAGTAAGCATAAAGTTTTATGTGAAGTTGAAAACTTAAGGAGATGTGCATAATACAAGATCAGGAATTAGGTATAACCAGAAATAGGAATTTATGGCATAGACATTGCCATTTTAAAATTCAGACAACAACGTGATTCTAAGGGGGCTACTTGATATCACGAGGTAACAAGAAAACCATCCAGAACCAATTTATGGGTCTGTCGAAAATGTAATACTACGGTCCTAGCAGAACGAAGAAGAGAAGCAAAAATAAAATAATGTCTCCCTCCTAACGCTTTTAACACTTTTATGTACATGCATGCCTCACTGTATATGATAAAAGGCTATAGTGGAACACCATTTGTTTAGGCACATAACACTAGCCATATTCTATTTCTGTATGCAAGGTGAAGGACATTGCCAATTTTGTTGAGAAACAATCATTGCACAAACAGTTGAGCATTATGCCATTTATTTGTGAACATAGTTTACAAAATCTATTTTAGGGTTAAACTCTTTTTCATGAAAAATTCAGAGATAATTATTTTATTTTATTTTTATATTTAACATAAGTAGAAGAACTAACCTAAATGTCAAGTGGGATCTCACGCAAGTAGTCTTCTAATGTCTCTTCATTTGCTTCCAACTCATCACCACCAGTAAAGATAACTACCATGTAATTGAGAATTTTTTCACCAAACAACATTTGCAAGGTCTCCAAAGTAGCTGCTTCTTCTGGGGTATACCGATTTCTAACGGAAAGTACGAAAAGAACTGCATGGACACCCCCCTTTGCAAGGTCAATACATTTGGCAATTTCTTTGTCGATAATGTCTGGATTGACAGTCGGGTTAGATAGACTTGCAATGGAGAACTTTTTAACTTAGCTTATTGCCAATTTTACAACATTTAATCATTGAGATGACACTGCCAACTTTACAAGATTTGTTCATTGAGTCAACTCATTCATGGTCGAAGCTCCAAATTACATAATCAAATCATGGCCAAAACTTATTGATATTAAAAAAAAAGGCCATCCAAAACCAAAAGGAATCATGATACTACACATTTGAAAGCTACTAAAAGTTTAACAATAAAGAGAAAGGAAAATTTTCAGTTGAATACAGTGATTTCAAAATGGGAGGTTGTGCAGTGGGCTAGAGAAAGTGACCACCAGGGTCTCTTTCTAATGATTACCAAGCTATTGACGTGTCTGGGATTTGATCCAAGGTGTGGAACAATGGTAAGCATTCTCTTTCCCCTGCAACCACCTTTGTGTCAATGAATAAATCCTCCTCTCCACATTCTTCTTCATCTATATATTAATATGGGGTGTCCGTGAGCGCTGTATGTTTATGTGTTGTTAGCCAACGTCTCGGGCTACTTGTGGTCGAAGTGTGGTGTTGGGGTTTGTTGATGGTTACATGTGATGAATTTGTTTTTATGTGTTATGGCCAAGGATGAGGGAGGCGTGAGTTTTCTCCATGGGGTGATTCAAGGGAATATTCTTGTAGCTAAATGGGTAGTCTGATGTTTGAAGGATCCACTCCATCGTAGGTTTTGTTAAGACATAGGTTACATATTATAGAGTGTCTTGTCAATGTTCAAGAATCTTTGGATTATGTGGGGCTATTTTAATACCTTTACATTTTTAAATTGTTGACACTTTCATTTTCATTCAAGTTCAAGAAATGTGTTTGGTTTTGTGAGCTCATAGATATCTAGGGGTAGGATTTCATGAGAAAACCAATTTGGAGCTAGAAGTTGCAAGATACCTATATTGAATACTCTTTCGACTTCCAAATTTGTTTAGTGATTAAGAAGAAGATTTTGTTTTGGTGAGATTTATAGTATGCCAAAAGGAATGATCGGTCATCCCTTAGTCATGAGTATTATATTTATTCTATTGATTGTCTCACCATCATGGATTTGTCCCATTAGGATATTAGCTCTCGGAACCATTAGTGATGCATAGATCATCATTGTGCCCTTTCTTTTATTCATTGTCCCATCAGCATGGAGATCATTATCTTCTTCTAATAAAATGATCTATTAAAAAATAACTCTCACATGCCAAAATCTTTCTGATAATAAAGTTTCTCATCACACCCACTTTCGGTCCATTAATGCTCCCTAGGCGGCATATTTTCTCAAATCTAGCCCATAAAGTTCGCCCTAAATGTCTATCGCCCCCTCCATTTGTTCTCAAACCAAGCATCACATTGTGAATAGTGACTGCAATGGTCACTTTCCAACCAACCCGCATGGCAGCGCAACTACTCTCGTGCTATCACGGATCCTATGACACTTCACTCCGGTGTGCAGTCTTGACATCGCGCAGCTCCCGGGCATAGTAGTTTATACTCCCTCGCCTCCTTTCAACTGCCTAGAGCGCTAAGACTATACTTCCTGTGGCTACTCAGATGGCTGGGCCACCTGTATATGGCTTCTACTGACTACCATTGACTTTTCCTGGGAAGAGTTCGCCATTTAATTTCACCAACTGCACCGCGCCACCATCTGTGATTTCCTTAATAACATACGATCTCATCCAATGCATTCTAAGCTTCTCTGGGAATTTATCAAACTTACTATCATATAACAACACCAAATCATTCACCCTAAATGTGCGCAACTTGATATGTCGATTGCGCTAGGCCTTTTCGCGCTGCTTCTGTACCTGTTGGTAGAATCCAGCCAAAAACTGTTCTTCTTCAAGCTCTTCCAATTGTACGAGCCTCTCCTCCAGGGCTCCACGATCCATCATACCTATGAGCTCTACTATGCACAGACTAGGCATGATGTACTCCATTGGCATTACAACTTCTACTCCATAGACCAGCCTATAAGGCGTCTGTCCCGTCAGTTTCTTGCATGTCATCCTATAAGCCCATAATACTACAGGTATGCGTAGGTCCCAATCGCTTCGATGCACATTGCATACCTTTTTTAGTGCACTGCACACCTTGTTGAACGCTTATGCGTGGATAACCTTTTGTGTGATTATTCTTCCTACATGCTATCTCCCCAACATCGAGAGCCATTTGCACATTTTCCCCCACAACACATGCTTATTGACCATCACTCTCAGCGCGAAATTCATGTGCATCCGCGTAGGTTGTTTTCCATATGCCTGCACCCACATGGCCAGATGTGCGTGTGGACCATCCCATCCATCGTGTTTTTTTGTCAGCCGCACCCTAAGCTTTCCAAATCGTGTTTGCATCATCCTTCTACATTTGGACTAGTCTTCAAAGCTTCCTTTGTGCGTACCCCACCACCTCGCAAGTGTAGCATGTAATACCCAATTCAAGGCCTGGAAACATTGTTTTTCTAGCACTTCCCTTTCAAATTTATCCAAGAAGGTATCTACCTCACTTAACCCATCATAAGTAGGCAGATCTCTCACTTCTGTCGATACGTAGCGCAGTGATCTTGTCATCATATTACATTTCAGCGTGGTTACTTCGTGTAATCGATTCTACCATCGTTATATCTGTTGGGTTGTGTTAAATTATTTCCATGACTGGCTGACGTAGTTAACAGGGGGGTTAGAAGGGGGGCAAAGCCCACCTTTCATTGCACCGATTTTGTATCGGGGGGGGGGGGGGGGGGGGCTCACAGGGGGTTTTGAGTGCATTGCGAAAAATTTTGTTTTTGGACCCTATATTAGGTTGGGCAGACCTACCTATGGTTTTTGCATGATTTTTTGTACATGGTTTTGGATGCAATGGTTTTCAGTCCATGGTATTGGATGCTTTAGCATGTATAAATTTGTATTGTAAAATTGAAAGGAACATAATGAAAAATCAAGTTGGTAGTCCCGATTTTGGGATCCAAGGGAAATCTTTGTGTATATGTGTTTTATGTGTTATGCTCTCGCATTGTTTATTTTCTATGTTTTAGAATTCATATGCAGGTAATTTCTGTACGGGGTTAAAACCTACATTTGGTATCAGAGCTGTTTTGGCTTCAAGGAGATGCCTTTGTTGCTGAGGGGTTTCACTCGAGCCTATGGTAGACCCTACTCAGTGGGAGATATGCGTGATCAATTCTGGTGGTGAAGGAAGATGTCGAGTAGTGGAAAGATAGAGATCGAGAAATTTAATGGTCAAAGTTTTGAGTTATGGAAACTCAAGATGGAGGATCTGTTGGTTGATAAAGATCAATGGGTCATGGTAGATCCAGGTCCTAAACCAATAGGAGTGTCCGATGAAGAATGGAAGTAGTTGGATTAGAAGGCTAAGAGAATAATACGATTATGTGTCTCAGATTTAGTATTGTTTAATGTATCAAGGGAAGCTATGGCGAAGGCTTTGTGGGAAAAGTTAGGGACTTTGTACCAATCTAAGTCTCTGGTGAATAAACTGTTCCTATGAGAAAAGTTGTATAACCTGAGGATGAAAGATCGAGACTCGGTGACAGAACATATGAACGCATTTAATACTGTGGAAAATCAGTTATTATCTGTTGATATTAAAATTTTAGATGAAGATAAGTGCATCAGTTTGTTGTGTTCTCTACTAGATTCGTGGGATAGTCTGGTTATTACAATAGGTAGCAATACAATTGCCTTGTAGTTTGATGAAATAGTATCATCCTTGCTGACGGAGGAGATGAGACAGAAAAATATGGAGAGCTAGAATGGTGATGCCTTGTCTACATGAGGATGGTCTCAGAACAGAAACAAAAATAAGTCATCGAGTGGGAGATATAAATCTCCAGGAAAACCTGTAAAGTTGGTGTGCTGGAAATGCAGAAAGGAAGGGCACTACAAAAGGGACTGTAAATCTAAAGCTCCTGATAAAGGAAAGGGATATGATGATGCTTCTTCTACAGAGGCGAAAATCACCTCAGATGAAATTGGCGATGTGTACTTGGCTTCTTCAAGTATACATGTAGATCATGAGGCATGGTTGATTGACTCAGGTGCATCCTTTCACTTCACTCCCCATAGAGAGTGGTTCTGCGAGTATGAGAAATATGATGGTGGTGATGTCTTCTTGGGGGATGATAAAAAAGCTAGAATCGTTGATCACAGAAAAGTAAAGTTGAAGTTGTAAGGTGGAAGGCTTAGAACATTGTCAGGTGTTGTGCATATTCCTACATTAGCTAGAAATCTATTTTCTGTAAGCAAGCTAGATGATGCAGGTGTAAAATCAGTGTTCGAGAAGGATACCTACAAGATGGTTCGGGGGGCACTGGTATTGATGTATGGAGTTCAAATTGGAACTTTGTACAAGCTACAAGGTAGCACTGTTGTTGATGGGTGCAACAGTTCCATGGTTCTTGAAAGTGGAGCAGAAAATCTAGTGGTCTCTGGAGACCAAACTATGTTGTGGCATCATAGGCTTGGACATATTGGAGAAAAGGGCCTTCGAATACTTCATGATAAATGTATGGTAGAAGGTATAAGTAATAGCTCTCTAGATTTTGATTTCTGTGAAAATTGTGTATATGGGAAGTAGAATCAGGTGAGTTTCCCCTCTAGTGGTAAGAGGGCAAAACAGATATTAGAGCTTGTGCACAGTGATGCGTTTGGACCTGTGAAGGTTCCATCACTGGGTAAGTCTGTGTACTATGTATCATTTATAGATGACTTCTCAAGGAATATATGGATATATTTCCTTAAGAATAAATCTGAAGTCTTTGACAGGTTTAAAGAATTTAAGGCTCTGGTGGAAAACCAGACAAAGAAGAAGATAAAGGTGCTGAGGACAAATAACGGTGGAGAGTTTTGAATTAAGGAATTTGAAGAATTCTGTAAGAAGTGTGGTATAGCACGGCAGGATACTACTCCATATGCACCTCAGCAAAATGGAGTTGCAGAAAGAATGAACAAGACATTGATGGAAAGGGCAAGAAGCATGCTTAGTGGTGCAGGGTTAGGATAGGAATTTTGGGCAGAGGTGATGGAGACAACATGTTACCTGGTCAACAGATCACCTTCAGCAACATTTGAGGATAAGACTCCATAAAAGGTATGGAATGGTAAGAAACACTCTCTTTCACATCTGAGGGTATTAGGATGTGATGCATATGTACATGTTCCAAAGGAGAAATGAACCAAATTGGATAGTCAATTTGAAAAGTGCATCTTTATTGGGTATAAGGATTGTTTAAAGGGTTATAAGCTTTTGAACCCAGTAACAAGGAAGGTTGTGTACAACCGATATGTGGTGCTCAGGGAGGTGAAAGATGTTATTAAACATGAAGTCCAACCAAAGGAACTTGAGAATATAGAGTTTGAGCTTAAGGAGTAAGATTTAGACTCTACAGTAGAGGAGGAATCAGAATATGAAGAGCCACAAACTCTGAGTGTGAGAAGATCAGTTCGAGAAAGAAAGCAGCTAGAAAGGTATAGTCCATATGCTTTATGTTCAAATTTTGCTTTATCTATTACTGATGATGATCCCAGAACTATGAAGGAAGCAGTAGATTTAGAGGATGGTAAATTCTGGAAAGAGGCAATGGATGATGAAATGGCATCTTTGCACAAAAATGAGCCATCTGGTGGAGTTGCCGGTTGGAAGGAAACCCATTGGCAGTAAATGGGTATTCAAGAAGAAGACAAATGCAGAAGGAAAGGTGGAGAAATACAAACCTCGGTTGGTAGCAAAAGGTTATTCCCAGGCGCCGGGAATTGATTTTGGTGATATTTTTTCTCCTGTTGCCAAGGTAGATTCTATTAGATTACTTCTATCTATTGTTGCTGCTTTTGATTTTGAGGTAGAATAGATGGATGTGAAGACAACATTTCTTCACGGGGATCTGGAAGAGGAGATCTACATGAAGCAACCTGAAGGTTTTGCGGTGAAGGGTAAGAAAGAACTAGTATGCAAGTTAAAGAAGTCTTTGTATGGGTTAAAACAATCACCAAGGATGCGGTATCAAAAATTTGATACATTTTTACGGGGACTTGGCTTCACCAGAAGCAAAGTAGATCATTGTGTGTATTTTAAATTAATTGGTGACTATGTTATTTATCTGGTCTTGTATGTGGATGATATGTTTCTAGTTGGAAATGACAAAGAAATTATCCAGGATTTGAAGACCCATTTGTCCTCCAAATTCAACATGAAAGATCATGGTGCTACAAACTATATTTTGGGCATGGAAATTAAAAGAGATCATACAAAGAGGAAGCTCTAATTCAACTAGAGGAAGTATGTCGAGACAATATTGCAAAGGTTTAATATGTAGGATAGTAAACTGGTGAAGGTTCTTATTCCTGTAGGTGTAAAGTTATCAGCTGAATAATATCCCAAAACACAAGAAGAGGAAGAGGACATGTCCCGTGTTCCATATGCAAGTGCAGTCGGTAGCCTGATGTATGTGATGGTATGTACTAGACCAAACATTGCACATACAGTGAGAGTATTGAGTAGGTTTATGTCAAAACCAGGGAAGGAGCACTGGATAATAGTGAAGTGGGTTTTCAGGTATTCGCGTGGCACTAGTGATTATGGTTTGTGTTACCAAGGAAGACCAGGATTGGACAGGGTGTTGGATATTCATGGCTTTGTTGATGCATACCAGGTTGGAGATCTAGATCAGAGAAGATCTACAAGTGGGTATGTGTTTAACATATTTGGAGGTGTAGTCAGTTAGATGAGTAAGAAACAATCTGTAGTGGCAGTATCAACTACAGAGGCAGAATACATGGCAACCACTCATGCAAGAAAGGAAGCAATTTGGTTGCAAAGAATGTGTTCATGTATGGGTATAGTACAGGGAGCTATAGGGATAGACTGTGATAGCCAAAGTGCAATTTTCTTGGCAAAGAACCCTACATATCATTCAAAGACAAAGCACATTGATGTTCGGTATCAGTTTGTGAGGGATATGATAGAAGACAAAAAGGTGTTGCTGGTAAAAATGGACACTTTGAAGAATACTACAGATGCATTGACAAAATCTATGAGGTCTGAGTTATTATCTTGGTGTAGAGAAACAATGGGCATTGCAGGGCTAGATAAATGACTAAGATCTCCTGTGGCCCCTATCAAAAGAAAACAACAAGTGGGAGAATGTTGGGTTGTGTTATATTCTTTCCACGACTAGCTGATGTAGTTAACTGGGGGATTAGAAGGGGGCCAGAGCCCCCCCTTCGTTGCATCAATTACATAGCGGGGGGGTCACATGGGGTTTGAGGGGTACAGGTAATCCCATTCTATGGGGTCTGAGGCAATGCCCCAGAAAATTTTGTTTTTGGACCCTATATTAGGTTGGGTGGACCTACTTATGGTTTTGTGCATGATTTTTTGCACATGCTTTTGGACGCGATGGTTTTCGGTCCATGGTTTTGGACGGGATGGTTTTCAGTCCATGGTATTGGATGCTTTGGCATGTATAAATATGTATTGTAAAATTGAAAGGAATGAAAAATCAAGCTAGTAGTCCCGATTTTGGGATCTAGGGGAAAATCTCTGTGTTTATGTGTTTTATGTGTTACGCTCTAGCATTGTTTATTTTCTGTGTTTTAGAATTCGTATGAAGGTAATTTATGTACGGGGTTAAAACCTACACTATCTCCTCATCTGAATCTGAAGTACAGGAGCTCTCGCACTCTCATGAAATCCTCCCATCCATGGTGGGATTTACCTAGTCTTGCTCTCCCGCTATTATTTTGTAGATGTAGTCGAAATCATGATCATTTTCATAGTCACACACCAGCTCTGTATAGCACGATCCTTTAGCAGTGTCCAGGGGTATAACTACATGTAGCGACTTCTTCTCAAAAATCGTCTTGTGCTTCTTCAGATTAATCACCATGTTCATGTCAGTGGCCCAATCAATTCCTAAAATCATGGGGTAGGGATTGTTGTCATCAACAATCTTTATCACTTCAATGTCTGCTAGCACACTCGCTCATTCAATATCCATAGTAATTCCTTGCAATCTCCCCATGGGTATTATCTGCTGCTGGTTTTCCATTCGCAGCTGAATAGGAGACCATTACTGTGTAGCTCTTCCCATTCGCTCCCATGTCTTCTTCAGCAGAACATTCGCGTATGATCCTAAATCCTGAATTACTTGGTCCATTTCATATTCTCCAATCTACACGGTTAGCCTCATTTCTCTTCTCAATCTTTCGGACTATGCGCAGTTCTCCTGGCGCGATCCCAAAGCATCTGTTAATGAGTTCCTGTAATCCTTTTACAACATTACTGTCATGTAGTAACTCCATACATGTTTCCAGGAATGGCGTGAGCATAGATGGGTCCATCTCTAGCTCCAGTCTATCTTTGCTTCCTAAAGTGGAGGAATCAGTGAAGCTCTTCTTAGCTTCCATAAAGGTTTCCCAGGTGCACTCCAAATCAAACTGCACTTCTTTCGACGGAGTTTTGCTAACCCAAGTACTATCTTCTGGTTGTTTTCCCTTATCATCTCCCATCGTGATTCCACTTTGGAGCACAATGTTCACATTCAGATCTTCCTCATGTGGCTCAGACCTCATCATCTATAGGTTCTGAGTTGGGGGAGGTGGTAGCACTCCCTTGTCGCATATCCTAGCTATCAAAGTAGGACAATATTTTGTCTCATGATCAAACAAGGTGCAATATAAACATGACGGACACGTTGGATTCATACAATCGTGAGCATAATGCCCTGGCCCTTAGAAATTGTAGCATATCAATTGTCCACGACCTCTTCCAGGTCCTCCTTCGCCTCGGCCTTGTTCGCGCTGCTGAAATCCTGTTTGCACCATTCCTGCATTCTAGTCTAGGTGCCGCATTTTGGCTTGAACTCTGTAGGTGGGCATCCAATCCATCATCAAATAATAGCTTCTACAAGTGTGCTCATCGTGTCCCGCCGACCTACAAAAATTACAGAACAATTGTTGCGAATTTTGCATGTACTTTTGTAACAAATGGCAGTTGTCTATAGCATGCTTTCCACCTATTTGACAAATTGTGCACCACAAAGCAGGCATCGCACTAGGTCCTTCTTATGCTTCGAGCCTTAATGGCATTGGTCCTCCTCCTGCGAGGTAATTTGTGAACATTGGGCAATGGTCCTTGTCATGACCCTGACCCTTGTATTTCACGCACCACACCTCTACGCGTACTTCTAATCGAGCTGTCCTGTCCCATTTCAGACTCTGCATCTCAAGGCATAAATTTTTCAGTTGCGCATGGATCTGCTAAAATCCTAAGTTAGGATCCTGCATCAGGTTTTCGTGCAGCCTCATCACGATCTCTAAGGCCTTTGCCTGAGTTGTTAGCTTCTGCTAAGATAGTGCACTCCTTAAATGTGGCATTAGCGATGTTATAAACCATTCACGTTGTTGTCCATCCATCAGATTCATATTAGCTTCACAAATCATACATTTTAGCCTTTGATCCAACTCCCAAGGAGTCTCACCTGGTAGCATCATGATCTCTTTGAATCCAATGATCGACTATGCTTCAGACTTCAGCCTGCTAAATTCCTTATTTAGTGGAATCTGGATATTCGCGATTCTTGCATTCGGATTATCATTAAAATGCTTAATATACCAAGTCAGCACGCAATTCTACAAGGCACTAACCAGTGTCACTTTATTTACATTTTCATCTGTAACTCCTTTCGCTTCCCATACGACTCTTACCACGAACCAAAATTGGTTCGGATCTTCATTTCCCAATCCCTTGAACACAAGAAACTTTATCGTGCTTGCCATATTGAATCGCAGTGGTGGCAGAGGTGGTACGGGTGAAGATGGAGGTGATGGCAGCAAAGCTGGTGGCAGTGTGGGTGGGGGTGGTATGCGCAGAATTCTTTGCCTTATCATTCAATACCATGGACCGAAAACCATCGCGTCCAAAACCATGTGCAAAAAATCATGCAAAAAACAATAGGTAGGTCCACCCAACCTGATATAGGGTCCAAAATCAAAATTTTCCGGGGCGCACTCAAAACCCTCTGTGACACCCCCCCACTACACAATCAACGCAACGAAAAAGAAAAAGGCAAACCCAAATCAAGCAAAAAGGAAAATTTGATAAGGCAAAGAATTTTACAATACATATTTATACATGCCGAAGTATCCAATACCATGGACCGAAAATCGTCCTCTCCAAAACCATGGACCGAAAACCATCGCATCCAAAACCATGGACCAAAAACCATCGCGTCCAAAACCATGTGAAAAAAATCAAGCACAAAACCATAGGTAGGTTTGCCCAACCTAATATAGGGTCCAAAAACACAAAATTTTCCAGGGCGCACTCAAGACCCCTTGTGACCCCCCCCCCCCCCAACTACACAATGGACTCAACGAAAAAGAAAAAGGAAAACCCCAATCAAGCAAAAAGGAAAATTTGATAAGGCACAGAATTCTGTGCATACCACTGAGAGAGAGGCAGTAGCTTCCCTCACTGCTCTCATCACCCCAGTCAAGCAAAAAGAAAAAGAAGGAGGCAAACCCCACTATATTTCAGAACAAGAAAGAGCACAAGAATCAAACAAGGGAAGCCACAAATATCAACAAAAAATCCTATTGAGGTTGAAGATTACCCTACATAAAGAGACAAAATGTGTTCCCCTAAGTCACCAATCACCTATGTAAGGAGGCCTAATACTAGATCAGCTTCCTCAAAAGGTAAGGCAATCCTACAGGATCCACAAAAAAACCTACAAGAAGCAAAAACAGTCCTACAAGATACTCTGCGGAAACTATTGGAGGCACAGAAATTGGAAAGCAAGGTAGGGGAGCAACAAAAAAACAAAATAAGAAGACCCAGAGACAAAGGAACCCAGCCCCCAACCTAACCTGGAATCTTATTACCAGTTTATTGAAGGAGGAAGGGAAATACCTCAAAAATTTGCCATCCTATTGTTTTTCGAACTTGAGAAGGAGAGGGCCAGAACCCACCGATGGCTGCAGATCACCAAATCAAAGAGGGCGAGAGACATTGGCCACATGGAAGAGAAACTCAAAGAAATGGGAAAAGGGCTAAGTGGCTTAAGGGACAAAGAAGAAATAATGAGAAGTCAACCTGAGAGAGAAAATGCATGGCTGAGGGGATAGCTGCGGGAAAGAGAGAACCAACTAGCATGTATGGCTAGCCTCTCCTTGGAGGCCATCTAGTGTAGGATGCCAGCTAAATCCTATGATCTTTACCTCAAAGAACAATGCCTACAGTTTCAAATTAAGACACTAGCACAAAGGGGAACCATGCCATTTTAGGACTACAAGCAGTCTATTGATCTTTGTGATCAAAGTACACTAGAGGATAGGGCCAAAATGGTTGAGTTTTATTTGCACAACATGGCCCTCATAGACATGAATGTTTGGGACCCTAATGCCAAGCTAGGAGATCTACAATTAATGGCTTTGGCATCATGGATGAACCATGAGGAGTCAAGAGATGCAGAGATGAAAAGAATATTGGCCAGAGAGCAAAATGAACCTCTTTTGATCAGAGCTGAACAATCAAATCCCATGGCCCTCATCAGTACCCATAATTTGATTGCAAATGATCCTCAGCTGGCACCTAGATATCTTGTTGCCCAAGAGCAAGCAATTTCACATTTTGAGGATATGTTTAGGCTGCTAGGAGATGATAGTATACATGCCTGCCTAAGGAGATGGAACACACTGCCACATAGCTTGAAGATAAGAGAATATCACTCCCCTCAAAGGTTGAGAGAGGCACTCAACAAGACACCTATGTATAAGCAATCTATGTAAAGGTTGAAGGTCAATTGGATAGGCCTAAAACTCAGCCCACCACTACTCTTAGGGATGATAGAAGGGGAAAGAAGAAGAAGAAAAGAGGCAGTGGGAAGAAGTAGAAAAGAAAGCAAGCTTCTATGAACAAGAAGAAGAGACCACAGCAGAGGCATGGAATGTCAGAGAGACTACCAAAGCCATGAAGGACATGAATATTGATTAAGTTGCTCAGAGGATGAGAAAAAATTCAGTAGGGGGGTGATGATGAGCCTCATCATTGGGTAATTATATGGGCCTTAATTCACCTCATAGCTTAGTCAAACCAACTATTCTCATAAATTATTGCACACTTTTGATTATATTTTGTTTATGAGATGAGTTAGAGTTGGATATTTTGCTTTGTGGTCTAATGTGCATTTAATGCAGGATTAAATGAGAAAATAAAGGAATTTTGGCAAAGACCTTGGTCAAAAATCAAACGGGACAAGGGAGAGTAATTATAGGAGGAAAATCCTCCTCATTTACTACCCCTCCTTTCAAATATTTCTCATCATCTCGAAGTGCAAACAGCCAAATCATGAGGACTAGAAGGTAAGTGAGCAAGTGAAAGAAAAAGCACCAGTTTATCTCGAGTTTGGTATCCAAGCATCCCTAATTTTAAGGAATTTGTTGGAGACTTCAGATGTATAAATAGAGAGGCCTAGGAACTCAGTACGATTCAGATTTTTTATTGTAAAACTCTACTCTATTTTCAAGCTGCAAGGCTTGTGACAATTTTTGATGTAATCCATTGTTTTGATAATAAGAATGAGTTTTGTTCTGAGCCAGCACTGAGTTAAATCAGAGGGTTGAAGCACTTGGGTTAGCACCCAACCCTAGCAGCCAAGGCTCCTATTTATTTTACATGTATGCTAGCATAGATTCATAGTTTAATTGTTCATTTGCTTAGTAGTTGCATTTCCATTACAACAGTGTAGATTAGATTGGTTGTATGATAGTTTTCTTCCATTTGTGCCTTATTTCAATTATATGTTTAGTAAGGAGAAAGAGGATAAACATAAGGTTGTCAATAGGTGTCTCAGCCTCACTTCCTCCCTCTCAGACCATGACTTGAGGAAGAGACCCTTCAGCGGCCCCAAAAACATAGATTTCTTGTTCTTGCATGAGCCTTGGAGTTTGTTGTCTTTGATTTGGTATTTGGCTCATGTTGCAAGGTAGATTTCATTGTCATCTCTTTCCATCTCCATTTATGCAATAAGATCTCACTCATGCTTTCATTCCATTCAACAATTTTCTTCATGCATAACATAGGCAATTGATTCATACTTTTCTAGTTTATGAAAATTTGTCTTGTTGCATAGTTCTTGCAAGATATACATGTTTTAAGAAAATTAGGTACTTCAGGAAGAGACTCAAACTTCATTGTAGGTTTTAACCCCGTACAGATTTACTTTCATATGAATTCTAAAACATAGAAAATAAACAATGCGAGAGCATAACACATAAAAACACATAAACACAGAGATTTCCCATGGATCCCAAAACCAGGACTACCAGCTTGATTTTTTTCATTATGTTCCTTTCAATGTTATAATACATATTTATACGTGCTGAAGCATCCAAACCCCCCCCCCCCCCCCCCCCCCCCGCTACAAAATAGGCACAATGAAGGGGGGCTCCACCCCCCTCTAACCCCCCAGTTAACTACGTGGGCTAGTACTGGAAAGAATATAACATAACCCAACATTCTCCCACTTGTTGATTTCTTTCCACAGGAGGCCACAAGAGAGCTTAGTCATTTTTCTAGCCCTGAAACGCCCATTGTCTCTCTACACCAAGAGACTTCTCAAAGCTCATAGATTTTGTCAATGTATCTGCAGTATTCTTCAAAGTGTCTACCTTTACCAGCAACACATTTTTATCTTCTATCATATCCCTCACAAAGTGATACTGAACATCAATGTGCTTTGTCTTTGAATGATATGCGGGGTCTTTGCTGAGAAAATTGCACTTTGGCTATCACAACCTATCCTTATAGCTCCATGTAGTAACCCCATACTTGAACACAATATCTACAACCAAAATACTTCCTTGCTTGCATGAGTGGTTTCCATGTATTCTGCCTCTGTAGTGGACAGTGCCACTACAAATTGTTTCTTACTCATCCAATTGACTACACCTCCAAATAGGTTAAATACATACCCACTTGTAGATCTTCTATGATCTATATCTCCAGCCTAGTCTGCATCAACAAAGCCATGAATATCCAACACTCTGTCCAATCCTGGTATTCCTTGGTAGCACAAACAATAATCATTGGTGCCATGCAAATACCTGAAAACATGCTTCACTACTGTCCAGTGCTCCTTCCCTGGTTTTGACATAAACTTGCTCAATACTCCCACTGCATGTGCAATGTCTGGTCTAGTACAGACCATTGCATACATCAGGCTACCGACTGCACTTGCATATGGAACACGGGACATGTCATCTTCCTGTTCTTGTGTCTTGCGACACTTTTAAGTATATAACCTCACACCTACAGGAATAGGAGCCTTCATCGGTCTACTATCCTGCATATTAAACCTCTGCAGTATTGTCTTGACATACTTCCTCTGGTTTAACCAGAGCTTCCTTTCTACTCGATCTCTTTTAATTTCCATGCCCAAAATATAGTTTTCAGCACCAAGATCTTTCATGTCAAATTTGGAGGACAATTAGGTCTTCAAATCTTGGATAATTTCTTTGTCATTTCCAACTAGCAACATATCATCCACATACAAGACCAGATAAATAACATGGTCACCAATTAATTTAAAATACACACAGTGATCTGCTTTGCTTCTGGTGAAGCCAAGTCCCTGTATAAATATATCAAATTTCTGATACCACATCCTTGGTGACTATTTTAACCCATATAGACACTTCTTTAACTTGCATACGAGTTCTTTCTTACCCTTCACTGCAAAGCCTTCAGGTTGCTTCATGTATATTTCCTCTTCGAGATATCCGTGAAGAAATGTTGTCTTCACATCCATCTGTTCTACCTCAAAATCAAAAGCAGCAGCAACAAATAAAAGTAATTTAATAAAAGTTACCTTGGCAACAAGAGAAAAAATATCACCAAAATCAATTCGTGACACTTGGGAATAACCTTTCGCTACCAACCGAGCTTTGTATTTCTCGACCTTTCCTACTGCATTTGTCTTCTTCCTAAATACCCATTTGCTGCCAATGGGTTTACTTCCAGCCAACAACTCCACCAAATCCCAAGCCTCATTTTTGTGCAAAGATTCCATTTCATCAACCATGGCCTCTTTCCAAAGTTTTCCATCCACTGAATCTACTGCTTCCTTCACAATTCTGGGATCATCGTCAGTAACAGATAAACAAAAATGTGAATGGAAAGCAGATGGACTATACCTTTCTGGCTGCCTTCTTTCTCAAACTGATCTTCTCACACCCAGAGTTTGTGGCTCTTCATCTTCTGATTCCTCCTCTACTGTAGAGTCTAATTCTTCCTCCTTAAGCTCAAAATCTATCTTTTCAGGTTCCTTTGGCTAGACTTCATGTTTAATAACATATTTTACCTCTCTGAACACCACATCTTGGATGTACACAATCTTTCGTGTGACTGGATTCCAAACCTTATAACCCTTTAAACCATCGTTATACCCAATAAAGATGCACTTTTCAGATTTACTATCCAACTTGGTTCGTTTCTCCTTTGGAGCATGTACATATGCATCACATCCAAATACCTTCAGATGCGAAAGAGAGGGTTTCTTACCAGTCCATACCTCTTGTGGAGTCTTGTCTTCCAACGCTGATGAAGGTGACCTACTGACGAGGTAACATGTAGTATCCACCGCCTCTACCCAGAATTCCTATCCTAACCCGCACCACTCAGCATGCTTCTTGCCCTTTCCATCAACATCTTATTCATTCTTTCTGCAACTCCATTTTGCTGAGGTGTATATGGAGTAGTATTCTGTTGTGCTATACCACACTTCTTATAGAATTCTTCAAATTCCATGCTGCAAAACTCTCCACCATTATTTGTCGTCAACACCTTTATCTTCTTCTCTCTCTGATTTTCCACCAGAGCCTTAAATTCTTTAAACCTGTCAAAGACTTCAAATTTCTTCTTAAGAGAATATATCCATGTATTCCTTGAGAAGTCATCTATAAATGATACATAGTACACAAACTTACCTCATGATGGAACCTTCACAAGTCCAAACACATCACTGTCCACAAGTTCTAATATCTGTTTCGCCCTCTTACCACCAGAGGGGAAACTCACACGATTCTGCTTCCCATATACACAATTTTCACAGAAATCAAAATCCAGAGAGATATTACTCATACCTTCTACCATACCTTTACCATGAAGTATTCGAAGGCCCTTCTCTCCAATATGTCCAAGCCTTTGATGCCACCGCATAGTCTTCTCTCCAGAGACCACTTGATTTTCTACTCCACTTTCAAGAACCACAGAACTGTTGCACCCATCAACAACCGTGCTACCTTGCAGCTTGTCCAAAGTTCCAATCCGAACTCCCCGCATCAATACCAGTGCTCCCCAAACCATATCGCAGGTATCCTTCTCGCGCACTGTTTTCACACCTGCATCATCCAACTTGCTTACAAAAATTAGAATTTTTGCCAATGCATGAATATGTAGAACACCTAGAAGTGTTCTAACTCTGCCACCTTGCAACTTCAACTTTACCTTTCCACGACCAACGATTTTGGCCTTCCTATCATCCCCCAAGAAGACATCACAACCATCATATTTCTCATACTCGCAGAACCACCCTCTATACAGAGTGAAGTGAAAGGATGCACCTGAGTCAATCAACCATGCCTCATGATCTACATGTGTACTTGAAGAAGCCAAGTACACATCCCCACCTTCATCTGAGGTGGTTGTCGCCCCTGCAGAAGCAGCATCATCAGATCCCTTTCCTTTATCAAGAGCTTTAGATTTATAGTCCCTTTTGTAGTGCCCTTCCTTTCCGCATTTCCAGCACACTGCCTTTACGGGTTTTCTTGGAGATTTAGATCTCCCTCTAGATTTGGACCTCCCACTCGATGTCTTATTTTTGTTTCTGTTCTAGGACCATCCTTGTAAAGACAAGGCATCACCATTCTAGCTCTCCATATTTTTCCATCTCATCTCCTCCGTCAACAAGCCTGAGACTATTTCACCAAACTGCAAGGTAGTTGCATTGCTACCTATTGCAATAACCAAACTATCCCAAAAATCTGCTAGAGAACACAACAAACTGATGCACTTATCTTCATCTGAAATTTTAGTATCAACATATGCTAACTGACTTATAACAATATTAAATGTGTTTAGATGCTCTCTCACCAAGTCTCCATCTTTCATCCTCAGGTTATACAACTTTTTCTGTAGGAACAGTTTATTCACCAGAGACTTAGATTGGTACAAGTCCCTAACTTGTCCCATAAATCCTTCGTCATAGCTTCCCTTGATACATTCAGAAATATTGAATCTAAGCCACACAATCGTATTGTGCTCTTTGCCTTCCGATCCAACTTCTTCCATTCTTCATCGGACACTCCCGTTGGTTTAGAACCCAGATCTACCACAATCCACTTAGCTTTATCCACCAATAGATTCTCCATCTTGAGTTTCCACAACTCAAAACATTGACCATTAAATTTCTCAATCTCTATCTTTCCATTGCTCACCATCTTCTTTCACCACTAGAATCGATCTCGTAGATCTCCCACTTAACAGTGTCTACCACAGGCCCGAGCAAAACCCCTCAGCAACAAAGGCATCCCCTTGAAGCCAAAACTGCTCTGATATCAATGTAGGTTTTAACCCCATACAGAACTTACTTGTATATGAATTCTAAAACACAGAAAATAAATAACGCGAGAGCATAACACATAAAACACATATACACAGAGATTTCCCCTGGATCCCAAAACCGGGATCAAAATCTTGATTTTTTCATTATGTTCCTTTCAATGTTATAATACATATTTATACATCCCGAAGCATCCAATACCATGGACCAAAAACCATCGCGTCCAATACCATGGACCGAAAGCCATCGAGTTCAAAAAACATGTGCAAAAATCATGCACAAAACCATAGGTGGGTCCGCCCAACCTAACATAGCGTCCAAAACCAAAATTTTCTGGGGTTCTGCCTTAGACCCCATAAAGTGGGGTTACAAGTACGCCTCAAACCCCCTGCGACCCCCCCAGTACACAATCGCCGCAATGAAGGGGGGCTTCACCCACCCTCTAACCCCCCGGTTAACTATGTGGGCTAGTACTAGAAAGAATATAACACAACCAAACATTCATCACTAGCAACCACCTTTCACTTCATCCACCTTAGCCATCTCTTGTTCCAGCATCACCCTCACTAGTTTTTTTATCATTTTTCATTGAAATTCCCCTAGATACATTGAGTGAATCTAACCATCTCTTATCTTGGATATTTACTCCTGAGTGCTCCTACATCTTCTAACACCCCATTCTACTCATCACATACCTTTTCCAAGCTTCCCAACACCACCAACACCTCACAATTAGCTCTCGGCTGTATCCTATAGGTTTCCTGTAATTCCTACAAGATCATCCTGTAGGTTTCTAGTACATCTTGTAGGTTTTCGTGAAACAACCTGTTTTGAGGCCAAATTGATGGGAAACCTCTAGGAAGTCACAAAAAGCCTCCTAGGACCCTTCCACACCATACAAATACTCCATAAACCTTCTATCCATCCTCAATCACCTTCCATACACCTGTCACATCCACAAGAACAATTAATTTGTACACTTTATTTTTCCTAAAAAACCAAAAAAAAGTGAAAATAGATTTAGTTTAGTTTTCTTGCTTACACATAAGTATGGTTTTATGCTCTTTACTTCTGTAGCTTAGATAGTAGCATTTGTTTAGTGTTGATTAGAAATTCTACTTAGCATGGTTGTTTAAATGGTTAATTAGGATATGGTGTGATTTAGCATTACATATTGTTTTCTTAATTACTACAGTAGAGTAGCTCTCTTAGAGTAGATTTTCTCTTCTTCCATCAAAGAATCAAGATTCTTCTGACTCTATAGAAGTCTGGCTTGGAATCCCTGGGGTGTCTCGCCAAAAAAACAGTGACAACAGGAAAGACCTTCACTTTTACTTGTGCATATAGCACTGTCACCTCCAAGTTTGTACAAACCCAAGGTTGAAGAGTTGCAACATCCTTGCTGCAATACTGGTGCTCATCAAGTGGCCCTCCTTTAGATGACCCCAAAGTGCTTGTTACTATCAAAAATAGGATGAAACGTCTTGAAAAATTCAAACATAACTACCCATTGTCCCCTAATCCTTGGGCAACTGGAATTTCTAACCCCTCACATTCAAGTTGTCTCGCTGCAGCTTCATCATCTTCCTCTCGACCTAATTTTGTGATTTCTCTTGCACCATCCAAGCATTCGAATAGACCACCTCTTCCCCCTAACCAGTCTCAATCTTCAGCTCCTCCTATTCCTCTTGTTCCACAACTGCCTTCAGTTATGAATGCTTGGGTTAATGTCGGGTATTGTCCCCTTGATTGCTGAGGGGGTTTACACTATTTTCCACCAAAATGTGATCGAAACCTCCCACAGTTCGATAATGAAGGTGATTGAACTATCGAGGATCATGTAATCAAGTTTCACGATTATTTTGAAAATTTAGGTGCTGAATATGATGATCTCTGCATGAGAATGTTTGTACAAAGCTTTGAAGGGGAACATCGCAAGAGGATTAGAACCCTCGCTGCAAATAGCATTAACTCCATGGATAGTTTGGTTTCATTGTTTATACAACAATATGGGGTTAAAAAGAGTAATTAACTTTGACTTACAAAATTTTCCACTTTAAAATTGACATTAGATGAATCTATGTCTGATTTACTAAGTGTTATAACCACTTTCCACCTGCAGTTCTCCCTTTCGATACTTCTGCAATTGTGGTGTTCACTATTGTGCTAGACAACGACCTGTCATATGCTCTAAGGGAAAGAGAACCTGTGACATTAGATGATGCATAAGTTAAATCTTGCACTTGTGAGGGAAATATCATTGCTACAGGAAAAAGGTTGTCCCAGGATACTAACTCTAAAGGTAAGAAAAATGGTACATATGCCTCCCAGCATCTCTCTACCTCTTCCTCTTTGCAATAATAGAAGATTGACGAAATGTCAAAACTTATTAAATCTCTAACCAATAATATTCAAGGCTTACAACTGGGAAACAAACCTATTCCCCCTCTACTTACGAATCCTTTGGTTCAACCCAATTTCCGTCCCAATCCGCGGAATCATAATCCAAATTTTCCCTAGCGCAACCATGGTCCCTTTAACCATCCTCATTCGCAACAAATGTTGAAACAAGGATAGAAGCCTCATGAGACCCCATGAAGAAATAATGCTAATATTATCTAAGAATATGATGACGGCTTGATAAGCTAGCTAATGAGCCTTGAAGAAGGATAATGCCCCAATCTGGATTCTATTAATTTCGTCGACATAGCATCCCCCGATTCTCCTGAGTACATAGAACCAGAATTCTGGGATACCCATCTTCGATGATTTGCAGAACAGTTGGAGGCTCAAATTCAGCATAAATATAATCTTAGGCCCAGGAAGGGGCCGCTACCTCATAAGGAAATCAATCCTCAGCCTCCAATGGCTAAGCCTAGTACCACCTTCTAATAAAAATGCTTCTTTTTATTTTAAACTAAATTTTGAAAGAACCAATAATATTGGCAAGTATGAAGATCTTCTCCTCAGATTAGAAACTATGTGCAAAATTAACATGAAGAATTTATCTATATTTGGTGACTACTAATTGGTAACTAAGTAGGTGAAAAACAAATTTCGGACTAAACACCATCATTTGCATGCCTATAGGAATCAGGTTTCGGACTTAGTCGCTAATTTTTTCTTAGAAGTTAATCAACTACGGTCCCCCGTGTTGAAAATGGCAACAAGAAATGCTAAAAATAGCATTGCTAAAAATAGCATTGCTATAAATAGCAGTCTAGGTACCAATGTTGGACTTAGCAACAAGGAATGAAAAATGGATGTGCTAAAAGTAGCATTGCTATAAATAGCATTTCGGGATACATTCTGATTTTAGTTAGTCCTTGAACTAAAATTGAGAAGTAAAATTTGAATTTGTTCTTCGCAACTATTTGATTAATAATTAATTAATTCATCTTGAGTTAATTAGTTGGAGAAAATCAAACATGAAGTCCATGTGAAGACATGCAACAGTTTCTCCATTGATTGAGGAATTTATCCTTTAGTTAAGGATATGTGGATGAGTTGTACTTTGAGTTGTAATTAGTTAGCTTAGTCAACTGAGTTAAGTCCAGTTAAATTGGTTCTAATAGTTTGTAGAACTAATTGTGAGTTCAGTTAGTTAATGCATGCATGCATGTAACTACTGCACTTCAGATAACTGAATATTCTCTCATGAATAACTCATGCATGTCAGTTCAGCCAGAGACCCAATTGAGATTAGAGGATGGGACAATGTACTATCAGTTGGAGGAATTTTCCCATATAGGAAACTCATCCATGCAGAAGGATCTCATCTCCTTCAGGATTGTGCAGTTAATTCAGAGGTTAGTGAGTGTGTGAAGAGGCCAATTCACACAGGTGGCATCATTGGACCCCAAGGAAAACTGCGCAACGAAATAGGATTCTTGGAGGACTGAGGAAAGGCATATGTGTTGTCTACTCAGTTTGTGAGTGGTATTGAGGGATTGTGCTAAGAGCTGGATAGCCTGTGAGCTAAAGCTTTGTGTAATTCTGAGATAATTTCCACTTGTACGATAATACATATATTGGGGTTTTAGGCTGAGGCTTTCCCCAGATTATTCTTCAGTGTTCATGTGTGATTGCTTTCTCTTCATCAGTTATATGTGTTCTATTTGATCTTGCTCATATTCGATTAAGCTTTCGCAAAGTTTTTTGTAGAAGTAGATCTAGTATTTTACTTTAGTACATTGTATTATCAGGTGATCTACAGGTGGAATTTCTACACACCACAAACAAATCAATTAGATGATGCTTTGCCTGTTACAACAACCAATTTTGTCGCACCACTTAGACTTCAGATTAAGTTTGAGATAAAGGTCCTTTATAGACTCTCCATACCTGACAACATTAAGCATTGGACGATATTTGAGGATGAGCAAGAAATTAATAAGTTTATACAATTGATCGAAGAATTCTTAGACCATTGCATCAATGAAGACACGGAGGGTGATATGCCTCCAGCTTTTGCCTCTCATTTACATTCTAGGATTGAAAACCATAATGTTATTCAGCTGAAAAATAATTGCATCCCCAGAGGATTGATTCCTTTAGAGAAAACTTTCAATCATAATGACGTTGTTGCTTGTCCAGCCCTTAAACCTTTGAATATTGAAGTAGATGTTGTTTACATCTCCGCTACATCTAAGATTAAATTGATTAATTTATCTAAGCTCCCGCCACCTCATATGAAAGAATGTTATATTCATCTTCTCTTAAAATATGCTGACGTCTTTTCCTGGTCATATGAAGGCCTCAAGGCTTATGACCAAAATATACTAAAGCATCAGATTCCCCCAAAAGAGTGAGCTAAGCATTTTAGATAGAAGCCTCATCATATTAACCCGCTTTTACTTCTTCCTATTGAGAAGGAAATCAAAATCTTGATAGATGCCAAGATTATAGTTCCCTTGCGATATTCCACCTCAATCGCAAATTTAGTACCCGTCACAAAGAAAAGTGGTGAAATTAGACTTTGTGTAGATTTCAGGAATCGAAATAGAGCGTCCTTGAAAGATAATTATCCCCACCGTAAAATGGATGCCATTCTATAATCAGTAGTGTGTACTACCTGCATCTCCATGATGGATGGATTCTCTGGTTACAAATAGATAGTTATCCATAGGGATGGCATGTATAAAAATACTTTCACTACTCGTTGGGAAAGGTTCATGTATTAGAAAATGCCTTTGAAGTTAATGTATGTCAAAGCAACATTTCAGCGGGCAATGGATATTTCCTTTTCCAATGAAAAGTATCAGTTCCATGGTCATATATTTAAATGACATGGTTGCCTTCTCTTCCGACGATGACCAACACCTTAGACACCTAGAGGATATCTTCTAGAAGTATCGTAGGTTCAACTTGTTTTTAAATCCGAATAAATCTTTCTTTTTTATGACAAAAGGGAAGTTATTGAGGCATATAGTATCCTGCTAGGGCATTAGGATTGATCCCGAAAGAGTACAAGAAATTCAAACTATTTCTTTCCCTCACACTAAGAAAGAAGTCTAGGCATTTCTAGGGAAAATAAATTTTGTGAGAAGATTCATTCCCAATTTCATAGAAATAATCAAGAATATTACTTGTATGATGAAAAAGGGTAATGATATTCAATGGGATGAAGCATCAAAGAATTATTTCCAAGAAATTAAAAGAGCTATTATGGAGGCTCATGTCCTCATTAGTGAAAATTACATGAAGGATTTCATCATTTTTCCATTTGCTTCTGAGCATACTATCGCTGTAGTCTTGTTGCAAAAGAACCAATATGGGTATGAACAACCCGTTACCTTTTTCAATGAGTTCCTCCAAAATGTTGGGTTGAAATATAATATTATAGAAAAGCAAGCTTATGCCTTAGTAAAAACCCTTAAGGCATTCAAGGAATACATTCTACTGGCTAAATTGATAGTATATCTCCCTCACCCTACTATAAAAGATATACTCTTACAACATGACACTAAGGGTTGAAGGGGAAAATGGATTGCTAAAACCCAAGAATACAATCTGGAATTAAAACCTATTAAAATCATCAAATGACATAGGTTATCTAAGTTACTAATTGAGGAAAACTTTGATTCACTCGGCAACAATTTTATTTCTCTTAAGAGTTCGGTTGCAAAAGGGAAGATCGACAAGAAAAGCAATCACAGTTGTTGCAACCTCAACCCGATCCTACTGCCATTCATCCTAATTTTTTGTCAGCCGATTGGTGCAAGGATATTATTAGTTACCTTCAGACTATGAAGCTGCTCAATTCCTTGAGAAAAGCTATGAAATGTTCTCTTAAATTAAAATCTATTAGTTATTATATTATAGATGGCAGTTTATTCTAGAGTGATCCATTAGGTATCTTATTAAATTGTGTTCTCTTGTCTCAGGTCGATAATCTGATCACTCAAAATCACAGCAAGGTGTGCAGTGGCCACTATTCTTGGTGCTCTACGACCCATAAAATTTTAAGAAGTGACCTTTATTGGGCCACCCTTTTTCATGATGTAAATAGAAAAGCAAGGTCTTGCCACCAATGCCAGATTTTTGTAGAGAAGCAAAACCTCGTTGTGCTGCCCCTTAAGCCTATCGTAACTGAGGTACCTTTCTAGCAATCGGGTCTAGACTTCATTTGGGAAATCCACCCCCCTTCTAGCACTCAACACCATTGGACCATCACCGCAACCGACTATTTTACAAAGTGGGTGGAAGCTGCACCATTGAGAAAGATTAATGATAAGGCTGTAATGGAATTTTTAAATGAGAATATATTCTCTCATTTTGGCCGCCCCTAGAAAATTATAGCTAAAAATGCTAAGCCCTTTTTTTTAGCTGCATTTCATAATTTTTGTAATAACTATGAAATTAAATTGGGGCACTTGACAACTTATTACCCTAAGGGGAATGGGCTCACTGAATCTACCATTACCTCTGGATAGGACCATTTGTTATCGATAGAGTTGAGGAGGAAAACTCATTCTTCGTCAAGAAACTTGAAGGAGAGGAAGTTGGTCATGCCATCAACGGTCAATTCCTCAAAAATTACATTACCTACTAAAGATTTTCCTTTCAAAATAAATAAATAAATAAATATATATATATACGAAATTAAAAAAATAAAATAATAGTAATAACAACTATAAGAAAGAATTAGTAATACATGACATATATAGAATGTGTATATAAACAAATTAAATACATAACGAGAAATAACTTGGAAATGAAATAATTATAATCAAATAATTCTTAACTAATAATAGTTGAGATGTAGGAATGAAACTGTAAACCTTATACAATCTGAAAAATACTAAGAGAAATTTTTAAAATCATGTGAGTTTTCTTTTTCCCATTTAGAAGTAATTAAGTGTTGAATTTTCTATTGTTAATCTATTCATGGTTCCCTAGGTGGTTCTCAAACACAATCAATTTTAAGGTTATGTGATTTGTACACAAAACAAATCTGGATCCCAGTTGATCCCTTGCCTCGTGTCCTGGAGATCACCTAATAACCCTTTTATGTTGGAAACTTCAATAGCACAAGTCGGTAAATAAAATCATTTCCTCTTGTATGAACAAAAAACTATCATGGTCTGTTATCACTAATATTTATCCCAGATTCTTAAGATGGGGTATGCTGACAACTCTGTCCAGGCCATAGACGCTTGCTGGAAGCAGAGCAAGGTCAGTGACATTGAGGGATTCAAGGCACAACCTACCGATTCCCTAGATTTTGGTTAAAGCAAGGTATGTTGATGACTCCACTGGGGCTACAGGCACTCCTTGGAAGTGGAGCGACATCAATGACAATGGAAACCTCCAATGTGGTCCTTTCCACTGTGTCATGCAAATGGAAAGCTATGTAAGAAATTAGTTGAAAATATGATAGACCTTAACGGTTTGGAAAAATAAGAAGCAAAGGAAAATCTTACCAGCGAGGCAATGAATGACTCCATCGAGGCTATAGACAATTGATGATAGTAGAGAAACGTTCGATAGTAACTTCCATGTAAGGGTGTCCTAAAATCTTGTATCTTAATGTTTTCCTTGTCCCGATATCTATATCTTTGCAATATGACAGTCACTTCAGAGGCAATCCTATTACATATACTTTTATCATTTCTCCGGGAGACAAAATTCCCCTTTCGCATCACCTTTTATCTCTTCAGATTTTGTGTTTCATCACCTAACACGTAATAGTTTATTTGGGAAGGGCTCCGGGGTTACTTATAAAAAAATAGTTGTTCATTCGGCATTACACATATAAAGGAAAAATAAATATATCGTAAAATAAATTAAATAATTATTTATGTCTAGGCACATTGAAAAGAAAATGAAATGATAATATAATATTGCATCTCAAGATTCCTTTGCATTCGACATATTTTAAACAAGTAAAATGAGAATTAACCATTTCATTTTAATAAAATTGAAATCACTACATTTTATAAGGTTAATTATGTAAATATGAGTAACACTTTTTCCACAAACATAGCCACAGAACCTCCGTGCTTTGTAATACTTAAACGTTGTACACAATGATAATTCTAATAGCTATCAAAAACCTGAATTCTTTCCTTAATAGGGTTGGAAGAGCTTGCGAGATGAACACTCCCAGTTGTCTCCCATGACAAGATACTTTACAATCCTTGACAAATTCTTCGTAGCAGTGTTATTTGACCTTAAATTCATTCCATACGCTCCTCCAAAATTGTTATCAAGTGCATAAACCTATCCAGTTTGTCCTAAAGAGTCTCACAATGACCCTTGTTATTGCTTTCCACACTTTCCATTGTAGCTAGCTCTTTGTCATAGATGGTCTAGGGAATTGTGTTTTTCCCTATGGTGGTGATTATATCCTTTAATAAAATCTTGTCATTTCTTCATTAATTTTCCCCTTTAATCAATTGCATCGCAAATATTTCCCCTATGTTGTAACTATATGAAACTACCTAATCGGGAGCCTATGTCGTTGATTAATTGCGACTCCATAACACAACCAGAAAAGGCACCTAGCCCACATTCTTGGCTCCTTGCACCAAGAAGCCATCCCCAAATGGAGACAATGTTGTGATAGAATTACACCCCCTACTAAAATATTTCTAAGTATTCCTCTCTGTTGAATTTAAATATGAGGGTAAGAGACCCTTTAGAAAGAGCGATCAGGTATATAGGGAAGATCTCGGTTAATTCAAGATCAATGACTAGAGATTTCCCATCGCATCCCATCTAACACATTATTTCCCTTCCCAAAAATCCCTAGCATGTTTAACACCTGCACAATTTCACGATCAATCATTGGAAAAGATTTGATCTAATGTCTCATAGGCATGCTCACAACATGAATAACACATGCATTAAACATGGCTTTTTAACCTGATCATCCTCCATTGTTTGATCCCTTTTTATCCTATGACTCTTTGCTCCAATCACACTCAGACATGCCCATGAGTTAACATTACCTTGTAGAACCAACGACACGATAATCATTGATCGCCTCGAGAACATCGGTCACAACACTTGAACCTGCGCGCTACTTAACCATCGGCTCACATGCCATGAACGAGACCCACCTTCTGAAGTTGGTGACTTGACCAATAAGAATAGGTCACTTACCTATTACATTAATTATCTTACTAATTTCCCCATAAACCTCTCGGCCGCCATGTAGGTTTTAACCCTGTATAGAAATTACCTGCATACGAATTCTAAAACATAGAAAATAAATAATGCAAGAGCATAATACATAAAAAACACATATACATAGATATTTTCCCCTGGATCCCAAAACTGGGACTACCAGCTTGATTTTTCATTATGTTCCTTTCAATGTTACAATACATATTTATACATTCCGAAGCATCTAATACCATGGACCGAAAAACCATCGCGTCCAAAACCATGTGTGAAAATCATGCACAAAACCATGGCTGGGTCCACCCAACCTAACATAGGTGAAAATCTGAACCCCATAGAGTGGGCTACCTGCACCCCTCAAACCCCCTATGACCCCATCGTTACGCAATCAACACAACAAAGGGGGGGCTCCACCCCACCCCCGTGCCCCCTCTAACCCCTCGGTTAACTATGTGGGCTAGTCATGAAAAGAATATAACACAACCCAACATTCTTCCACTTGTTGTTTTCTCTCCATGGTGGGCCACAAGAGAGCTTAGTCATTTATCCAGCCCTTCAACGCCCATTGTTTCTCTACACCAAGAGAACTTCTCAGAGCTCACAGATTTTGTCAATGCATCTGCAGTATTCTTCAAACTGTTCACCTTTACCATCAAAACCTTTTTGTATTCTATCATATCCCTTACAAAGTGATATTGAACATCAATGTTCTTTGTCTTTGAATGATACGTAGGCTTCTTTTCCAAGAAAATTGCACTTTCGCTGTCATAGTCTATCCTTATAGCTCCTTGTACTAACCCCATACTTGAACAAAATCTCTGCAACCAAACTGTTTCCTTTCTTTCATGAGTGGCTACCATGTATTCTGCCTCTGTAGTTGATAGTGCCACTACAGATTGTTTCTCACTCATCCAATTGAATGCACCTCCAAATAGGTTAAAAACATACCCACTTGTAGATCTTGTCTGATCCAGATCTCCAACCCAGTTTGCATCAACAAAGCCATGAATATCCAACACTCTGTCCGATCCTGGTCTTCCTTGGTAGCACAAATCATAATCACTGGTGCCATGCAAATACCTAAAATACTACTTCATTGTTGTCTAGTGCTCCTTCCCTAGTTTTGACATAAACCTGCTCAATACTCCCATTGCATGTGCAATGTCTGGTCTAGTACAGACCATCGCATACATCAAGCTACCGACTGCACTTGCATATGGAACACGGGACATGTCCTCTTCCTTTTCTTGTGTCTTGGGACACTGTTCATCGGATAACTTTACACCTACCGGAATAGGAACCTTCGCCGGTTTACTATCCTATGTATTAAACCTCTGCAATATTGTCTCAACATACTTCCTCTGGTTTAACCAGAGCTTCCTCTTTGCCTGATCTCTTTTAATTTCCATGCCCAAAATATATTTTACAGCACCAAGATCTTTCATGTCGAATTTGGAGGACAATTGGATCTTCAAATCCTGGATAACTTCTTTGTCATTTCCAACTAGCAACATATCATCCACATACAAGACCAGATAAATAAAAAAGTCACCAATTAATTTAAAATACACAAAGTGATCTACTTTGCTTTTGGTGAAGCCAAGTCCCCATATAAATGTATCAAATTTCTGATACCACATCCTTGGTGTCTGTTTTAACCCATACAGAGACTTCTTTAACTTGCATACCAGTTCTTTCTTACCCTTCATCGCAAAACCTTTAGGTTGCTTCATGTAGATCTCGTCTTCTAGATCCCCGTGAAGAAATGTTGTCTTCACATCCATCTGTTCTACCTCAAAATCAAAAGCAGCAGCAACAGATAAAAGTCATCTAATAGGAGCTACCTTGGCAACAGGAGAAAAAATATCACCAAAATCAATTCCTGGCACCTAGGAATAACCTTTTGCTACCAACCGAGCTTTGCATTTCTTGACCTTTCCTTCTGCATTTGTCTTCTTTTTCAACACCCATTTGCTGCCAATGGGTTTCCTTCCAGTCAGCAACTCCACTAGATCCCAAGCCTCATTTTTGTGCAAAGATGAAATTTCATCAACCATGGCCTCTTTCCAGAGCTTTCCATCCACTGAATCTACTACTTCCTTCACAGTTCTGGGATCATCATTAGTAATAGATAAAGCAAAGTTTGAACAGAAAGCAGATGGACTATACCTTTCTGGCTGCCTTCTTTCTCGAACTGATCTTCTCACACCTCGAGTTTGTGGCTCTTCATCTTCTGATTCCTCCTCTGTTGTAGAGTCTGATTCTTCCTCATTAAGCTAAAACTCTATCTTCTCAGGTTCGTTTGGTTGGACTTCATGTTTAATAACATATTTTACCTCTCTAAACTCCACATCTCAGTTGTACACAACCTTCCTTGTTATTGGGTTCCAAAGCTTATAACCCTTTAAACCATCCTTATACCCAATAAAGATGCACTTTTCAAATTTACTATCCAACTTAGTCCATTTCTCCTTTGGAACATGTACATATGCATTACATCCAAATACCCTCAGATGTGAACGAGAGGGTTTCTTACCAGTCCATACCTCTTGTGGAGTCTTATCCTCCAACGTTAATGAAGGTGATTTGTTGACCAGGTAACATGCAGTGTCCACCACCTATACCCATAATTCTTGTCCTAACCCAACACCATTGAGCATGCTTCTTGCCCTTTACATCAATTTCTTGTTCATTCTTTCTGAAACTCCATTTTGTTGAGGTGTATATGGAGTAGTCTTTTGTCATGCTATACCACACTTCTTATAGAATTCTTCAAATTTCTTACTGCAAAATTCTCCATTGTTATCTATACTCAACATCTTTATATTCTTCTCTGTCTGGTTTTCCACCAGAGCCTTAAATTATTTAAACCTATCAAAGACTTCAGATTTATTCTTAAGGAAATATATCCATGTGTTCCTTGATAAGTCATCTATAAATGATACATAGTACACAAACTTACCCAGTGATGGGACCTTCACAGGTCCAAACACATCACTGTGCACAAGTTCTAATCTCTGCTTCACCCTCTTACCACTAGAGGGTAAACTCACCCGATTCTGCTTCCCATATACACAATTTTTATAGAAATAAAAATCCAGAGAGCTATTACTCATACCTTCTACGATACCTTTACCATGAAGTATTTGAAGTCCCTTCTCTCCAATATGTCCAAGCCTTTGATGCCATGGCATGGTCTTCTCTCCAGAGACCACTAGATTTTCTGCTCCACTTTCAAGAACCACAAAACTATTGCACCCATCAAAAACAGTGCTACCTTGCATCTTGTACAAAGTTCCAATTCAAACTCCCCGCATAAGTTAGGATCCTACATCGGGGTTTCGTGCAGCCTCATCGCGATCTCTAAGGCCTCTACCAAAGTAAATAGCTTCTGTTGAGATATCACACTCCTTAAATGTGGCATTAGTGATGCTACAAACCATTTACGTTGTTGTCCTTCCGTCAGATTCCTATTAGCTTCGTGAATCGTACATTTCATCCTTTGATCCAACTCCCAAGGAGTCTCGCTTGGTAGCATCAAAATCTCTTTGAATCCAATGATTGACTGTGCTTTAGACTTCAGCCTGCTAAATTCCTTGTTTAGGATATCCATGATTCTTGCATTCGGATTATCATTAGAATGCTTAATATACCAAGTCAACACGCAATGCTACAGGACACTAAGCAGTGTCACTTTATTTATATTGTCATCTGTAACTCCTTTCACTTCCCATACAGCCCTTACCACGAACCAAAATTGGTCTGGATCTTCATTTCCCAATCCCTTGAACAAAGGAAACTTTATCATGCTTGCCATATTGAATCGCAGTGGTGGCGAAGGAGGTACGGGTGAAGATGGAGGTGATGGAGGCGAAGCTGGTGGCGGTGTGGGTGGGGGTGGTATGCACGGAATACTTTGCCTTATCAAATGGATCACACTTCACGAAGAGACCTTCGCAAGCTCTTCCTCGTCCCCTCGGAGAGGTGAAATAAAGGGGTTGCTCTCTGGTCCCTTACTTCCTTCTTTTCTGTAAGCTTTCCCACTTTGTGTAACCCTGAACATCAATGTAACTACATAATACTCTTTTCACACAATAGCATTTTAATCCAATTATTGAGAGACTTTACGTACTTACCTCACGGTCCTTTGAGAAAACGTCGCTTTACCTCGTTGTATCTGACTGATGTGTCAACCGCAAAGTCAGTAATGAATCCTCCTATAATCTGGTCAAGACAATGATCAACAGTGCATGCGTTCTTATCCTCGAATGCTTACAATCTGCGCACCAACTCTGGGGTCGACACAATAGGACCGTCAAGCTTGCACCTTCCTTGGCTATCTGCTAGTTTCATGATCCACTCATACGACTTAGTAAGGAAAGATGCAAAGAAAATTTTATGGATATCTGTGTACAGGTAGTAGTCTAACCACTCTTCTTTTGACAATCGCAAATTCTTGTTCTCCTGCACCATGAACTTGTGGATTCTTCTTTCCAACTAGCCTTCAATTCCTTCTTAGTTGGATTCCAATGATATGACATCAGACATCTCTATGCAGATTCTGGTCCTGGAAACGGAACCATTTGTTGGCTTGAGAGGGCCTAACCTAGGTTCGAAGTTAATTAGCCAAACAAATTCCTACGCTACTGGCTCTTTCGGCATCAGCTCGTGAAGCACGGACTGAAGTCTCACTTGAAGCAGTATGGGGGGGTGCTGGAACCAAGTTTCCACACCCTTGAGATGTTTGAGTTCTTGATTTAATCCAACTGTTCCTACCTTTGCATAGGTCACTTCGCGCACTGTTTAGACCTACAAGACCTTCACAATCTGTTAGAATCGTCCTTCACAGAGCCCTAACTAGGGGCTGAGATACTTTCACGCTGCTATGGCAGCAATCTACGCTATTTCCCCAAATTACATCGTGTATATTACTTATCTTCTTATAGATGTTAGTTAACTACTAGGCCTCTGCACACTCAGCTGCAGAGCCTTCTCCTACTCTACGACCCAAAGACTCGACTCTACACTTAGATCTTCCGCTATGCTTCTATTTCATGATCATCACTTAAGTTTCTTGTTTTACAACTTAGAGCCTTGCTCTATTTATACAATCCCATGGTTCGCGGACCATGGGTAGATCTATATAGCCGACATTAGATTACAAAATTTAGGGTGGACAACCGTATGGCACTTTTACAAACTACGCACTCTGCGCCAACAAATTGTGGAGTCTTTACATCAGATTTACAACTTTTAAGAAAAATCTAGGCTTTAATCCCAAAAAATTCCCTTGGGGGATCTCGTGCCCAACAAAAGTACACTAATCAGTGTGATCAGTGCTAGAGGATGGGAATGCCTACTCAAGAGATGAAATGCCCTTGTAGCCTCAAGTGACTTTTGAGCCATTTGACAAGTTGGGCATAGACTTCATTGGGCCTATCAACCCTCCTTCAGAGAAAAAACAATACATTATTGTGTGCACTGATTATTTGACTAAGTGGGCTGAAACCAAGGCAATTAAGGCAGCAACAGAAGAGAAGGTGGCTGAGTTTCTAAGGGAGAATGTATTCTACAAATTTGGGTACCCTAGAGAGCTATTCATAGACCAAGGCAACCAGTTTACCTCCAACATTATTGAAGACCTGCTCAGCCATCACAAAATAAAGCATAGGACCTCCACTCCCTATGATCCACAAGCTAATGGGAAAGTGGAGGTGACCAACAGGGCATTGGAGGGAATCTTAACCAAGGTATTGAGCAACAACAGAAAGGATTGGGTAAAAAGACTAGTTGAGGGCACTTGGGCTTATAATACCACATGGAAGACCACCACTAGATCACTCCCTATGATATGGTCTATGGGAGAAAGGCCTTGTCGTCCATTGAGTTTGACTATAACACATTAAGGATGGAATTCCAACTAGATTTGGATCTCAACAATGCACAGAAAGAGAGATTGTTCCAATTGAATGGCTTAGATGAATTCAGAATGCAAGCCCTCCTACATATAGAGATAGTTCAACTTCAGAGGAATATCTAGCATGATAAACATATTAAGGAGAAACAATTTCAGGAGGGTGATTTGGCATTGTTGTATGGTTCTAGGTATAAAGACTTCAAGGGAAAGTTAAGGACAAGATGGCTCGGACCTTATGTTGTGGAAAGATGCCATGATAATGGTTCAGAACAAATTAGAACAATAGATGAAGAAGCCATTCCTTTTCTTATTAATAGGCACTAATTGAAAATGTACAAGAGACCTTTATGAAAACAAGATTTCATTGATAATATCAATAAAATAGTGATGATGGTGGAGAAAGTTGCAGCTCCTCCCTCATTAAGTCACTGAAAAAGAAAAAGAGAGAAAAAGAATAAGGACTCACGTGAAAACCTCCATGAGGTGCCTGAGTCCCATCTTTGGGTTGACAACCTCGTGAGGCGGCGTAATGATGAAGAAAAAAAATAAGAAGATCCCTCGGTGAAAACCTTCCTTGAGGCACCCAGGGCAAACAGCTAGGGTCAAAACCTCTTTGAGGTGGCCTAGTTGTTTTTTAGAGAAAAATATATAATTGTTATTTGCAGGTGGGTGAGAAAGATAGTCAAGGAGAAAAACGAGGATCCAAAGGGAACCCTGCCTCACACATATTCATCTCCTCCACTCCTTACCATGCATCCCTCCATAATTTCTATCATTTTTTCACTCCATTGCTTCAATTTATGCGAAGACTGTGTTTTCTACAGGATCCCCTGAAAACCTACAGGATGATCCTGTAGGAATTACAGTGGCCCAAAAAACCTACAGGAAGAAATCTGAGGAACATGATAGGTTTATTAGGTCCCTAAAATTCACCTTATGCATGATGTAACACCTCACCTCATCCTCCATCATCATCCCTCCACCCACCATTCAAAACAAAAAAAAACAGTTTCAACAGTTTCTCCCAGTCTTAAAAATAAAGGGAAGGGAAAACAGAGTGGAGTAAGAGCATTACCTAAGTATCCATTGCTCTACATACACTCCTACTCCTTATTTCCATTCATTACACCATCCTCATAGCCCCAGCCAACAACATGATTAAATAATTTTGAGGGAGAAGTAGCTGCAGGACATTCTGTAGGAAATCCTGTAGTGGCCTATCCCACAGAATGCCAATCACCAGCAACAGGTCTTCACTAGGATGATCTAGGAGCTCCATAGCAACAACAACATCATATCTTTAGCCACAGATAACTGCAAAAGAAAAGAAACCATTAGCAGACAGCAAGAGGAGGAAAAATAATGGCATGCAGCAAAGAAACAACACAACACCTCCGGTGTCGACAGCTACAACATGGCATCGAAACCACAGGTAAGTATCCCGCTCGCTCACTCATATGCATCATGTAGTCAAAAATTGTAAGGGTTATGAGATAGTTGGTTTATAAGTGAAAAGGTGGCTAGTTAACTTGGCCACCTTCGTTCAGTCAGCACATGTAGAACCGAGTGTCCTCTCACACGTAGCTATAGTCATCTCAAAGACAAAGAAGGAGTAGGAAAAAAAGCACTTAAACTACGGATATACAAGGTGGGAGCTGGTTACGAAGAGTGGTAAATGATGAGGTGCTAGTGGGGACCAACAGTCCAAAAATGGCAACGTACCTCTGCTGCTAGCAAACCACCTCACCTCGAAACACGGTAAAGGGAAATAAAACATCGTTCCCATGCATTCATGCACTTCACCTCCTTGAAACTCCCTCACTCAAGTCGCTCTCATAACCCAGGCCACCTACTGTAAGAAAATATCCATTGTTCTGCATAGGAATTCCTACAGAAGCATGCATAGGGATTCCTACAGGATACACAGAGACAGTCTACAGGATAGGCAGAGAAGAGTTCAAGAGGGTATATAATGGGAATTTTCCACTGCAACCATTCTAAAGAGGTAGGCTCTAAAATTTCATCCCCATTTGCAAGCAAATGAACCAGAGATATTCTAAAATCTAGTGAATTTAGCAACTACGAGAAGTGAATTACATACACAGTCAACTCTGTTTTGCTCCCGCATTTAAAAAAAATTGTGTCAACCCTCTCATTTTCTCCTCAAGCTTCACCAGCAAGATGATGGGAGGTTTTAATATGAGAGAGCCCACAAACACTATAAGAATACAACAACACCCTCAAGTGCTTGAAATCTTTACAAGACACAACTGGATGGTGTTTTTCGAAAAATTCTGAGGGTATGATGATGAGGTGGTTCAAGAATTTTATCACTCCCTCACTCCACACAACAGAATCCATGCCACTATTTTAGTAAGATGCCTCACTATAGATCTCACCCCAAAGCTCAACAGTAGGGTCACCACACTTCCCCTAGGAATTCCATTTAGAAAAGAAGACAATGGAGATAGTCAGGTGGCAAAAAGGAAATTCTTTTTAGAAGGTGAATAACCCACTGAGGACAAAAATGGAGTAAGGAGGGACAGTATGACATACCCATGGAGTGAGGTAGGCTACCAAATCATCAAATACTTCTCATGTGAGAGTAGATATAGTGTTGTTTATGGCTATCATTTCAAGATCCTTGAAGAATCAAGATTTGGGGTAGAAACACCAGTTTACCAAAGACTCAACATACCCTATTTCTTGCTGCAATCACTCATAGACTCCAACAACAAAGTGAAGGAAGGGAATTCCCAACAATTGGCTCACCATCGATTGATTAGGATCCTCATTGAAGATTCCCTCCAAAACATCAGAATCCCTAGAACATGGTCAGTCTTCAAAGACTTGCTAGTAGAGGATGACATCAAAACCCTCACTTATGATGTGAGTCCTTCTGTCATTGAGAAGGAGGCAAAACAAGAAGAGGAAGATACAGAGCTAGCTAAGGATGATATGGATGAAGAAGAAGCTGACACACAGGATCATGATGAAGAGGAAGAAGAAGAGGGAGAAGAGAAGGAGGATGATAATGAAATAGAGGAGGAAACTAAGGAAGAAACCGATAGAGATGATGAAGATCCACAAGAGGAAGAAAACAGGAAAAACATAGAGGAAGAAGGCATTGAAGCAGAAGGGAAAGAACACAAGGAAGAGTCAGCTAGGGTGTATCTAGAGGCCATTTAGAGAGAGGCAGCAACTTCCCTCACTTCTCTCATCACCCCAATCAAGCAAAAAGAAAAAGAAGGAGGAAAACCCCACTATATTTCAGAACAAGAAAGAGCACAATAATCAAACAAGGGAAGCCACAAATATCAACAAAAAATCCTATTGAGATTGAAGATTACCCTACACAAAGAGACAAAATGCATTCCCCTAAGTCATCTATCACCTATGTAAGGAGGCCTAATACTAGATCAGCTTCCTCAAAAGGTAAGGCAATCCTACAGGATCCACAACAAAACCTACAAGAAGCAAAAACAGTCCTACAGGATACTCTGTTGAAACTACAAGAGGCATAGAAATTGGAAAGCAAGGTAAGGGAGCAACAGGAAACAAAATAAGAAGACCCAAAGACAAAGGAACCCAACCCCCAACCTAACCTAGACTCCTACTATCGATTTGTTGAAGGAGGCAGGGTAATACCTCAAACATTTTCCATCCCATTGTTTTTCAAACTTGAGAAGGAGAGGTCCAGAACCCACCGATGGCTATAGATCGCCAAATCAAAGGGGGTGGAAGACATTGGCCACATGGAAGAGAAACTCAAAGAAATGGGAAAAGGGCTAAGTGGCTTAAGGGACAGAGAAGCAATAACGAGAAGTCAACTTGAGAGAGAAAATGCATGGCTGAGGGGACAGCCGCAGGAAAGAGAGAACCAACTAGCATGTATAGCCAGCCTCTCCTCGGAGGCCATCCAGCATAGAATGCCAGCTAAATCCTATGTTCTTTACCTCAAAGAACAATGCTTACAGTTTCAGATTAAGACACTAGCACAAAGGGGAACCATGCCATTTTAGGACTATAGGCAGTTTATTGATCTTTGTGATCAAAGTACATGACAGGATAGGGCCAAAATGCCTAAGTTTTATTTGCACAACATGGCCCTCACAAACATGAATGTTTGGGACCCTAATGCCAAGCTAGGAGATCTACAATTAATGGCTTTGGCATCATGGATTAACCATGAGGAGTCAAGAGATGCAGAGATGAAAAGAATATCGGCTAGAGTCAACTTCTTAAGTTGTTCCTCATGTGCTTTTTGAATATTTTCTATATAAATATGTACCTGTGGATTTGAATATCGACTAGAGTCGACATCCTTGTGCTTACTTGACCATTCCTACATAAATATACTAGAATTAGCAAAGAGGTCTCTCAGTGTTCATTGCCACTATATTTGAATTCTGAAAATTGCACACATACCTGAGCTTCACGGAACAACTCATTAGAATAGGGAATGCCTCCATTTTGAGCAATTATATTGTCTATTTGCTTCAGCAATTCAGTTCTCTGCTTTTCCTTCACTGTTTCTGATGTGGTTTTATTATCGAAAAGGACCTTTGCATCATTGCACTTCCGTAGAATCTCCTGCAGTCATCAACATAGGTTTATATATATAAACAGGTCATTATCTAAATATATTGGTTTGGAAAAAGGAAAACATATAACATAGACTGATTCCAATTTATTGAAGACACTTTTCTAACTCACTTCCATTTCCATGGAAACAAAGGAAGAATAAGTTATAAAGCACAGAATAGTTGTATTTTTTTGCTGACCCATATCACATGATCAACGACAGTTGGCCTAAAATTAACAGGGAAAATAGCATGTTAGATTATTATTGAATATATCGTCATGAAGAAGATCGTTAAATTTCACTACGATTTTTAAAAGTGATTTGTAAGATAATAGTTAAAGTTTATCAAGATTTATAAAATTTAATTATTATTATTATTAGGTTGTTTATTATATTAACATTTATTTTATTTAGGAATCAAACCACATACTCATTATACTCTTCTGATTATCTACAAAATATAAAATTATTAAATACATAATTATTAGGAGGATAGTTAACCTTTATTAAGATTTATTTAATTTGTTAAAATAATTTTAAAAAATTAATATTTTTTTCTATTTTTATATTTAAATAAATTTTTCAAAATTATTATTTAAAAAATAAATAAAATAAAAAATTAAATTAACATTTATAATTTTTTTTTTTAAATAAATTAAATTCTCAGGATTAAAAATTATTAAACCATCTACCAAATTAAAAAATAAAGTGTTAAATTCCAATCCAAGTCACCTACCATTAAAACATGTAAACTCTATTAAATTAAATCTTTATTCCTAAAGACTACTCAAATTCAATAGTGGCAAATTAAAACAACATTCACAAATCAAGATTATAATACACTGACATTAAAACAACTCTATTAAACAAAATCTTTACTGTTGAGCAACGTATATGTTAATGATAGGATTACTCAATTCAACACTCCCAAATTAAGATAACATTAAAAAATCAAGATTATAATATACTAATATTAAGCGTATTATAATAATTTTTAATAATAAATAATTAGTATTAAACTTTATTTCAAGTTATTGTTTTAGTTTAGTCTATTCATTATTAAATTGAAAATATAATAGAGTCTCATATATATATATATATATATATATATAAATTATATTATTTATTATTAATATTCATTATATTTCATTTAAAATGTTTAGCAATATATATATTTAAATTATATTATTTATTATTAATATTCATCATATTTCATTTAAAATGTTTAGCAATATATATATCTGAAGCTCCTTATAAGACATCTCATAGTCGTCTTCTCTCTACTACAGGAGTTCCTTGTCTTGAAACTAAATGATTTCTTCTATTCTATTCTATTTTTCTTAGAACTCCAACAAATAATATAGTGAATATAATAGAACAAATAATATAGTGAATATAATAGAGAATGTCATGTGAAAGAAGGTGAAGGACATTACCAATTTTGTTGAGAAACAATCATTGCACAAACAGTTCAGCATTATGCCATTTATTTGTGAACATAGTTTACAGAATCTATTTTAGAGGTTAAACTCTTTTTCATGAAAAATTCAGAGATGAATATTTTATTTTATTTTTATATTTAACATAAGTAGAAGAACTAACCTTAATGTCAAGTGGGATCTCACACAAGCAGTCTTCTAATGTCTCTTCATTTGCTTCCAACTCATCACCACTAGCAAAGATAAATACCATGTAATTGAGAATTTTTTCACCAAACAACATTTGCAAGGTCTCCAAAGCAGCTACTTCTTCTGGGGTATACCAATTTCTAACGGAAAGTATGAAAAGAACTACATGGACACCCCCCTTTGCGAGGTCAATACATTTGGCAATTTCTTTGCCGATAACGTCCAGATTGACAATCGGGTCAAATAGAACTGCAATGGAGAACTTCTTAACTTAGCTTATTGCCAATTTTACAACATTTAATCATTGAGATGCCACTGCCAACTTTACAAGATTTGTTCATTGAGTCAACACATTCATAGTCGAAGCTCCAAATTACAAAATCAAATCATGGCCAAAACTTATTGATATTGAAAAAAGGGCCATCCAAAACAAAAACGAATCATGATACTACACATTTGAAATCTACTAAAAGTTAAACGATAAAGAGAAAGGAAAAATTTCAATTGAATACAGTGATTTCAAAATGGGAGCTTGTGTAGTGGGCTAGAGAAAGTGACCACCAAGGTCTCTTCCTAATGATTACCAAGCTATTGACGTGTCTGGGATTTGGTCCCAGGTGTGGAACAATGGTAAGCATTATCTTTCCCCCTAACACCCACCTTTGTGTCAATGAATAAATCCTCCTCTCCACATTCTTCTTCATCTATATATTAATATGGGGTGTCCGTGAGTGCCGTATGTTTATGTGTTGTTAGCCAACGTCTTGAACTACTTGTGGTTAAAGTGTGGTGTTGGGGTTTGTTGATGGTTACATGTGATGAATTTGTTTTTTTTGTTATGGCCAAGGATGAGCGAGGCATGAGTTTGCTCCATGGGGTGATTTAAGGGAATATTCTTGTAGCTAAATGGGTAGTCTGATGTTTGAAGGATCCACTCCATGGGAAGTCTTGTTAAGACATAGGTTACATATTATAGAGTGTCTTGTCAATGTTCAAGAATCTTTGGATTATGTGGGGCTATTTTAATACCTTTACATTTTTAAATTGTTGACACTTTCATTTTCATTCAAGTTCAAGAAAGGTGTTGGGTTTTGTGAGCTCATAGATATCTAGCAAAATTGTGGGGTAGGATTTCATGAGAAAACCAATTTGGAGCTAGAAGTTGCAAGATACCTATATTGAATACTCTTTCTACTTCCAAGTTTGTTTAGTGAATAAGAAGAATATTTCTTTTGGTGAGATTTATAGTATGCCAATAGGAATGATTGGTCATCCCTTGGTCATGAGTATTCTATTTATTCTATTGATTGTCTCACCATCATGGATTTGTCCCATTAGGATATTAGCTCTCGGAACCATTAGTGATGGATAGATCATCATTGTGCCCTTTCTTTTATTCATTATCCCATTAGCATGGAGATCATTAGCTTCTTCTAAGAAAAAGACCTATTCAAAAATAACTCTCACATGCTAAAATCTTTATGATAATAAAGTTTCTCATAATGCCCACTTTTAGTCCATTAATGCTCCCTAGGTAGCATATTTTCCAAATCTAGCCCATAAAGTTTGCCTTAAATGTCTGTCGTTTCTCCATTTAGTCTCAAACCAAGCATCACATCATGAATAGTGACTGCAACAGTCACTTTCCAACCAACCTGTGTGGCAGCGCAACTAACGTCACGTTGTCACGGACCCCACTTCACTTCGGCGCACAGTCTTGACATCGCACAACTCCCAAGCAAAGTAGTTTATGCTCCCTCACCACCTTTCAGCTACCTAGAGTGCTAAGATTGTTCTTCCTGCAGCTAGTCAGATGGCCGAGCCACCTGTATATGGCTTCAACAGACTAAAGTTGACTTTTCCTAGGAGGAGTTCCCCATTTAATTTCACCAACTGCACCGCGCCACCGTCTGTGATTTCCTTAATAACATATGGTCTCATCCAATGCATTCTAAGATTCTCTGGGGATTTATCAAACTTACTATCATATAAAAACACCAAATCATTCAACCTAAATGTGCACAACTTGATATGTCGATTCTGCTAGGCATTTTCGCGCTACTTTTGTACTTGTTGGTAGAATCTAGCAAAAAATTGTTCTTCTTAGAGCTCTTCCAACTGTGCGATCTTCTCCTCTAGGGCTCCATGATCCATCATATATGTGAGCACTTCTATGCATAGACTAGGCATGATGTACTCCATTGGCATTACAGTTTCTACTCCATAGACCAGCCTAAAAGGCGTTTGTCCCGTCAGTTTCTTGCATGTCGTCCTATAAGCCCATGATACTACAGGTACGTGAAGGTCCCAATCACTTTGATGCGCATTTCATACCTTGTTCACTGTGCTGCACACATTGTTGAACGCTTCCATGTTGATCACATTCTGCGTGATTGTTCTTCCTACATGTTGTCTCCCCAACATTGAGAGCCATTTGCACATTTGCCCCTGCAACACATGTTTATTGACCATCCCTCTCAGTGCAAAGTTCATGTGCATCCACGTAGGTTGTTTTCCATATGCCTGCACCCACCTGGCTAGATGCACGTGTGGAACATCCCATCCATCGTGTTTTTCTGTCAACCGCACCCTAGGCTTTCCAAATCATGTGTGCATCATCCTTCTACATTTGCCCCAGTCTTCAAAACTTCCTTTGTGCGTACCCCAGCACCTCGTGGACGTAGCGTGTAATACCCAATTCAAGGCCTGGAAACATTGTTTTTCTGGCACTTCCCTTTCAAATTTATCCAAGAAGGTATCTACCTCAATTAACCCATCATAAGTAGGCAGATCTCTCACTTCTGTCGATACGTAGCACAATGATCTTGTCATCATATTACAATTCAATGTGGCTACTTCATGTAATCGATTCTGCCATCGCCCTATCTATTGGGTTGTGTTATATTCTTTCCACGACTAGCCGACGTCTTTAATCGAGGAGTTAGAAGAGGGGTGAAGCCCCCCCTTCGTTGCATCGATTGCGTAGTGGGGGCGGGGGCGGGGGCGGGGGCGGGGGGGGGGTGGCGCGGGGGTCAGAGGGGGTTTTGAGTGCACCCCTGATTTTATTTTTATTTTTATTTATTTATTTATTATTTATTTATTTATTTATTTATTTTTATTTTTATTTTATTTTATTTTTTTAAATTTTTTTTCGGACCCTATATTAGGTTAGGAGGACCTACCTATGGTTTTGTGCATGATTTTTTCATATGGTTTTGGATGTGATGGTTTTTGGTCCATGGTATTGGATGCTTCCGCATGTATAAATATGCATTGTAAAATTGAAAGGAACACAGTGAAAAATCAAGCTGGTAGTCTTGGTTTTGGGATCCAGGGGAAAATCTCTATGTATATGTGTTTTATGTGTTATGATTTCACATTGTTTACTTTCTTGTGTTTTAGAATTCGTATGTAGGTAATTTATGTACGAGGTTAAAACCTACATTTAGTATCAGAGCTGTTTTGGCTTCAAGGAGATGTCTTTGTTGCTGAGGGGTTTCGCTCGGGCCTATGGTAGACCCTGTTCAGTGGGAGATCTGTGGGATCGATTCTAGTGGTGAAGGAAGATGGCGAGTAGTGGAGAGATAGAGATCAAGAAATTTAATGGTTAGAGTTTTGAGTTATGGAAATTCAAGATGGAGGATCTATTGGTGGATAAAGATCAGTGGGTCGCATTAGATCCAGGTACTAAACCAACGGGAGTGTCCGATGAAGAATGGAAGAAGTTGGATCGGATGGCTAAGAGCATAATACAATTGTGTGTCTCAGATTCAGTATTATTGAATGTATCAGGGGAAGTTATGGTGAAGGCTTTGTGGGACCAATTAGGGACTTTGTACCAATCTAAGTCTCCGGTGAATAAACTATTCCTATGAAAAAAGTTGTATAACCCGAGGATGAAATATGGAGACTCGGTGACAGAAGGTGGCAAGTAGTGGAGAGATAGAGATCAAGAAATTTAATGGTCAGAGTTTTGAGTTATGGAAATTCAAGAGGGGGTTTTGAGTGAACCCTGGATTTTTTTATTTTTTATTTTTTTTTCTGGACCCTATATTAGGTTGGGAGGACCTACCTATGGTTTTTTGCATGATTTTTTTCATATGGTTTTGGATGTGATGGTTTTCGGTCCATGGTATTGGATGCTTCAACATGTATAAATATGTATTGTAAAATTGAAAGGAACACGGTGAAAAATCAAGCTGGTAGTCCCGGTTTTGGGATCCAGGGGAAAATCTCTATGTATATGTGTTTTATGTGTTATGCTTTCGCATTGTTTACTTTCTTGTGTTTTAGAATTTGTATGTAGGTAATTTATGTATGAGGTTAAAACCTGCATTTAGTATCAGAGTTGTTTTGGCTTCAAGGAGATGCCTTTGTTGCTGAGGGGTTTCGCTCAGGCCTATGGTAGACCCTGTTCAGTGGGAGATCTGCGGGATTGATTCTAGTGGTGAAGGAAGATGGCGAGTAGTGGAGAGATAGAGATCAAGAAATTTAGTGGTCAGAGTTTTGAGTCATGGAAATTTAATATGGAGGATCTATTGGTAGATAAGGACCAGTGGGTCGCATTAGATCCAGGTACTAAACCAACGGGAGTGTTCGATGAAGAATGGAAGAAGTTGGATCGGATGGCTAAGAGCATAATACAATTGTGTGTCTCAGATTCAGTATTATTGAATGTATCAGGGGAAGCTATGGTGAAGGCTTTGTGGGACCAATTAGGGGCTTTGTACCAATCTAAGTCTCCGGTGAATAAACTATTCCTATGAAAAAATTTGTATAACCTGAGGATGGAAGATGGAGACTCGTTGATAGAACATATGAACACATTTAATACTGTGGTAAGTCAGTTACTATCTATTGATATTAAAATTTCAAATGAAGATAAGTGCATCAGTTTGTTGTGTTCTCTACCAGATTCATGGGATAGTTTGGTTATTGCAATAGGTAGCAATACAATTACCTTGCAGTTTGATGAAATAGTCTCATCCTTGCTAACGGAGGAGATGAGATGGAAAAATATGGAGAGCCAGAATGGTGATGCCTTGTCTATACGAGGATGGTCCCAGAATAGAAACAAAAATAAGTTATTGAGTGGGAGATCTAAATCTAGAGGGAGATCTAAATCTCCAGGAAAACCTGTAAAGGTGGTGTGCTGGAAATGCGGAAAGGAAGGGCACTACAAAAGGGACTGTAAATCTAAAGCTCCTAATAAAGGAAAGGGATTTGATGATGCTTCTTCTGTAGAGGCGAAAATCACCTCAGATGAAAGTGGGGATGTGTACTTGGCTTCTTCAAGTATACATATAGATCATGGTACATGGTTGATTGACTCAAGTGCATCCTTTCACTTGAGTCCCCATAGAGAGTGGTTCTGCGAGTATGAGAAATATGATGGTGGCAATGTCTTCTTGGGGGATGAGAAGAAGGCTAGAATCGTTGGTTGCAGAAAAGTAAAGTTGAAGTTGCAAGGTTTAAGGGTTAGAACACTTCCGAGTGTTGTGCATATTCCTGCATTAGCCAGAAATCTAATTTTAGTAAGCAAGCTAGATGATGCAGGTGTAAAAGGAGTGTTCGAGAAGGATACCTGCAAGATGGTTTGGGGGGCACTGGTATTGATGTGGGGAGTTCGAATTGAAACTCTATACAAGCTACAAGGTAGCATTGTTGTTGATGGGTGCAACAGTTCCATGGTTCCTAAAGGTGGAGCAGGAAAAAATCTAGTGGTCTCTGGAGAGAAGACCATGCTGTGGCATCAAAGGCTTGGACATATTGGAGAAAAGGGCCTTCGAATACTTCATGGTAAAGTTATGGTAGAAGGTATGAGTAATAGCTCTCTGGATTTTGATTTCTGTGAAAATTGTGTATATGGGAAACAGAATAGGGTGAGTTTCCCCTCTAGCGGTAAGAGGGCGAAACAGATATTAGATCTTGTGCATAGTGATGTGTTTGGACTTATGAAGGTTTCATTATTGGGTAAGTATGTGTACTATGTATCATTTATAGATGACTTCTCAAGGAATACATGGATATATTTCCTTAAGAAGAAATCTGAAGTCTTTGAAAAGTTTAAAGAATTTAAGGCTCTGGTGGAAAACCAGACAGAGAAGAAGATAAAGGTGCTGAAGACAGATAATGGTGGAGAATTTTGTAGCTAGGAATTTGAAGAATTTTGTAAGAAGTGTGGTATAGCATGGTAGAAGACTACTCCATATACACCTCAGCAGAATGGAGTTGCAAAAAGAATGAACAAGACATTGATGGAAAGGGCATGAAGCATGCTCAATGGTGCAGGGTTAGGGTAGGAATTCTAGGTAGAGGCAGTGGAGACAACATGTTACCTGGTCAACAGATCACCTTCATCAACATTGGAGGATAAGACTCCATAAGAGGTATGGACTGGTAAGAAACCCTCTCTTTTACATCTAAGGGTATTTGGATGTGATGCATATGTACGTATTTCAAAGGAGAAACAAACCAAGTTGGATAGTAAATCTGAAAAGTGCATCTTTATTGGGTATAAGGATTATTTAAAGGGTTATAAGCGTTGGAACCCAGTAACAAGGAAGGTTGTGTACAGTCGAGATGTGGTGCTCAGACAGGTGAAAGATGTTATTAAACATGAAGTCCAACCAAGGGAACTTGAGAAGATAGAGTTTGAGCTTAAGGAGAAAGATTCAGACTCTACAACAGAGGAGGAACTAGAGTATGTAGAGCCACAAAATTTGGGTGTGAGAAGATCAGTTCGAGAAAGAAAGAAGCCAAAAAGGTACCATCTTCTTTATGTTCAAATTTTTCTTTATCTATTATTGATGATGATCCCAGAACTGTGAAGGAAGCAGTAGGTTTAGAGGATGACAAACTCTGGAAAGAGGCCATGGTTGATGAAATGGCATCGTTGCACAAAAATGAGGCATGGGATCTAGCGGAGTTTCCGGCTGGAAGGAAACCCATTAGCATCAAATGTGTATTAAAGAAGAAGACAAATGCAAAAGGAAAGGTGGAGAAATACAAATCTCAGTTAGTAGCAAAAGGTTATTCCCAAGTGCCAGGAATTGATTTTGGTGATATTTTTTCTCCTGTTGCCAAGGTAGATTCTATTAGATTACTTCTATCTATTGTTGCTACTTTTGATTTTGAGGTAGAATAGATGGATGTGAAGACAACATTTCTTCACGGGGATCTGGAAGAGGATATCTACATGAAGCAACCTGAAGGTTTTGCAGTGAAGGGTAAGAAAGAACTGGTATGCAAGTTAAAGAAGTCTTTGTATGGGTTAAAATAGTCACCAAGTATGTGATATCAGAAATTTGATGCATTTTTATAGGGACTTGGCTTCACATCCTCATCTTATGCTTTCTAATCTTTCAGACTATGTGCGGTTCTCCTAACATGATCCCAACGCATATGTTAATGAGTTCCTGTAATCCTTTTAGAGCATTATTGTCATGCAGTAACTTCGCACATGTTTCTAGGAATGCGTGAGCATAGGTGGGTCCATCTCTAGCTCCAGTCTATCTTTGGTTCCTGAAGTGGAGGCATCAGTGAAGCTCTTCTTAGCTTCCATAAAGGTTTTCCGAGTGCACTCCAAATCAAACTCTGCTTCTTTCGACGGAGCTTTGTGAACCCAAGTACTATCTTCTGGTCATTTTCCCTTATCATCTCCCGTCACGATTCCACTTTGGAGCACAATTTTCACATTCAGATATTCCACGTGTGGCTTAGACCTCATCATCTGTAGGTTCTAAGTCGGGGAAGGTGGTACAACTCCCTTGTCGCATATCCTAGCTATCAGTGTAGGATAATATTTTGTCTCGTGATCAAACAAGGTGAAATATAAATATGAGGAACACGTTGGATTCATACAATTGTGAGCATAATGCCCTGGCCGTCCACAATTGTAGCATATCAACTATCTGTGACCTCTTCCAGGTCCTCCTCCGCCTCGGCCTCGTCCGTGCCCCGGAAATCCCGTTCGTGCCATTCCTGCATTCTAGTCTAGGGGCCGCATTTCAACCTGAACTCTATAGGTGGGCGTCCTATCCATCATCAACTCATAGCTTCTACAAGTGTGCTCATCATGTCCCGCCAACCTACAAAAATTACAGAACAATTGTTGCGAATTTTACATGTACTTTTGCAACAAATGGCATTTTTTGTAGCATGCTTTCCACCTATTTGACAAATTGTGCACCACAAAGTAGGCGCCGCGCTAGGTCCTGCTTATGCTTCTAGCCTTAATGGCATTGATCCTCCTCCCACGAGGTAATTTTTGAACATCGAGCAGTGGTCCTTGTCATGACCCTGACCCTTGCATTTCATGCACCACACCTCTTCGCGTACTTCTGGTCGAGCTTTCCTATCCTGTTTCAGACTCTGCATCTCAAGGCATAAAATTTTTAGCTGCGCATGGATCTGCTAAACTCCTAAGTTAGGATCCTACAATAGGGTTTTATGCAGCCTCATCACGATCTCTAAGGCCTCTGCCCGAGTCGTTAGCTTCGACTGAGATAGCGCACTCCTTAAATGTGGTGTTAGCGATGCTATAAACCATTCGTGTTGTTGTCCATCCGTCATATTCATATTAGCTTCACGAATCATACATTCAGCCTTTGATCCAACTCCCAAGGAGTCTCACTTGGCAGCATTGTGATCTCTTTGAATCCAATGATCGACTGTGCTTCAGACTTTAGCCTGCTAAATTCCTTATTTAGCGCAATCTGGATATCCGTGATTCTTGCATTCGGATTATCATTAGAATACTTAATATACCAAGTTAGCATGCAATCCTACAAGGCACTAACCAGTGTCGCTTTATTTATATTGTCATCTGTAACTCCTTTCGCTTTCCATACGGCTCTTACCACGAACCAAAATTGATCTAAATCTTCATTTCCCAATCCCTTGAACACAAGAAACTTTATCGTGCTTGCCATATTGAATCGCGATGGTGGCGGAGGTGGTATGGGTGAAGATGGAGGTGATGGTGGCAAAGCTGGTGGCAGTGTGGGTGGGGTTGGTATGCACATAATTCTTTGCCTTATCATCCAATACCATGGACCGAAAACCATCATGTCCAAAACCATGGACCGAAAACCATCGCGTCCAAAATCATGTGTAAAAAATCATGCAAAAAACCATAGGTAGGTCCACCCAACCTAATATAGGATCCAAAAACCCCTCTGTGACTACCCCCCCCGCTATGCAATCGGTGCAACGAAAAAGAAAAAGGCAAACCCCAATCAAGCAAAAAGGAAAATTTGATAAGGCAAAGAATTTTACAATACATATTTATACATGCCAAAGCATCCAATACCATGGACCGAAAACCATCGCGTCCAAAACCATGTGCAAAAGATCATGCACAAAACCATAGGTAGGTCTGCCCAACCTAATATAGGGTTCAAAAACAAAATTTTCCGGGGCGCACTCAAAACCACCTGTGACGCTGCCCCCCCCCCCCACTATGCAATCGGCGCAACGAAAAAGAAAAAGAAAAACCCCAATCAAGCAAAAAGGAAAATTTGATATGGCAAAGAATTCCGTGCATACCACTAAGAGAGAGGCAGTAGCTTCCCTCACTGCTCTCATCACCCCAGTCAAGAAAAAAGGAAAAAGGAGGCAAATCCCGCTATATTTCAGAACAAGAAAGAGCACAAGAATCAAACAAGGGAAGCCACAAATATCAACAAAAAATCCTATTGAGAATTAATATTACCCTACACAAAGAGACAAAATGCGTTACCCTAAGCCACCGATCACCTATGTAAGGAGGCCTAATACTAGACCAGCTTCCTCAAAAGGTAAGGCAATCCTACAGGATCCACAACAAAACCTACAGGAAGCAAAAACAATGCTACAAGATACTCTGCTAAAACTATAGGAGGCACAAAAATTGGAAAGCAAGGTAGGGGAGAAGCAAGAAACAAAATAAGAAGACCCAGAGACAAAGGAACCCAACCCCCAACCTAACCTGGACTCCTGTTACCAATTTATTGAAGGAGGTAGGGTAATACCTCAAAAACTTGCCATCCTATTGTTTTTCGAACTTGAGAAGGAAAGGGCCAAAACCCACCGATGGTTGTAGATCACCAAATCAAAGGGGGTGGAAGAAATTGGCCACATGGAAGAGAAACTCAAAGACATGGGAAAAGGGCTAAGTGGCTTAAGGGACAGAGAAGCAATAACGAGAAGTCAACTTGAGAGAGAAAATGCATGGCTGAGGGGACAACTACAGGAAAGAGAGAACCAACTAGCATCTATGGCTAGCCTCTCCTTGGAGGCCATCCAGCATAGGATGCCAGCTAAATCCTATGCTCTTTACCTCAAATAACAATGCCTACAGTTTCAGAATAAGACACTAGCACAAAGGGGAACCATTCCATTTTAGGACTACAGGCAGATTATTGATCTTTGTGATCAAAGTACACTAGAGGATAGGGCCAAAATGGTTGAGTTCTATTTGCACAACATGGCCCTCATAAACATGAATGTTTGGGACCCTAATTCCAAGCTAGGAGATTTACAATTAATGGCTTTGGCATCATGGACAAACCATGAGGAGTCAAGAGATGTAGATATGAAATGAATATTGGCTAGAGAGAAAAATGAACCTCTTTTGATCAGAGCTGATCAATCAAATCCCATGGCCCTCATCAGTACCCATAATTTGATTGCAAATGATCCTTAGCTAGCACCTAGATATCTTGCTACCCAAGAGCAAGCAATTTCACATTTTGAGAATATGTTTAGTCTACTAGGAGATTATAGTATACATGCCTGCCTAAGGAGATGGAACACACTGCCACACAGCTTGAAGATAAGAGAATATCACTCCCCTCAAAGGTGGAGAGAGGCACTCAACAAGACACCTATGTTTAAGCAATCTATGCAAAGGTTGAAGGTCAATTGGATGGGCCTAAAACTCAGTCAGCCACTACTATTAGGGATGATAGAAGGGGAAAAGAAGAAGAAGAAAAGAGGCAATGGGAAGAAGTAGAAAAGAAAGCAGGCTTCTATGAACAAGAAGAAGAGACCACAACAGAGGCATGGGATGTTAGAGAGGCTACCAAAGCCATGAAGGACATGGATATTGACTAAGTTACTCAAAGGATGAGAAACACTTTCAGTATGGGGGATGATGATGAGCCTCATCATTAGTTAATTATATGGGCCTTAATTCACCTCCTAGCTTAGTCAAACCAACTATTCTCATAACTTATTGCATACTTTTGATTATATTTTGTTTATGAGATGAGTTAGAGTTGGATATTTTTCTTTGTGGTCTAATGTGCATTTAATGTAGGATTAAAGGAGAAAAGAAAGGAATTTTTCCAAAGACCTTGGTCAAAAATCAAATGGGACAAGGGAGAGGAATTATAGGAGGTAAATCCTTCTCATTTACTACACCTCCATTTGAATATTGCTCCATCATCTCAAAGTGCAAACAACCAAATCATGAGGACTAGAAGGCAGCCAAGCAAGTGAAAGAAAAAGTACCAGTTTATCTCGAGTTTAGGAGCCGAGCCTCCCTAATTTTAAGGAAGTCATTGGAGACTTCATATGTATAAGTAGAGAGGCCTAGGACCTTAGTAGGATTCAGATTTTTGATTGTAAAACTCTACTCTATTTTTGAGTTGCAAGGCTTGTGACAATTTTTTATGTAATCCATTGTTTTGATAATAAGAATGAGTTTTGTTCTGAGCCAGCGCTGAGTTAAGTCATAGGGCTAAAGCTCTTGGGTTAGCACCCACCCCCAGTAGCCAAGGCTTCTCTTTATTGTACATGTATGCTAGCATAGATTCATAGTTTAATTGTTCATTTGCTTAATAGTTTCATTTCCATTACAGCAGTGTAGATTAGATTGGTTGTATGATAGTTTGCTTCCATTTGTGCCTTATTTCAATTATCTGGTTAGCAAGGAGAAAAAGGACAACCATAAGGTTTTCAGTAGGTGTCTTGGCCTCACTTCCTCCCTTTGGGACCATGACTTGAGGGGGAGACCCTTCAGTAGCCCCAAAAACACAGATTTCTTGTTCTTGCATGAGCTTTGGAGTTTGTTGTCTTTGATTCGGTATTTGGTTCATGTTGCAAGGTAGATTTCATTATCATCTCTTTCCATCTCCATTTCTGCAATAATATCTCACTCATGCTTTCATTCCCTTCAACAATTTTCTTCATGCATGACATAGGCAATTGATTCATACTTTTCTAGTTTATGAAGATGTGTCTTGTTGCATAGTTCTTTGAAGATACACATGTTTTAAGAAAATCAGGTACTTCAAAAGGAGACCCAGAGTTCATCACTAGCAGCCACATTCCACTTCATCCACCTTAGCCATCTCTTGTTCCACCATCACCCTCACTAGGTTTTTTATCATTTTTCATTGAAATTCCCTTAGATACATTGAGTGAATCTAACCATCTATTATCTTGGATATTGACTCCTGAGTGATCCTACATCTTCTAACACCCAATTCTACTCATCACATACCTTTTACAAGCTTCCCAACACCTCACAATTAGCTCTCAGTTGTATCCTATAGGTTTCCTGTAATTCCTACAAGATCATCCTATAGGTTTCTAGTACATCCTGTAAGTTTTCGTGAAACAACCTGTTTTGAGGCCAAATTGATGGGGAACCTCTAGGAAGTCACAAAAAGCCTCCTAGGACCCTTACACACCATCCAACCACTCCATAAACCTTCTAGCCATCCTTAATCACCTTCCATCCACCTGTCACATCCACAAGAAAAATTAATTTGTACACTTGATTTTGCCTAAAAAACAAAAAAAAAAAATGAAAATAGATTTAGTTTAGATTTTTTGCTTACACATTAGTATGGTTTGATGCTCTTTACTTCTACAGATTAGATAGTAGCATTTGTTTAGTATTGATTTAGAAATTTTTCTTAGCATAGCTATTTAAATGGTTAATTATGATATGGTGTGATTTAGCATTACATATTGTTTTCTTCATTACTGCAGTAGAGTAGCTCTCTTAGAGTATATTTTCTCTTCTTCCATCAAAGAATCAAGATTATTTTGACTCTATAGAAGTCTGGCTTGGAATCCCTGGGGTATCCCGCGAAAAAAACAGTGACAACAGCAAGGACCTTCACTTTTACTTGTGCATATAGCACTGTCACCTCCAAGTTTGTACAAGCGCAGGGTTGATAAGTAAAGCTGGTAGCCCAGGAGTTGTAGTATCCTTGTTGCAATACTGGCACTCCTCAAGTGGCCCTCCTTTAGACAACCCCAAAGTGCTTGTTACTATCACAAATAGGATGAAACATTTTGAAAAATTCAAACATAATTACCTATTGTCCCTTAATCCTTGGGAAAAAGGAATTTCTAACCCCTCGCGTTCAAGTTGTCAAGCTGTAGCTTCATCATCTTCCTCTCAGCCTGATTTTGTGATTTCTCTTGCACCATCCAAGCATTTGAATAGTCCACCTCCTCCCCCTAACCAATCTCAATCTTCAGCTCCTCCTACTCCTATTGTTCCACCTCTGCCTCAAGTTAAGAATGCTTGGTTTAATGCCCAGTATCGTCCGCTTGATTGCCGAGGGGGTTTACACTATTTTCCCCCAAAATGTGATCGAAACCTCCCATAGTTCGATAACAAAGGTGATTGAACTATCGAGGATCATGTAATCAAGTTTCACGATTATTCTGAAAATTTAGGTGTTGAATATGATGATCTCTTCATGAGAATGTTTGTACAAAGCTTTGAAGGGGAACCTCACAAGTGGATTAGAACCCTCGCTGCAAATAGAATTAACTCCATGGATAGTTTCATTTCATTGTTTATACAACAATATGGGGTTAAAAAGAGTAATTAACTTTGACTTACAAAATTTTCCACTTTAAAATTGAGATTAGATGAATCTATGTCTGATTTTAATAAAATATTTACTAAGTGTTATAACCACCTGCCACCTACGATTCTCCCTTCTGATACTTTCGTGTTCGTGGTGTTCACTATTGTGCTAGACGATGACTTGTCATACGCTCTAAGAGAAAGAGAACCTACAACATTAGATGATGCATAAGTTAAATCTTGCACTTGTGAGGGAAATATCATCGCTACGGGAAAAAGGTTGTCCCAGGATACTAACTCTGAAGGTAAGAAAAATGGTACAAATGCCTCCCAGCATCTCTCTGCCTTTTCCTCTTTGCAAGAATAGAATATTGAGGAAATGTCAAAACTTATCAAATCCATAACCAATAATATTCAAGGCTTACAAGTGGGAAACAAATCTATTCCCCTCTACTTATGAATACTTTGGTTTGACCCAATTTTCGTCACAATCCGCGGAACCGTAATCCAAATTTTCCCCAGCGCAACCATGCTCCCTTTAACCATCCTCATTTGCAACAAATGTTGCAGTGAAGACAAAAGCCTCATGAGACCCCATGAAGAATTAATGCTAATATTATCTAAGAATATGATGATGACGTAATAAGCTAGCTAATGAACCTGGAAGAAGGATAATGTCCCAATCCAGATTCTATTAATTCCTTTGACATAGCATCCCCTGATTCTCCTGAGTACATAGAACCAAAATTTTGGGATCCCCATCTTCGATGATTTGCAGAACAATTGGAGGCTTAAATTCAGCATAAATATAATCTTAGGCCCTGGAAGGGGCCACTACCTCATAAGGAAATCAATCCTCAGCCTCCAATGGCTAAGCCTAGTACCTCCTTCTAATAAAAACGCTTCTTTTTCTTTTAAACTAAATTTTGAAACAACCAACAATATTGGCAAGTATGAAGATCTTCTCCTCAGATTAGAAACTATGGGAAAAATTAACATCAAGAATTTATCTATATTTGGTGACTTCTAACTGGTAATCAAGTAGGTGAAAAACAAATTTTGGACTAAACACCCTCATTTGCTTGCCTATAGGAATCAGGTTTGGGACTTAGTCGCTAATTTTTTCTTAGCAATTAATCAACTACGGTCCCCCATGTTGAAAATGGCAACGAGAAATGCTAAAAATAGCATTGCTATAAATAGCAGTTCAGGTACCAGTGTTGGACATAGCAACAAGGAATAAAAAATGGAAGTGATAAAAATAGCATTGCTATAAAATAGCATTTTAGGATACCTTCCTATTTTAGTTAGTCCCTGAACTAAGATTGAGAAGTAAAATTCGAATTTGTTCTACGCAGTTGTTTGATTGATATTAATTAATTCATCTTGAGTTAATTAGTTGGAGAAAATCAAACATCAAGTCTATGTGAAGACATGCAATAGTTTCTCCATTGATTGAGGAATGTATCCCTTAGTTAAGGAGATGAGGATGAGTTGTAATTAGTTAGCTCAGTTAACTGAGTTAAGTCTAGTTAGATTAGTTCTAACAGTTTGTAGAATTAATTGTGAGTTTAGTTAGTTAATACATGCATGCATGTAACTACTGCACTTTATATAACTAAATATTCTCTCATGAATAACTCATGCATGTCAGTTCAATCAGAGACCTAGTTGAAATCAGAGGATGGGATAGTGTACTGTCAATTGGACGAATTTTCTTATATAGGAAACTCATCCATGGAGAAGGATCTCATCTCCTTCAGGATTGCGCAGTTAATTAGAGGTTAGTGAGTGTGTGAAGAGGCCAATTGATATAGGTGGCATCACTAGACCCCAAGGAAAACTGCGCAAGGAAATAGGAGGCTTGGAGGGCTGAGGAAAGGCATATGTGTTGTCTACTCAGTCTGTGAGCAGTATTGAGGGATTGTGTTGAGAGCTAGATAGCCTGTGAGCTAAAGCTTTGTGTAATTCTGAGATAATTTCCACTTGTATGATAATACCAAGATTAAGGTTTTAGGCTGAGGCTTTCCCCAGATTATTCTTCTGTGTTCATGTGTGATTGCTTTCTCTTCATCTGTTATATGTGTTCTATTTGATCTTGCTCATATTCGATTAAGCTTTTGCAAAGTTTGTTGTAGAAGTAGATCTAGTATTTTGCTTTAGTACATCACATTATCAGGTGATCTATAGGTGGAATTTCTACATGGTATCAAAGCAAAGGTGATCAAAGCAAAGAATAGTATACAAGAAGGGAGAAGTTAGAAGTTTAGAGTTCCTGATTATAGAAATCGAGTTCTTATCACATCTCAATTTCATCAATGGAGGTCAACGATTTGAGACTTGAGTATGCCCTTGATGGCAACTCAAATTATATATCCTGGAAGGATTGCATGGAAGTGGTATTAGAGGACAACGGGTTAAAGGACTTCATTGATCAAGAAGTCCCCAAGCTCGCAGCAACTAGTGCCCAAGAATTGGCGGAATGGAAGAAATGTGTGGCTAAAGCAAGGAGAATCCTCCCGGAGGGAGTTCGAGACCACATTGTCTCGAGCCTCCATGGGAAGGAGACACAATTTTCGATGTGGAAAACACTGAAAGATATATCAGAATAGCAACGATCAGAGGAAGCTGGCACTGAAAGACGAGCTTCAGAAAATCAAGTGTGAAAAGAGCGACACGATCTCTACATTCCTGAACAAGCTCACCATCTGCAGTGATGAGCTTGGAAGTCTAGGGATTACGATAGCCGATGACGACATGGTGAGTCTAGCTACCCTCAGTCTTCCTAAGAGCTAGCATAGCTACCAAGACTTGTAAAATGGAAGAGAGAAGCTGCCAGATTGGGAATGACTTTGGTCAGTTCTGATGAAGGATGAGATAAGGTGAAGCACCAGAGATGGTTCCCCATCCAAGGAGGATGAAGACAATTGCACCTTAGCGAGTAAGGCAAAGAAAGGGAAGGAGAAGGATTCTCATCCCAAACCAAGTTCTTCCTATGATGGGAAGAAGTTTGACAAATAAAAAGTGCGATGCTTTCGTTGTCATGAGGTGGGCCATTTTGCTGCAAATTGTCCACTGAAGAAATCCAAGAAGGGATCCTTGGGAGGATCAGAAGGTGAGGCACTGACCTCACAGTTCGAGTTGGATTTCACACTCATCACATGCATGGTTTCATCCATGGTGGGATGTGGTTGGTTTCTTGATAGTGGAGCTTCCTTCCACATGACCAACAACAAGAGTTTATTTAGTACCTTGGAGGAGAAAGATCTCCAGATACTCATAGCAATGGGTAATGATGAAAAGTATAGTGTCTCAGGAGTAGGCATGGCTGTTTTTTAGAGGGAGCATGGAGCTTACATTACCTTGATTGATGTCAAGTATGTACCAAGATTGAGGAAAAATTTGGTGTCGATCGTAATGCTGGAAGACAAAGGCTATGATGTAGTCTTCAGTAAGGGAAAGGTTTTCCTTAGACACATCACCACTGGACAAGTGAAGTAGATCAGTTCACGAGTCAAGAACCTGTATGCTCTTGAGGTTCAAGATGCATGCAAAGCCTTTAGGAGCAAGGGAACTGTTGGAGACTTTGTGGTTGAGAGGGAGAGTACACTACCTCTCAACATGCAGTGCCAGAAGAAGTCTCAGACAATTGTGGAGGAGCCACGATTGGTGAAGTAGCTTCAAGAGGTTGTGGAGCAGCCACAACTAGAGAAGCCAAGAGGAGATAGAGTGGAAGCATCCGCTCATGCAAAGACCTCTAGTAGGGGAATTTTGAGCCAAGTGGGTAGAGGGATCACATGCAGCCATACCTTGAGGTGAGAGGTGGGGTGATGTGAAGAGATAGTCTCATGAAGGCTGAAATAGGGGTAGGATCCTCAAGTTACACAACCACTTGGATTAGACCTTACTACAGGAGCCCCAATGAGGAGTAGCAGGACTGGCTGAGTGGGTAGAGGTAGATGCGGATGGAGCGGTAGAGAGAGCTACAGTGCAGGAGTTCCAAGATTGTGTAGAGCTAGCAGGCTACAACAATGTGAGAGGCACAAGAATGTTGCACCAGTGTAGGATAGCACAGAGAGGTGTGCAACGGTCCAAGATGCATGGAGTGTTGCAGAAACTCAGAGGTTAGAGAGGGAGGACTTGTCAGTGGCAGAGGGAGTTTCAACATCAGAGGGTGTTTCTATCCTAATAGAGAGGTCAGTTGGGAGTTTTTATGTTTCTGTGTTGATAGAGCAACAACACTAGAGAGTAGTGTTGCATGCAGAACATTCCAAAGGTTCAGGATCGGGTTCGAGTTGAATGCCTTTCTTGTTGAGAGGGAGTGTTGAAAATAGTAGCAAGAAATGCTAAAAATAACATTGCTATAAATAGCAGTTTGAGTACCAGTGTTGGACATAGCAACAAGGAATGAAAAATGGAAGTGCTAAAAATAACATTGCTATAAATAGAATTTCGGGATACCTTCCTATTTTAGTTAGTCCCTGAACTAAAATTGAGAAGTAAAATTCAAATTTGTTCTTAGCAGTTGTTTTATTAATAATTAATCACTTCATCTTGAGTTAATTAGTTCGATAAAATCAAACATGAAGTCTATGTGAAGACATGCAACAATGTCTCCATTGATTGAGGAATTTATCCCTTAGTTAAGGAGATGAGGATGAGTTGTACTTTGAGTTGTAATTAGTTATCTCAATTAATTGAGTTAAGTCCAGTTATATTAGTTCTAACAGTTTGTAGAATTAATTGTGACTTCAGTTGGTTAATGCATGCATGCATGTAACTACTGCACTTCAGATAACTGAATATTCTATCATGAATAACTCATGCATGTCAATTTAGTTAGAGACCCAATAGAGATCAAAGGATGGGACAGTGTACTATCAGTTGGAGGAATTTTCCTATATAGGCTAACTCATCCATGCAGAAGGATCTCATCTCCTTCAAGATTGTGCAGTTAATTCAGAGGTTATTGAGTGTGTGGAGAGGCCAATTCACACAGGTGGCATCACTGGACCCCAAGGAAAACTGCACAAGGAAATAGGAGGCTTGGATGACTGAGGAAAGGAATATTTGTTGTCTACTCAGTCTGTGAGCAGTATTGAGGGATTCTACTGAGAGCTGGATATCCTATGAGCTAAAGAATTGTGTAATTTTGATATAATTTCCACTTGTATGATAATACAGAGATTGGGGTTTTAAGCTGAGGCTTTCCCTGGATTATTCTTCTATGTTCATGTGTGATTGCTTTCTCTTCATCAGTTATATGTGTTCTATTTGATCTTGCTCATATTCGATTAAGATTCCGCAAAGTTTGTTGTAGAAGTAGATCTAGTATTTTTCTTTAGTACATTGCAATGTCAGGTGATCTATAGGTGGAATTTCTACACCCCACAAACAAAATCAATTAGATGATGCTTTGCCTGTTACAACAACCAGTTTTGTCCCACCACCTAGACTTCAGATTAAGTTTGAGATAAATGTCCTTTATAGACCCTCCATACTTGACAACATCAAGCATTGGCAAGTATTCGAGGATGAGCAAGAAATTAATAAGTTTATACAATTGATCGAATAATTCTTAGACCATTACATCGATGAAGACAAGGAGGGTGATATGCCTTCAAATCTTACCTCTCATTTACATTCTAGGATCGAAAACCATGATGTTATTCAACTGAAAAATAATTGCATCCCCAGAGGATTGATTCCTTTCGAGAAAACTTTCGATCATAATGACGTTGTTTCTTGTCCAGCCCTTAAACCTTTGAATATTGAAGTAGAGGTTGTTTACATCTCTGCTACATTTGAGATTAAATTGATTAATTTATCTAAGCTCCTGCCACCTCAGATGAAAGAACGTTATATTCATCTTCTCTTAAAATATGCTGACTTTTTTTCCAGGTCATATGAAGGCCTCAAGGCTTATAACTTGAATATAATAAAGCATCATATTCCCCTAAAAGAGTGAGCTAAGATTTTTAGATAGAAGCTTCTTCATATTAACCCGTTTTACTTCTTCCTATTGAGAAGGAAATAAAAATGCTGATAGATGCCAAGATTATAGTTCCCTTGCAATATTCCACCTCAGTCGGAAATTTAGTACTCGTCACAAAGAAAAGTAGTGAAATTAGACTTTGCCTAGATTTCAGGAATCGAAATAGAGCATCCTTGAAAGATACTTATCCCCACTGTAAAATGGGTGCCATTCTATAACGAGTAGTGGGCACTACCCACATCTCCATGATGGATGGATTCTCTAGTTACAACCAGATAGTTGTCCATAGGGATGGCATGTATAAAAATACTTTCACTAGTCCTTGGGCTACGTTCATGTATTAGAAAATTCCTTTCAAGTTAATGTATGTCGAAGCAAGGTTTCAGCAGGTGATGGATATTTCCCTTTCCGATGAAAAGTGTCAGTTCCATGGTTATATATTTAAATGACATGGCTGCCTTCTCTTTCGATGATGACCAACACCTTAGACACCTAGAGGATATCTTCCAAAAGTATTGTAGATTCAACTTGTTTCTGAATCCGAATAAATCTTTCTTTCTGATGACAAAGGGAATTTTTTGAGTCATATAGTATCCTGCTAGGGTATTAGGATTGATCCCGAAAGAGTACAAGAAATTCAAACTCTTTCTTTCCCTCACAGTAAGAAAGAAGTCTAGGCATTTCTAGGGAAAATAAATTTTGTGAGAAGATTCATTCCCAATTTTGCAGAAATAATCAAGAATATTACTTGTATGATGAAAAAGGGTAATGATATTCAATGGGATGAAGCATCAAATAATTATTTCCAAGAAATTTAAAGAGCTATTATGGAGGCTCACGTCCTCATCAATGAAAATTACACGAAGGATTTCATCATTTTTCCATTCGCTTCCGAGCATACTATCGATGTAGTCTTGTTGCAAAAAAACCAATATGGGTACGAACAAACCGTTAGCTTTTTCAGTGAGTTTCTCCAAAATGTTGAGTTGAAATATAATATTATAGAAAATCAAGCGTAAGCCTTAGTAAAAACCCTTAAGGCATTCAAGGAATACATTCTACTGGCTAAATCGATAGTATATCTCCCTCACCCTACTATAAAAGATATACTCTTACAACATGACACTGAGGCATGAAGGGGAAAATGGATTGCTAAAACCCAAGAATACGATCTGGAATTAAAACCTATTAAAATCATCAAATGACATAGGTTATGTAAGTTACTAACTGAGGAAAAATTTGATTCACTCGGCATCAATTTTATTTCTCTTGAGAGTTCGGTTGCAAAAGGGAAGATCAACAAGAAAAGCAATCACAGTTGTTGCAACCTCAACCAGATCCTGGTGCCATTCATCCTAATTTTTTGTCAGCCAAGTGGTGCCAGGATATTATTAGTTACCTTCAGACTATGAAGCTGCCTAATTCCTTGAGAAAAGCTATGAAATGTTCTTTTCAATTAAAATCTATTAGTTATTATATTATAGATGGTAGTTTATTCTAGAGAGATCTAATAGGTATCCTATTAAATTGTGTTCTCTCGTCTCAGGTCGATAATCTAATTGCTCAAAATCAAAACAAGGTGTGTAGTAGCCACTATTCTTGGCAAGCTACGACCCATAAAATTTTAAGGAGTGACCTTTATTGGGCCACCCTTTTTCGTGATGTAAATAGAAAAGTAAGGTATTGCCACCAATGCCAAATTTTTGTAGGGAAGAAAAACCTCGTCATGCTGCCCCTTAAGCCTATCGTAACTGAGGTGCCTTTCCAGCAATTGGGTCTAGACTTCATTTGGGAAATCCACCCCCCTTCTAGCACTCAACACCATTGGATCATCACCGCAACCAACTATTTTACAAAGTGGGTGGAAGCTGCACCATTGAGAAAGATTAATGATAAGGCCATAATGGAATTTTTAACTGAGAATATCTTCTCTTGTTTTGGCTGCCCCTAAAAATTATAGCTGAAAATGCTAAGCCCTTTTTTTATAGCTGCAATTCATAATTTTTGTGATAACTACGAAGTTAAATTGGGGCACTCAACAACTTATTACCCTAAGGGGAATGGGCTCACTAAATCCACCAATAAGAATATCATTAAAATTTTGAGGAAGTACTTGCATTCAAAAAAATGCAACTGGCATGTGGGACTTAAATATGCATTCTGGGCTTATAGGTTCAGCACCAAAAAGTCCATTGTTACTTCTCCTTTTTAGCTTCTTTACGGGCTAGAGGATGTGTTCCCGTTGTAGCTAGGTACAAAAGTTATGAAAAGCCTCCAAATGATTAACAAGGAAGCCAATGAGTTATAGTGATGAATTAATCAAATGATCTAGCAATAGTAAGAGCAAGTGATATGGCCTTTGAAAGAATAAATCAGCACCAGAATAGATTCAAACAGTATTTTGACAAATAGGCTAAGAACAATTTCTTTTTTCTCCCGGAACTGGGATCCAAAGTGGGACAAGAGGAATGAAGAGCCTGGTAAACACGGGAAGTTTGATAACCTCTGGATAGGACCATTTGTTATCGATAGAGTTGAGGGGGAAAACTCATTCTCCCTCAAGAAATTTGAAGGAGAGAAAGTTGGTCATGCCATCAACGGTCATTTCCTCAAACATTACATTACCTACTGAAGCTTTTCCTTTCAAAATATATATAAATATATATATATATATATATATATATATATATATATATATATATATATATATATATATATATATATATATATATATATATATATATATATAGATATATATATATATATATATGTAATAGTAATAACGACTACAAGAAAGAATTAGTAATACATGACATATATTAGGATCGAATGTGTATATAAACAAATTAAATACAATAACGAGAAATAACTTGGAAATGTGTGTATATATATATATATATATATATATATATATATATATAGATACGAAATAAAAATAAAAAATAATAGTAATAACAAGTACAAGAAAGAATTAGTAATACATGACGTATATATTAGGATAGAATGTGTATATAAATAAATTAAATACAATAACAAGAAATAAATTGGAAATGAAAATAATTATAATCAGATAATTCTTAACTAATAATAGCTGAGATGTAGGAACGAAACTGTAAACCTTATATAATCTGAAAAATACTAAGAGAATATTTTAAAATCATGTGAGTTTTCTTTTTCCCATTTAGAAGTAATTAAGTGTTGAATTTTCTGTTGTTAATCTGTTCACGGTTCCCTAGGTGGTTCTTAAACACAATCAACTTTAAGGTTATGTGATTTGTACACAAAACAAATCTGGATCCCAGTTGATCCCTTGCCTCCTGTCCCGGAGATCCCCTGATACATATGCATCTTTGTAAGTCCTTTGAGACCTTTTTATGTTGGAAACATCAATAGCACAAGTCGGTAAAGAAAAATAATTTCCTCTTGTATGAACAAAAAAATATCATGGTCTGTTATCACTAATATTTATCACAGATTCTTAAGATGGGGTATGCTGACAACTCTATCCAGGCTATAGACACTCACTGGAAGCAAAGAAAGGTCAGTGGCATTGAGGGATTCAAGGCACAACCTACCCATTCCCTACATTTTTCTCAAAGCGGGGTATGTTGATGACTTTACTGGGGCTACAAATGCTCCTTGGAAGTGGAGCAACATCAATGAAATTGGAAACCTCCAATGTGGTTCTTTCCACTGTGTCATGCAAATGGAAAGCTATGAAAGAAATCAGTTGAAAATATGATATACCTTAATAGTTTGGAAAAATAAGAAGCAAAGGAAAATCTTACCAGTGAGGCAATGAATGACTCTGTCGAGGCAACAGATAATTGTTGATAGTAGAGTGAAGTTCGATAGTAAGTTCCATATAGGGGTGTCCTGAAATCTTGTATCTTAATATTTTCCTTGTCTTGATATCTATATATTTGCAATATGACAGTCACCTCAAAGGAAATCCTATTACATATACTTTTATCAATTCTCCGGGAGACAAAATTCCCCTTTCGTATCCCCTTTTATCTCTTCAGATTTTGTGTTTCATCACCTAACACGTAAAAGTTTGGGAAGGGCTTTGGGGTTACCTATAAAAAAATAATTTTTCATTTGGCATACACATATAACGGAAAAATAAATATATAGTAAAATAGATTAAATAATTATTTATGTCTGGGCACATTGAAAAGAAAATGAAATGATAATATAAGATTGCATCTCAAGCTTCCTTTCCATCCGACATATTTTAAACAAGTAAAATGAGAATTAACTATTTCATTTTAATAAAATTGAAACCACTACATTTCATAAGGTTAATTATGTAAATATGAGTAACACTTAGTCCACAAACATAGCCACAGAACCTCTGTGCTTTGTAATACTTAAACGTTGTACACAATGATAATTCTAATAGCTATCAAAAACCTGAATTCTTTCCTTAACAGGGTTGGAAGAGTCTGCGAGATGAACACTCCCAGTTGTCTCCCATGACAATATACTATCCAATCTTTGATAAATTCTTCGTAGTAGTGTTATTTGACCTTAAATTCATTCCATACACTCCTCCAACATTGTTATCAAGTGTATCAACCTATCTAGTTTGTCCTAAAGAGTCTCACAATGACCCTTGTTACTGCTTTCCCCACTTGCCGTTGTAGCTAGCTCTTTGTCACATATCGTCTCGGGAATAATTGTGTTTTTTGCTACAATGGTGATTATATCCTTTAATTAAATCTTGTCATTTCTTCATTAATTTTCCCCTTTAATCAATTGCATCGCAAATATTTCCCCTGTGTTGTAACTGTATGAAACTACCTAATCGGGAGCCTATGTCGTTGATTAATTGCAACTCCATAATTCAACCAGAAAAGGCACCTGTTGGCTTCTTGGGGCCTGACCCAGGTTCAGAAATGTTAGCCAAACAAATCTCGAAACTATCGGCCCTTTTGGTAACAGTTCATGGAGCGCGGACTGAGGTCTCACCCGAGGTAGAATGGGAGGGTGTTAGAACCAGGCTTCCCCACCCTAGGGACGTCTTGATGAGGGCTGGAAGTTCGCGAACCGATACTACGGACTGCACTACTTCCTCGCAACCTTCAGTTCATAGAATCTACAATCGCGCAGTTTGTAAGACGAGTGCGAGTACAATTTACCTTTTCTGTGTTTAATATTATTACAGATCTTGAATTACTTAAGAAGGCACAATGCTTTAAGTTACCATTTAACATGAAAGGCATACGCGTCATCGTAAACCATAAACAAATGCATAAACCAAAATATAGAATAGATATGCAATATTCCAAAATGAACTTATCTTTATTAATGCCTTTTTCCAGTTACAATCCAATTCCTACCCTATGCACACAGCTGCAGGGGTGCGCACACACAGCTAAGGTCTCTACCAGGCCTCCACGCATAGAGCTACGAAGCCTCTATCTCCTACTACAACCCAAAACTCAGACTTACAGACCCAGATCTAATACCACATTTAGACACCCATATTACTTCTTACATCACCAAAAAGCTGCCTTTTATTCTTAGAGCCTCGCTCTTATTTATACATTCCCATGATCCACGGACCATGGCTGGGCTGACACATTCTAGATTAATCTACAATATTTTAGCGCGAACTACTCTTAGACTTGACCCATTACAATTCGTGCTCTGTGCACTTCGTGGAGCTTTTATAATACCAATACCCAAAAATGTGGGTTTTAAGCCCCAAAAATGTTATGCAGGGGATCCGCTACCCAACAACACCTAGCCCACATTCTTGGCTCCTTACATAGAGAAGCCATCCCAAAATGGAGACAATGTTGGGATAGAATCCCACCCCCTACTAAAATATTTCTAAGTATTCCTCTCTCTCAAATTTAAATACGAGAATAAGAGACCCTTTGGAAAGAGTGATCAGGTATATAGCGAAGATCTCAATTAATTGAAGATCAACGACTAGAGATTTCCCATCGCATCCTAGCTAACACATTATTTCCCTTCCCAAAAATCCCCAATGTGTTTAACACTTGCAAAACTTCATGATCAATCATTGGAAAAGATTTGATCTAATGTCTCATAGGCATGCTCACAACATGAATAACACATGCATTAAACATGGTTTTTTAACCTGATCGTCCTCCACCGTTTGATCCCTTTTGATCCAACGGCTCTTTGGTCCAATCACACTTAGACATGCCCATGAGTTAGCATTACCTCGTAGAATCGATGACACGATAGTCATTGATCGCCTCCAGAACATCGGTTGTGACACTTGAACCTGCGCACTACTTAACCATCGACTCCAATGCCATAAGCGGGACCCACCTTCTGAAGTTGGTGACTTAACCAATAAGAATAGGTCACTTACCTATTACATTAATTATCCTACTAATTTCCCCTTAAACCTCTCGGCCGCCATGTAGGTTTTAACGTCATATAGAAATTACTTGCATAGGGACTACCAGCTTGATTTTTCATTATGTTCCTTTCAATGTTACAATACATATTTATACATGTCGAAGCATCCAATACCATGGACCAAAAAACCTTCACGTCCAAAAACATGGAGCAAAAAACCATCGCCCTCGAAACCATGTGTGAAAGTCATGCACAAAACTGTAGGTGGGTCCGCCCAACCTAACATAGGGTCCAAAACCAAAATTTTTCGGGGCACTGCCCCAGACCCCATAGAGTGGGGTTATTTTCAACCCTCAAACCCCCTGTCACCCCCCCACTATGGAATTAGTGCAAGGAAGGGGGGCTCCACCACCCCCCCCCCTAATCCCCCAGTTAACTATGTGGGCTAGTCGTGGAAAGAATATAACACAACCCAACATTCTCCCACTTGTTGTTCTCTTTCCATAGGGGGCCACAAGAGAGCTTAGTCATTTATCCAGCCCTGCAATGCCCATTGTTTCTTTACACCAAGAGAACTTCTCAGAGCTCACATATTTTGTCAATGCATCTGCAGTATTTTTCAAAGTGTCCACCTTTACCAGCAACACCTTTTTTTCTTCTATCATATCCCTTACAAAGTGATACTGAACATCAATGTGTTTTTTCTTTGAATGATATGCAAGGTTCTTTGCCAAGAAAATTGCACTTTGGCTGTCACAGTCTATCCTTATAGCTCCCTGTACTAACCCCATACTTGAACACAATCTCTGCAACCAAACTGCTTCCTTGCTTGCATGAGTGGCTACCATGTATTCTGCCTCTGTAGTTGATAGTGCCACTATAGATTGTTTCTTACTCATCCAACTAACTGCACCTCCAAATGGGTTAAACACATACCAACTTGTAGATCTTCTCTGATCCAGATCTCTAGCCCAGTTTGCATCAACAAAGCCACAAATATCCAACACTTTGTCCAATCCTGGTCTTCCTTGGTAGCACAAAACATAATCACTAATGCCACGCAAATACCTGAAAACCCACTTCACTGTTGTTCAGTGCTCCTTCCCTGGTTTTGACATAAACCTGCTCAATACTCCCACTTCATGTGCAATGTCTGGTCTAGTACAAACCATCGCATACATCAGGCTACCAACTACACTTGCATATGAAACATGGGACATGTCCTCTTCCTCTTCTTGTGTCTTGGGACACTATTCAGCAGATAACTTTACACCTACCAGAATAGGAACCTTCGTCGGTTTACTATCCTGCATATTAAATGTCTGTAATATTGTCTCGACACACTTCCTTTGGTTTAACCAAAGCTTCCTCTTTGCCTGATCTCTTTTAATTTCGATGCCCAAGATATAGTTTGCAGCACCAAGATCTTTCATGTCGAATTTGGAGGACAATTGGGTCTTCAAATCTTGGATAATTTCTTTTTCATTTCCAACCAGCAACATATCATTCACATACAAGACCAGATAAATAACAAAGTCACCAATTAATTTAAAATACACACGGTGATCTGATTTGTTAGAAAGTTACATAATATATTGCAAAAATATAAACACAGAAAATGAATAAAACAAGAGAGACACAGATATACGTGGTTCACCCAGTTTGGGCTACATCCACAGAGAAATAGCCAGTCCTTCTTTCATTATATTATCTAGAAAACTGAAGAGATACAACCTACAGTAGATCCACTATAACTCCCTCTTCGCTCTCAATCTCCTCTCTTTTCCTCACTCTAAATACAGATATACATAGACGCAATACAATTCCCTCATATATAGCGAGGGGTTTCCTTCTAGTGAAAAAAACCCTAAATTAAACATAACTTCTACCGTCAAATCATCCACTTAATTAACGACCCAGATTGACTAGAAATTACTATACTTTTACAAGGCAATTTTACATCTATTTTTAGCTTCGGGGGACCGCCGGCCCCCAGACCCCCTAGCCAGGGGGGTTTAGCCCCCCCGGACTCCTGCGGGGGGGACAAGTCCCCCCCATAACCCCCTGCGCGCGTGGAGGGGTGTACAATATTTTTGGGGTATACATCTGGCTGAAGAATAAAAAAGATAATCAGGCTCCACACCCAACATGCTTTGCTTCTGGTGAAGCCAATTCCCCGTATAAATGTATCAAATTTCTAATACCACATCCTTGGTGACTGTTTTAACCCATACAAAGACTTCTTTAACTTGCATACCAGTTCTTTCTTACTCTTCACTGCAAAAAATTCAAGTTGCTTCATGTAGATCTCCTCTTCCAGATCCCCATGAAGAAATGTTGTCTTCACATCCATTTGTTCTACCTCAAAATCAAAAGTAGCAACAACAGATAAAAGTAATCTAATAGAAGCTATCTTGGCAACAGGAGAAAAAATATCACCAAAATTAATTCCTGGCACCTGGGAATAACCTTTTTCTACCAACCAAGCTTTGTATTTCTCCACCTTTCCTTCTGCATTTGTCTTCTTTTTGAACACCCATTTGTTGCCAATGGGTTTCCTTCCAGTCAACAACTTCACCAAATCCCAAGCCTCATTTTTGTGCAAAGATGCCATTTCATCAACCATGGCCTCTTTCCAAATCTTTTCATCCTCTGAATCTACTACTTCCTTCACAGTTCTGGAATCATCATCAGTAATAGATAAAGAAAAATTTGAATAGAAAGAAGATGGACTATACCTTTCTGGCTACCTTCTTTCTCAAACTAATCTTCTCACACCTCGAGTTTGTGGCTCTTCATATTTTGATTCTTCCTCTGCTGTAGAGTCTGATTCTTCCTCCTTAAGCTCAAACTCTATCTTCTCAGGTTCCTTTGGTTGGACTTCATGTTTAATAACATCTTTTACCTCTCTGAACACCACATCTCGGCTATACACAACCTCCCTTGTTACTGGGTTCCAAAGCTTATAACCCTTTAAACCATCCTTATACCCAATAAAGATGCACTTTTCAGATTTACTATCCAACTTGATTCTTTTCTCCTTTGGAACATGTACATATGCATTACATCCAAATACCCTCATATTTGAAAGAGAGGGTTTCCTACCAATCCATACCTCTTGTGGAGTCTTGTCCTCCAACGCTGATGAAGGTGATCTGTTGACCAGGTAACATGTTGTCTCCATCACCTCTACCCAGAATTCCTATCCTAACCTGGCACCACTAAGCATGCTTCTTGCCCTTTCCATCAACATCTTGTTCATTCTTTCTATAACTCCATTTTGATGAGGTGTATATGGATTAGTCTTCTGCCATGCTATACCACACTTCTTACAAAATTCTTCAAATTCCTTACTGCAAAATTCTCCACTGTTATCTATCCTCAACACCTTTATCTTCTTCTCTGTCTAGTTTTCCACTAGAGTCTTAAATTCTTTAAACCTGTCAAAGACTTCAAATTTCTTCTTAATTAAATATATCCATGTGTTCCTTGAGAATTCATCTATAAATGATACATAGTACACAGACTTACCCAGTGATGGGACCTTTACAGGTCCAAATACATCACTGTACACAAGTTCTAATATCTGCTTCGCCCTCTTACCACTAGAGGGGAAACTCACCCGATTCTACTTTCCATATACACAATTTTCACAGAAATCAAAATCCAGAGAGCTATTACTCATACCTTCTACCATACCTTTACCATGAAGTATTCGAAGTCCCTTCTCTCCAATATGTCCAAGCCTTTGATGCCACAACATGGTCTTCTCTCCAAAGACCACTAGATTTTTTGCTCCACTTTCAGGAACCACAAAACTGTTGCACCCATCAACAACAATGATACCTTGCAGCCTGTACAAAGTTCCAATCCAAACTCCCCGCATCAATACCAGTGATCTATGAACCATCTTGCAGGTATCCTTCTCGAACATTTTTTTTACACCTGCATCATCCAACGTGCTTACAGAAATAAGATTTTTGGCCAATGCAGGAATATGCAGAACACCCGGAAGTGTTCTAAACCTTCCGCCTTGCAACTTCAACTTTAATTTTCCATGACCAATGATTCTAGCCTTCCTATCATACCCTAAGAAGACATCACCACCATCATATTTCTCATACTCGTAGAATCACTCTCTATGGGGAGTGAAGTGAAAGGATGCACCTGAGTCAATCAACCATGCCTCATGATCTACATGTGTACTTGAAGAAGCCAAGTACACATCCCCACCTTCATCTGAGGTGGTTTTCGCCTCTGCAAAAGGAGCATCATCAGATCCCTTTCCTTTATCAAGAGCTTTAGTTTTACAGTCCTTTTTGTAGTGCCCTTCCTTTCCGTATTTCCAGCACACCACCTTTATGGGTTTTCCTGGAGATTTAGATCTCCCTCTAGATTTAGATCTCCCACTCGATGCCTTATTTTTGTTTCTGTTCTGGGACTATCCTCGTATAGACAAGGCATCACCATTCTGGATCTCCATATTTTTTCGTCTCATCTCCTCCATCAGCAAGGATGAGACTATTTCATCAAACTACAAGGAAGTTTCATTGCTACCTATTGCAATAACCAGACTATCCCACAAATCTAGTAGAGAACACAACAAACTGATGCACTTATCTTCATCTGAAATTTTAATATCAATAGATGCTAACTGACTTACCATAGTATTAAATTCGTTCATATTCTTTGTCACCAAGTCTCCATCTTTCATCCTCAGGTTATACAACTTTTTCTGCAGGAACAGTTTATTCACCAGAGACTTAGATTGTTACAATGTCCCTAACTTGTCCCACAAAGCCTTTGCCATAGCTTCCCCTGATACATTCAACATTACTGAATCTGAGACACACAATTGTATTGTTCTCTTTGCCTTCCGATCTAACTTCTTCCATTCTTCATCGGACAATCTCGTTGGTTTAGTACCCGGATCTACCACAATCCACTGATATTTATCCACCAACAGATCCTCCATCTTGATTTTCCACAAATCAAAACTCTGACCATTAAATTTCTCGATCTCTATCTTTCCACTACTCGCCATCTTCTTTCACCACCAGAATTGATCTTGTAGATCTCCCACTGAACAGGGTCTACCACAAGCCTGAACGAAACCCCTCAGCAACAAAGGCATCCCCTTGAAGCCAAAACAACTTTGATACCAAATGTAGGTTTTAACCTCGTACAAAAATTACCTTCATACGAATCCTAAAACATAGAAAATAAAAAATGCAAGAGCATAACACATAAAAAACACATATACATAGAGATTTTCCCCTAGATCCCAAAACCAGGACTACCGGCTTGATTTTTTGTTATGTTCCTTTCAATGTTACAATACATATTTATACATGCCGAAGCATCTAATACCATGGACGAAAAAACCATCGCATCCAAAACCATGTGAAAAAATCATGCACAAAACCATAGGTGGGTCCGCCCAACCTAACATAGGGTCCAAAACCAAAATTGTCTGGGGCGTTTCCCTAGACCCCATAGAATTGGGTTACCTACACCCCTCAAACCCCCTGTCACCCCCCCGCTACACAATCAGCTCAATGAAGGGGGGCCTTCACCACCCCCCCCCCCCCCCCTCTAACCCCCTGGCTAACTACGTGGGCTAGTCGTGGAAAGAATATAACACAACCCAACATGCCATCGTTTTGACATTCTGCCTTGTTGGTTTAGCTTTCCACATGCTCTCTCGTAAATCACGACCATGGTCATTTTGAAATTGCATGGAAAGTATTTGGTCGACACACTCACCATTACTGGCTGATAAGTCATTCCTTTTATTCTCTTGTTTTTAAACCTGTAATTCAACCATACTGATAGCTATGGCCAAGCCACCGAACAAGGAATCCCTCGTGAATGATCTGGCTGGGGTTCAGGACACTAAGTTGTGGCTGCCCGATATCTTGACGTTGAAGAGGACCCTTACCCCTTCAACCCCCATGACGACTGACAACCTATGCCTTCTCAGAACTAGGATTTTGCATGCAAGTCTCCCTCCATTCCATTTCAACATTGACTTGATTATGCTATTGGTCGAGCATTTCAATTCACATTTACAAGAAATTTACTTTAAAAATAGTCACACATTCTTTCTTGGGGTAAACGAAGGGATATTGTCTAAGATGTTTGGTATCCTAGCCCAAGGTATTGACATAACAGAGAAAGTATTAGATAGGGAATTTATCACTTGGGTTGAAGAGGAAAAGCTCGAGTTCCTTAAGAATCTCTTTGAAACCCTTGACCCTGAGTTGAAATTACTATTTCCCATTTCTACTCAGTTGTTTAAACCTTTCTACCAAACCTTGACTTCCCTCATTACTGTCGGTTTTGGTCTCGTTGATGATTCCCAGTTGGACGAGTCAGTATTTTTTTCCATTCATATTATCACCCTTCATCCTTACTAGCAAGCCATAGATTTTGTGAAATACTTAGCTTGCGCCTTTACAATAGACTTATCTACCGCCCTTCCTTTCAGTTCTTGCCACCAATATTCTTACCTTGTACATTTGGTCCTTTACAATTACCCTGCATATTTCATGAGTCTTAAACTTCTTCTGAGCACCACCGACACTAATGGTAAAGAGAAGGAGGTATTCCATTGGATAGATGCAATCTACCCTCAACGCCTCCCTTTATCTTATTCTCAGTATATTGATTGTTTTTCTTACCCCCTGAAGGCTAAAATAACGGAAACAAATGTGGGTAGAATTTTTGAAGAGAAGACCAAAATTCTAAGATTGACTGAATAGGAAAGCACCAGGAGCTGGTTCTTATTTCCTGATTATATAGTGTTATGCATGTATGAATTTGATAATCCACCTTACCGATTAGATAATTATGTTTCTCCTTTATTATTTGTGTATGAAGTTTTAAGGAAAAAAATTATAGTTAATGAATTTCATTTTGTTTCCAAAAAGAAAGGAGCACTGGTTAGTTATCCTTATGTTATTTCTCCTTTAATCACTAAGAATAAAAATTCCATTGATAATTTGGAAAAGAAGATCTCTTCTTCTAGATCCATGCAGGATGCCTGCTGGCACTTTGACTCCTTGGGTGTTATTTTATGACTTAAGAAGCAAGCTGGGTTATCATCTTACATTCACGAAAGCAGGCCCGAGTTGGAAAAGATGGAAAACTTACCAATACTAGCTGAGGAAAATTTGTAGCTAGCATCATCTATAGGGATGACTGAGACATTTGCACAAATTGACTCTAGTCAATCCCAAATTCAAAGAGGTGCCAAAGAAATCGAACACACAGTGTCGTGTTCTATTGTTTCTTCCATCAAATGAAAATCCAAAAGCATGACTCAACTTTATATGATTTGGTGGGTGAAGCCCAAGGAATGTGATGTAGATGCTACTATGTTTGACCAACAGGTCGAGAAGTTGAATGCAGGAATTGGGTAGACTTTGAAGAATGTCAAACCAAAAGACTCAGGGGCATATGCCCTGGACATTTAACACTCATTCACGGAGCAAAGGGAAGTGATATCTTCTATAGCAGATTGAACATAGTTCCAAAGCATTCTCCATCCACAGATACCTCAGCACTTAAAGAAGTGTTACATGTAGCCAGTCCCTGTTTTGTCTTACTACTGATTTTGAGGAAAACGTCTTGAATCTTATAGTGATTAGGGCCAAGATAGGGGAGAACCAACAAATGATCAGAGCTAGGACCCCTAACTATAAACTTGGGCAAGGTATTAGATATTGAGATGATAAATTTACATAGACATGTAGGTGAAATAGTGGTGCGAAAATTGCTAGACTCAACAAGAAACAAAAAAAATGTAGGCTATGCTCGAATAGGTCTCTAAACAGTTGTGTATAGATCGGGTAGGCCATCATAACAAAACCAACCATATCATATAATTGGAAGATATCATCATATGTTAATCAGAATAGCCCCATGATACTTCTCCTCTAAAGAAATTACTAGAGGAGAGGCATAAGGAAGTCAAAGCACTGTAGACGATCCTTAATATCCATGACCACCATCCTCATGTCCTGATACAAGCTTTCAAGATGAGGGAGGATATCGAAACCAGTCTCCAAGAAATGGAGGTTGCCTTGCAAATTAAGGAAGGAGAGGGACAAGATTCTTTCAAACAATTAGAGATGCTCAAGAAAGAATTTCATGAAAAAGAAGAGCGACATCTGGAGCTCTTGACCGAGTATACAATGTAAATTAACAAAGCCCCTAGTTCGACCCCGACCATTGAGTCAGAGGATCCCAATTTATTGCATTTCAAGATCACTCAATTAGAGCTGGATCTATGAACACTCACAGAAGAAAAGGCACAAGTGAATCGTAGGTTCGAAGCCGCAGTAAGGCGAAAGAGTGCCGAAATTAAGAAAATTCAAGCTCTATGAAAGAAAAACATAACAAGGTTAAATATTTGCAATAATTCCTTCCCTTCATTGTGACGGGAAATACTATACTCGTATGGGCCAAAGAGGAGATATGGAGAGAAATTTGGTAGAAGATCACGATGGTCGAGGAATACATGAAGATTTTAGGGGACTCCAAAAAAGATCTAATACAAAGGTGTAGATAGGAGGCTAAATATAAAAATGAAGCTCTAGATAAAAGACAATAGCACCTTGAAGCCGTTATAGATGTGGTCAAAACCTTAGAGAATGTTTCCTCAGAACAAATGGGATTACCTAGTAGGGATGATTGCATCTATTCTCTATGTATGTTAAAGTAAAACTTGATTGAGTTCCAGGTTATGTGAGATGAATTGATAAAGTCATCAAGGAGATAGATCATTTCAGAACTGAGTGGAACTACCTGGGAAGATTTGGTGTGCCTTCATTTTGGAATAAATAAAATTGGGCGATATCATGGCATACTTTCTCTGATCAACTGAAATTCACACCACAAGATTTAGTTTGTTTGAACATGCAAGGAGAAGAGATAATAGACCCTTCCATAGTTGTCAATTCTCTTTTCCAAGACTTTACTCTCCAAGATGGGATAAACAAAATTATACAAAACCTGTCTCCTACTAGGTACTAGATAAGGTCGCGTTTGGTAGTAGTGATCACCAAATACAAAATCGTGCCTTGGTAACCTACTATTGAATGGGACAAGATGGTAAAATTAAAGAATATATTCAAATGTTGTGTCACAGTCGAGAAACTCACTACTACCTCATATTCTGTTAATCGTTACGGACCAACCTAAGGATTGGGATGAAATCCCCTTGATTACAACACATGCGCCAACTTTACGGATGAGGGGGGCACACACACTCTCTCATATGGGGCTCAATAAGAAAGCGAAAGCTCCAAAGTTGCGATGAAACCATAATGTTTAATTATTTTATACCCATTTTCTCATTTTATTTTATTTAAGTTTATTCAAACCGAATTTTAGTTGTTTATGTAAATACTGTTACAAAAAACTGTTATATTGTGAAGACTATTATAAAAATCCCTATTTCCCACTTGGGGGGTTGTTGACAGAAGCAAGAACTTATTTTTATACAGAAGCTGATTGTACATGTTACACAATTTTTACTTTCAAATATGAAATTCTATTATGGTGATCTCGTGTTTCTTTTTCTTGTTATTTTAATTTACAATCACAAAGAACTAAATTTGAGGCTTGCCCTCATTTAGACATTATATTGTTTGGTTTCATGTTCTGATATTTATACTATCATCATAAACGCTAAATTATCAGCCATGAGTTATGGATAACTGAAGGTCGAACTTTCATTTTACATAATTCCTGTCTCCATTGTGATTGCAGAGTTGTTTATTTTGTTCTTTATTTTACTAAATGCAATTTATTAGTATGTCTTCATTGTTCTCCAAAATCATGAAATTCTTCTTTTTTGTTAGCACTTCCAGTCACGATATTAACAACTATTTTTTTGTGTTTAAAGGCTAAAGAAAAATAATGAATATGCTTGTACTTGATGCACATGTTATGGTTTAAACTTGGTGAACAATCTCCATGCTTCTATCTTCTTATTTTAGCCTTTCTTTCTTTCCCTTTCTTAATGACCATTATTATTACTTCAGTCCAAATTTATAGTTACCCTTTCTGATCGCTCGAATTAGGATCTTAGAATTGAGATCCATTAAGTTGCATTCCTCTCTTCTGTTAAATCCATCCATTATTACAACGACTTATTATCTTCATCTGGCCTAATTATGTTTTTCGAAAATTAAATATTTCATATTCCATGGTTACCCCTTGTGGTGTGCTAGAGGTCAGCAGTGACACCTAGAGCAGGAGGACAAATTAGTCCTCAGTGAATGCGTACTTAATTTGTTTATGTGTGGGAATTATTTAAGCACCAACACTATCATTGGCATGGGTTTTTCTAGGTGTGACAATGTTCTTCAACCTTTCCTTTCCATTTTCGGTTTGCCATGGTGTGGTGGGTTCTCTTGTATTTGGTTAAGCTAGATTGCTAGATGGACTCGAAGCTGAGTAGGGTGCTCTTAGGATTATTAACAAGGCCTAGGAATACTGGGGTGCGATACATGGTAGAGATTGGTTGTGAACACCTCAGTTGAACCTAAGAACCCCGACTAGTGAATGGGGAGATACATGGTAAATTTCAGAGGTGAATACCCTTGATTGAGCCTATGAATCATTGACCTATGAATGGCAGGATACACAGTAAATCTTAGAGGGGAGTACCCTTGATTAGGCCTATGAATATGTTGAGTGGTGACAGTGGGATACATGGTAAATCCAAAAGGGTGGATATCTTGCAGGCCTTGGAATCCCTTGCCTGGTAATGGTGGGATACATGGTAAATTTCAAAGGTTGAGATGAAAAAATTCCTCATGGTTTAGGAGGAGAGATTCAGATGCATCCATGCTTGTTTAGGCCCTAGTGATCGGTCGGGATTATGGTAAAGCCTGGTTGTATTAATGAGGGTTCAGGCCTAGTGATTCGGTAGGAATTGCGGCAAAACCTAAGGAAGCCCTGGTTGGTTTTGTTTTTAGTCCCACACTCATGCTTGGAATATGACACGAGGGAAATTGGCTGAAAGAAAGTTTTGGTTTAGCCCAATCTATGGTTGAGTGGTACGTGGAAGTCCAAGACCTGGCTTCATTTTGTATATGTTAAGAAGATCTATTCTCCTTGGTATTTCATTTGTAAATATATTGTTTCCTATGATATTCTTATGGCTATTATATCCTAGTCATTTTTGTTGGCTATATGTTGGTTATGAGTATGTTTTATGATAGACTTGATGTATGGATCTCACCATGTTTTGATTAGTAAGTGAATGTACAATGAATGTATGACCTAATAGATGATAATGCAACTATTTTGATATGGAAACAATGCTTATTTATGAATCCCAGATAATTATGAGACCACTACACTCATATTTGTTGTTATGACCTGTAGATTACTTATTTATGACATGTTTGATGAAATTCATGTCATGGATAGTAGGGGCAAGATAAAGAACTTGTACTAGTGGTTGCATTAGTAGCTTTGTTCCATTTTTATTTATCATTTCTAAAGGTTTCATGGAGTTCTGGGCACTGGCTTGAGACCTAGCCCTGAAAAATTGGTTTAGGATCTGGGGTCACTATCTTAAAACTGCTTGGAAAATTGCACAGTCATTGGCATGCCTTGTTGTGGGAGTGACTGGAAGGCATCAGTCACATGCATGGATTTTCATGGGAGTTTCTGAGGGTCGAGGTTAGTAAAATGACAAGTTTCCTCAGGGGTTGGTCACCTAGAAGGGTTGGTTGGCTCCAGAAAGTTCTATAGCAAGTGTGGAAGGTCAAGTTGGCTTGGTTTTGTCAATTACACTTAAATATACATGGGGAGTTGAATCACATCATAGTATCATCTCATCATATTTTTACCCTAGTGGACTGGTTAACTTGGGTAAATGTGGGAGGAGGGCGTTACAGAGTGGTACCAAAGCATGGTTCACCCCTTCGACTGGATGGGCGATCTGTTGGTCATGCATACATGTCGGTTGCATATGTGTTCTTTATGCTTGTGGTCTATGTGCTTTTTGTGTATTCATGGTGGAGGTCATGGTTGCAGTTGTGTCGCTAATGTGAAAGTTGATGGTGTTATTATTGGATGTGGTCATCATGAGTATATGTCGATTACACATTGGTTATGCATGTTAATGTTTATATGTTGTTATCCATACATTAACATGGTGATAGTTGTCGTGCATGAGGTAATGGTATGTGGTTGGTATGGTCATGCATTAATAACTATACAATGGTTGAAATGATGTGTATATGTTGTTATGATTATGATTATACATGTATCGTGCTAATATGGTTAATCTTGCAGATGAGATACCCTTACCTGAACTATACTGAGGTATATTGAGTATGTTATGTTTTGGTTTAGCTGACATGGTATACTTGTAGGAAAGAGATCAAGATGACTAGCAATATGGTAGACTAAATTTCACAAAATTATCGCTATGGATCAGATGAGCAGCGTGTTGGTGAGAATTCTTCTTACTTAGTACACACATTGAGAAGTTTGAAGGTGGATAATGATATAATCATGCAAGAACAAGAGAAAGTAGTAGAAGTTAATGTACTAATACTTCAGAGTTTTTTAGAATTGTAGAGTCAGCGACCACCTTAGATTAACCATGGGAATGAGTATAGGACTAATGGGGCATATGGCAATAGTTATGTCGGTGGAAATAGGTCAAATAGAGATGACACAATTAGATAAGGAAGGCTCTTGGATACTCTTCATAGGAGAAGTGATGGACACGGGTTCTATTCTAGTTCTACTTATGACAGACACTATGATAGTCATCGTTATCATCCTTACAAGAGGAGTGACAGGGGATATTTTCCAAATGAGTTAAAAAAATAAAAGCCACCTACCTTTGATAGGGAGTTGAAGAAGCTAGACAATGGAGAGGCATGGTTACATGAGATGAAGAAATTACTTGAGTTGCATGAGTACATAGAGAATATGAAGGCCAAAATAGCTATCTTCAGCCTCAAAGGGAAAGCAAACATATGGTGGGAATATGTGAAATGGGTCAGAGACATTAGGAAAAAAGACTTGAGTTGGCATGAATTCAAGAGACTCTTCAGGAAGAAATACTTGTTAGAGAGGTACTATGATAGCAAGGCTAAGGAATTCTATGAGCTAAATATGGGATTGATGACATATGAGGAGTATATGACCAAGTTCTTATAGTTATTGAGGAATGTACCGTATCGTAAGGATGAAAAGGCTAAATTTTAGAGGTTTTGCAATGGATTACCATTAGCATTTAGAGATTGTATTGAGTATGATGAGCCTTAGTCAGTTGAGGAAGTTATTGGGAAATTGAAACACTATTATGAGCAGTCAAAGTGTAAGATAAAATTGCAACAAGTATGGAAAGGGAAAGACAAAGCTAAAGGTAAATGGAAGCCAAAAAGAACAAGACCCCATGATGTAGGTGAGAAATAAAATGTTGCACCTTCCAAGAAGTTCAACATAGTTAGACAGGGACATGGGTCGTAGCCTGGTGGGTAGAAGAATAGATGTGATGGTATGGGACCAATGCAGTGTTGGATATGTGGTAAGGAGAATCTTAGGAGAGAATATTCACACTATCAGGGTGCTAGGCATTAGATCTAAAGTGAACAGGAGGCATAGACAGTTGGGGATGTTGGGAAAAGCATTCCTCATATCTATGCAACATTGGATAATAGGTAGGAAAATCACCAAGCATCAATTATCCAAATGAACAATAAGATTTTTGATCAAGTTGTTTCTATTTTGATTAAACCTAGATCTAATTATAGTTATGTTAACCTTGACTTGGTGGATAAGCGTGGTTCGAACAAGGAAGTGCATGCATGATCTTGGTTAGTTCAGTTGACTATAGGTACAAAGAAGAGAGTTTGTCATTGGCTAAGAGCTTTTCCATTTGAGTGGAATGGCATTCCTACATCAGCGCATTTGAATTTATTATAGTTGGGATCATATAATATGATTTTGGGTATGGATTGAATATATCTTGACATGACCAAGGTGGATTTTTATGAAAAATATTTCGAGTGTTTGGATGAAAATAGAGAACAAAGGATCTTGAAGGGTAAGAAGAAGGCAACATATGTTAGAATGGTGAAAGATATGCACGCAAAGTGCAATTGTAGAAAAGGGTGTATTTTATTTGTAGTGGCTATTTCCACTGATAAAGGTAAGGAGGATGATGATGCAGAGGTATTAAAAAAGTACGTGATATTGCAGCAATTTTAGGATGTGGTTCCAGTAGAGATGTCAGAGTTACCACCTCACAAGAAAGTGGATTTTTCTATTTAGTTGGTACCAGGGGTGACACCAACATCAAAGGCACCATACGTGAGTAGCACTCCAAATTTAGTAGAGTTGAAGTTCTAATTGAAGGAAATGCTTGATAAGGGGTACATTAGGGCAAGGGCATCACTGTAGGGTGTACTAACACCCAATCAACTAATGCACAGACATACACACAGGTCCAACCCTGACCTAACTAAAAAGCTACCCTAAAAGGAAAGGAAGGGACACATGCAAATATATAAGGTCCAAACACTCTGAACCTAACTAAGCTACGAAGAACCCCTTGACCTAGAACCACCAGCATGAGCGAAGGCAGGGGCCTATGTACAAATAAATAATTCACAAAGAAATTCTTGAAAAAGTTCCATCTCCATTGAACCTCTATACTCTAGCTACAAGCGGAAATTGTTACATCACCGCTAGCATCTGACAAGTGAAGTTTATGAGCAAGCACCAAGTGCTCTCAGGCTATGCATTGATTACAAGTAGTTGAACAAGGTAACCATCAAGAACAGATATTCGTTGTCGAGCATTAATGACTTGTTTGATCCGTTTAAGGGAGAAACAATGTTCTCGAAGATTGATTTGAGGTCAAGATACCATCATGTAGGAATTAAATAAGATTATATTTACAAGACAACTTTCCTGACCAGGTATGGGCATTATGAGTTTTTTTTAGTTCCATTTGGTTTGACTAATTCTCTAACTACCTTTATGTTCTTGAAGAATAGTGCTTTGTGTCCTTATGTGGAAATTTTTTTAATTATATTCATTGATGACATCTTGATATATTCTAATGAAGAGGAAGAACATGTCGAACACTTGGAATCAATATTGATATTGTTGAGAGAGCACAAGTTTTATGCTATGCTCAGTAAATGTAGTTTCTTTTAAATAGAGGTACATTACTTCGGACATGTTGTTTCCAAGGAAGGAATAATAGTGAATCTAGAAAATAATAGGGCTATCATGGAGTGGGAAACTCCTAGAAATGTGGATGATGTAAGATCATTTATGGGGCTAGCAAGTTATTATAAGAGGTTCACTAAGAAATTCTCTCAGATTGGAAAGGTAAGAAATTTGAATGGATAGAGGAATGTTCATCTAGTTTTGAACAATTGAAGTAGTTTTTGATAAATGCTCTAGCGTTAAAGATTGCAGATTCGGAAAAAGAGTTTATGGTGTGTACAGATGCTTGTAAGAGAGGACTTGGAAGAGACCTTATGCAGGAAGGATAGGTAGTATTCTATGAGTCACACAAAGTAAATGAGAATGAAAAAAATTATCTTACACATGATCTTGAGTTGGAAATGATCATCCTCGCATTGAAGATGTGCATGCACTATCTTCTTGGCAGGAGGTTTGTATTGATGAGTGATCACAATGGATTGAGGTATTTATTTGAATAATCGAATATAAATTCTAGAGAAGCTAGATGGTTGGCCACGATTAGTGAGTTCGAATTTTAAATCGGGTACATCAAGGGTAAATAGAACAAGGTGGCAGATCCTCTTAGCCGGAGGATACAAGTGAATCATATAGTGGATATGAGTTCTTATGGGAGAGACTTACAAGGTCGGATCTTACAAACATGATAATAGGTACATGGATTTTTGGCAAGGTTGCAACAGTGAATATGTGAGAAGGATGTAGGACTATAACCTTAAAACATATGGTTTGATCATATTTAGGGACAACATACATGTTCCAAAAAAGAATGAGCTCAAGAAGACTATCTTGTGAGAGTTCATGCAAAACCATATTTAGGTCTCCCATGATACCAAAAGACATTGAGAGGAGTGAAGACGTTTTATCATTGATGGAATCTAAAGAAGGACATGGTAGAGTTTGTAGCTAGATGTTTGGACCTTCATTAGGTTAAAGTAGAGTATAACCATCCAGATGGATTATTGTAGTCGATTTCGATTCTAGAGTGGAAGTGGGAGGTCATTTCCAAAGATTTCATTACATGTTTTCCAATGACATCTAGACATCATGATTTCATCATGGTTGTGGTGGACAAGTTGAAAAAGGTAGCACACTTCATTCTGTATACGTATTCAGCTAGTGACATGGCACAAGTATTCATCAGAGATGTGGCAAGGTTACATGGTGTTCTGAAGAATATTGTGTTAGATAGGGATGCTAATTTCACTTCTAGGTACTCGAAAGATTTATTTGCGTGTTTATGGACAAAGTTAGCCTTCAGCATAACTAATCGTCCACATATAGATGGAAAAACAGAGAGGGTCAACAAGATATTAGAGGACATGTTGAGGATGTATGTGATGCATTAGAAGAAGATATGGGAGCACTACCTTCCATTGATTGAGTTTTCTTACAACAATGGTTACTAGAAGTCACTTAGGATGAGTTCACTTGAGGCACTCTATGGGTAGATTTGTAATAGTCCAATCAATTGGATTGATATAGTGAACAAAGTGTTGATAGGACTAGATATGTCGGCAAATATGGAACAAGAAATTTAGGTAATTTTGAAGAATCTTAAGGCAACACAGGACAAGTAGAAAATTTATGCAAATCAAAATATGAAGTCTAAGGAGATCCAGGTTGGGGAACATGTGTACTTGCGCATCAAGCCCAAAAAGAGCTCCTTGAGGATTAGATCATGTGCTAGGCTGACACCTCAATTTTGTGGACCTTTCAAGATTATTGAATAGATTGGACCAGTAGCCTATCGAATTTCACTTCCTCCGACAATGAAAGTCCATGACATTTTACATGTGTCATTTCTTAAGAAGTATGTTAAAGATGTTTATCATGTTATTGATTGGTATTTATTGAAGGTGGACCAAGAATTCTATGAGCTAAATATGGGATCGATGACATATGAGGAGTATACGACCAAGTTCCTAGAGTTATTGAGGTATGTACCGTATCTTTAGGATCAAAAGGATAAATTTTAGAGGTTTTTCGATGGATTACTGTTAGAATTTAGAGATTGTATTGACTATGATGTTCCTTAGTCACTTGAGGAAGTTATTGCGAAATTGAAACATTATTATGAGCATTCAAAGTGTAATATAAAATTGCAACATGGCTGGAAAGGGAAAGACAAAGCTAAAGGTAAATGGAAGCTGAAAAGAGCAAGGCCCCAGGATGCAGGTGAGAAAGAAAAAGTTGCACCTTCCAAGAAGTTCAACGTAGTTAGACAGGGGCATGGGTCGTAGGCTGGAGGGCAGAAAAATAGAAATGATGGTATGGTACCATTGCATTGTTGGATATGTGGTAAGGAACATCTCAAGAGAGAGTATCTGCTCTATTGGAGTGGTAGGAATCAGATCTAAAGTGAACAGGTGATCCAGGTGTATATTGGTGGCCACCCGCCAATTCCACTTGGACCCCCACCATTGCTTCTTTTAGTTTTTTAGTTTCGTTAATTGTAGCACAATTTACTATTTTTAGCAGTTTTTTCGGGACCTAAACTTCCGGATCCATTTTGAGGCCCTAAACGACGTTTTTTTGGAAATCTACTGCCAGCTATTTTCTATCTAAAATCATCTTTTCAGTCATAGTCCTTGGAGAGATCTTTCCAATGGGTTATCATGCATGCAAATCAGATATAATATGACCAAGTCGCGACCTCAAGAAGTTGGCTATCCAACTGACCCCAACGAGACCCATAAACTCTTGGTGTTACATCTCCTTGGGTTAGGGTTTTGGTTGTTTAGGGTTTGCTCTTATTGTTCAATAATAAAATGCCCTTGAGCCTCATTGTAAGGTAGTTTAGAGGCATGTAGCCGCCACATCTCTTCTTAGAGATAAGCTACCATTGCCTGAGCTAGTTTATTTCCATTTCTATTTGTAAGCATATTTCATTATTCTCCATTAATGAAATGAAGTATTATTTTTGTTGTATCTATGTATTTGTGTTTATTTTTGTACTTTATTGCCTTCCTATTTAAATCCGGATCAGTGATATCAGAGTGGTCTGCTCTTTCTCTATTTTTCCTTGCATGTCCCCAACGAGGTTGGGATATATGGAGTTAGGGCTTGAACTGGTCAAATTTTGCAAGACCAGCCTCGCAAATCCTGACGACCTCCCATGGTGGATGAAAAGAAAGACAAGGGGGTAGGAGATCCTATCAAAATCTTGCTCGAAGAGGCCCTCGAGTGACAAAGGAATGCGATGTTGGAAAAATTTGTCCAGATCCTTCAACGGCTACCCAAGGACGACACATCTACTTCCAGAAGCTACTCTGGAAGCACCACACCCTTTAAGGTACATGTTAACTTTGACATTCCCGTATTTCAAGGTTAGATAGATGCAGACGTTGTAGATAAATGGCTAAATCTGCTAGAAGGGTATTTTTCTATTCATGATTTTTCTGGCCAGGAAAAGATTACTTTCACTCTTCTCAAAGCCGCCCCCCACATCAAGGATTAGTGGGAAACCTATTGCGAGCAAAAGGATGAAAGTACAACATCACTATTTTCAGCCACACCCACTTGGAATTCATTCCGGGCTAACGTCAAGGATCAGTAGTACCCTGTCGGAAGTTATGAGGATCAATACATAAAGTGGACCACGCTACAACAAGGAAGGGACTAAGACATTCCAGAGTTTACCAATATTTTTCATACCCTTTGCCACAAAGTTGGGTATTAAGGATTCAGAGCATTATTTGGTAGTCAAATATCGTGGTTTCCTACACAAGTACATCCAGGATGAAATAGAATTCTTGAACATCTCCTCGCTCGGCATGGCATAACGATATGTTGTCAAGATCAAGAAAAGGATTAAAAGGAAGAAGCGAGACTTTGGATCTGTGAATCTGAGGCAAGGGAAAGGTGCCCCCAAACCGCAAAAAAAATGACAAAGCCAATGCAGGGTGACGTAGGACAACCCGCCAAAGTAGCAAGCAAATAATAGCACCACAAAGCCGAAAAAGGACACAGGAAAGTGGTGTGCGTTCGATAAGAGCTCCACTCACAACACAAGCGAGTGTCGGGCCAAGCAATCACTGGTGGCGGAGCTAAAGGCTTCAGAATCAGAGGCATGTTCTAACTCTAAGTCAGAACCCAACAAGGGGAATGACAAATGGAAGTAGATTATCGATGGAGAGCCTAATGCCACCATTGCCACCACGAAGATCCAGAAGGAGTAACCTGAAAATCCGGAGGAGGAGGAGAACCTCTTCCATTCCTAGATGTGGGTAAAGGGCTTCCCACTATAGTTCATCGTCGACAGCGAGAGCCAAAAGAAGCTCATTTCGGAAGAGGTCATGAAGCGGTTGGGCTTACTGACCACAGCACATCCACAACTGTACACAATCGGGTGGCCTCACCAAGGCTGGGATCTTCGCGTGAGCCAACAATGTCGGCTTCCATACAACATCAAGCCCTTCATGGATGAGGTATTGTGTGACGTTGCTCCCCTTGATGTTTTTGATGTATTATTAGGCCAACCATACTTGTGGAAGCGACATGTTGTGTATGAATCAAGGCCTCGTGCTATTATTGTTACTTTGGGAAAAAATTTGTACAAGATACCAGAGGTAGCACAACCTACTGCCATCTCTTTCATTACTGCAGAACAATGCAGTAAGCTCATTTCCAAAACAGGGAAATTTGTTTTCCTAATGATACGCCCTTAAGGAAAGAAGAAGATGGTGGCCATGACCTCTAGACAGGGCCCCTTTGCATGGCAACTACAGATGGAAAAGATCATGGAGGAGTACGAGGACATCTTCACCTCCCATGCAGGGGTTCCTCTGCACTGTCAGGTCAAGCACTCCATCAACAAGACCCCAGGTGCGTCGCTGCCCAATGGACCAATATATCGGTATTCTATTATGGAGAACGATGTAATCAAGAGGCAGATTCAGGAGCTGTTGTAGAAAGGTCACATCCGACAGAGTTCATCACCCTGTGGGAGCCCAATCGTGTTGGTATAGAAGAAGGAAAAGGATTTGGAGACTCTGTATTGACTATCGGGCACTAAACAAGATCATTGTCTGGAATAGGTACTCGATCCCATGGATTGATGACCTTTTGGACCTACTGAAGGGGAAAAATATTTTAGCAAGATCGATTTGAAGTTAGGATATCACCAGGTACCAATCGAACCCTCTGATGTGTGGAAGACTACCTTCAAAGCCAAGGAGGTCCTTTTTGAATGGTTGGTTATGCCTTTCAGGTTAACGAATGCTCCTGCAACCTTCATGAGGCTAATGGATGACATATTGCAGTCATTCACCAACTCATTTGTAGTGGTATACTTGGATGAAATCTTGATCTCCAACCAAAGTTGGAAAGAGCACCTCCACCACATATGACAGGTTCTCCAAACACTGCGACAACACAAGTTATGTGCCAATTTGGAGAAATGCACTTTTGGCATGACCTAGGTTCAGTATCTGGGATACATTATTGATGAATGGGGGGTGCATGTGGATCCATCCAAGATACAAGTCATTCAGGATTGGCCATCTCCAACCACTTTGACAGAGCTCTGCAGCTTTCTAGGTCTCACCAACTTCTACTGCAGGTTCATGTTGGGATTTCCCATATCACTTGGCCCTTGATTCAAGTCACCAAGGGAGGAACGAAAGAAAAATTATTTTGGTCTGAACCTAAACAAAAGGCATTCACAGAGTTGAAACATTGCCTCTACTCAGCACCAGTGCTCGTATTACCAAACTTGCAACAACCATTTGAGATCGAGACAAATGCCTCTGACTATGCTATTGGTGCAGTCCTTACTCAACACGGGCATCCAGTGGCATACCACAGTGAGACACTTACAAAAATAGTCTAGAAGTATCCCACTTATGACAAAGAGATGTATTCCATTATGCAGACTTTCCGATAATGGAAGCATTACATTTTGGGGAAGGAAACAATCATCTATATAGACCACCAGCCCCTGTAGTTCATACAGACCCAAGGGAAGTTGCAGAATGATCACCAATAGAAGTGATCAACATACCTGCAAAAATTCCATTTGAATATCAAGTATAAGAAGGGAAACACCAATAATGTTTCAAATTGTCTCAGTCGACCACCGATCATGGCGTTAACCACCGTGCTCAACTCTTGTGGGCATGAGACTTTTGGTTGGCGACTTCTCTACAAAAGCGACCCAGAATTCGGCCACACATACAAGACACTCTTGGAGGGTCAACATGTTCCAAATTTTCACCTCCAGGATGCCCTGTTATGCCACCTTGGTCACCTTTGTGTTCCTTCAAGAGAGCGTGCCAATATGATTTTGGAAGCACACTAGAGTCGAGCTGCTAGCCATTTCAGGGTCAAGAAAATGGTGGCAGTATTGTAGAAGTATTTCCACTGGCTGAATCTTCGACAGGATGTCAGGAAGTACATCAGATCCTGCACTACCTGCATCATTGCCAAACTGACCATCAAGAAGAAAGGCCTATATACCCCACTTCCTACCCCTAGTCGACCTTGGGAATCCATCTCCATGGATTACATGTTGGCCTTCCTTCTACTAAGCAAGGAAATGACTGTGTGTTTATGGTCATCGACAGGTTCTCGAAGATGGCCATTATGGTGGCCTACAAGAAGAATATCATAGCAGAAGCCACTGCTAAACTCTTCTTTGAACAAGTGTGGGTACACTTTGGGATCCCACAATCTATCATCTCAGATCGAGACAGCAAGTTCCTCAATACATTTTGGTCCAGTCTCTGGTTGAAGTTAGACACCAAACTCACTAAGTCCACAGCCTTCCATCCCCAAACTGATGGCCAAACGGAGGTTGTTAACAGGATGATCGTACATATTCTGTGCATGTACAACTCAAAGAATCCATGCACATGGGATGAGAGCCTCCCCTATGTTCAGCACAACTATAACTGGGCTTTCCACAGCTCGATTGGCCATAGCCCTTTTTAGGTGGGCTTGGGATTCCAACCACTATGTCCCATTTGTAGAAATTTTGAATAATTTAACACATATTCAACAAAGATTATCCTGATCATGTACTATTGCAGAATACATACACAATACATAAGCTCCTCTATGTTGATCATCAATATAGCAGCATCAATAACAATAAAACATCAAGAGCATTCACACATTAACACAGTATGTAACCCGGGGAAAGCATCTCGCTAAAAACCCCACACTATCTGTATATTAATGATTGAGACCATGTAACATTACAAAGTACAATTCTTATCACAAGAAATCCAGTACCAGATCCACCTGTTACACACAATACAGCTAAGATCTGATCTCCAAATCTATTCCACTGCTTGCCTGCCTCCACTGCTCAATACCTGCTCAAGAATGAATGAGAATGGTCTACCAAACTCGTATTTCACCTCCAAAGAATCACTCACAATGTGTAAGACGTGAGCAGAAGCTACAAACTGGGCAAATACATGAGCAAACTCATTGGCATACTCAATCCCTTGATTGTGCAAGATCTGATGCACAACTATACTCACAACTGATAGCAATCTGATTCTCTAACACCTGTCCCTGCTGAATTGAACATGTACTGACATGCAACTGAGTTAACTGATGTATTCTATAGTTGTATTATGAGTTAATAATTAGTTTAACAACTCATCATTAGTCTATTTGCAGTTAGACTAACTACAACTATTTTAACCAAGTCAAACTGAACACAACTCCATCAACTCCACAATCAACTCCACCAAACTCGACTGATTGAGTTCTAACTGAATTCATGAATGCAACAAATCAACTGACTCATAAGAAAAGCGTACTTCCTTCTGATAGCTACATGGGCCACATCTGTAGCTCAAACTAAAGTGCTCCAAGAGAATAAGATCAAGTTTATAGTCCAAATATTATTATGAGACAATAATATTTGACTTTTCTATTTTTGACAGCCAGTCTAAAAATAGACTTTGATCACCCACATTGTGGTCACCCACACTTTGGTCACCCACATTGTGATCACTCACACTGTGGTCATCCACACTGTGATCAAAAATAGAACTTGCACCATAATTTGCCTGCGGGCCCACTTAGTGAAGGCGACTCTTTTCACTAAGCTCCATCATCTTGTGGCAATCTCAACACTCCCTCTTGACAAGATATGGATTATCAGCAACCCCTATCCTGCCTCGGTGGTACTCGAATTTGCTCCTGGTGAGAGCCTTCGTCAGAATATCAGCATCCTGATCCTCCGTTGGAATGTATGAAAGTAACATGATCCTCCGCTGCACACAATCTCTGATATGATGGTACCTGATGTCAATATGCTTAGATCTATCATGAAATACAGGATTAGCCGAGAGTTTAATGCAACTCTGGTTATCACAGTAAATCACAGTAGGATCCAAATGAGAACCGAACAAACCAACCAGGATCTTCCTCATCCATATAGCCTCGCATGCAGCCAAACTTGCTGCCATATACTCGGCCTCCGCTAAACTGAGTGCCACGGATCTCTGCTTCCTGCGGTACCAAGAAACTGTTGTCGATCCAATACTAAAGACCCCTCCTGATGTGCTCTTTCTGTCCGTTGGGCTCCCTACCCAATCTGCATCCATGAAGCCACATAGCTTCACCTCATCCTCCTGTCTGTACCACAAACCATATCCCAATGTGCCTCTCAAGTAGCGCAATACATGCTTGCCCGCCTTCCAGTAGATCTTGGTAGGCTTAACCATAGTTTGCGAAAGCTGGTTAACTGCATAGCATATATCAGGTCGTGTATTGACCAAATACATCAGCGACCCCACCAACTGTCGATAAACAGTGGCATCCACTTCTTCTCCCAAAGTGGCATCCTCCTTCCTCCAACCTCCAGGAAGAGGAGTATCAACAGGCTTGCAGCCATGCATGTTGAACTTCTCTAGTATCTCCCGAGCATACTTGCCCTGAGAAACAAACAGTCCACCACTGCGCTGCCATATTTCCAATCCTAGGAAATAGTGAAGGAGGCCCAAGTCCTTCATCTCAAACTCTGTAGCAAGATCCTTCTTGCATGACAGTATCAACAGCTCATCACCCGTTAGAATCAAATCATCAACATACAGTACAATGATAAGCAACTTACCCTCCACCACAATCTGGTATAGGTTAGGATCCGCCTCGCTCTTGGAGAATCCAAGTCCTATGAAATAGCTATCTATCCGTGTGTACCAAGCACGTGGTGCTTGCTTCAACCCATACAGCGCTCTCTTGAGCCTGCACACATGCGACTCACTGCTGAAGACCTCAAAGCCTTCGGGCTACTCAATGTACACCTCCTCCTAAAATTTCAATGACTCCGTTGAGGAACGCAGTCTTCACATCCATCTGATGAATGTGCCATCCCATCTGCGCTGAGAGAGCAAGAATCGTCCGTATGGAAGAATACCTTGCGACAGGTGCAAAGGTCTCCTCATAATCGATCCCCTCTATCTGTGAAAAGCCTCGGGTAACAAATCTTGCCTTGTACTTCTCCACACTCCCGTCAGTTGCCTGCTTGACCTTGTAGATCCATCTCGAACCCACCACTAATTTCCCTTCCGGTCTAGGAACAATTTCCCATGCACTGTTTCTGACAATAGAATCATACTCTTCCACCATGGCGTCTACCCATGCGGGATCCTCCACAGCTTCCTCGAAAGAGGATGGCTCAGTCACAACACACTTGCTCATCAGAGCCATGTATCCAGTGTACCGATCAGGTGACTGTCTCTGCCTGCGTTGGGCTGTAGGTGGTCCTACAAATTTCTCTGCATCTTGAGCCAGTCGCTCAGCTTCTGTCAAGCGCTTTCGCCCTCTGATGGTTGGCGCTGTATGAGTGATTTCTTCCACTCCATGAACCTCGTCCTGTGGCTGATCCACGTCCTGAAGCTCATCCTTAGGAACTAATAGCTCCTCATCTGCATGCAAGTGTAGCTCCCTCTCAAGCAAACACTTCATGGCTTTCTCCTCCTGAAATTTTATATCCCGTCGCACAACAGTTTCACCACTGTCTGGAAAATACACACGATAGTTGTGGGGCGTATCAATGTACCCCACAGATATCCCAACCTCTGCAGTCGGCTCCAACTTCTTCCTAGCATCCTTCGTCACATGCATGTAAACGTTAGCACCAAAAATCCTCAAATGAGAAAGATCAGGCTTCTTACCAGAATAAGTCTCCTCAGGTGTACTCATGCCAAGTATCCTATGAGGACAACGGTTCTGCACATAAACTGTTGTATTGCATGCTTCCACCCACAAGTGAAGGGGTAGGCCCTGATCATGCAACATTGCCCGTGCAACACCCACAATCGTTTTGTTCTTCCGCTCAGCTACCCCGTTCTGTTGTGGGTTATGGGGAGCTATGAGCTCTCTATGAATCCATTTTGTCTTGCAGAAATCCTTGAACTCATCCGAGATGTATTCACCACCATTATCGCTCCTAAGAGCCTTCACCTTCTTCCCCGACTCCTTCTCGACCAGTGCTTTGAATTCACAGAACTTTGAATATGTCTCGCTCTTCTTCTGCATGAAGAAGATCCAGCACTTACGAGAGAAATCATCAACAATAATCACATAATACCTGTGTTTTGTTGTCAAAGCAACTGAGAAAGGTCCACACACGTCTATGTGAATTCTCTCAAGGATCGTCGTGGCGCGACTATCCTTTTCGTGAAAGGTGGCTTTCACAAACTTCCCCAAAGTACACCCCTTGCACTGATCTGACTGCGCAAGTGTGCCTTTCGGAAGCCCTGTAGTGATCTGCTGCAGTATCTTCAAGGCTCCATGGTGAAGGTGACCCAATCTCCTGTGCCACAACTCGCCATCATCCCGGCTCACCAATCCTTTTGCCTTGCCTGCCATTACTGCACATCCATCTACATGCAACTAATAAAGGTTCCTCACTCGAACCCCTATCTTCCGGATCTCACCAGTTGTCTTGCTGCGTAGGAAAGCCTTTCCCTCGCTAAAAACAACATCATACCCATTATCTTCTAACATCGCCACTGAGATGAGATTCTTCGTCAATCCTGGAACATGCATGACTTCCTTCAATACGAAGGGTTTACCAGACTCCCTCTCAAAGGAAATGGTACCGATACCGGTCGCACTGTATCTACCATCATCGCCCATCTCGATGTGCACTCCAAGATCTTTGTCCTCCAGATCAGAGAACAAATCTCTATCTCCTGTCATGTGAAAAGACACACCACTGTCCAAGAACCACACTGATCCCATCACACTTGAAACCAAGCATGCGATCAATGAAAAATCAAGCTCAAACTGTGAGGCTAGAGCCTCTCCTGCTGAAGATCCAGCAACCTGCTTGTTCTTCTTCTTCTACGGACAACTAGTGGCATAGTGTCCGTGTTGGTGACAGTGAAAACACTTCACCTTGGACATATCCTGCTTCTTGCCTTTCGCACCAGACTAAGAAGCTTTCTTGTTCTTCCCCTTCTTTGCTTTGGCAGCCAAAGCGCAATTCTCTTCATCAGATACCTTTGATGAAGATCCATTCTCACCTTTATTGTTTCTGAGTTTATCCTTGAGCGCCAGGTCGCTCTTGCTTTGGAATAACATTTGCAATCCGTTGAAAGACATTTCAACAACACTGCTGCAAATTCGAATTCCACCAGCTACCAACTCAACCGCTTCCGATCTAAGATTCGTGAGAACACAATATTTCTCGTACAGAGATTGACTGTATGGGCATTCACCAGATATCTCACCTTCCAAAGGAAGGATGAATCCAGAGGCTACTTGGCCCAATTATAGACTCTGCCTGAAGAAATAGAATGTAAACACTTCTTGAATAGTAGATCTAATGATCAACAGATCTGATACCATGTAGAAACTTTTTCTACAATTATCTAGCTAGCTCTGATACCATGTAGAAATTTTGAATAATTTAACACATATTCAACAGAGATTATCCTGATCATGTACTATTGCAGAATACATACACAATACATAAGCTCCTCTACATTGATCATCAATATAGTAGCATCAATAACAATAAAACATCAAGAGCATTCACACATTAACACAATATGTAACCCGAGGAAAGCATCTCGCTAAAAACCCCACACTATCTATATATTAATGATTGAGACCATGTAACATTACAAAGTACAATGCTTATCACAAGCAATCTAATACCAGCTCCACCTGTTACACACAATACAGCTAAGATCTGATCTCCAAATCTATTCCACTGCTTGCCTGCCTCCACTGCCCAATACCTGCTCAAGAATGAATGAGAATGGTCTACCAAACTCGTATTTCACCTCCAAAGAATCACTCACAATGTGTAAGACGTGAGCAGAAGCTACAAACTGGGCAAATACATGAGCAAACTCATTGGCATACTCAATCCCTTGATTGTGCAAGATCTGATGCACAACTATAGTCACAACTGATAGCAATCTGATTCTCTAACACCTGTCCCTGCTGAACTGAACATGCACTGACATGCAACTGAGTTAACTGATGTATTCTATAGTTGTATTATGAGCTAATAATTAGTTTAACAACTCATCATTAGTCTATTTGCAGTTAGACTAACTACAACTAGTTTAACCAAGTCAAACTGAACACAACTCCATCAACTCCACAATCAACTCCACCAAACTCGACTGATTGAGTTCTAACTGAAGTCATGCATGAAACAACTCAACTGACTCATAAGAAAAGCGTACTTCCTTCTGACAGCTACATGGGCCACATCTGTAGCTCAAACTGAAGTGCTCCAAGAGAATAAGATCAAGTTTATAGTCCAAATATTATTATGAGACAATAATATTTGACTTTTCTATTTTTGACAGCCAGTCTAAAAATAGACTTTGATCACCCACACTGTGGTCACCCACACTTTGGTCACCCACATTGTGATCACTCACACTTTGGTCATCCACATTGTGATAAAAAATAGAACTCGCGCCATAATTTGCCTGCAGGCCCACTTAGTGAAGGCGACTCTTTTCACTAAGCTCCATCATCTTGTTTCAATCTCAACACCATTGATGTGGCCATGCCATTTGTAGCTACTTAGGTAGATTCAGCTCATGTCCAGTTCGAAACAGATAAGACAAATAACTTCATTGAGCACATCCGACATATCTTCCAGCAGGTCCATGACATTCTGGAGAAATCAAATGCCAAGTACAGGCAACAACATGATCAACATTGGGTGCCACACAAGTTTCAGGTGGACGACAAAGACTAGTTTCATTTGCAAACGGAACACCTTACTGGAGCCCCTCAGAAACTCAGACCACTTCGATATGGTCCTTACACCATTACCAAGGTTGTGGGGGACAATGCATTTAAGCTCAGTATTCCCCCATTCCTTGGACTGCACCCAGTGTTCAATGTGGACTGCCTTCGGCCATACTTTCCACCATTACTAGACACATTCGACATTGTAGAACAACTCACACCAATAGAGTTAAATCCAGATTGCATGGAGCAAGCTACAACTGATCAGATCATGGACACACAAGTCAAGCACACTCGCTAACAGGAGATCCAACTGTATCAAGTTGTCAAAGTAGGCCAACTCCTTCACCAGCGCAAGTGGCTCACTAGGGACCAAGTTCAGTAGAAGTTTCCTCATCTCATGGAGGAACTCAACACAATGGGGACCATTACTTCCTAAGTGGGAAGGAATGATCTAGGTGGATATTGGTGGCCACCTACCAATTCCACTTGGACCCCTGCCATTGCTTCTTTCAGTTTTTCAATTTCCTTAATTGTAGCATAGTTTACTATTTTTAGCAGTTTTTTTGGGTCCTAAACTTCCGGAGCCATTTTGAGGCCCTAAATGATGTTTTTTTGGAAATCTACTACCAGCTATTTTTTTTCTGAAAGTTTGTCTTTTTTGTCATAGTCCTTGGAGAGATATCTCCAACGGGTTATCATGTGCATCAAACAGAGATAATATGACCAAGTCACAACCTTGGGAAGTTGGCTATCCAACTCACCCCAACGGGGCCCATAAACTCTTGGTGTTACATCTCCTCGGGTTAGGGTTTTGGTTGTTTAGGGTTTGCTCTATTGTTCAATAATAAAAAGGCCCTTGAGCCTCATTGTAAGGTAGTTCAGAGGCATGTAGCCACCACATCTCTTCTCAGAGATAAGCTAACATCGCCCGAGCTAGTTTATTTCCATTTCTGTTTGTAAGCATATTTCAGTATTCTCCAATAATGAAATGAAGTATTTTTCTATTCTATCTCTATATTTGTGTTTATTTATGTACTTTATTGCCTTCTTGTTTAAATCCGGATCAACATGAGGTGAAAATAATTAGGGATGTTGGGAAAAGCATTCCTCATATCTATGCAACATTGGATAATAGGCAGGAAAATCACAAGGCATCTATTATGGAGATGAACATTAAGCTTTTTGATCAAGTTGTTTCTATTTTGATTGACCCTAGATCTAATTATATTTATGTTAACCTTGACTTGGTGGATAAGTGTGGTTTGAATAAAGAAGTGCATGCAGGATCTTGGTTAGTTCAGTTGAATATAGGTACAAAGAAGAGAGTTCGTCATTAGGTAAGAGCTTTTCCATTTGAGTTGAATGGCATGTTTACATGAGTGCATTTGAATTTATTACCATTGGGATCATATAGTGTGATTTTGGGTATGGATTGGATATATCTTCACAAGACCAAGGTGAATTTTTATGACAAATCTATTGAGTGTTTGGATGACAATAGAGAACAAAGGATCATGTAGGGTAAGAAGAAGGAAACATCAGTTAGAATGGTGAAAGCTATGCAGGAAAAGTGCAATTGTAGAAAAGGGTGTATGTTATTTGTAGTGCCTATTTCTAGTGACAAGGGTAAGGAGGATGACGATGTGGAGGTATTAAACAAGTACCTGATATTACAGAAATTTTAGGATGTGTTTCCACTGAGGTTTTAGAGTTAACACTACACAATGAAGTGGATTTTTCTATTTAGTTGGTACCAAGGCCAACACCAACATCGAAGGCACCATACAGGAGGAGCACTCCAAAGTTAGTAGAGTTGAAGTTGTAATTGAAGGAAATGCTTTACAAGGGATACATTAGGCCAAGGGTATCACCATATCGTGTACCAGTGTTGTTTGTAAATAATAAGGATGGTACTCTCAGACTATGCATTGACTACAAAAAGTTGAACAAGTTACCATCAAGAACAAATATTTGTTGTCAAGGATTGATGACTTGCTTGATCAGTTGAAGGGAGAAACAACGTTCTTGAAGATTAATTTGAGACCAGGATACCATCAGGTAGGAATTAGGGAAGAGTATATTTACAAGACAACTTTCCTGAACATGTATGGGCATTATGATTTTCTTTTAGTTCCATTTGATTTGACTAATTCTCTAACTACCTTTATGTGCTTGAAGAATAGTGTGTTGTGTCCTTATGTGGATAAGTTTTTAATTGTATTCATTGATGACATCTTGATATATTCTAAGGATAAGGAAGAACATGTTGAACACTTAGAATCATTATTGAGATTGTTGGGAGAGCATGAGTTGTATGCTATGCTCAGTAAATGTAGTTTCCTTCAGACAAAGGTACACTACTTCGAACATGTTGTTTCCAAGCAAGGCATAGCATTGAATCTAGAAAATATAAGGGCTATCATGGAGTGGGAAAATCCTAGAAATGTGGATGATGTAAGATCATCTATGGGGCTAGGAAGTTATTATAAGAGGTTCATCAAGAACTTCTCTCGGATTGGAAAGGTAAGAAATTTGAATCGATAGAGGAATGTGCATCTAGTTTTGAACAATTGAACTAGTTGTTGACAAATGCTCCAGTGTTAAAGATTGCAGATTTGAAAAAAGAGTTTGTGGTGTGCACGGATGCTTGTAAGAGAGGACTTGGAAGAGACCTTATGTAGGAGGACAGGTAGTATGCTATGAGTCTCAAAAATTGAATGAGAATGAACAAAATTATCTAACACATGATCTTGAGTTGGAAATGATCATCCTTGCATTGAAGATGTTTAGGCACTATCTTCTTGGCAGGAGGATTGTATTGATGAGTGATCACAGTGGATTGAGGTATTTATTTGACTAACTGAATCTAAATTACAGGAAATCTATATGGTTGGCCACGATTAGTGAGTTCGAATTTGAGATTAGGTACAACAAGGGTAAAGAGAACAGAGTTGCAGATCCTCTTAGTAGGATGATACAAGTGAATCATATAGTGGCTATGAGTTCTTATGGGAGAGACTTACAAGATCGGATCTTACAAGCAGGACAACATGATAATAGGTACATGGAGTTTAGGCAAGGCTACAATAGGGTACAGGTGAGAAGGATGTAGGACTATCACCTTACAATAGATTGTTTGATCAGATTTAGGGACAAGATATATGCACTAGACAATAATGAGCTCAAGAAGACTGTCTTGCGAGAGTTCATGCAAAACCATATTTAGGGCTCCCATGATACCAGAAGACATTGTTAGCAGTGAAGAAGTTTTATCATTAACTGAATATGAAGAAGGACATGGAAGAGTTTGTAGCTAGATGTTTGGGTTGTTAGCAAGTTAAAGTAGAGTGTAACCATCCAGATGGATTATTATAGCCGATTTTGATTCTAGAGTGGAAGTGGGAGGTCATTCCCAGAGATTTCATTACATGTTTTCCAAGGACATCTAGACAGCATGATTTCATCATGGTTGTGGTGGACAGGTTGAAAAAGGTAGCACACTTCATTCTGGTAAAATATATGTATTCAACTAGTGACGTGGCACATGTATTCATTAGAGATGTGGTAAGGTGACATGGTGTTCCAAAGAATATTGTGTCAGATATGGATGCTATGTTCACTTCTAGGTTCTGGAAAGATTTATTTGCAGGTTTAGGGACACAGTTGGACTTCAGCACAACTTATCATCGACATACAAATTGACAAACAGAGAAGGTCAACATGATATTGGAGGACATGTTGAGGGTGTATGTGATGCATCAACAGAAGAAATGGGAGAAGTACCTTCCATTTCTTGAGTTTTCTTACAAAAATGGTCACTAGGAGTCACTTAGGATGAGTTCATTTGAGGCGCTCTATGGGTAGAGTTGTAATACTCCCATCAATTAGAGTGATACAGTGAAAAAGGTGTTGATATGAATGGATATGTTGGCAAAGATGGAACAAGAAATGAAGGTAATCTTGAAGAATCTTAAGGCAACACAGGACATGTAGAAAATTTATGCAGATCAAAAAAGGATGTCTAAGGAGTTTCAGGTTGGGGAACATGTGTACTTACACATTAGGCCCAAGAAGAGCTCCTTGAGGATTGGATCATGTGTCGGGATGACACCTTGATTTTGTGGACCTTTCAATATTCTTGAATGGATTGGACCAGTAGCCTATCGACTTTCACTTCCTTTGATAGTGAAAGTCCATGGTGTTTTGCATGTGTCATTGCTTAATAAGTATGTTAAAGATGTTTATCATGTTACTGATTGGTATGTATTGAAGGTGGAGCAAGAAGGAGAATTACAACCATGACCACATTTTATTTTGTTGCAAAAGATGATCATTCTTCGGAACTGAGAAATCGAGTAGGCTAAAGTGCAATGGAAGCACTTTGGGCTCGATGAAGCTACATGGCAGATGGAAAATCAGATGTAGGCTATGTATGCTTCTATATTTATCGATTGAGTGAATGTTTTTGGTATATGTTTTGGTGTGATGTTTTGGTAGATGTACATATGTATATTGATGTAAATACTTCCATAAGTTATGTTATAAAGCTCCAATAAGCATTATGGGTTTGATGTCATTATGGTTGTTATGTTCTTCATGTTTGTTTGCTTTTGAACAAGTTAATTATTGTAAATACTGCAATGAGATAAGTTATAAAGATCCATCGGAAGTATGTTTTTATTTCAACAGTATGTTTTTATTTCAAGAGTCTTGTTGATTGTACGTGTCATTGAACATCGAGGATGGTGCTCCCCCAAGGGGAAGGGTTCTGTAACAACCCTGGTGAAAGAAAGATTTGGTTAAGCCCAATCTATGGTCGAGTGGTACGTGGAAGTCCCAGACCTAGTTTCATTTGTATGTTAATAAGAGCTAATTCTCCTTGGTATTTCATTTGTAAATATAATGGTTCCTATGAGATTCTTATGGCTATTATATCTTTATTATTTATGTTGGCTATATGCTAGTTATGAGTATGTTTTATGATAGACTTGATGTTTGGCTGTCATCATGTTTTGATTAGTAAATGAATGTACAATGAATGTATGACCTAGTAGATGATAATGCAACTATTGTGATATGGAAACACTGCTTCTTTATGAATCCCATATAAGTATGAGACCCCTATGGTAATATTTGTTGTTATGAACTGTAGATTACTTATTTGTGATATTTTTGATGAAATTATTGTCATGGACAGTAGGGGTAGGATCAAGTAATCGTATAAGTGATTGCATTAGTAGCTTTCTTCCATTTTTATTTATCATTTGTGAAAGTTTCATGGAGCTCTGGGAAGTGGCCTGAGACCTAGCCCTAAAAATGTGGCCTAGAATCCATGGTTGTTGGATCCGAACTGTATGGAAAAGTGTACAGTCATTGGCATGCCTTTTCGTGGGATAATGGAGTTCTGGGATGTGGCCTGTGACCTAGCCCTAAAAATGTGGGTCAAAATCCACGGTTGTTGGATCTAAACTACCTGGAAAAGAGTACAGTCGTTAACATGCCTTTTCGTGGGAGAAATTGGAATGCCTCAGTCGCATGCATGGCTTGTCATGGGGCCGACTGAGTATCCATACCAGTAATATGACAAGTTTCCTCAAGTTTTTGTCACATAGAAGGGTTGGTTGGCTCCTTAAGGTTCTGTAGCATGTGTGGGAAGTCAGTTTTGTTTGGTTTTGTCAATTCCACTTCCTTAACTGTACATGGGGATTTGAATCACATCAGAGTATCCTCTCATCACATGTTTAGCCCAAAAGACTGGTTAACTTGGGTAAATGTTGGAGGAGGGTGTTACACCTAATGTCCAAAATTTTCCTAATAGAAACCTTAATTTTCTCGTAAGAAACCAACCTCCCTACTTTCGCCCTTATAATCCTCATATTTTTCTAAGGGGACAATGGGTAGATAAACCCCCCATCCAACCTCCATTGAGAAATAACGCCAATATTTTAGAAGATTACGATTATGAAATTCCTAGTCAACAAATGATCCTCGAAGAGGAGGAACAACTTCTGATTATCTGTGTCAAACCATGAGCTAATTTTGTCTCAAAACCTACCCATTATATTGAACATAGTTTTTGGACACTAGATATTGAAGGCATCAAAGAACATTTGGAATCTCAGTTTTAGCATAACTATAATTTGAGACCTAAGAAAGACCATGTAGTTCAAGACGAGAGACTGAACAAAAATCCTCCTCCATATGATAAAGTTCATGATATAACAAAGGAATCTAATCTGTGGGACACAAATCCTCGCAATGTCCCTAATTTTAGTTTCCAAAATGAGCTAACTAAATTAAAATCAATATGCCTTTAACTCAAATAATTAAAGTGCCCACTCACAAGCGAGAAATTAATAGATTTTAATAGATTTTTTCTACCCCTGTTGATCAATTAGAACTCATTGATACAATCAATATACAATATGACACACCAAATATTACCATTAGACCATATCTCGAGAAAGAATACAATTTAATCCTACCATTTTACGTTAGTTTAAAAACATGATTGGACCATTTTAGGGCCTAGCATAATTTGATGCCCAAATAAATCATGGATAAAATACGATTGGACATTTCCCGAGAATATAAGGATTTGTATTCATTTGATTCCTGGAGAGTAAAATGTCTAGTGGTGATTAAATACATAGTGGTAGTACTAGCCCAGGTGCCAATTAAAAAGCATAGTCATAGATGTGGTAATGGTAGATGTCCCACCCAACTACTACGGTATGCATCTGTTGAGAAGTTGGAGAGATAAATTAGGTGGATTTCTACAACTAGATCTATCCTACACTATTATTCCTATTTTCGGAGGTGGTACTCGTCGCCTATATAGAGAATCACAACTCACTTATACTATTAGAATTGTCGCCTATGTTTATGTTTATGATTATAAGCTAGGAAATTTTGTCTTAACCTTATCTGGTGAAGTGAAGGATTTGATGCACACGAAAGAATGCATACTGAAAATACACACATATACTAATTCTTTCGGGAAGTTGTTCTTTGACGATGCATCATATAGAGTTAGATTTAGAGTGGGAATCATTTTAATCCTCCAAATCAACAAAATGTGACCTTCCCTTTCAAGTTGAATTTTAAAATCACAAACAACGTTTAGGGGTATGAACCTCTGGCCCTGGGACTTGAGACGGCTCGAAAGTTTGATGTCCAAATCTTATCCATATTCGATGACTCTAAATTAGTGGTTAAGTAAGTAACGAATAATTGTCAAACAAAACATCCTCGATTAAGAGCTTATTGGAATTAGGTGTGGGATTTAATCGATAAATTTTTCTCTGCCATAAATTTTACCACGACCCCTAGATAAAAGAACAATTAGCTGATGCTTTTTCCATAACGGCGGTGACCTTTATCCCGCCTACTAAATCAAAATTGAAATACGAGGTTGAGGCCTTGTATTGATCTTCCATCCCTAACAATGTTAAGCATTGGTAGGAGTTTAAGGGTGGCCAAGAAATATAAAGATTCATTGAGATTACGGGGGCTTTATCTAATCATATTTAGGAATAAATGCCAACATTAAATAAGAATTTAGGAAGCACAACTTCCTCTAATCATATTTCCTAAAACATTGTGACCCAAGATTTAAAAGTTGTACTAGATGATCAATAGGATTTCCTCTTACAATGGTCTAAGTTTTTGCTTCTAGAACTCCCAATAAGAAAATTTGATAGAAAAAATTCCAATATGACCTCTTTAAAGAAGAATTTAGGAAGCCCAACTTCCTCTAGTCATATTTTGTGAAAATTCGAGAGCCAAATCTGAAAATTGGACTAGACGATCAAGGAGATTTCTCGTCATTATCGTTCAAGTTTCATCTTTTAGAACCTCCTAGAAGAAAAGATATAACAGAAATGCCAACATGACATGATTAAAGAAGAATTTAATAAGAGGTTTGTATTGATGAGTGATCACAGTGGATTGAGGTATTTATTTGACTAACTAAATCTAAATTACAGGAAATCTAGATGGTTGGCCACGATTAGTGAGTTCGAATTTGAGATTAGGTACAACAAGGGTAAAGAGAACAAGGTTGCAAATCCTCTTAGCAAGATGATACAAGTGAATCATATAGTGGCTCTGAGTTCTTATGGGAGAGACTTACAAGATCAGGTCTTACAAGCAGGACAACATGATAACAGGTACATGGAGTTTAAGCAAGGTTACAATAGGGTACAACTGAGAAGGATGTAGGACTATCACCTTACAACATATTGTTTGATCAGATTTAGGGACAAGATATACGTGCCAGACAATAATGAGCTCAAGAAGACTATCTTGCGAGAGTTCATGCAAAACCATATTTTCCCATGATACCAGAAAACATTGTTAGCAATGAAGAAGTTTTATCATTAGCTGAATATAAAGAAGGACATGGAAGAGTTTGTAGCTAGATGTTTGGGTTGTCAGTAGCTTAAATCAGAGTGTAACCATCCAAATGGATTATTATAGCAGATTTTGATTCTAGAGTGGATGTGGGAGGTCATTCCCAGATATTTCATTACATGTTTTTCCAAGGACATCTAGACAACATGATTTCATCATGGTTGTGGTGGACAGGTTGACAAATGTAGCACACTTCATTCCGGTAAAATATATGTATTCAGCTAGTGATGTGGCACATGTATTCATTAGAGATGTGGTAAGGTGACATGGCATTCTAAAGAATATTGTGTCAGATATGGATGCTATGTTCACTTCTAGGTTCTAGAAAGATTTATTTGCAGGTTTAGGGATAGAGTTGGACTTCAGCACAACTTATCATCCACATACAAATTGACAAACAGAGAAGGTCAACATGATATTGGAGGACATGTTGAGGGTGTATGTGATGCATCAACAGAAGAGATGGGAGAAGTACCTTCCATTGCTTGAGTTTTCTTACAAAAATAGTCACTATGAGTCACTTAGGATGAGTTCATTTGAGGCGCTCTATGGGAAGAGTTGTAATACTCCCATCAATTAGAGTGATACAGTGAAAAAGGTGTTGATATGAATGGATGTGTTGGCAAAGATGGAACAAGAAATGAAGGTAATCTTGAAGAATCTTAAGGCAACACAGGACATGTAGAAAATTTATGCAGATCGAAATAGGATGTCTAAGGAGTTTCAGGTTGGGGAACATGTGTACTTACACATCAAGCCCAAGAAGAGCTCCTTGAGGATTGGATCATGTGCCAGGATGACACCTTGATTTTGTGGACCTTTCAAGATTCTTGAATGGATTGGAACAGCAGCCTATCAACTTGCACTTCCTTTGACAGTGAAAGTCCATGGCGTTTTGCATGTGTCATTGCTTAATAAGTATGTTAAAGATGTTTATCATGTTACTGACTGGTATGTATTGAAGGTGGAGCAAGAAGGAGAATTACAACCATAACCACATTGTATTTTGTTGCAAAAGATGATCATTCTTCGAAACTAAGAAATTGAGTAGGTTAAATTGCAATGGAAGCACTATGGGCTCATGAAGCTACATGGTAGATGGCAAATTAGATGCAGGCTATGTATGCTTCTATATTTACCGGTTGAGTGAATGTTTTTGGTATATGTACATATGTATATGGATGTAAATACTTCCATAAGTTATGTTATAAAGCTCCAATAAGCATTATGGGTGTCATGTCGTTATGGTTGTTATGTTGTTATGTTTTTCATGATTTTTTGCTTCTCAACAAGTTGATTATTGTAAATACTGCAATGAGATAAGTTATAAATATCCATCGCAAGTATGTTTTTCTTTCAACAGTCTTGTTGATTGTATGTGTCATTGAACACCGAGGACGGTGCTCCCCCAAGGGGAAGGACTTTGTAACAACCCTAGTGAAAGAAAGATTTGGTTAAGCCCAATCTATGGTTGGGTGGTACGTGGAAGTCCCAAACCTAGTTGCATTTTGTTTATGTTAATAAGAGCTACTTCTCCTTGGTATTTCATTTGTAAATATATTGGTTCCTATGAGATTCTTATGGCTATTATATCCTTAATATTTCGGGAAGTTGTTCTTTGACGATGCATCATATAAAGTTAGATTTAGAGTGGGAATCATTTTAATCCTCCAAATCAACAAAATGTGACCTTCCCTTTCAAGTTGAATTTTAAAATCACAAAAAATGTTTAGGGGTATGAAGCTCTGGCCTTGGGACTTGAGACAGCTCGAAAGTTTGATGTCCAAAACTTATCCATATTCGATGACTCTAAATTAGTGGTTAAGTAAGTAACAAATAATTGCCAAACCAAACATCCTCGATTAAGAGCTTATTGGATTTAATTGATAAATTTTTCTCTGCCATAACTTTTACCACAACCCCTAGATAAAAGAACAATTAGCTGATGCTTTTTCCATAACGGCGGTGACCTTTATCCCGCCTACTAAATCAAAATTGAAATACGAGGTTGAGGCCTTGTATTGATCTTCCATCCCTAACAATGTTAAGCACTGGGAGGAGTTTAAGGGTGGCCAAGAAATATAAAGATTCATTGAGATTATGTGGAGTTCTCTAAACAAGGCATGGATGAGGGACCTGAGGATAGTCATATAGATATCAATACCTCTTAATTCAAAAAAAATATAGTGAAACATCATATTTTCTAATTAAAAAAAACCTATATTATGTGAGGATTTATTCCTTTAGAAAAGAATTTTGACCAAAATGATGCAATTGCACACCAGACTCTCAATCTCTTACACTTAGAATTTGAGCAAGTAAATTTTGCAAATGAAACTCAAACCAAATTAATTGATAAAATTTTGACCATACTTTCAAAACTTGATTTTCATCACTCATACATTTCATCAAACACTTTAGATGTAAATCTTTCTTCAAATTCTATGTATACAACCAATAAAGTAGTCTTTTTTTTTAGACATTTTTCAAACACTTTGCATGAAATCAAATAAAAAACACTGCACTAATTCCACTTATAACATACCAACTAAAATATACCACTCAATCATGTAAGTACTGGTTTCTTTCTTTTGAGGTATTTTATCAAATAGTTTCTTTACAAATTGTAATAAAAGTCCTTTTAACAAATTTCTTCAAATGCTTTGCATGCAAATAGGCATAGATTATCTACAACAATACTATCATACAATGATCTTAACATGAAACAATATTATCCACGTCCATAAATCAACATTGAAATTGGGGAATTTCATTAAATAGTTTGTATGTAATGGATCATTAAACCATTCAGGCATTTTTTTCAAACACTTTCCATCCACACTAATATAGCAACTTCCTTAGGGAATATATACTAAATTATACATTCCAAGTTCTTAAAATTAAAGTAGAGGATTTGTGGGATTTTTTCTCACCATGGTCCAAGTTCCAACTTCTGGAACCTCCTATAAGAAAATGTATAGTATCAATGTGAACATGACTTGTTTGATTCATTATTTCAAGAGCACCCAAGAATATCGACTTCCTCCTGTCATATCTCCTAAAATATCATGGACCAAGATTTAAAACTTGGTTTAGATTACCAGAGCAATTTCCCCTAACTATAGTCAAAGTTTCAGCTTCTCGACCCCCACAGAAGAAATGTTATAGAATAAATGCCAACATTAAATAAGAATTTAGGAAGCACAACTTCCTCTAATCATATTTCCTAAAACATTGTGACCCAAGATTTAAAAGTTGTACTAGATGATCAATAGGATTTCCTCTTACAATGGTCTAAGTTTTTGCTTCTAGAACTCCCAATAAGAAAATTTGATAGAAAAAATTCCAATATGACCTCTTTAAAGAAGAATTTAGGAAGCCCAACTTCCTCTAGTCATATTTTGTGAAAATTCGAGAGCCAAATCTGAAAATTGGACTAGACGTTCAAGGAGATTTCCCGTCATTGTCGTTCAAGTTTCATCTTTTAGAACCTCCTAGAAGAAAAGATATAACAGAAATGCCAACATGACATGATTAAAGAAGAATTTAATAAGCATACCTTTGTGAACCTGTGTCGTTACAATATTTAATAAATATAAAAATCTAAAACGAAATAATATAATAGCTACTTCCATGATAAATTTGCTAAAGGGTAGATGCATGTACATATAAATTTTCTAGAAAGAGAACTTAGATAATAATGCATGTCACTAAACCATCTATGCAAGAAATAAATATGCATGTATTATACCCAAAAAAAATAGAAGTTGATGTAGGGTGACCCATGTTCCACCGCACCATATGGTCAAGTATGCTTCAATATTTTTCATAGTTGGCCACCCTTGAGTTAAATTTTGATGCCTTGAAAAAAAACAAAACTCAATGATTTCACACCAAAGTCTTGGTTAAACAATCAAAATATGGAACCCACTGGCCATTCTTAATTTCCATCTAATGGAAAGCACCAAGGTGGTTTATCTATTGTACAGAAAGAACCACAATGTGATTTATCAACTATACAACAAATAACATAATGTGTTTTATCAACTATACAACAAGCACCACAAGGTGGTTTATCGGCTATACAACAACCACCACATGGTTCTTTTTCGACTCTACAACAAGCACTACAGGGTGGTTTATCAACGATACAAAAAACACCATTGGGTGGTCTATCATCTATATATCAAACACCACAGAGTGGTTTATCAACTATACAACAAGCACCACAGTGTGGTTTATTAGCAATAGAGAAAACACCACAAGGTGGTTTATTGGTTATACAACAAGCACAACATGGTGGTTTATCAGCTATACAACAAGCATCACAAGGTGGTTTACTAGCTATACAACAATTAGTTCTTTGCCACCCATCCTTTTCCCAATTCAAATTTTCTAAGTGAGAGAGAGTGAGATGTATGAGTTTAATAGAAAAGGGGGAGAGTGGAAGCTTAAGAACCAAGAGGAAGAACACCTTGATTGCTCCTCCCACTTAATTTTATAATCACTACATGACACTTCATCTTCCCAACATTTCAATTTCTTGGAAAGAATAACCATCAAATCAAAGGGAAATCTTCACCCAACATATATTTTTCCTCTTAAGTCAAGTTTTCATGGTCCCGAAGACATCATAATCTATTGGTCGTTCCCTTTCTTTAGATCTAAGATTTTTATTAATAAATATAAATATTACATCATATAATAGAGCTTGACACCATAACATCAATGTTGGCACCAGAACATTATATGTTCATAATTACATTACAAAATTTGTGTAATGAAATGGATGTGGCACCATTGTTATAATGAACGTTTTGGCTGCAATAGTGATGAAGGAAACATGAAAACTATTTAAGGCACTCCTAGGATTATATGATAGATTGCATTTATTCCATTGAAGCAGTGCTTCAAAAAACATTTTCAACTTTTTGCATTTTGTGTTAAGATTATAGATGAAGTTCTTAGGATTGAATATTTTTTAGTGTTGTGGGATTTCAAGAACATGTTCCAAGAAAATGAGCACTAGGAGTGTTTACTAATTTTTTTAAATATGTTAGATATTCAAGTATGCATTATATGTATTTAATTTATTTTATATAACTAATTTGAGTTAGAAGCAAATTAAAAAGTGCAAAGTCATGATCTTAGATATAAAGGTTAGAACTAATTCAATCACAAAAATATTTTACATATTTTGATATCAAGAAAAATATATATATTTTACAAATTATCTATTACTTTTCATTATAGAAGTCCACTAGTCGTAACATATTTTAAGAATTATACTTAAAACTCACTTACCTTAAAAAAGAGAGTAAATAAGTTTGATTATTTCATATAAGAAATTAATCCATAATTTTTTTTAAACAAAATAATAATTAGCACATTTAAAGAAAAGTACTCAAAATTCATATATACAAAAACAAAATAAAATAAATGATTATCTAATATCGATAACTGTTTTATAAAATTTTCAAATCAAAACCACGATAATATTTTGAAATTTCCATGATATATCTTGGACACTATATTTTCTGCTATAATTTCAAAATACAATTCACCATTAAATTAAAACAAGTTAATATGAAGTCATAGACATTAATTACAAAATTTAATACAGTAACATAAAAGTATATATGAAATAAAATTGTGGTATAGTGATAGTCGTAAGGTTCAACATAATTATAAAATTCAAGCCCGATGCATAATGAGATTCCAATCTCAAAGGAGAAAGGATTGGCTTTAAAAGTAATGATTTTAAAATCATCATTTTAATCCACTGAAAATAGGTACCTACAAGACGTCGAAATCCTTTGGACCATAGTTGTATGTTTTAGAAACAAAGTTATTCACGTTACATAATCCCACAAGAGCTTTCAGGACGAGGGCTAGGACGACGAGGAGGAGGGCTAGGACGACGAGGAGGAGGAGGAGCCGGCGGCGGCACATAAATGATTTGAGGAGGAGGAGCCGGCTGAGGCAGGTTCCGCAATTTCTGATTAAGCTCACTGATTTTTTCACTTGATTCTTTCTCAACCCGTTCACGTGCCCTCTTTTCGGCTGCCAACTGGTCTTCAAACATTTTTGTAGATATACGCAATTTCTCCTCTATCTGATCAAACCAAACGCCGCGGGTGATGAAAATATGGCCAGAAAAGGCAGAGTTAATTTCAGGAAATGACTTTAACACAAATTTTAGGGACACAGTTTAATCAAACTTGCCATTTATGCAAAATCTAAACCAATCTTTATCCCTGGGCAGAAGTTATCCTAATTCAACCGTAAAATATGAAGAGTCCCCAATCAAAATATCTCCTTAGAACTCCGGTAAGGTGCAACAAACAAAATTTAGTAAATCGATTTTTAAGGGAAAGCACCAAAAGAACTCCATGGACACCATCTTTTGCGACGTCAATACACTTAGAATATTTGAGCATGAGATATTTACATACAAAAATTTTCATCCTATATCTTTTAATGTGTTTTATCTTATCCCGTCAAAATATGTACCAATTTTTTAGTTTATTAATTATGCGTTTCCATATGGAAAGTTGTAGATTTCTTCAAATTGGTGTCCAACTTCTTCCCAAGCATAGTCTAAAAGTCATTTAGAAATATGGTCTTCTTATTTGAGATGCTCCTTGCTATCCCAAAGTGCAACTAGACCTTTTTAAGCAACATTTTTTTTCCTTTTTTCCTTTAATGGGACTTTAATGAGGTATAAGAATGTGCATCTTCCATTTTGCAAGGGATGGCATCAACCTTGATTTCTATTACTAGACTTTTAAGTATAACATAGTATGCATCCGATAATAAATTGAGATACATCTTGTTGAATCATAGGCAAATACACATACCTATATGAATTGGAAACTATCTTTCCAACAACAAAAACTCCTACAACCTTGGATGTGTTAGCCTCTCCAATAAGCTACATTTTTTCACCTATAGGAACACATGTTTGTTTAGCTTGTAGAGCAACCCATTATAGAGATGAAAGTAATCCTTACCATCACCTTTGTTTATTTATATTTAGCCCTATATCTATTGAAACACTTCTTTATAATCTCTATTTTCCATCATGGAAAATTTTAGGGGCTAATATTTGTAGGTGGGCTAATTTTGAATGATTTTTCCATAAAAATGATTCACCGATTTCCATTTTTTATAAAAATAGTTCGCCCAAGTTTTACAATATAAACTAATTTTACCTTAAAAATCACCAACATTATATAGAGACTATATATAAAATCATTATAAATTTTAATAATTTTACAAATATATCAATAAACATTTTATAGTTTTCATATTAGGGACTAGTGAGATTCGCCAATGTTTTTAAACTTCAAGATAATTTTCCATCCTTGAAATTTCCCATGTTTTCCATTTATACATCATCAATAAAAGGATGCAAGTGAATATGACTTCCCAAATCTATAATCTTGTATATGGGTGGCCTTGAAAGCATGTTTGCAAACATGTCAATATTTCTCTTCTTGTATTTCATCAGAGGATGAAATTTATACATAAACCACTTCCACTTTTATTTGTTGGTTTGTTGAATCTTGCTTTGGGCATGAAATACTATAGTGGCTAGTGATAAATGTGAATAATGGTTTCATTTTCCATTAGATAATGCTTTCACTTCTTGAAAACTTGAACTAGGTTGTAGATTTGATTATCATACATGGTGTAGTTTAGGACTGCACCATGAAACATTTCAAAATGATATCACATTTACTTTTGTCCTTGCAAAAGTATCATTACCATAACATATCAACCTATATCATTCTTCACTTTGAAAGGCTTCTAAAAATTATGTAGTGAAAGAACTAGTGCTGGATGGATCCTCAATTTCACCTCATTGGAAGCTCTCTACTAATTATTTCCTACTAAAAACTCTTACTACTATCTACAATGGCATGAAGTAGCATAACTATAGCTAGAATGGGTGCTATAAAATTTTGTAGGTACTATATTGTGACAATAAATTTCCTAACCTCAATGTCATTTGTAAGAACTAACTATGCGACAATTACCTCCATAATCATGAGATCAATCTTGAATTCCTTCACAAAAATCATATATTTAAAACACACAAATTTTTGCTAACCAAACTCACATGTCTTAATGTTATCTAGCAATTTATGATTTTTCGAATTCTCTAATACCTACATGAGATGTGAGATCTTCTCATCCTAAGTAAATTTATAGACCAATATATCATCTACATACACTATCATAATGGATCTAAAAACAGACATAATCCATCATTCATCAAATGTGTGAATGTAGTAGTGCATTACATAAAATGAAAGACATTATTATCCATTCATATAGGAATTTCCTTGTCTTAAAGGTATTCTTCAAGGTTTCTTCTTTAACTCATACATATTGGTACCTTGATTTTAGATCTAACTTGGTGAAGTATTTGGCAAGTCACAATGGATTTAACGAATATTCAATCCTTGGTGGAAGACACTGAATCTTGAGAGTGGCCTTGCTCAAAATTATGTAGTTGATACACATTTCCTAAGTTACATGCTTCTTGGGTACCATGATGATAGATGGCACACAAGGTGAGGTGTTTGGTCAAATTAGCTTGTATTGTAGGAATTGGTAGTATTAATTCTATAGTTCATCTACTTCTATGATGTATTTTTTGTAAACCCAATATTTGGCACTAGGGAGTTAGGCAGAAAATGTGTTTCATGCTCCACATCACTCTTAGGTGGTAACCCTTAATTCTTCTAAAGAACTTCTTTGTGTGTCCATAACAACTATTCCAATTAACTCCTATTTAAAACATACTAGGAGAGATTCCTTTACTTTTCTTGATTTTTTAGCAACTTTTTTCTCTCTTAAGAAATAAATCACAAACATCCTACAAGAAATGATCAATCTCTTCACTTGGCTAACCCTCACGCAAAATACTTTTGGTATACCTTTGTGTGTATTAATGACAAAATTATTCCATCTTGGTATAGGTGATCATTTTTTTCTCTCCTCATAAAGATTTCAACCCTCATATAAATTTAGGAGAACCAAAACACTACACCATAGACATAAATTAGTACTACATCTATCTCCACTTCATCAATATATTATGCACTTATAACAAACAAAAAAAAAAACATTATTTAGAGGCCTTGATTTGTACATCCTTATTTACCCATCCTAATGGATATGGGATAGGGTGATCATGAAATTGCAATCCATTATTTTTTAATTTATTTTTTTGTATGGGGTTTATGCATGAATTGGAACCAAATAGATCATGCACCTTTTTCTTCTTGACCTATATCGTAAGATGGAAGAGTTAAGTCATATCCTACTCTTCCTTATGATGAAGGATACTCAAGTCCACCTCCTTCTACACTATATTTTGACAATATTTTCATCCACATATGAGCTACTATCCACTAATTTTCCTAAGTCCATGGCTAGAAAGTTGTTATATTTTCCTCCTTAAAATCCTTTGGATTTATTTCTACATATAGCTTGCAATACTTAACTCTAATGTTATAATCAATATTAAAATGGTTGGAATGGTTGTTTTCATCCTTGTATTTATGTACTGTCTATTTTATTATTTTCAATTCCTTTCCACTTCTTCTTTCCATCCTTGGAAGCATATTGATGGCCTTTCTATTTGGAACCACTTAGTTTTACTTCTTTTTTTTTACCTATATTCTCTATGTCCTATGTTTTCACATTAACCTCATCAACCTTCCTAGGTTCTCATAGCATCACTTTATTCTATGAATGGATATGTATACCTTTGAATACTTTAGGAGTGCATCTAGGCACTTTGGAGATATACCCAATGTAATCACTAATTTTTCACCTAGTGGCTCACGCTTCCACACTGTTTCCTTCCCTTTTCCTAAAGTGATACCAATGAATCTAGAGGTCCTCTACATAACTAATAAAGTACAAATGAGACTTGGTAAGGGTTTTAAACACATAAAATTTAGTTACTAGTGGATCATTCTCTAGCCTAAGTATCTATATGTGTCTTTCCCATAATGTTAGGGCATATCCCTCTAGTTTGATTTAGGAAAATAAAATATTTTACACTTATTTTATGTTATGGACAATAAGATAAATTTTTAACACTTTCACCTAATGGTTCAACTTGGTAAAATCAATCTCACCTTGAGAGAACTTGATGTTCACTTTTGCTTCCATTTTAAATAAATAATGAGAAGAAGCGATGGAACTAGAATGTTGTTACTCTTTATTGCACTCTTTTCTCAGTCGATTTTTAGGGTCTTCATTATATCACATTTTCTTATCGAGTCCAAATTTTAAGTTAGAGCCACTAAATTTTGTTAAAGGTACATACTTGCTCACTAGTTCATACATGGCTAAGCCCATATTTTGACAGATCTACCAACTTTTTCATCGAAATTAAAAAATCTCTCATATGCCTCATCTTGAGGGTTGTTGCAATTAATACAATCTATTATGGCTAGGGTTTTGAAATTTTCTTCTGAAGCCAATTATTGGATGCAACAAATTCCCACAAAACCCCCCAAAATGTGTGCTCTAATACCAATCTAATATGTAAAGTTCCATGTATATTCCACTGGAAAAATCCACTACAAAAAATATTAAAATATTATGAAAATATTTTATTATGCAATATATTACTTTAAATCTCATATTTATCCCTAAAAGTGTAGTCCTAAAAATTATGGAAATAATTAAATCTAAAAAGAGAGAAATAAGAAAATGAGAATACCATAGAAATGAATGAGCACAATATGTGACATGGAAGACCTAATATGAGAGAAACCATAGATAGAAGTGGAGGCGTGTGTCATACTCTATTATTCTTAATTACGAATTGTAAGTACAAAGAAAGGGGCACTCACTATTGAGTTTCCATGGACACTTTGGATAGAATGACTACTACAAAATATTCTACCTCGTCTATTATTCTTCAACATCCCATTGATATATGCTCTACCAAATTATGGAACAATCACAATACTAAATGAAAGGAATCCCTTATATCACTAGTAGCCACTTATTTAACATATATTAATAGTCATATATGGTTAAGTTTATGATTTTTGCATCCCTGAACATTGAATTAGTGTCGATGTTTTGGATCCTTTAGAATATTCTTGAATATCGACATGTAATTGTGATAAAAATCTTGGGGGAAATGAATTAGAAAGCTTGAATGTAGGGAGAGGAGGAGAGAAAAAATACATATCTACCATGAAACCAATTGTAAGAACATTGATATAAATGCAACTAAATACATCACAAAAATATGAAAGGGGAGAAATGCAACTAAATACATCACAAAAATATGAGAGAGAGAGAGAGAGAGAGAGAGAGAGAGAGAGCATGAAACCAATCGTAATAACATTGATATAAATGCAACTAAATACATCCAAAAATATGAGAAGAGAGAGAGAGAGAGACCATGGAACTAATCGTAAGAACATTGATATAAATACAACTAAATACATCAAAAAAATATGAAAGGGGGGAGGGGGAGAGAGAGAGAGAGAGAGAGAGAGAGAGAGAGATCATGAAACCAATCGTGAGAACATTGATATAAATGCAACTAAATACATCACAAAAATATGAAAGGGGAGAAATGCAACTAAATATATCACAAAAATATGAAAAATGGGAGAGCGAGAGAGAGAGAGAGAGAGAGAGAGAGAGAGAGAGAGAGAGAGAGAGAGAGAGAATTGGGTGAGAAGGATCTCATTAAGAAAAACCATTACATGCAATGAGGATAATTCTGGGACCTCTCCTTCCTGACCTTCACTCTCTTTGTATTGCCTTCTTATAAGCTTTCTTGTTGATGGAGTCAACCTTAATTAGGTTTTCACATTGTGAGTTACATATTTATGAAGCTCCCAAAGTTTTGGTTTGATCCCCCCCTTTATAAAATAATTGTCCTCATAATTTATCCATCTTAAAAAAGGAGTAACCCCATTATGTTTAATGTACAATAACGATTACAATATGTTATGAGCAAATGAAGAGAATGGTTTGTGTGGTTCACCCATAACCATTGGTTTCTAGATTACCCATAACCATCATGATTACAATGTGCCACATGCCAATGAAGAGAATGGTTTTATGTGGATAACCCATAACCATGGGTTGTTGGATGACCCATAGCCAAGTTTGAAATAGAAATCTTGGAGAAGGGTTTTCTGTGGTCTACCCATAACCATGAGTTTGTGGATTATCCATAACCTTCATTTTTTTCATTGAATTTTTGGCAACGGACTTCTCACTTGAACTTTGTTGATAACTTTTGCTACAAGTGATGAAATCAAATTCTATTGAAGACCCAATTGAGGTATTGGAGATATTTGGTGTGATAAAATCATCCTTAAACTAAATGTTCAAGCAAACACGCTACTTTACAAACATGTATAACTTCAATCATGGATATATATGAATGAGAAATTGAAATAAAAGTGCGTAAAAACCCCATTTGGGCTAATGGAAAATAATTTAAAATGACTTGTCATGCATCCTCTGAAATTCTCTGTGGAGGTTGTGGAAGCTACATGAAGTTTGCTAAAGATTTCTCCACTACATTCCATTCAATGTTGTGCTTCCAGGCATCCATGCCACTATTGGAAATCTAATAAATGGTTGGAATGGGGTAACCAAAGCTTCTAGATGTAGAATAAGTAATTTTTTAAGTTATGTCATGGTTGTATATATTTGTAATAATTGTGAATGTGAGAACACAAAGTGCAGAGGGCCAAAAAGGATGCCAATGGTTTGTAAGAAACATGGTTTGTTATAGAGATCATGGAATCGTTTGTTCCAAACCAATGAATGTAGTGAATCAATAAAGGTTTTCCTATAGTGTTGAATGAATATCTAGGGGTAGATAACCCTATAATTATTATCAGTTGATGGTGAAACTTATAATGTATGGTCTAGCAAATTGACTCCAAATGTTCCAAAACAATGTTGGAGATCGCTGCAAAGCTTTATAAGAAAAATATTATTCAAACCCTGGTTCCAATAGAGTGGGTAACCTACTTTGATACCAATTATGTAGATCTTGTAACAAATATCTAGAAGGATTGAATTCCAACATAGGATGAGAGAAAACACATAAATATTCCATGAAACTAATAATAAGAAAATTATTAAAAATTAAATAATGGAATACATAAAAAAAATATGACAAGAGAGAGAGAGATAGTTGGAGAAGAAGGATTTGATTAAGAAAAACCATTGCATGCAATGAGAAAATTTTTATGACCTATCCTTCTATTGTGCTCTACAACAACCCCCCATTTCATAAAATTTTTACTTAAAACTCATAATATGAAATGGGTCCCTTCTAAACTTAGACATCTGAATAAATTGGTATTAGCCCATCATTAGAAAAACCCTAATTAAAAGGTTCAATGGAAATGATATATTTTAAAAACCTTTTATAAATAAAGTCGGCCTTTTAAATAAATATAAAGTTCTTTGTTATTGCGATAAAGCAATCGCAAGATCGCATATCGCAATGATAAGGAAAACATATAAAGAAGACCCATTGACTCACTCCGATCTGAAAAGAAAATCGTTATAGGATATTGGGACAAGGAAAAACACATAGAATAAAGAAACGCCTCCCTCATTTCTCCGATGAAATAAAGTGTATCGCCATCGGCAGTCGGCCATAACAACCCAATACATGAATTATGACACATTCAAATCCTCCGATGCAATAAGCGTATCACCATCGGCAATCGGCAATGTTGCAATGGCATAAGTAATATGACCTGAATCCATCCCCGATTGTGATGCATCAAATTAAGGCGCACATCTCGAAAACGTATTTAAAATCCTTGTATGCATTATATCACCTATCGATGATCGAAAGATATTTTGGATTAATTTTAAAGCCTTTTCATTCACATTACCAATCTCTGATTGCGATTATCCACCAAAGAGTCTGAGCCACGCTTGAATGGATCATTCATCATATAAATGATATAATGGGTATTCATGAACTCCTTTACCATGATTGACAGGTTAAATGACCAATTAATGAACCAGTTATGACGAGATTTTCCTTTAGATTCTATCTGCGGCAGTTTCACCATAATCCTTTATTATACGCCAATTGATATAATTTCATATTGGTTTATACTGGCTATTCTCTATTTCACGTTGGTTTCATTCCCTGTGCAGAACTCTGCCGAAATAATGAATTTGAAACAAATGGAAAAGAAATCTAAGAAATCCGTAGTAGTAGCGGCTCCTACAGCAATAGTGCAGTCAACCAATGATCCAGGACCAAGTAAAAAGGATTTAATCTCAGACACTACATGTCTCGGCCTTGGAAATATAAGTTGGCAAAGCATCTACAATTTAATTAAAGCAGAGGAGCCTGAGGAAGTATCGGGAAAAGCTACTGCAGATTCAACTAGTAAGTCAGAAGCTACCCTTAAAGATTTAGCTGATTCAGATTTGCACAGGATAGTAGCACGTGAGAAAATTCTTCCATATACTGATGTAGTGAGATGGGTGGTAGAACAAATTCTAGTTTTAGACAGAAAATTTCACACAATTGATTTGGCTCATTTCAGCCTGATGACTTAAGGAAGATGTATCACTTGCCCGAACCAAAAAAAAAATACAACAAAGCCTTTCTTGAAAAGTTCGCAGAGGAGAATGAGACTGAATCGGCCCCAATTAGGCAGTGGAGACAAAATCCTGCAAGGAACAAACATGAATCACTAGGTAAGTACTCTGTAGACTCGTTGTCCTCTCCTTACTGCTATGCCTGGGCAATGACGTGTATAATTTGGGGGTTGCATGATTCTGCAAAGTTCACTTTTGAGATGGTTCCTTTAATGGAAGCGGCAGTTAATAGTGAAGTGATGGATTGGGAAAACATATTGTCCGATAAATTAGCCACTACGATTCTTGAATTTAGATCAAATACACGCATAACCACCAGGACTATTCCCCCTTTCTATTACAGTGATTGTATTATGGATACTCTTTGCTTTAATTCTGAATATCCGTTACTTGGGTGGAGATGGACTCCCCAGGACCCTATGCCAATCCACATTTATGATCACATGTTATGGAAGGCTCGCTATAAAGATCATTTGTACCAAATCTGTAACGGTTTCATGTTGCCTATCTACTATGCTATTTTTTATAAACCTGCCCCAAAGATTTCCGGGGAAGCAGGAATTGATTTGACTACTGTAGGAAATTGGTTCAGAGAAGACAAGTTCATAGATATAAGGCTTTTTTGTAGCCTTTCAAGGCCTCATGTACTTCCTCTGTATGTACCCGATAAGCTGTTAGCTCAGGAATTGGCATACCAGATAACAACCGCAGGAACATCTAAAACTCTTATAACTTCTAAAAAGTAGGTATGGCCTACATTTCCTTTGAGATGTGGTGTTTATACTCTCCATGATTACAAACATGCAGAAAAGGAGGCAGAAAAGATAAACATGCTCAATATTGCAACCATTCCCAATATGGAATATGATCCAAGGAAAGTTGCTTATAATGTGCTTGAACAAGCCAAACTTACAAAGTTTGATCATCAAGAAGATGAATTTGATGACTTGTTTTCCTTAGGAGAATCATTATCTTAGGTAAAATATTTTGCCAAAATGAGATATAAAGATGAAGGGCTGATAGAATTCAATAGGCTCAGAGAACAGAGGTTGCAAACTCCGCCTCTAGACTTATTAGCTACCACCCCAACAATCCAGTCAAGCGATCCTGAACAACAAATTGTTAACAAACCTCCTGCTATGGAGAACATTCCCGAGAAAGGAAAAGAGCCAGAATAGGAGAAGGAAAAGAAACAAGATAGTGAACATATTGATCTAGATACTCAGATTGATCCCAAACTCCTTAAAGAATGGCAACAATTTGATTCCATCATAAGCAATCCTGAAAGTTCACAAGGTTTCAACACACCTCAAGTAGCAGTTGGTCATAAAACAGCGTCAAGTATGGTTTCAATTGAAGGAACCAGTGGCCTACCCACTAGCGAAGATGTAGAAATAATTCCTAAGGATCCATCCGATCAGATTGTTTTGCAGATAGAAGAAATACCACCATTAGATGTCTTTTATAGTCCCAAACATAGCGCTGTAGTGAAAAGATAGAGGAAAAGGAGAAGACTTGATCAATATTCCCTTTTACATGTACAAACAGAGATGGCTAATGTGGTATGGAAAGAAGAATTCAATCCTTCCAAAGACCTCACAAAACTTTCTCAGTATGCCAGAGCTTTCTTGGCAGCTACTATGGATAAAGCATCAGAAGTAAGAAATTTACTCAAAGAAAAGGACCAAACAATTGTTTCCTTATAGTCACAGGTATCCGAGAGACAACAAAGAATAGAACAGTTAGTACAGCAGCTAGCAGAACAGTAGCAAATAAAAAATCAATTAATTGAACAATTGATCAAAGAGAAGCAGAGGATAGATCAGAGCACAGCGCAGAAACAAAAAGAATTATCCGCAGCATTAGCCAAGCTGAAGACAATGAATGAACAAATGAGTAAGACAAAAGATGAGCAAATCGCTCAACTATCACAACAGGTAGAAAAATTCAAAGGTCTTCCTCAACCAGCAGATTTCAGGTCCGAAGCTCTCTAGATCAATAAAGCATTGATTACACAGCTAAAATTGTTATGTCATAATATTTCCCTTGTTGAGCCCCTATGTGAGATTGCTTCATCAATGATTGACAAATCAGTCGACGCCAGGCAAGATTTGGAACAGGCCGATGAAACTTTAACCAATTTTCTTGCTTGGCAAGAAACCAGCGAAGGACAAGCCGCAAATCTGCCTAAAATTCTAGAGTCACACAAAGAGATTCTTTTCCTAGAATGGCAGACACAATTGATGAAAGCAGAAAGGGACACTTCAAGATGTAGATCAGCAACCAGTAATTTAATTGAGTTAATCAATGATACTCTTTATTTGTCTAACTTGATTTCACAGTGCACTCCAGGTAAATTGCCGTCAGTCAAAGCATTAGAATAAATATGCAATCAAGAATTGGAGAAGAATGGGAGATTAATCGCTAGCATCCAAAGTTTAACTTGGGATACCTTTTGGTTTTTCCTAGTTAAGCCATACAGTCAAAGGGCAGCACTCAAATGTTTAACCGATGCGATCGGTTACATGATTCCCAAAATTCACGATGCCACATATTCAGCCCAGCTACATTCTCGTCTGAGTCACCCTCCAGAATTGCAACCAATGCTTGCTATCTGCCAGCTCAAGCCAAAGGAAGATCATTTGAAATAGTGAATTATACTGCCGACTACAAACAGGCCTATTTTGAGGGGATTTTCATGATTTAGTTATACCACCTAGTAGCATTTTTATTTCATAATTAGTTAGCTTAGATAGTATTTATAGACCCTTTCATGTATTTGGAAAGGGTCCTTAGTTTTTGTATAAACTCAAATCAGTAAGTTACACTATTGTACTTTTGATATATTTTATGAAGATTGGGCCAGTATTCTGAATTTTAACGAAGAAAGCTTTGATGATATGTGCACTATTGCTTTATGGTGGAAGTGTTTCTAAGTTAGAAGAAGGAATTTGAATGCGATTGATATTGAGAGTGATCCGAATAACATATGGTACTATTCTCTATGCTCTTGCTTCATTCTTTAATGTGAATCGACATTTATTTAATCTTGATATCATTGGATATATATATGTGTTTTAACAACAATCCCTATGCTTATCACTATTGAATGTTTAAGGAGTGTTATTCTTTCAATCATATTTATGTCAATGATATATGAAAATAGTGTAATAATGTTTTAAATTATTACTTAGTTCAACTACTTGAACTAAGTAATTATCATATGAATAAATTTCTTTGTTTACCAATAGAGTCATCTATATGCCTGTTTGTAGATAAAGATCATCAAAAGTTACACTAAAGCAGAAACTCCCCGGGATAGATTAGTTGTTTATAATTTTACTTTATAGATTAAATCATCCATCCATTATCATTAGATATTAGAGAATCAACCACTTATCCATCCCATCTACAAACAACTGGGAAACAGGTCCCATTATTTCCAATCGGAGTCACCACACCAAATGGAAAGGGAGCTGCCTTTAAGGTCCGGACTGGGTGGTTTTCCCCGATGTTGTTGCAGTGATTTTCGAGGCATCAACACCTTCCCAACCTTCGCTCTCTTCTTATTACCTTCTTACATTGTGTCTTTTTTACAAAGTCAAATTTAATTAGATTTTACCCCACCATTTAGGTATTTAGTAAGTTACCTTTTACATAAAAATATGACTTAAAGACTTACACATCCAAACTTAGATGGTAAGCCTCCTTAAGAATTAAATCAAATGAGCCCCATGTGTGTGATAAATTGGTTTGATGTAGCATCAAGTTGGTGACATGGTTATTGATAAGGTAGGTTAACTTATGGGAGGCGTAATTGTGGTATTAGTATTGTAGTTGAGCTTACTATCACATTATTGGAAAGCTTGTAATGTGTATAGTAAAATTAAGAGGTTTTAAGATATGCTCACAAAATTTTGGCCTAAAAACATTCCATTTGATGCCTCAAACTATTAATGGAGGATTCCAAATCCCAATCTTGAAAATGGTATATACCCATAAATTAGGCCCTACAAACTAATTCCTCCAACTTTTCCACCTAGAAAGTAAATAAATAGATGAACAAATATATAATGATCTATTTTGGATCATTCCATATGCCTCAATCTTTGTGTTAATGAATAAATCCATGTATCCCCATATTCTTTTTCATCTATCTATTCAATAAGGGTATCTCTTATTATCGTATCCTTATGTGTTGGTATAAGATTCCTTAGGCTGGTTGTCGGAAGCTACTCACATGTGGGAACAAAAAGGGAGTTTTTTCTTTTTCTTGATGTCCAAAAATGGTGGACAACCATTTTGTAGATGATTAAATTACTTTTTCTTATGTTGACTAGGATCACAGTGGATGGTGCTAGATATTTTTTCTTCCCCATTTTTTTTTTTTTTTCTCTTCTGGTGAGGCCTTTGGGGAAATTGCTAGTGATCACAAAACTAGTTATTTGTTGGTGGGTTTTGCAATAGTCAATGTTGGATTCCCCAAACATGTAATTTTGTAGATCTAGAAGTTATATTAATATATCTTGGAATTTATTTTGGTATGGACCTTTCTCTAGTTTCCATGTTAGATTAGTGTTTGCAATTTTTGCAATGCAAGTGCCTCTACTAGCATAATAAATGCTTCCCATTTGTTCGAAATTTGGTTAGGGTAGGTGAGTTACTCCAAGACTCCCATATATATTAACTATATTATTGGTTACCTAATAGAGATCACCTTCACATGACAAATCAAATATTATAGTCATATTTGTGGGTTAAACATGTTGGAGTTGAGATATTGTCGTTGATGACATGGGATGCTTGATTTTATTAAGGATGATGGTATTCATGGTTTTATTGATGTGGAAAGTTATGGGAGCATTTTTGTAGCTAAATCGATGTGGAAATACTTATAGGGTTGTACCACATGGATATTATTTTTCAAACATAGGTTACACATTACACATCATCTTAGAAATATTTGGGAAAATTTTGGATTATCTTATGTTGTTTTAGTACCCCAACCTTTTTGTATCGTTGGAAATTATATTTTCATGGTTATATGAGCCACTTAGACAAAAATGTGCAATTTGGTGAGGTGGGATTCGTTGAGCAGTTTTGTTGGGTATGATTTGGTTTGAAAGCTAATTTTAAAGTGGAATTTTTAGGGTATGTATATCACATACATTCCTTGCTCACAAGCTCATTTGTTGAACAAAAATATGATTTTATACTGGTATAGTTTATGGGATGCTAATAATAGCTCTTTGAAGGAATAGAAATCTCTTACTTCTAATTACACTCCTTTCCTTGTTGATAAACCCACCATGATGCAAGTAATTGGCCTCATCCAACAAAAGGAGTTGTTCAGATAGAACACATTTGACATGAATGGGAGTGGAGTTATGGGAACCCCCTTTTTCTACATGACTCTCATAATTTCTACTCAATTTTTGATAAACATCATCAATTTAGTCTAGCTCTTAAACTTATGTCAGTGGCATCCAATTCTAAGGCCTGCTTATTTCATTTATTAGAAAATTTATACTTATAGGGCGTCTTACAACCTATAGGTGTTGGTTTGACTAGTGATTTCTTGAGGTTTTCCCTCTAATATTTGATTTTCTAAGAGTGGTTTCTCTAATAGTATTTTCCCATTATAATTAATGTTGGAAGAAATGAAGCATTATTATGGGGCAATTTTTTATGTAAGATTCATGTTTAAATAAAGTAGGCACTTATTCTTTGGGTGAGTCTACACTGAAAGAAATTTTGTTGTGTGGTTAACAATCATTAGTCTACTCATCTCTTAGTGGTATTTGGAATTGTTTGAGAATTTAAAATATGTTTGATCTTTGGAAGGCTGAGTTAAAATATGTATTTGAGAATAAAGTTATATATTTGTGTACCTTAGGTCATACGTGGAGATAGCATTATGGAACCAACTCACAAAATACATGAAAAGATGGATCAGCAACTTAAAAATTAGCCTCTTCGAGGGGGCAACTTGCTTTACATTACATAAATGAAAAATTCTTGGATGATACAAATGACAAGACCTCCTTTCTATATATAGGAGTCTAAGGGGCCACAACATAATCAGATCCTAGATAACAATAATAACCTAATGACACAACAATAACAATTGGGCTTCTATGGGGCACAATAATAATAATAAGGGGGCTACATGGGTACAACAATACCAATAATGGGGTTACACTAACAATAACTATGAGGAGCTACACTAGTATTATAGGGACCTAACATGCCCCTCTCCTTTGAAAAAGTGTTATCCTTAATGCTTGAGTAGTTTTGGATGCTTCTATATAAAATTTTGATCCTCCCATGTGGAATATTCAGTGGGTAAGTTCTTCCATTTGATGATATACTCTCAAATTTATTGATTTTTTAGTTGTTGGGTTCTTGTTTCGATGAGTGGTTTAGGTTCCAATATGATTTTTCCTTCCTCATCAAGTTCTGGAAATATTGTTTGAACTAGGAGCTTGTCACCTATAACCTTCTTTAAGCATGAAACATGGAAAACTGGGTGCACTCGTGAAGATGCAAGAAGCTCCAATTTTTATGCCATAGTACCAATATTTTGCAATACCTTGTAAGGAACATACTACTTTGGTGATAATTTATCATCCTTCTTAGGTTGCTTGAGGTAAATTTGTTTGTATGGTTGTAGTCGTAAAAATACCCAATCGTCTGCATCAAAACTTCTTTTGCTACGATGGTAATCTTCCTATTGTTTCATTCGATTCTATGCCAAAGTGAGGATATCCTTTCAGAGTTGGAGAACTTGTTATTGATGCTCGATGTTATCTTCCACTACTTCAACCTTACAATTTTCTCATAAAGATGATGTGATGGACGGTTGATGATATCCATAAAGTGTCATAAATGGGGTCATTTTTGCTCACAGGGCCTTCACTAGGGGAGCAATACCATACCATGTGCATTCATATTGGGGGATATATATAGAGTAAAAAACGACATAATAGATTGAGCATATAATAAGGGGTAAATGGTTTTTATATTGGCAGGTATAAAAAATGGATCTAAAAGTTAATGAAAAATATAAAGGGGAATAAAAAATCTTAATGAAGAAATGGATACCTACAATATCTAGTGAAAGTAGGGGTTTCTTAAATTGAGAAGGTGTATTGGGTTTGTATTGGTAGGGGGTTAAACAATGTGATTTTTAATGGTATTTTCCAAGATGTAGTCAAATTAAGGGTATTGTTTAGTATGCCATGAATGCACGTGCTATGTCGGAGGTTCATTGAATGAAGCCCCCATGTTTTTGCTGTAGTATGGAGGGAAGTTTTATACCACCATTGAACTAGAGTTAACCACTTTACCAATTTTTTTTGTTTATCAGATACAAAGAAACAAATATATCATTCCAAACATTTATTCACTATCTCAGTTTTCCCATTAGATTGAGGATGATAAGATGATCTATGAGCTAATTGAGTACCAAGACAAGGAAATAATTTCGTCCAAAACTTTCCAGTGAAAATGGGATCTTTATCGCTTACAATAATATTTGGGTTTCCATGCATCCTTTGAATTGTTTCCATAAATGCAGTAAAAAATTTACTAGCTTTAAATGGATGAGATAATCACAAAAATGTTCATACTTGATAAGTCTATCAACTATCACCATGATGACACTCTTTCCTTTGGAATTGGGTAAACCTGTGATAAAATCCATTGAAACCTCATCCCAATGTTGACTTGGAATGGATAAAGTTTGTAACAAACCGAAGTTCTTAATTGTCTACACTTTATTTCGTTGGCGAACCAAACATTCTACCACAAACTTTTGAATATCAGATTTATGTCATTCCAAAAAAAATTCCTTCTTGACCCTATGGTAAGCTTTTAAAAATATTGAGTGCCCTCCTAAGTGAGAGGTTTACGATTCCAAAAGAATATTTTGTTTGAGTTGGGAATTCTAACAAAGATATAAGTGATCTTTGTAACATAATAAATCATTTTTCTAGCTAAATGTAGCAGATGTACTGGGATATTGCTGCAACGTTTGAATGAGTGTGCACAATTCTTCATCATTCTTCCATTCATCCCTTGCTTTAGTTATCCAACATGGTTTGATAATAGAAATGACACAAATGAATTCTTATACATCCTCATCCTTTCTTGAGAGTGCATTTGCAACAACATTTTGCTTCCCTTTTTGATTTCAAAGTCATAACCCACCATCTTTGTGACCCATTTTTGCTGACTCTTCTGAAGATAAAATTTGTTCCAAAAAGTATTGAAGACTATCATGATCTGTTTTTACCTTGAAGCGTCTTCCCATTAGTTAAGCTCACCATTTCGTTAGTGCATGTAGTATTGCGACATCTCATTCTAATAAATAGGTTTGTGTAAATACTTTCCTTTGATTGAACAAATTTCAAAATAATGGGTTTTCCTTCTTCCATTAAAACAACACAAATTCCATTTCCTCAGGAATCACATTCCGCAATAAAGGCTTTTGTGAATTTTGGCATAACTAAGACAAGCGCTTGGCACATTTCCTCTTTAAGACGTTCAAAGGCCTTAGTTACTTCTGGTATCTAAGAAAATGCATCTTTATTCAATAATGTTGTTAGAGTTGTTTCTATTCTCCCATAATTATTAACAAACTTGTGATAATACCATATCAACCCGAGAAATCCTTGAAGATGCTTTATGGTTGTGGTGATTTTCCATTCCTTAATGGCTTTAATTTTGTTAGGGTCTACCTTGAAACCCTCATGACATACAATATAACCTAGATATTCCACCTCCTATACTCCTAAGAAACATTTGGAGGTTTTTCCATATAATTGTTTCTCCTCCAATAGTTTGAGCACCTTGTCAACATGTGGAACATGATCCTTTGAGGACTTGCTATAGAGTAGTATATCATCAAAAAATACTAACACAATTTTTGTAAAGAAGAGTTCGAAAATGGAATTCATCAAACCTTAAAATGTAGAAGGTGAATTAGTAAGGCCAAAAGGCATGACCAAAAATTCATAATGTCCCTCTTGAGTTATAAATGTTTCTTTCAGAATGCCTTTAGTCTTGATTCTAACTTGATGATATCCTGAATGAAGATCCAACTTGGTGAAGTAAATTCATCCAAAAATTCATCAATGACAAGAATGGGAAATTTGTCTTTAATACTGAGCTTGTTGAGCTACCTATAATATGGACACATAGGCCATGATCCATCCTTATTATGCACCAATAATACTAGAGAAGAGAAAGAAATTTGACTAGGTTGAATTATACCGGCCTCTAGCATTTCTGCAACCATACGTTCAATTTCACTCTTTTGAGCATCGGGATATCTGTAAGGCCTGATGTTTGGAGGAACACTTCCTGGATCATGATCATGAATAGGTGGGAGGCCTTTGGGAGTCTCAAATACCTTGGAATGATTGCCCAAGTATTTTTGTAGATCGGGAGAAATAGATGATTTCGATTTTTGAACCTCTAGTGAGCATAATTGTGCAATTACGCCCCATTTTTCTTTCTTTACATGATTTTTCATGCCATTAGAGCTAATTGTCTTTCCTGGTTTCCCTACGATACACCATAATTCAACTTCCTTTCCTTCCCAAAATAATTTCAAGAAATTTTCTTGAAAATTTAAATCTATAGTACCCAAAGATTGTAACCATTGGACTCCTAGTACAACATGAGCACCACCCATTGGAATGGAAAGCATTGAACTATTCAATACATATCCCCCCATGGTTAGCTTCATATTATGGCACTTTCCAAAGAAATTTATAGTTCCTCCATTTTCAACCATCACTTGACACTCTAGTGTTGGATATAAGAAGCAATTCAAATCCTTGGCTCTCTTACAATGAATAAAATTATGGGTACTACCTGAATCAATCAACACTATTACCTTTTTCTTTTTGATATGTCCTTCTATCTTGAAAGTTTGAGGAGTGGTAATTCCTTCCAATGCATTACAAGATATGGTCAAATTCATTTCTTCTTTCTCTATGGTTTACATATAGGAGGAACATATGAAGCTATTGGCCAAATTTTTTTGAGTCGTGAGGCACTCTACAACCCAGTATAGGGGAGATGTGTTTAATCTAAGTAATGTAATGTAAGTAAGTTTTATAATATTTATTAAATGTTGTCAAAATTATATCTAGTAAAATATAATTGTTGCTTTCATATTCAAATTAAAACATATATAAATGTAAAATGTAATGTAAAAGCTAAAATGAAAAATATATAATGTAAAATATAATGTGAAATGTAATGAAAATGGAAAGCATAAAATAAATTAAATTAAAATAATGATTCTGTAACCATGTTTAAATTTAATTGATAAACACATAAAACCTTAATAATCAAAATAACTTATAATATAGAGATGCTTTTAACCATGCATGTTCACCCCCACTTTAATGTGGCTACTATTAAATTGGAAATAGGCCTTTTTACAATACCATGAGTCAATACCATGGATTATCAATACCAAATTCCCAAAAACCATATTTAACCCACTTTAATGTGGATACTATTAAATTGTAAATAGGCTTTGTTACAATACCATGGGTCAATACCATGGATTATCAATACCAGATATCCGAAAACCATATTTATATTTAATTAATAATGACATACAAACATAATAATTAACAAAACTTAGGATATAACAAGGTTTTCAACGATGGATATTCAACCCCACTTTATCATGGCTATTTTTAACATTTTTAACTTGTAAATAGGATTTGTTACAATACCATGGGTGAATACCATGCCTTATCAATACCAGATGCCCAAAAACCATAACTCATTTCATAGTCAAAATAATTTAATTTTATAAATTTTTTAAAATTAAATCTAAAATAGAAAAGATTATAGCTACTTTTGATAATAATTTAATTTTATAACATTTTTTAAATTAAATCTAAAAGAGAAAATGTTATAATTACTTTCGATATATATTTAGACCCTATATCCTCATCAATACTAAAAAAAAATTGTAGATATTCCACACACAGAGAAGGACAGAGGGAGAGAGAGAGATGGAGTTGAAGGAGGAGAGAGAGGGAGGGAAGAACAAAGACAGAGAGATAGAGGTGGAGAGAGATGGAGTTACAAGAGAGAGAGAGAGAGAGAGAGAGATGGTGGGGGAGAAAGGTGGAACATAAAGGGAGAGAGGGAAAGGAAGAAATAGAGTAATTTAAAGGGAGAGAGAGGAAGGAAGAAATAGAGGAATTGAGAGAGAGAAGGAGAGAGAGTGAGGGAGAGAATAGAGTGAGGGGGGAGAGAGAGAGGTTACTTTTATATGTAAACCATATAATTTGTTTGATCCCTAAGCAATTCAAGCCTCAAGTGAAGTGACATTATTACCAATTGCATATAGAATACATGGATTCATCGTATTGTTCACGCACACTTATAGAGGATATACATGTGGAAAATAAGGTTTATGATGCTAGGTAATCATGCATGATGAATTCTTCTCTAGTAAATTACAAACGACTTCAAAGTTGGAATAAATAACATTTAATTGGTTATATTTTTTAATGTGTTTATGTATTGATGGTAAAATTGAAAACTAGCAATATTATTTATTTATATAAACCAGTCTAGATCCATTTTTACTCCAAATATATCAAGCATGGAGAGGATCAAATCTCTTGAGGTGAAAACACCTTTTAAATTGCAAAAAGATTTGATCTCTCTAAGCTCTTGGTAGATACAAAGTTAAGGTGAATCTAGGATAATTTATTAATTTGAATGATATTATGTGTAGTTCCCATTCTTTTCTAACTCTACTTAGAGAAGGATTAAGAGATTAATATGAGGATTGACTAAATGTTTTTAACTATTCTAAGTGTATGTGACATATGGAATATACTTGATAAACATAATGAATTTAATAGTATTCACCGGTAAGCTGATTATCATATATATATATATATGTTTGGATCATGAAATAAATACTTGTGCTACGAACAAGTGTGAGTTGTCGATTGTTGTTAGCACCTATAAGTAGGTGGTGTGAACTGATAGAAGATGAAGTCTAATAAGCCAAGATATATATATATATATATATATATATATATATATATATATATATATATATATATATATATATATATGTTTGGATCATGAAATAAATACTTGTGCTACAAACAAGTGTGAGTTGTCGATTGTTGTTAGCACTTATAGGTAGGTGGTGTGAACTGATAGAAGATGAAGTCTAATAAGCCAAGTGGCATAAAGGATAGGGGAAATGACTAATAGGGAATAAGAAAACTAAATAAGTTCCTAACTTTACATGAAGTTGGTGAGGTGACTAGCTTCAATGGGTCTATAAGTAAATGGGAAACTATAGTTAAGGTGCATGAGGGTAGTGGGAACCTGGACTGTACAAAAATGTTGCAAAATATTTCCTAGCAAAAATTAATTAACTAGAATGGTAAATGGGATCTATAAGGGAGATAGTATTACTATTATAGATTTTTTGTAGCATGTAGTAAAACTTGTGATGATTATATTATACACTCAATATTAAATATGAGCCCACACATATTTGGGATATCAAGGAAATAAGGTTTCCTTGAGTGCAGCTCAGAGGAAATTAGTTGGTACAATGAGAGTTGGAAATGGAAAGTAAATTTGGAGTTGATGAAAGATGTATTGATAGAATTGAGGATATTGCCTACCTATTTAGTATAATCTCGTTGTTATCTAGATTTCAATGTATTTCCTACTTTGGTGTTGTATATAGTTGGTTACATACTCTTAAAGATGCCCAAAAGGGATTTAATGCCTCCACATTTTTTTTTACCAACCCATGCTTCTAAAGTGTCTATATCATTATGCCAATGACATTGAGAACAATGGTTATCTATAGTAGGAAATTTGTTTGTCAAAGGTGGGTCACTATTTCTAGGAATAAATTCTTGGCTCTTGTTTGCAAAATATTTTTCATAGTGAATCTCATATCAAGGGGAATTTTCTCATACGAAAATATATTTGGTATTATCGATGATGATTTTCCTAATTACTAAAAATATTTGAATGCTTAACTCATATGAATGTTCGAATCAATGGAATGGTAAACCTATTCACCATAAACATGCTTCTAAATTTTCATAATGAATATGGAATTATTATCAACTCCATATTAACTATCATAACCATGTACATGAAATTTTTATTTTTATGTCCCAACAATTTTTTTCTCTTTTCAGATTATAATACCATTGCATATGATATCTTGTTTATATGAAAAATGATTTTAGTTGTTTGTTGGATGTAATACCATGTATGTGATATGTTGGTTAGTATGTGCCAATGAGATTGAGAAAAATGTGAAATCAGAGGTCCAGAGTATATCAACATTTGACGATCAATGATCGAAGCTCCAATGCATATCGGTGATTGGCGATCGATGAATCACAAATGTTGCGATATGCAATGTTGCAATATGAAAATGTTGCAATATAAGAATGGTGTAATATGCAAAGTGTCGATAGTGTTAAAACTATCAAGAAAGTGTCGATAGTGTTAAACTACCAGGGAATGCTGAAATAGGTTAATAAAGGATTTCATCACAAAACCAAAGGTGGATGGACCCTTTCTCTCTCCTCTAGCGGGACACATGGCGACATATGATTGGTTCCGATAAAGATACATGGCATCTAAAATTAGCATGACGTGGTGGTATGGAGGGACACATGGCAGATAGTTTTGGAGTTTTAAGGGGTCCTAAGGGGGAAATCTAAGTGACAAGTATCACTACTCATGGGTTGCCACGTGGACTAATGGCATCATATGAAAGGTCACACATTAGAGGTTGAGGAATATCGTAGCTCCAAAGTAAATCTTCCGATTGGAAAGTTTCGATGAGAGGGGCTCTGATATTGGGGATGACACATGGTTGTAACAGTTTAAAGAACCTTAGGGGCTAAAGAATTTAACAAAGAAAACACAACTGTCGAAAGCGAATAAAATTCCTATCACCTCAAGGCTAAATGGTAGGTCACAACACTCGGTCCTATGGTGAAGAAACATGGTAGGTGATAAAGCAAAAGGAGCCAAGACAAAATCAAATTTGTGTTAAGTTACATTATAAAGGGCTTATGATATGGAATTAACCCGATAGTCATTGCCCCAGTTATATAACAAAATGAAGGCAAAAAGAGCAAGTGCAAGGGGATAAGGAGTATTGGTGAAACAATAAGGCGGAAATTTCTTCGATAGCACCATACAAAGAATTGAAAGCATATGAGTCGGTAGTTGTTGAATCACAAGATAAGAGGGATTGGTAGTTTTAAAGGGAAGCTCACAATTTTTGTGAAAACAACTCCAGCCACTCCATATTCAAAGGTAGAAGATCAAAAGTATTGAACCAATTTCCATATTTGAAGGCTAAAAATTTTCTAGCAGAATTGAAGAAGAACGAAGGAGTTGTTTTGATGAATTGTTGCAAGGGGAATTATTATGCTAGCAGAAATGCTAAACTACAGTTTAGGGCCCTATTCCACTTTCAAGGGAGGCATTTGACTAGATATTTATTTTGAAAAAATACAAGAATATTTTCCTATAGTTATTCTAGGAAAGACAAAATATTTTTAATCTTATTATTGCATACATGAAGTTAAAAGATATTTAAAATATCTCAGTTTCTATAATTATGTGATGACTATTATTTTTCCAACTATTATGTAAGGCACTATATAAACAATTTATGAATATTGAAACGAGGTTGGATTTTATTGGAAAAACACTTGTAGTCTAAATATAATTAAGAAATATTGAATATATTCACAATCTTTAGTGAGCAGATAGTAGGAAATTCATGTGTTACTTCTCCCTATTAGTATTTTCTCTATTATATACTCGTCTTCTTCAATTTCTAATAATGTTAGTTTATGAGATTGGATTTCATTGACGCTACTCTCTTAAACCATCGGTCATTCATATTTGTTGTTCTAGTCATCTATAAACTATGCTTTCCTTCAGTTCTTTTTCTGACAAATATTCCAAACAGTCAAAGGACTTGTGACTTTCATGCTTTGTACAACATGCTCATTGGAGTTGTGATATCATTTGTTTAATGGTTGGACTTCATGACCAATGGTGTTGAAGATCACCTAACCAATTTATTCCTAGATCTAAATATGGCCACCTAAACTCAATTGCACAAAACCTTCTACTATAGTGACCATAGGGTAGTTGAGTTTTACGGAGAGATCCCTCTCCGGGTTGAAGGACCATCTTTAGCCTAAAAGAGGTTTTGAGGTTACCTTAGGGTTTTTCCCTGCATCCATAATTTTCCCTAAGTGATAACACTCCATATACACACTCGTCTAGTTTTCTCATTTATGGAAAAAATTGCAATCAAATAAAATGGAATCACATTTTCTCTTAGTGGCTCAGTTATAGCACAACTCAATAATCTGGTAGTGGTTAGGGTTGACTTGGTCGAATCTTAAGTAGAGATACAATATCGACTCATATAGAGTCTCATCCATAATAATCACATGTTTAACCTAGTTTCTATGAATAATGGAGGCTGACATGACATCCTCTTGAATCGTGGTGGTCAAAATTGCATATGAACTTCAATTGAAATGATTCTTATGATGTTAGAAAGGTATCTATGTGTATAATAGTGATATAGTTTGGCTAATGTAAACAAGTTTTATCCCCAAAAAATTCCATTTAATTGCTTCAAATTGCTTCTGAAAGGTATCAAGCCCCAATTTTCTAAACTAGGACCCACTGGTAAAAACAGTCATGTGAGTTTATTCCTCCACATTTTCCACTTTAAAATCATATATATTGATGAAAAATAATATAATGATCAAATCCATATCACACCTCCACATTTTTCGAAGCTTTTGGTTGCCAAAATATTCTAATGAATTAGGTGAGAAAAATTTTCTTCCACCTTCACTTGGATGTACCATTTAGCCTTTCCTACAAGTTATCCTTTTAGTCCAATATGCCAAAGGTCATGCTATGTATGTCTTGCAATTGTGGACCTCTTCTAAAAAATTGTATCATCTATCAAATTTTCTTGAGCATCTAGTGCTAAATATTCTATAGAAGTTAGGAGTTATTCCTCTTCCTATTATAGCATGTAAGACTCATAGAGTTCGATATTCTTCACATACACCATTGCATAAATTTGCATGTATTGGGTTAGACTGGGTCTATAGATTTCATATCCCACCTTTTGCAATATCTCAAAAGTACCATATCATAGAGAATTTATTTTCTTACCAAGACCATGTACCTACTTCTCATTTAATTGTAACCATACCTTGTCTCCCACCTTAAAGGACATATCTGTTCTATGTTGATCATGAATGGATTTGTATTTTTCCTATGAGTTTTGCTATGTATCTCATAAATATATATATATTTTCCTAATATTCTCAACCATTTTTAATTCCCTTAAGGAATCCGTTTTAATATTCCCACTCATTCCTCCTTACTACCCATATGTAATGTCCAAATGTGAAGTGAAAAATATCCAAAAAAAGTTTCAAATGGGGACTTGCTAGTAGAAGTGTGGACCATTATATTGTATATACACTAGATTTTCATCGCAATTATTTGGATGTTTTTTATTGTAATCCCTCAAGAGATGCACCATATTCATGTTGAATACTTTTGTTTTCACATATATTTATGGATGGAATGTTACAAATATCTTCATCTTCTTATCCATCTTCTCCTACAATGTAGTCCAAAATGCACTAAGAAATCTTATGTCCCTCTATGCATGCCTCTTTATGTGCATCATGGGTGAAAGGTTCCATGTGCGTAGGAGATCCAAAAGATGTGATCATTAGTGTGGGTGTCCTTGAAAGCATGTCATCTAACTTGTTTGTGTTTCCATTATTATTCTTGACCATTGAATAGAATTTATATACAAACTCCATTCAATTGTAGTGCTTGGTTTCTTATATCTTAGTCTAGGCTTGTAGGTACTATAGTGGCTAATGATTTGTGTGGATATGATTTTATTCTTTCCCATCAAATAAATTTTCAACTTTTTCACATCTTGCACGAGGGCATATATCTCATTAGCATAGGTAGGGTAGTTAAGAACTACCCCATGAAATAATTTAGAAAGCTAGCATACATGCCTTCCTCGCTATATCAAGACTACTTCATAACAGACTCACTTGCATCTATCTCCACTTCAAATGAATATTGTAAGTTTCGCAATGCTAGAACCGTTCTTTAATTTATTTTCTTCTTTAACTCCTCAAAGGCTCTTTGTAGACCCTTTCCCCACAAAAAAGCTATTTCCACTTTCTGTTATGGCATGGACGAGTGCTACTACTAGTGAAAATGAGATTATGAATTTCCTCAAGTACGTTGATTTCCCAATGAAACTATTGACCTTAGCAACATTAGTAGGCGTTGGATCATTCATGATGACCTCCATATTTGTAGGATCTATCTTAATCTCTCCTCCACCTATAAAAAAATCCTAGATGCACTAAATATTATTGTGTAAAATCACATTTCTCGATATTTGCCAATAGCTTGTACTTATTTAACATCTCTAGCCCTTGCATCAAATGTGATATGTCCTCCTCTCATGTAGCATTGTATACTAGTATATCATCCACATAAAAAATAACAAATGAATCTATAAAACAAAATAATATATCATTCATTAACCTCATTAATGTAGTTAGCACGTTGCATATACCAAACGAAATGACTAACCACTCATAAAAGCCTTGCTTGGTTTTGAAGGTAGTGTTCCAGGAATCCTTTTCTCTGAGCCAAACCTAGTGATGTAATGATTTTAAGTCTATCTTGGTGAAGTGTTTGGCTTGTAGCAACTAATCCAATACATCATCTCTCTTGGATAAGGGGTACCTATTCTTGAGTGTAACTTTTTTTAATGCATTGTAATCAATACATATTCACTGTGTCTCACTCTTCTCTGGAATCATGATGATGGATGACCCATATGGTGAGGCACTTGGCTGAATGACACCTTGTTCCAATAGTTATTTTAACTACATCTTCATCTCACTTACTTCTATAATTGACTATCTATGCATCCTAGTGTTTTTAAATGGGGAGTGCGAGAGTATCTGGATCTTGTTCTCCACTTCCCTCTTGGTAGAAAACCCTTTAGGGTCTTAGAACACCCCTATATGCCTATAAAAACTATTCCTTTTGTTTTTTTTGTAGCTTAGTATATCCATCTAGGGATGAATTTTTTGTCACTAACTATTCTACAGAGTGATTTTCTTTTAAAAATAGTAAAACATACTTCTTGTTAGAACTGATAAGATTATTGGCCTGGTTGGCACTTATCAACGAAATTTTGGACTTGCCTTTGTGCACATTCATGGTGAAATAGTTTCCATCCTTGATAAGGAAGTAGTAGTTGGCTCTCTAAATGAATATTGCATACTAAATGTACATAGAGTGGCTTAGAAACACCACTCCACATTTTTCAAGGGAGACATATAGTTCTACATCATCAATAAAATTAGCATTGATAGAAAATCTAATTTTACACCATTTGGTTACCTTTATTTCAACATCCCATTTTACCCATCTGTATGGACATGGACTTTGATGATAACAAACTTCCAATTCCAATTTGTTGGCGAGTTCTTTTGTAATGATATTCGTCTGTGATCTTAAGTCAAACAAAGCATCATTTTTTGTCTGTTTCACTTGTACATTTATATGTAAGAACCTACTCATTTTGTTCTCTTCTAATTGCTGAAGGCCACTAAAATTCATCCACTTCCTCACTAATATACAAAAACTATTATCACCAACATTCAAGCTACTTTCAACCTAGTTGCTCGAATCGGTGGCCATGCAATTTTTTTTAAAGAATATTTCTTTTTGTTATTCGATTTGAGATCTAGATGTAACTTCTAGCACTTGGCCTTTGTATGATCATTAATGTTACAATGGTTGCAATGGTTGTTAGGATATTTGCACTAATGTGTTTTCGCTACTATATTTTTGTCATTTTCCCCTTTCCACTTCCTTTTCTCCTCCTTCAAAGCTTCTTAGTGCTCCTTTTTCTTTGACCAACTTGATTGTCCTTTTTTCTAGCCTATGTTCTCCAGGTACTACCCTTGTACATAAGCTTTATCCATTGGTCTGTGTTTGAACAACATCCTTTCTTTCACAGATGGCTATGTAAACTCCCTAGGTACATGATGGGTAAGTCTGGGTACTTTGGGGAGATAACTAACATTATGGCCATGTTTCTAAATTTTGTGGTTTCCTCCATTACACGGTGCCCCTGCTTCTTCCTAAAGTAATGTCATCGGTTCCACTAATCCTCTACATACGCAACAGTTTAAAATTTTTATTTTATGAGAGTTTTGAAATCCTCCCACTTAATCATAGGAGTATATGCCTCCAACCTTAAGGTCATCGTAATGATTTCCCATGAAGTTAGAGGATGGCCCTCTAATTTCAGTCAAACAAACAAAATATTCAGTTTTTCCTCTATGTGACGAACACGAAAATAAACTTCTGACTATAATAACTAATGATTTAACTTTATAGCATCAATCTCACCTTGATATGATTTGACGTCAACCTTTTCTTCGATCTTGAATAGACACTATTAATGGTTCATGCTACTTGAATTGGGTTGATCATTTTTGGGTTTTTCTTAAATTCCTTGTATGCTTGTTTCTTATCTATTGTTTGCCCTATGATTTTACCTCCACGTTATAACCTCCATCTTCTTTGAATAGATTAAGCTTATTGATTAAGGCCACCATGAGGAGGCTTACATTATAGATTATATCTTCAACTTGTGTTTCTAGTTACAAAAAATTTTGCTGTAGAAGACCTTGAATGTTATTAAGAGATTCATAGGCCATGGTTATCATTTTATGACTTTGGGATTAATACATTTGGGTCCCTTGCAGATTCCTATAATATACCCAAAGAAACATGCCATAAACTACAATGGTATTCCACTAGACAGTTCATCACAATAGATATCATAAATTTATATTAAATATACAAAATCTATACTAGGAGGGTTACTTTCCTTAGAATTCTAAATTTATTAAGTTACTATTTTTATGCATGTAATGTAGAAAATGAAAAAAAAAGAGAACAAATAAAAATACAATCACTTACAACCATAATAACATAGGATCTCACTTGGGAAACCCTTTCAGGAGAAAATTTAGCAGGAAGGCAATGCTTCTCTCCTCTCTCTTTCTCTAAATGGAAATGGATACAAGTAGAAAGAAGTGAGACCTGTTGCTCATGGGATACTACAATGCATAAATCTTCTTTGTCTTTTCTCTCCTTATCCACTATTTTCTATTTTCTCATCTATGAAAAAAATGCACTTCAATAAAATGGAACCCCTTTACCTCCTAGTGGCCTCTTTACAACATAATTTGATAGCCTATCAATTGTTAATTTGACTCCTTAAACTTTTAACTAGAGTTACAATATTGAATATTCTAGATTTTTTTTTCATTCCATGAATAATGGGGAATGACATGGCATCCTCTAGAATTATGGTGGTCAAAGCAAGAAGGTCAACTTCTAGGTGGCATAAGTTTTGCATATGGACTTTGATTGAGGCGATTCTTGCATTGTTGGTAAGGTATCTATGTGTAGAATAGATCTAGGCGATGTTTCATTGATGAAACAAAGTTTTAACACGAAAAAATATTATTTCATGCCTTAAACTACTTATGGGAGGGTTCAGACCCCAAATTTTCAACCACGAACATGTCGTCGAAAATAGTTCTGTGAGACAATTCCTCCACCTTTTCCACTCTAAAAGCATCACATGGATGACAAATAATATAATGATCCAATTTCAATTATATTATTGTTGTTACAAATGTAGTTTCAATTCCATCATTGAATTGGGCTTAACTATCTATGTCACGATGATACTCTTATTATGCTTCTACATACTCTTCCACAAAATTTTCAATTAGATATGAGCTATTAAAATCTCTTGTGTCCCCTATTACAATAGCAATTTCATTAACAATTGTAGCACTCTCATGAATGGTGTTTCTTCCTCTTTCACTATATCATTTCCAATTTCGTAAATAAGAAACAAAGTTGTTGAATCATCCTTCTTGTTAATTTTGAACTGATCATTTAGATCTCTCTTCCTCTTTCACTATGTCATTTCCAATTCTTTAATTAAGAAACAATGTTGTTGAATCATCTTTCTTTTTTATTTTAAACGGATCATTTAGATCCTGTATCATAACCTCATAAGCTACTAGACTCGAAGATTCCTCAAACTCATTCAAAAAAAACATTCCATAAATAATATATCTACAATTCTCATTTTAATCATCCAAAATCAATAATCTTTATCTAAAAAAATAAAATATTGTAAAAAACAAAAATTCTTAAATAATTCATATTCATAAATCTAAAAAAACTTAATCACTTTAAAAATATAGTAATAATAATAATAATAAGATATTTTTTTTTAATTATACTTTTTTTTTTAATCTTTGTACTATTGAATCACTTATTTTCTTTGTTACACGGAAACCGCTCCCTAGAGGTGGGAAAGTGGTTCCCATGCTCCCGGAAGCTTTGGAACTATATGGGAACGTTCCCTTTTCTGTGGGAGTTGCAATGGGAACTTGGGAAAGTTCCTGGAGCTTTGAAGACTGTTTTTTTTGGAGTTCCCGCGTTCCTTGGGGTTGGGGAATACAAAGCATGTAGACAAATATGTTGAACTGCCCACAAAACATGAGGCTTTGTTGAAACCTTCGCAGGAAGAAAGGCCAAAGACATCCTTAACACTGATATCCTTAATTGAGAAACTGGAGCAATCTCTTGATGGGTTAAGGAAGCGTGTGACACCTCAATGTAAGGGCGATATCTGGGATGTCATGCTGATGAGTATTTACTTTTTTGTTTATGTATATGTATTGCAGAAGATTGTGTGCATATTGTATGTGGCAGTGAGTGCTTAACCATTAGAGTTGCTTTACTTTTTCCCATAAGAATAACTAGAGAAACATAGGTAAAATTGTTCCTTTGTATTTTTAAGGCTGATTGTTTCAAATATTGGTCATGTGTCAGAGAACTGATAATGAGCTTGACATTGAGCTTGACATTTTAATATTTTATATATATATAAAAGGGAGAGACTCAAAAAGAAAGACACCTAGAGAATATATTTACATATGAGAGAAACTATATATTTAAATTGATTTTAATATTTGAATACTTTGATTTTATATTAATTTTGATTATTATATAATTATATATTTTTTATTTTTTTTATTATATAATATTACTGTACCCAAGTTCCCAACATTCCCACGTTCAAGAAACTCATGCAACATAGCTTATTTTATATTTTTTTTATACTCCAATCTCCAAAAATATCCCCAAACAAAATTTGAATGTGACCTGCATTAATAAGATTATGAATATATGCTTTTCAATGATCACGAATTCGACGCCGAATCTCTGTCCACACGAAGACTTTTAATTTTCTTCCTACGACACACTTGCTCCTTCGAGGGCGGGAGGATAATGGATATGCAAGTGGCACAGCGAGTTTGGTTTTTTTCTCTTAATGGCAGTGGATTTACAAGTGAAAGATCACAAGAAGCTGCTCTGATACCAATATAAGGGATAAACGAGGAAACCACATGATAAAACAATAATAGAGTTGCATTTTTGTAAGTAGAATTCATTGATTTAGTTTTTTTAAGTCAAGTGGTGATCGAACAGCTATGAGGTTTGGTCAATCCTAGGCAGAACCAAAATTACCGATTTTTTCACTTGGAAAAGCTAGATGATTAAGTAGACTCAAAACTACTCAGAATAAATATACTAATCTCGCGTATGTTCCTAAATTTAAACTTTATCTGGCAGCGATGATACGAATAAAATGATTACCATTTCTTTTGTTTTCCTAAACTGTTCAGCCTGCTGTTTTTCCAATTTTTGCAGTAAAATCTCGTCCTTCGAAGATCCACCTGACTCGACTTCCTTGCGCTTCTTTGACCATTCCTGTATAAATAAAACATAATCAGCAATGATAGCCATATACATACATATACATATACATATACATATATATATTCATTTCCCGTTCCAGTTCCCGGTATTCGGAAATGTGTAGACATACCTGAGCTTCGCGGAACATGTCATTAGAATAAGGACGCCCTCCATTTTGAGCAATTATAACATCTATCTGCTTCAGCAATTGCTTTACTTGTTCTTCTTTCACCGCTTCTGATCTGGTTTTATTATCGAACACGACCATTCTATTATTGCACTGCCGTAAAAGATCCTGCAGGCATCTACATAGGTTAAACGTTTACATATATGAAATTTAAACAGGTCATTTTAGTAGCTAATACATCACATCTGATGATATATGTGTGAGAAAATAAAAAACATATTATTAAAATAAACTAACGACAGCAAAATTATATTTCAATATTCATATTTTAAGTGGTGTAAACCGGTGTGTTTGTGTCGAGGTAGAGTTTTGATCTATTCAAATTACATGTTTACATATTATATGGAGAAATGGATTAAATCACATAGTCTTAGTAAAAACATCAAGCATTTAGGAATATAGTAATTCCATCTAACATTAATTACACCTTTCTCCTATTCAATATTTAAATTAAAATAACAAAAAAAAAAGAAAATACACATAGCTAGAAAATACACATAGTTAGAAAAAGACTCATTTACATAGCTAGAATATCAAAGAAACTGAAAACCCTAGGAAATTGCAGCAAAAAGACTTTTCAGGAATAAGGTAGAAGCAAAATAGGAATTTATACCACAGCTACTAGCACTTTAAACTTCAACCGGCAAGCAACTTGAATCTAAGGAAATTGTGGCTATTTGACATTATGAGTCAATGAGAGAAACATATAAGGTCAAAACATGGGTATGCCCGAATGTGCTACTAGAACAAAGAAAGGAGCCAAAATAAAATGGCGTTGTTTATTGATATTATAAATTTGTAAAAAGTAGTTTTTTTGTTGTAAAATAAATTTAAAAAAATCAAAATATTGGAGTGTTTAATAGTATTTTTAATAATGGAAATAGATTCAGCACAATCAAATATTTTGAGTATCCAAAATTTTGAATTTTGACAACTATAACCTATATTTTCAAAAATCCCTACCAATTTCATCATAATCTTAATGTAATATCTATCATTTTCCGTAATTTTTTTAAACTAAGCCAAAATAATATAACGTTTCACTTGTACTGTTTTCTTTGCATCAATCGTGGTTTAAGACGAAAAGGCTGTACTGAATGAATAACTATTTGTTTAGGCATATGGTATTATCTTAATAAAATTCAGTTCCCATCTCTGTATGGAAGTCGAAGGACATCGCTGATTTTCTCAAAAACAATGCTTTCAAAGAGAGTTCATTACTATGTCATTTCTTTGTGAACATCAATTACAGAAGTTATATTAGGCGATAATCCCTAATCATGAAAATGTAGAGAAGAACCTTTTGGTAAGAAAAGTGAAAAACCTAACCTGAAGCATAGGTGAGCTGTCCTTCAAGTAGTCTTCTATTGTTTGATCACCGTCCTCCAACTCGTCACCCCCAGTAAAGATAATGACCATGTAATTGATAATTTTCTCACCAAACAACGTTTGCAAGGTCTCTAAAGTGCTCGCTTCTTCTGTAGAAAATCGAGTTTTAACCGACAGTACCAAAAGAACTCCATGGAGTCCCTCTTTTGCCAGGTCGATACATTTGACAATTTCTGAGCCTAGAAAGTCTAGTGTGACAGCAGGGTCAAAGAGACCTGTAATGCAAAGATTTTTAACTTAGTTTATTGTTAGTGTTACAATATTTTATACAGTACGACAATATATTCATAGTACAAACTGCACACTACAAAATCAAACCGTGGAGCAAACGATGCTGAAGAAAACAACCATGAAAGGAACCATAATAAAACACCTAAAAGTAATAAAAAAATAACCAATAAAGAGCAAGTTGAAATTTGCTTCCAAATACATTTAACTCTGCATAGGAGCTGATGGAGTACACTCGACAAACTAACTCGTTTTAAAGATTATATTTTAATAAAAAATATAATCATATTTATTTCGTTTACGGGGTGAACCATTTGTTTCTTTGAGTAATGAACTATAGTGAATTTTTAATAAAACATTATCATATTTTGAAATTTTGAAATTGAATAGTTTATTATCTTAAATTTCATATTTATGATTAATACATTAGTCCTTAGAATTATATAAATGCTAATCAAATGAATGAAGGCACCATCTATAGAAGTATACACAAGATGTACCATGGGAAACCCACTATGGGAGAATAGCCATCTAAAAGGTCATGCCTATGCTCTACTTTTTTTTCTTCATTTACGAAATGCAGATTAAAAGAAAGGGATACTCACTATGGAGTTGACATGGACATTCTCGCATGAACAACTACAGTAGAATATTTTACCTCTTATATTACATTGCAATAGCTCACTCCTAGACACTATATTCAACTTTGGAAAAATAACAATACTAAAAGAATAGAACCCCTTGTCTCTCTAGTGGCCTAGTGTTTAACATTCCTTGGTGGTTGTCATCGAGGGTTAGGGTTAGAGATTTTGCATGCCGGGTTAAATATTTTGCATGCCTCAACCCTCAGTTAGTGTGAAGGTTTTAATTCCTCCATAATATGCTTGAAAGTCTACACATAACTAGCCTTGCATGAGAAAATAATCAGGTTTGATGTGTCATCCACTTGGTACCATAATGGTCAATAGGTTTACAGGAGGCATAACTTCCACATACCAACTCAGATTGAGGTGATTTCCACATCATTGGAAATATTTTAATGTGTAAAACAACATTGAATGATCAAGAATTAGGATTGCAAAGTTCTGAACTCAAGGAATGTCATTTGAAGCCTCAAATTAGCTCTAGAAGATTCCAAATTCCAAATCATCAAATTCGTACATACCCCTAAAATGGGAATTGTAGGCAAATTCCTTTAGTTTTTCCACCTAGAAAATGCCATGATAAATGACATAGTATATAATGATTAGTTATAAATAATAACTTCCCATTTAGGCCCAGTTTTTTGTTCCCAAAATCTTTTATTGAATGAGGTGAAAAAATGTTTTCCTATACTTTCTCTCTAGATTACCATTTAGCCTTCGCAAGAAGGTGCTCTTTCAATTAAACCTACCAAATTTCATGCTTCCCTTATCTACTAATTCTAGAACTAATTTGCAAAATTATATCTTCTACCAATTCTTCCTAAAATTCTTGTGTTATGTCCTCTATGGCAGGTAGGATGTACTCCTTTGTTTCATGATCTAATGTGGAAGGTTCGTAGAGTTTTGAGATTTTCCAATTCACTATTCAGTAACTGCACATATATGGGGGTAGAGTAAATCTATAAGAGTTATCATCCACCTTCTTCAATACCTCAAAAGGACTATCAGCTAGAGCCTTGATCTTATAAGGACCTTGTAGCCTTTTATTTATTCAGATGTAACCAAACTCCAACTTCCACCTTGAATTTTTTCTCAATTTTATGTTTATAATTGTTTCCTTGTAATGGATCCACTAATATTTTCAAGAACTTTTTCTACTTTCAATGGATCTATTTTTATGTGTTTAATCAATCCTACTTGTTTCCCATATACAACATCCAAGGAAAATGGGGCAAGTTACCAAATACAAGCTTCAAAAGGGGACTTAGAAATATCAATATGGATTTGACTATTATAAAAGTGTTGAAGATAAACCAAATTGTCATCCAATGACTTTGGATACTTCTAGTTATAGTCTCTCAAAATTTGAATCAATTTTCTATTGACTAATTGTGTTTGAGCACGTGCCAATGGATGGAAATATGTGGATCTCTTCAATTTAGTGTTCATCTTCTACAGAAGTGTAGTCTAAAAGAGATTGATAAATCTAGTATCCCTATCTAAGATATTTTTCCTTATCCCAAATTTCATCCAAACCTTTTCAAAGAACATGTTTTTTGCCTCTTTTCCTTTGATGGAATAAGACTTGACATTTTACTAAAACTTTCAATTACCATAAATATATAGTCATGTTTATTTATAATTGTTAGCAATTCACCCATAAAAATCAATGGAGATGTTACCTTAGGGTTTAGTGGTTATAGATAACGGATGGTACAAGCCTTTCTTTTTATTATTAAGTTTATTCATACAATAAAGTATGGATTCCCTAATAAATTGAGCCACATCCTCTTGAATTTTCAGTTAATACACATTCCTTTATAAGTTGGAAACCATATTTCCAATACCAAAATATAGTACAACCTTGGAGTTGTGAATCTCTTTGATAAGTTACAATATCTTAACTTTAGGAACATAGATCTTGTCTTCCTTGTAGAGTAGCACATTTTGGAGATGATAGTAAATATTATAGTCACATTTTTCTAAACGAATTTAGCCCTACTAAAACAACTTGTTAAGGTCCTTGTCTTCCATATATTCCTCTTTGTATACCATATTAATAATGTTCCCTTTCTAATATTTGATTACTAGATGATTTTTTTTGTGAAAACCACATCAACTTGTAGTGTTTTGTTTGTTGAAGCATACTTTAAGCCTACAAATACTATAGTGATTGGTGATGAGTTTGAATAATGGTTTCCTTACCCATTAGATAATGCTTCCACTTCTTAAAAGCTTGAACTAGGTCATGAAGTTCCTTATCATAATAGTTTAGTTCAAGAATCCACCATGAAACTTTCCAAAATGATAGCTTATAAGATTACATATGTTCATTAATATTTCTCTCATAGAAACTCCACTTGCATCCTACTCCACTTCAAAGTAATTTTAAAAATTAGCCAATGCAAGAACTAGTGCTTAATTGATGTTTCATTTAAGTTCATTGAAAGCTTTGTAGCAATTCATTCAAAAATATCACTATTGGTTGTTAAAGCATGAAGTGGTGTAGCTATAGCTAAAATGGATGATATAAAATTTTGTGGGTATTGTGTTATCCTGATAAATATCCCATTCTTAGTGATGTTAGTAAAAATCAGCCACTTATGATCGTCTCTATATTGATGAAATCTATCCTAAATTCCCTTGCACAAAGCAAATACCCTAAAAAAATGATTGTTAAGAAAACTCACATATCTTAAGGTTATGCATCAACTAATCACTTTCTGAAGTCTCTAACACATTCATGAGATGTCAAATAGTATCTTCTAAGCTAGAGATATAAACCAATATATTGTTGGCATTATGATGAATGTGTTGTACTTGATGGCAACCCATTTGTAGCAAAACAACTCACTTATATAAGGTAACTAGATGAATCTATGAATCTACAGGAGAAATATCAGATGTGACAGAATGCTTGGCAGGTGTATTTATAGATGTGAAAAAATGCAGGGCAGCTCAAAGGAATCAGTTCAGATGTAATGTACAAAGGAAAATCACATTATAACAGATCTATTCAGAGGGAACAAAGTAATGATACAAAAGAACAGGATGAAGTAACAAAGGACTACAGATCAGAATCAAGAAGTTGAAGAAAAAGGATAGTTTCAGGTATGTTAAGTGGTATACGCTTGTTCACCTTGTCCAAGCTATGTATACACATAGGTTGACTGAACAAAATAAATGTATACATACACATGCACTTTCACAGAAGGTAAGGCGCGTACATCTTGGAAAACCAAAGTTTTTGGTCCAAGGTATTTGACCCAAGGTATTTGGTCTGAGGTATTGGTCCAAGGTATTGGTCCTAAGTGGTTTTGGTCCATGGTATTGAGAAAGGCCTAAAACTATATAAGGAGGAGAAGATCATTAGGCCAAGGTGTGCAAGTATTTGAATATCTTATAAAGTGTTGGATCAAATATGCAGGTTAATGAGCTTCTGATGCCTTATCTGATCAAAGGATGCACCTATGTGGTGGATGAATTGATGAACTGGGATCATAAAGACTTAAATGTATTATCATTATGGGGTTTGATCTTGGACAGTCTAGATCTGAATACTGACGCATGTTTCTTTTCTATAAATGTTATGATCTAGGTATGACTGAACTCTGGAATAATTATGATCTTTTAAATTAGCATTTACAGATCTGTACGCAGGTTCACTCTGACAAAAGTGTGTACACACACTGGTTCAACACATTAAAGTATCATATACATTATGAATTAAAATTTGCAGATCTGTACGCGGGTTCCCTTTGGTAAAAGAGTGTTTACACGCTATTTTGACACATGGAAGTAGCGTATACCTTATGAAGTGTGATGTTTAAAGTTTTAGTTGTTTCTGCTTGTTGTTGCAGAGTTCTGGGTTCTACTTTGTGTTCTGGTGACTGTATTCTGGTGACAGTGTTCTGAATATGATTTGCTTCAGTGCTAATGGATTGTCAGTGGTTGATTGATTCGTTGTGGTTGATTTGGAAAGTGATGTTTGAGTTTCAGTGATTGCTTGATGTAGGTGTACCTGACGATTCTATTGTAGTTATGATTCTGAGCTTCAATGTTGTGATGGGTCCAGTATGAAAATTGGATGAAACATGGCCTTCAGATTGCATTGTTGAGTTCCAGGAGTATCCAGTCTAAAAATTTATAAAACGTGATCTCTGAAGGAAGAGAGAAGATTGTAGCCTTGTGTAGGCCAGTGCCTATGTACTAGTAAATATATTGGTTGGTACAAAAGCTAGGGGGTCATAGCTCCCTTCCAATAGAAACTGGAGAACGAGAGAAGGTTGTAACCTTCTGTAGGTAGAAGCCTGCGTACTGGTATGAGTCTACACCAGTACGAGATTGTAAATAGATTTTCTTATTATTGATGAAGACAGAGACGATAGCAACAGGGGGTTTTTTGCCCCGCATTGGGTTTCCACCTTAAATCTTGGTGTTCATGTGTGTTTCTTATATGTGATGGTTTATTCTGTTATTACTACTCATGGTTATTGTTTACATGATTAATGAAGTACTGATGCTCTGATTAATGATCAACATATGGTGAATTTATTGAATCATAAGTTTGGTAAAAATACGCTGGTTGGTTTAAATACAGTTGCGTGTACACGCAAGTTCCCTTCATTGAAGTAGCGTATATGAAATTGAGTATGAAATTAAAAAGTTATAGAGTTGACTAATATTGTTTCACCCCCGCTCTCAGTATTATTTCCAACATATATCACTTATGTACACTATCACAAGTGAATCTAGAAAAGGTTGTAATGCATTATTTATCGAGTGCATAAATGTAATTAGTGCATTACATAAAATATAAGACGTTACCATCTATTCATATAGACCTTTCATTGTCTTGCAAGTATTCCTCCAAGTTTCATTTTCTTTAACTCATACCTACTAGTATCCTTATTTGAGATCCAACTTGGTGAAGTACTTAGGAGGTCGCAATTAATCTAATGTTTCATTCATTCTGGTAAGAAAGTATTGATTTTTTTGTGGTGAGATTATTTAAATCTCTATAGTTAATACACATTCACCAAGTTCCATCCTTCTTCAGTATCATGAAGATACATGACCCCAAAGATGAGCTGCTTAGCTGAATTACTCCTGACTCTGGAAACTACTACAACAATTCCTTCACGTTGTCTACTTCTAGGATGGACATTTTGTACAACCAAATATTTGGAAATGGGGAGTTAGTTAAAAACTATATCTCATGCTCTACTTCCAGTCTTGGTGGAAATACTCTATAAAGTGTGCCCAACTCCATGCTAGCTTCCACTAACAACATTTTATGCTTTGCACACACTAAATTTTTGTTTTTTCTTTATCCTCACTCATATAACCCATAAAAAATAACTTTCATACCATTTGATTAATTGTTCCCTACATATGCACAAGATGAATTCCCAAAGTTACACATTAACATATATGCAAATCATGATGAATTAGAAAAAAAATTAATATATCATAGCCATTAAATGTTTAACGTAAATTGCCATATATAAAACACATATAAAGATTTGCATTAACACATAAATCATAATAGAACACTTATCTTAGTGAAATCCATGAACTGGTTCTTGAATAAGGATTCCCCCCCCAGCCTCAAGCACTATTATAGGCCACCCCTAAGCTAGGGCTATGACACCACAAGCACTAGAATGATCACTCTATCACTCAAACCAATACATTATGTTACACAATTACCTTACTAATACAACCATCCCAATCACCATTTTTCTTTTCCACCTTAGCCCACACAAGCCAAGATGGGATCCCACTTCTCTTCAATTATAATCCCTTAACTAACAGGGATCTAATGTAAGCTATCTAGGAAAATATCTTTGTTAGGACACTAGAGATGATCCTACTATAAATTTTCACTCGATTCCACATGTAACTTAGTTTCTATCACGTTTATATAAGTTCCTCTCTCCCAACACACCAGTAAACCATATGAATCAATAAAATCAGTAGGTAGGAATGAACAACCAACCCTACCCTCAACTCAAAAAATCCTCACTTTTATTTGCACGACCTTAACTTGACACATGACATTATCTAAATTACTCCCATATAACCTAAGGTTTACTTTCCATAGAGTTAATGAAATTAAAGTTATACTAAATAATACTTATCTCATGATTTTGAATTTGACGTTTATAAGCCTCCCTAACCACTCTTGTTTCCCTTTTCTTGATTCATACCCCCCATACCCTTTTTTACCCTATGTCATGTAGCCAATGATGTAGTCTATTATTATCATTATGTATAATAATTTCATTACATATCATGGCCCTATCACCCAACCCAATAAAATATATCTTTGTCATGTACAATTTTCATTACAAAATCAAACGTATTACATTCCCCTCAAGGGAAAATTTTAGGGGATAATATTCGCAGGTGGGTGAATTTTCCATGTTTTTTCCAAAGTAAATATTTGTTAATTCGCATTTAAAAGAAAACGATTCTCCCACATTTTATAGTATAGAATTATTTTACCTTAAAAATCACCAAAAATTTATATAGAATAATATAAAATCATTAGAAATCTAAATATTTTTACAAAAATATTGCGAGACATTTTACAATTTGCATAGTTAGCATTAGTAAGATTCACCAAGGTTTCTAAACTTGAAGATAAACTTCCATCCTTAAAACATTCCTTGTACCCCTCCCCCTTATTTTTTCATTTTCTTTAGTGCACATACTATGTAGGGGTTACTATATAATTTATACCTACGCATAAATGATCAAAACGAGTATGAATGTTTTCCCACATATCCTCTTCGAGCTCCCACATAGTTTTCTCAAGGATATAATAGCGATAAAAACTCCATCAAACCTTTACCAACACTTATGGATTTTTCCCAAAGTTACTTCACATTTTTGTCTAGGATAAACACTAGCTCTACTTGAAATTCCCTTTTGGGTTCAACCTAAATCATGTTCCAATCAATAGTGAGGTTAGGGTCATGTACACAATTTTTCAATATTATGGGAATGCATGCATGTAGATAATGCAAGTTCATATGAAACTAGACTGTTCCTATAGATATCTCAAATAACCCACAAATTTCTTATCCTAGACTTTCTTTAAATTTTATTTGATTTTCATTATTTGTTCTTCCATTTCCTTGAGCATATCTAACCCAAGCACTACTTTTTTCATTCAATGATCCAAAATCACTAGAGTATTACATTTCCAACCATAAAATTACTTGTATGGGATCACCTTTAATGAATCCTAATACCCATTATTATAGGAAAACTCAACTACGTGTAAATATTATTCCCATTTAGATGGTTTGTGTGTCACATGCATCCTTAGAATATATTCAATGAAGCGAATTACGATCTCTATCCACCCATTCGAATCTATATGATATGATTTAATGAGGTTCAAATTAGTTTCAAATGCCATAAATAAAATTTTCCAATAGTTTGATGTAAAATTGGGATCACTATCAAATGATTTTCTTAGGCACTCCATGTAACCTAATAATTTCACTCATGTATATTTCTGTAAAGTTGGTTTTGTTATATGATGATTTTATTGGAATAAAATAGATATACTTAGTGACATTATCCACCATCACTATAATGGAACCATGTTACTTCAAATTCTAAGAAAATTTCCTAATAAAATGAACTGGAGTGAATTATCACTTCCAATTTGGAATGGACATTGTATGTAGTAGTTTAGTTTGATGCCTATGCTCATCCTTAACATTTTAGCACTCAAAAATCCTCTCTATATAATCAACCACTTTCATTTTGATACCTAGCCATAGGTATTTATTTTTGAATGTTATATTGTCTCTTTGTACCCTAGATGCCCAACATAGGGTACATCTATAAATTTCACTTAGCACTATTGTCTTTAACTCCTAATAATTTTACACATAAATCTTTCCTCCATTCATAAGTGGTGGGACCGTGGGGTATGAAACCTTAATTTCTCACACCTTAATTACTCACACTTACAATATGCACTTTGTATTTAAAAACTTATTAATATAATTTTGAAGGCCTAAGCCTTATCAAATCATTTCCAATGTGACCATGCGCTCAGAACCGAAGGCTTAAGTTATAATTCCAAATCTCATTGACGAAAATTAGACTTAGGGTTTTGTGATTTTTGATGTTGGTATTCGTTGTCACTTCGGTGAGGCTATGAAGGTAGGGTTTTGTCCCTGTGCCTTTGCTCTTTTCTCTGGTTTGAAGAATGCAAAATAGCTTGTGGCTTTGGCCCTCCAGTGGCTACGTTTCTCCTTGCAACCTTTAACCTCGCATTGGGTAACTGTTTTACTTCTATCGTGGCTTTGACCTTGCTACTTTCAAGTCGTTCTACAATTTCATGTATCCGCTGGTTAATGTATTTTCTTGGATCAGTGTTATGATAGGTTTGTTGGAAATAATACTGAGAGGGGGGGGGGGTGAATCAGTATTATCACATTAATAAAACTTTTTCATTTCCATAATCAGATTCATATATGCTACTTCCACAACTTCTTATGATTAAGTTAATTGATCTTCAATGAGTGCATTAGAACATTATCAACCATATTATCAGTTAACAGATGCAGTAACATAGAATAGATCATCACACATAAGGCACACACATGAACACCATGATATAAGGTGGAAATCCAATGTGGGAGAAAACCACCTGCTGCAAGTCATCTCAATCTTTTTCTTAATAAGAAAATTCTTTTACAATATTTGTACTGGTGCAGTCTTATACCAGTACGGGAGCTACAACCCCCTTTGCTCTTGTACTAGCCGATCCATTTACTAGTACGCAGGCTGCTACCTGCTACAATGCTCCAAAGATTTCCTTTAGCTCTTGTACTAGCTTAGATACTAGTACGTAGGTGCTGGCCTACAATCTTTTCTCCTCCAGGTACCTCGTTTCATCAATTTTCATACTGGATACCCTGAAGCACAACACATAATCTGAAAGGCCACATTTCATCCAATTTTCATACTGGACCCAACAACATTGAAGCTCATAATCAAACAACCTTCTGAATTACCCAAGCACTAGATCAATACATATACAAGTGAGTCATCAATCAGATCTAGTCAATCAGATCACATAAAGATGAGCCATTAAGAACATGATCCATTCATCCATCAATGTATAATCATTTAATCAATCACTTCTCAAACTGTTGTTATCAGAACATAATACCAGAAACCAGACATCACTTCAAAACCCAGAACACAACAATAAACAGGGGCAGCTAAATAGAATTCATGAGAAGTACGCAGCCTCACCCATATAATGCCTGTGTATAAGTACGCACTGTTCCCAACTGCGTTCCTGCGTACCCACGCATTGTGCCTCACAGACTTCCTGCGTACCTGTGCACTGTGTCCAATGAACTGCCTGCGCACCTCCGCATCTGCAGCGCTTCTGGGCCTGCGTATCTGCGCACCTGCAGCACTACTGCGCCTGCGTATCTCCGCGCTTTTCTTTCACTATACTTGCGTACCTGCGGGTATAGATAATTTCAAGACTTCAAGAATAACCCAGACTGTCAGATCTACAGATCTGAACATGCGCTGAGGAGATATCAACCCATTAGTAGATCCGACTTGTAACCCTCATGTTTCTCCTTGATTTAGATCCAGCTATCTCTCACAAACCCATCACTAGAATTTCAGATCTAGCTTCTCTTAAGATCTTCTTCATTCACAAGTGTCTAGCCAAATGATCTCCTTTGCTTTATATAGGCAAGCTCTTCCTAAAATCATGGATCAATACCATAGATAACCAAAACATGGGGCTCAATAATAATAATAATAATATAAAACAATACCACGGGCCAAAACCATAGAATCAAGAACGACGGGCTAAATACCACGGGCCAAACACAAGAAACCCCACGTGAGCGCGCTTCTCTGCCTTGAAGCAAGTGAACTAGGGGTACGCACCTCATGAACGGGATAACTGCGGGTATGTACGCACTTTATGTAAGACAAGCCTGCGTGTACGCACCTTTTGTACGGTGTACCTGTGTACCCCTTATTTTCTTCAATATTTGAGAGCTGATCATCAATCTCTGCTACTGACCTGAAGTACTGTGATCTCTCACCTGTATGGGTTGCCATCAAGGACAATACTTTAGCCATAATGCCAACAATCTCCCCCTTTGGACTTGATGGCAAAGCTTACTGAGAACTTGCCATTTGATTCCTTTGAGCTGTCATGCATCTATGTATTATGTCACATCTGATATCTCTTCTGTAAATTCATCTGAATGTATATAAGTGAGATGATCTTCTATGAGAGGGTTGCCATCAAGTACAACACATGCATCATAATGCCAACAAGGTTCTTGGTCCCTTCTCCAGGAAACTCATCCTCTACACGACTGGTAAGTTTTCTGTATAATTTTTTCTTTCAATTCTTTTCGAGTTTCCTCTAACCCTTCTACTCCTTCCTCATAGAGCTTCCTTTTAGAGTTAGCTTCTATAATGCTACTATCTGCATGGGTTGTTTGTTCCTTCTCCCAGCTTCTAACCCTCTTGTGCCATACAACCTTGGTACTAAGAGAGTGACTTCTCAAAGGTAAGCTGTTCAATTTAATCTTCATGCAACTTTACTATCGTGTTCAATTTCTCTGCTCGCGGATCTAATTCCTTGTCTTTGTGCTTTTGCAGGTGTTGTAGCGTATATAGCCTCTAGCTGTGCCTAGCTTCTTCAACAACCCTATGTAGACAGGGTAGGGTCTTACCCTTTCGTTTTTCTCTATTTTGAATTGATGTTGGTTGTTATGTGCTATTTGTGAGCTTCAATAGTTAAAAACCCAAATGGGTTTTCGGCCTCCCTTGCTCTGGCTTGATGTAATTTAAATTTTGTTAAAACCCTTACAGGGTTTGGTATTTAGGCCTCTTTCATCTTGTTGTTAGCCTGAATAGGTTGTTTGCTTATCGTGGTTTCTATTGTTCCTGAGACTGTGAGGAAATAAAAATATATACGGCTATTTAATTTGTAATTTGTAAATGATATTGTTACCTATGCTTGCTTTCCTCATTCGTCATTCAGTTTATTTTGACTGTATTTGGTCCTCGCTTCTGGGTCTGTAACAACTTATTTGTCAATCTTGTTTTAGCATCTAGATGGTTTCAGCTCCCTCTAAACTATCATCTTAAATATAGAATGTCTCGCACATAGAAGAAAACAACTTTTATTTTAAAGTATAAAAGTAACCATTACACACTTGCTTGCTCACAAAGAAATTTATCTTCCTGACTACTCTCTCCCTCTAGATGGCAGACCCTCACTTGGTGGTCTGGCTCGATTTTAATACCTTGCCTGTAACTCCATACAGTTGAGAAACTGTCATTCAATTTTCTAGAACTAATTAACTAATTAAACTAACTCTACTAACTAATTATTCCTAATTTATTCTTTAACTTTGGAAAACAAAAATTACAAGGTTGTGTTAGCCCAACCTTCAGCCTTCAAGGAAAAAATAAAAATTAAAATGTTCTCATGACCAATCAAAGATAACAAATTCTCAGCTACAGTTGTAGCCCTTCAATTGGATGCCCTTGCATCAGGCTCCTAGGGTAAATTAATCTCATGGCTCCTGCCCATGAGCTCTTCAATAGAGTACCCGACACCTTGAATTCGTGCAGCATCTAACCAGGAACTATCCTCAATAGGATGGTTCTTCCACTTCACCAAATATTGCAAATATTCTTTTTTTCACGTCTTCCTGGCTATGTGTGTGTCCAGAATTTGTTCTATCTCCAAAGGTTGTGCTAAAGGCATCTGCTTAATCCATGATTATTCCTTCTCCTGGGTGTCCCGTGTTTGTCTTTCTAAACTGTCTTCCACATCAACAACAACATATGGGTACAGATCTGCCACATTAAAAATGAGCGAGATTCTAATTCCTAGAGCTAAATTGCATCTCGTAAACATTTGCAGAAAACTTCCGGAGGATTTTACAAAGTCCAATTTTCTTCATCTTCAACATGTTATACTCTCCTTTAGGAAACCTTTCTTTACGTAAGTGTGCTAGTACTAGGTCTCCCACCTGAAACTGTACCTCCCATCTTTTCAAATCTACTTTATGTTTATATTTTTGGTTGTTGTCCTATAGCTTCTGTTTGACCTACTCATGAAGATCACTGACTGCTTTTGCGAAATCTTCACCATCAGCACTTCTACGCTCCAACTGTCCCAAGTCCCTCCACTCAAATATCCTGCATGGGTGTGTCCCATAAAGGATTTGGAAAGGGCTTATGCTCGTACTTCTATTAGGTGAGTCTTTATAGGCAAACTTTGCTTATGCAAGCACACAATCCCAGTGTTTGGAATTCTCACCAGCCAGACTCCTCAGTAAATTCCCTAGACTCTGGTTCACAACTTCAGTTTTCCCATCTGTCTGTGGGTGATAAGCTGAGCTGAAATTGAGTTTGGTGTCTAACTTTTTCCACAATGTTTGCCAGAAATGGCATGTGAACTTCACATCCCTGTCTGAGATAATGGATTTTGGCAATCCATGTAATCTGACTATTTCTGAGAAGAACAGGTGCACTACATGTGTGGCATCACTTGTCTTCCAGCATGGAATGAAATGCGCCATCTTGGTGAAACGGTCCACCACCACCATGATGGAATCGTAACCCTGTTGTGTCTTTGGCAGACCCAAAACAAAGTCCAAACTGACTAAGTCCCAAGGTCTGCTTGGAATAGGTAAGGGTGTATACAACCCTGTGTTTTGACTGCGTCCTTTTGCATGCTGACAAATCTTGCATCTAGTTACAAATCTCTGTACATCCCTTCGCATCCTCGGCCAATAGTAGAAATGACTCAGTTGTTCCAAAGTCTTATCAATGCCAAAATGTCCAGCCAAACCACCACTGTGTTTTTCCTTAATCAAGTTCTCCCGCATAGAACACTCCAGAACACACAACTGTCCTCCTTTGAACAACAATCCCTCCTACAAGTTATAGTCCAACCATGGGCTATTATCCCTCAATAGTGGATTTTGGCAAGCTTCATAAGCTTCCTTAAAATCTGTATCCGTCCCTACAAGTCCTTAAGGTGCTCGAATCCCAATACTTGTACTGTGCTCTCTTGCAAGATCAAACTTCTTCTGCTTAATGCATCTGCCACCTTATTAGATTGACCGCTGATGTGTTTCAAAACAAATGTGAAGCTCTACAAATACTCCACCCATTTTGCATGCTTATGATTTAGCTTGTGTTGTTGCATAATGTACTGTAGCACTGAATTGTCTGAAAACAAGACAAATTCATTAGCTAATAAATAATGTCACCAATGCTTCAATGCCTGGATGACTGCATAAAATTCCTTATCATAAGACGTGTACTTCTGCCTGCTCTCATTCAGATTTTCACTAAAATATGCTACCGACTTATCTTCTTGACTGAGCACTACACCAATGGCTGTCCCACTGGCATCACAACGAACTTGAAAATTTTTGTTGAAATCTGGTAGCTTCAAGACTGGTTGTTCAGTAATCTTTTTCTTCAAAAGCTGAAAGCTCTTTTCGGCAGATTCTATCCAATAAAAAGGTTGATTTTCCTTCTTAATGGTATCCACCATAGGTGCACAAATACCACTGAAATTTTTAATAAATTTCCAATAGAAACTCGCCAATCCATGAAAACTTCGCACCTCAAACAAACCTTTAGGAGAAGGCCAGCTAACTATAGCTGCAATCTTCTCTGGGTCCATCTTCAATTCATTTTCAGAGATTACAAATCCTAGATAAATCAGTTCTTTCTTGAAAAAAGAACACTTTTTAAGATTTATCAGCAATTTATTTTGTTGTAATTTTTCTAGTACATACCTGACATGTCGAAAATGCTCCTCCCTGGTCTTGCTGAATATAAGTATATCATCTAGATATACGATCACAAATTTGCCTATGAATTCCTTCAACATCTCATTCATCAAGCGCATGAATGTGCTGGGAGCATTACTCAGCCCAAATGGCATAACTAGCCATTCATACAAGCCTTCATTGGTCTTGAAAGTCATCTTCCACTCATCACCTTCTCTGATCCTGATCTGGTGATAACCGCTCTTCAGATCTATCTTTGAAAAGTATGCTACCCCACTTAAACAATCCATCATATCATCCATTCGAGGTAAAGGAAACCGATACCTGATGGTGATTTTATTGATCGCTCTGGAATCAGTACACATTCGCCATTCTCCTCCTTTCTTGGGGGCTAAAATAGTCGGAACCGCACAAGGGCTCAAACTTTCTCAAATCAATCCCTTATCCAACAAATCCTGTACTTGTTTTCTAATTTCCTCATTATCCTTTGGACTCATCCGGTAAGCAGCCTTGTTTGGTAAACTAGCTCCCAGAATGAAATCAATGTGGTGATTGATGCTCCACTTGGGCGACAACTTATCAGGCAGATCATCTACCACAATATCACTGAATTCCTGCAACATCTCCTGTATCTCCACAGGCAGATCAGTAATTTTGGTATGCAGCAATACCACTCTTGGTCTTCGCACAATGGCATAGTTCACCTCATTACTTCCAACCTGTCGCAGAAATTCCTTTCCGCCTATCAACAGGGTCTTAGTTCCACTAGCTTCGGTATCTTTTCCTTCCTTCATGGGCACGAGTGTATGCTTCACTCCATCTTTAACAAACTTGTAGCAATTCTTTTCCCCATCATGGATGACCTTTCTATCATACTGCCATGGTCTGCCCAGCAGAATATGGCATACATCCATAGGCATAATATCACACATCACGTTGTCCTTATACTTCCCAATGTGGAACTCCACCTCACACTGCTCATCAACCAGCAACTGGTGTCCTTTCTGCAGCCAAGACACCTTATATGGTGTTGGGTGTTTCAACCTCTTCAACCCCAACTTTTCCACCATCTCAGTGGCTACCAAGTTATCGGTGCTTCCACTATCGATAATCAACTTGCAGCATTTTCCATGTGACTTGCACATAGTATGGAATAATTCTTTCCACTGTGTCGTGTCAGTCACTTCCTTAGCTGGTTTTAGAAGAACCTTATTCAACACCAAGGCTTCACCTATTTCAGGGGCATCCTCCACCTCTTGTGGTGGTGCCTCTGCTACTTCAGGTTGAGCAACGTATGCTCCCCTCTGTCCAGCTTGTTCATTTTCAGGACATTCAAAAGACCTGTGCCCCCATTTGTGACACTTGTAACACTGATAGGCATTTCCTCTACCTCTGCCATTACCTCTTCCTCATTGGTATGACCTTCCTCCTCTAGTGTTACCTTCCCTTTCAGTTTGTCCCGAAGTTTTTGAACTACTACCCTCTTCATTGCTGTTGGTAGTCCTACCTCTGCCAAAGGACTGTCCTTTTCCTCTATTGGAACCACGTCCTCTCTTTGCATTCTGCTTCCTGGTAATCTTTTCTTCCACCTTCAAAGCACATTGATATGCCTCCTCAATAGTTCTAGGAGAAAGAATGTTGATTTCATCTAGGATTTCCATCCGTAGACCATTCACAAACCTTGTTGTCTTTTCAGGGGTATCTTCAACATATCCCCCCCAGGTTCACTTTATAAAATTCTTCAGTGTATTCTCTTACAGTCATCATTCTCTGTCTTAAATTCTGCACCTATCTGTAAAGGGAAATTTGATAATCTTTAGGCAGAAATTTACTCTTCATCTTTGCAATCATCTTGTCCCATTTCTTGATCAAGGGCTTGTTTAATCTTCTTCTTTCTGCCTGCACACTGTCCCACCACAGTGCTGCATGTCCTTTCAATTTGGTGACAGCAAACCTGATCTTCTTGTCTTCGCTGATTTCTTCATATTCAAAATATTTATCTAGTTCACTTATCCAGTCCAACAATGCCTCTATGGAAAAATTTCCATCATAATTAGAAAGCTCTAGTTTTGGCTTGCTACTAGCTAGCAAAACTGATCTCAACAGTTTAATCTTTGGTCCCTCTACATATGATCCATCCATCGTGGCTGCATTTTCCTCGTCACTGTCATCCCCACCTTCTGGATCTTTGCACCTTCCTACTTCCACTAATGTCAAATGTGCAGTCAAGGTCCTGATCTCTTCTCGTAGCCCTTCATCTACTACTCTTCTAATGGATCTACTTCGACCTCTTCTACCTACCTCCATCTTTACTGAGAAAAGGAACAAACGTGCTCTAATACCACAATTGGTGGGATCGTGGGGTATGAAACCTTAAGTACTCACACTTACAATATGCAATTTGTATTTAAAATCTTATTAATATAACTTTGAAGGCCTAAGCCTTATCAAATCATTTCCAATGTGACCTTCTGCTCAGAACCAAAGGCTTAAGTTACAATTCAAAATCTCATTAACAAAAACTAGACTTAGGGTTTTGTGATTTTTGATGTTGGTATTCGTTGCTGCTTCGGTGAGGCTATGGGGGCAGGGTTTTGTCCTTGTGCCTCTACTCTATTCTCTGGTTTCAAGAATGCAAAATAGCTTGTGGCTTCGGCCCTCTGGTGGCTATGTTTCTCCTTGCAACCTTTAACCTCACATTGGGTAACTATTTTACTTCTGTTGTGGCTTTGACCTTGCTACTTTCAAGTCGTTCCGCAATTCCATGTATCTGTTGATTAATGTATTTTCTTGGATTGGTGTTCTAACAGGTTCTTGGTCCCTTCTCTAGGAAACTCGGCCTCTACATGACTGGTAAGTTTTCTGTCTGATTTTTTCTTTCAATTCTTTTTGAGTTTCCTCTAACCCTTCTACTCCTTCCTCGCAGGGCTTCCTTTTGGAGTTAGCTTCTATAATGTCATTATCTACATGGGCTGTTTGCCCCTTCTCCCGGCTTCTAACCCTATTGTGCCATACAACCTTCATACTGAGAGAGTGACTTCACCTTCGCTACGATGTGAGCTTGCTTGACTCCTCCAAGGTAAGTTGTTCAATTTAATGTCATTCAATTTAATCTTTGTGCAACTTTGCTATCGTGTTCAGTTTCTCTAGCTATGGATCTAGTTCTCTGTCTTTTTGCTTTTGCTGGTGCTATAGCATAGATAGCCTCCAGCTGTGCCTAGCTTCTTCAACAACCCTGTGTAGATAGGGTAGGGTCTTATCCTTTCATTTTTCTCTGTTTTGAATTGATGTTGGTTGTTATGTACTATTTTTGAGCTTCAACAATTAAAAACCGAGATGGGTTTTCAGCCTCCCTTTCTCTGGCTTGATGTAATTTAAATTTTGTTAAAACCCTTATAAGGTTTGGTATTTAGGCCTCTTTCATCTTTCTATTAGCCTGAATAGGCTATTCTCTTATCGTGGTTTCTATTGTTCCTGAGACTATGAGGAAATAAAAATATATATAGATATTTAATTTATAATTTGTAAATGATATTGTTACTTGTGCTTGCTTTCCTCATTCATCGTTCAGTTTATTTGGATTGTATTTGGTCCTCGCTGCTAGGTCTATAACAAGTTATTTTTCAATCTTGTCTTAGCATTTAGATGGTTTCAGCTCCCTCTAAACTATCATCTTAAATATAGAATGTCTTGCACAGAGAAGAAAACAGCTTTTAATTTAAAGTATAAAAGTAACCATTACACACTTGCTTGCTCATAAGGAAATCTATCTTCCTGACTACCCTCTCCCTCTGGATGGCAAACCCTCACTTGGTGGTCTGGCTTGGTTTTAATACCTTTCCTATAACTCCATATAGTTGAGAAATTGTCATTTAGTTTTCTAGAACTAATTAACTAATTAAATTAACTCTACTAACTAATTATTCCTAATTTATTCTTTAACTTTGGAAAACAAAAATTACAAGGTTGTGTTAGCCCGACCTTTAGCCTTCAAGGCAAAAATTAAAATTAAAATGTCCTCATGACCAATCAAAGATAACAAATGCTCAACTATAGTTGTAGCCCTTCAATTGGATGCCCCTGCATCAATAAGGATTCCATCCCCATTCATCTCATAATTGTTGTTGTGGTTTTAAATTACATTTTGTAGCTTTTATTTAATTTGCATGGACTACTGATTTGAAATTTCATCTTCTAAAATGATGGCTTTTCAATCAAATTTTCTTATACTTATGGCTATAACATGTATTCTTATAATGATTACATAATCCACCTTGTTTTCTTTTCCACTTATTTTCCTTGTTTTTAATTTGAACTCATAAATAAATTTTAGCCATTTTATTTTCCTTGCATTTAGCATTGGTGGCTCAAATAATTATTTCATTCCACTATGATATATTTCCAACTCAAACCTCCTTCACATGAGGTAGTTTCAACATATTCTAAGGGCATGCATAAAAAATTTAACTCCAAGTCATGCATGGCATAATTATGTTTGCGCACCTTTCATTTCCTAGATCCATAAAATATCTCGTGGCCAATTTTCATAAGGTATCTATCAACTAGTTCCTTGTATGCATCAATGCAAACAACAAATTCCTCATTCAAAACAAAAAGTTTTAAAAATGGCACTCTTATCAATAAATTCTTTAATTTTTCAAATATCTCCTAACATTTTGTTTTCCACTAAAATTTTGTTCCTTATTTTGAAAAAGTGATGGGATGAGCAATTTTTGAAAGGCCTTTAATAGATCTTATGTAGTAGCCTACAATTTCCATGAATATTTAACTTCATTAAGATTTATTGTTTTTATCCAACTACTAATTGATTCTATCTTCTCTAGATCCATGGCTATACCTTCTTTTAACATGATATTACCAAAGTAATGGATCTAATTTTTGTAAAAGGGAATATTTAGTAAGTTTGTCATATATTTGATCCCCTCTCAATACCTATAGCTCCACCCTTAATTATTTCTAATGATCTTCCTCTAATTTGGAATAAATCGATATGTTATCTAAAATGAAAATGTAAAACATATCCAAGTATTGTCTAAAAATTCCATTCATTATCTACTCACATAAATAGTAAGTGCATGGTACTACCACAAATTCATAGTGTCTATATCTTGTTCTAAAGGTTGTTTTACTTATGTCATCTTATTTAATTATTGCTTGAGGGTATCTTGATCTTTGATAAATCCTATAAAATGCCTTGGTTCCTTCTAACTAATCATATAAGTCATCTACCCTTGACAAGAGATACCCTTGACTATTACCTTGTTCACTTGCCTAAAATATTTGCACAATCTCAATCTACCATCTTTCTCCTTAACAAAGAGAACAACACCTCCCTCGTGTGATGCACTTGGATATATGTACCCTTTCTTTAAAATTTCATCTATATTCATTTCTAATTTGTTCAAATCCAATGTACTCATTCTATATTGATTTTTGGATATTGGGGTAGCTCTAGGAAACAAATTGATAAAAAAATATATGTCCCTCTTTGGTGGAAATGTTATATTTTCACCAAACATGTCGTCATATTCTCTTATAAGTGGGTGGTATTCAATACTCAGTACCTGTTGACAGTGTTGGAACTACCAACATTTAGGGGATCACCTTGATATGAAGTACCAACTAGACCTCACACTGTTTGGTGGGGAGTCCCATCCAGTATGATGGCTCAGTTGCCATTATCTTAAGGATTTACCTCAACTCTTCCTTGTCAGCACAGGAGAGTGGTCTACTTTGTCTTTGAGAAGTGAGGTTTGCTTGCCTGGTGAGTGTAAGTGTCACTAGTATCAATGGTTCTTTCACTGCAGAGGGAGAGGGTTAGAGTGAGTCCCAAGTCATTTTTGTGAAGTCCCAACTCTTCTAGGAACACACAACACAACAGGATGTGCACAGCTTCTAGCAGAGCAGTCCATGCGGATGTGGCAGTCACAACACACAAAGGAAGATAACATGTATAACACTCAGTATATTAGTCCACACAAGTGCAATGATTGTTACATCATGTTTTATGTGAAAGGTCTGTCTGATGTCCAAGAAGATAGCCACAATGGGCAAGATAGTGTTAGCAGCATATACAAAACATTTTCATTCACATATTATGTATTACAACAAGTGAAATAGCTCAAATGTGAAACACAGGTTAAAGAATCATGCATCACAAGTGTTAAACATTAGTCTTACAATAGTTAAAATACATGTGTGAAAACGTGATGACCTGTTAACGGGCTTCTGAATTAAGAGAAAGTTCCAAGACACATCGTTACACCATACATCACTAACCCCATGAGCAGGGCGTTGGAGCCACTACTTACTCCTCAAAGAAAAGATTATAGACTCTCTTGGTTATGTAGGAGGAGCTAAGGTGAAAAATTCCTTTGCATGTACAAATGACGGGGTATTTATAGCCAAGGGTGAAACTAACCCTTGTGGTTGTTCGACTACCCTTGTGACTGTTTGACTTCCATGACTTTTTGACGTTACATGACTCTTTGTACAACAAGTGGGTCTCTTGGACTTCCACATTACTTTACATTGATAGACAGTATGGCCCACAGTAGAGATGTGGATGACATGACTCGACATGACAGTTATGGTACATTAGTGTTGTTGCTAGTGTGCATGTCGAGCTGCAATGCTGCTGCATGATGGATGTCCTCATGGTGTTTCATAGCTTCACTTCCATATGGTAAAGTGCATGGAGTCTTCGATGGTCAATGTTTTGCTTGATGTTGCTTTTGCACATTGCTCCTTGCTTGTATGTTGGAAGGCTTGAGAGGTTCGTCTGTTTGCAAAAGGTGTATTTTCATTCGTTCATCCATCCATGAACACATATTGCATGTTTTCTCATTCATCTCTCTGTGAACACATCTTTGCATGATCATTTGTTCGTGAGAACATCTCTTTGCATGCATCACTTTTTCATCCGTTGGTGAACCTGTCCTTTTTTATTTTCTCCCCTTCATTCATCCCATTCGTCATCACGCCATGTTTGTTTGTGTACATGTTCCTACAATCACTCATGATGAAATGACATCAAATCAAAAAACCTCCTAGTCTACCATGATACATGATCATTTCGGACACAGGTGACTAGGAGAGGCAACAAGGTTGCAAGGTAGGATGGAGGCTCTGGGAAGTGCTAATGAAAACTGCGTAAGAGTCACTGGGTGATGGAGATGGGAAATCTGGATCAACAGTGACTGTTCGTGAGGTCTGGTCCAGCTGGAGGACAAAATTGTGCAATTTTTTAGGGGAACACTCTTGGCTGCAAGAAGGATGGGTAGGAAAAATCTGCACAGTTTCTGGAATGAGTAGGCAGTGGGGCTAGGTATGAAAAACTGTAGAATTTTTTGGAGGAACAGGCTGGGCTACATGGAGGCTTGGCAGACAGAAATTGTGCAATTTTTTGGAGGAACTGGAAGCTGTCTATTGGGTTACTTGGCAGAAAAAAACTATATAATCATTAGAGGGAACTAGCAGTCTCCTGCTGGGAGCTTCTGGCGAGAGAAATTGCACTGATGCTGGGAGGCCGGCCTGCTGATCATCTTTGTGCAATTTCTAGGCTAAGCAGACTATTGGGTAGTAGAGGGCCTGCTCATGAAAACTATGTAATTTTCTGGATGAGTAGTCGGTCGACTATCGGGAGGGTTGGCTGGAAAAATTATGGAATTTCCTGAGAGAGATAGGGACAGGCAGTGGGTGTTTATCCATCCTGTCTCTGCAATTTTCTCAGTCAGCAGAGCAGGAAATGCTTGCAGCCTCTGCACAAATTTTTCAGGGGAGTCAGTCCCGGGGTGGTTGTCGGGTCAGACTTTCTGGTTAACCAGCATGGAGACTAATTTATTTGCTTGCACAGTGCAACCTAAAATGACTTTCTTAGTGCTCCTATGCTGTTCAGGGTGATAGTCGATCGAGTCAATGGCGGGGTGATGGTTTGGCTATCAGAGGGGAGTCTGGTCGTCAAAACTTCAGAAAAATGACTAAGTGTGTGAATGAGTGAAAGATGCATATGTGATCTTGCAAACACACACTTGCATGACTCAACAATGAGACAACTCAAACCATCCAGACACATATGTACAACATGATTGACCAACAGTGTAGGTGACAAGTGCAACACTTGTGATTTAATGTTGGTCGACTGTGACGACGCTTGTGTGAAAGTGAATGTGACTCCATGTGTGAGTATGGCAGATGATTTCATAGCAAACACAACAAGTACACATGAAGCGAACAATTTGAGCATAACCAGAACATGGTCACAAGCATGACCTTGACATCAACATGCAAGACTTGGTGAAATGAACAAGTAAGGCGAATGCGAAGACTCATGCAAGCTCACGGAGTGAATCTGAGTGCATGTAGTCATCAAGTGAAACTATCAAGGGAGGCTTCGAAATTGGGTCCAGGCCAAAGTTGTGAAGGGTGGTTGTAGCCACTACAACACTTGGCAACACACTAGTAGAATTCCAGTTTCTCAATTTTGGTTCAATGCTAGCATAGGGCCTTAGTCTTTCAGGGAGTATTGAATTTTTGTACAGGTTACTTTGGCCTCTCCACTTAACCCATGGACATACATGATTCACATTTTTCCAACTCAGTCGAACACAATAAAAAATTCAACTTGATCGCTGTGTTTCAAATTCGGGAAGGGTAGTTTAGCTTGTGAGTTAAAGATTTTCAGAGTATGAGTTTTCATATTTGGTGTTTCTTCTCTGCTAGCAGGCCTGGACAGTACCTTGGAAGAGTCAAGCAAGAACACACGCATTGCTCCACTACTAGTGAGTCTGGTCAGTACCCAAGTGGAGTTGCATGCTTCACCTCTCTACGCAGGAAGCCTTTCTATTCTTTTGCCTTTGTATTTTTCAAGAGGATTGTGCATAGGCACTTATTTATTTTTGGGGTGGAAGAGGGATCCCAACTTATTGAGAGCAGAAGAGGTTGTTCCTTCATAGAAGCATGTAAGACCTCTGAAATAGGTTTGCTCATTTATATTTCCCCTTCTCCATTGTTACTATTTGGATGAGCTTGAACACATACAGCAGAAGGCTGAATGTAGGCATGAGGCTTCCTAGTGTGGACACAAGTTCAAGGTTGGACCAAAACTTCCCTTGCAAATGGCTTGTATTTTCCATCAAGACTTCATTGGCTAAAGGTTGTAACCAATCACAGAGAAGATGGACACAAGATTTTCCAAGTACTTGTAGTGTCACAAGTCTCTTCAAATTTCAGCCACATACTCTATTCAAAAGTTAGAACGTAGTATTTGGTAGCATTTATTTACAGAAACAAAAATAGTAATATATCAATAGAACAAAACAAACGTAAAAAAAAATAGTAAGAAGAACAAACAAAGTAAAAACAAAGATAGTAAGCAAAGAAAACAAGATGAAGACAACAAGGAGTAAGTAGACTATGTACATGGCATGGGGCGTGACCTAACCTACTGGAAATAATGCTTGAGATTTTGGTCATTGACAGGGAGGTTGTCAATCCTCTCGCCAAGTGATTGCAAAAGATACGTGTGTGGGCCAATCTTCTCATGGACTTTGTACAGACCAATCCACAGGGATTGGAACTTCGTATTTTTCTCTTGTATTCATGGGTCTTATCGCATTTTAGAACTAAGTCACCAACATCAAAGTTAGCTTTCCCTACAGACTTCTTATCAAACCACCTCTTGATACAGTTCTGGTGGAGTGTGAATTTTTCTTTTTCTTTCATCCCTTGTTCCTGAAGCTTATGGAGAGCATCCATCCTACGCTGAACTAGCTAGGAAGCCTTGCCTTAGGATTCTTGGGAAAGCTGAAGTCCAGGCAAGTAGATATTTGGTGGAGGATGGATTCTTTTCCATAGACCAGGAAGTACGGTGAGGTATTCATAGAAGTCTTGGGTGTTACAACATCAACCCACAATGCATTTGTCAGGGCGATATGCCAATTACTCTTCTCAGAGAAAAAGGTATTCTTGATTATATGGATGAGGTTTTTATTCGTGGCCTCTACGAGACCATTTTCTTGTGGGTAATAGTTAGATGAATGCTTTAGCACAATACTATTCAGTAATGCAAATTCATAGAGTTTCAAAGATGAAAAGTAAGTTGCATTATCAAGAAAAAGTGATATCGGAATGTTGAAGTGTGAGATGATGTTTTGCTGGAGGAAGCTGATGACCTCCTGGTCATTCACTTGTTTGAGCAGAACTATTTCTGTCCACCACGTGAAGTAATCAGTTGTTGTTAGAATGTAGTGGTGGTGCTTTGAAGAATGACGGAAGATTTCCCCAATGATGTCCAGTCCCCACTCTTGGAACGGTTCGGTCACTACAACGGGGTGCAGTGGGGTTGCACATCTCCATGTTCTTCCGGGGCATCACTGATAGACGGGCACTTGTGGGCATAAGCATGTGTAACCTTGAATAATGTGGGCCAGTAGAAACCGGCTTGCATAATTTTTTTCATAGTGGTGTTTCCCGCAAAGTGACCCTTGGTGGGTCCGTCATGCAGTTCTTGAAGTAACTTCTTTGATTTATGTGCCTCCAAGCACCTAAGGAAAAATCCATTACTGTGCTTCCTGTAAAGCACTTCATGCACCAACTGATATGCCAAGGCTTTAAGGTGCAATTCCCTCTTTTGTCTGATGGAAAAGTGAGAGGGTACAGTGTTGTGCTCAAGGTACTGGCACACATCTGCATACCAAGAGGTTCCGTTCTCAGTGGGTGTGGCTCACCTTATATCATACATCTCAGTTTCCTACTCCCAGCTAGCAATCTCTTCTTCACTCTCCGGTGCATGCACCGCTTTAGCTACAAGTCTGCAGAGCCCATGTCCTTTGATCATGTGAACCAACTTGATTTCAAGATCATACTCTTGCAAGCCTATCATCCAGTTCGCACGTCATTCACCCAATTATTGTTGTACAAGAAATGTGTGAACTGCTAGGTGAGGGATGAAGACTATGTAGTGGTTCTTCAGCAAGTAGGGCCTGAAGTGTTTCACCGCCTTGTAAATAGGATAAGCTTTCTTGTTAATGGCAGGGTAGTTGAGCTCTGTTCCCTACATTCTTGTGCTCATGAACGAGATTGGTTGTTCATGATTCATCTCATCCTTCTAAGTGAGTACTGTAGCTAGTGAATTATTGGAGGTGAAGGTGTATAGCAGGAAATCCTTCTTGAATTCTGGGTTGTAGAGTGCAGGTGCTTGTGTAATGGCTTGCTTGATCTGGGCGAATGCATACTTTTTCCTCTTGCCCCAGCTAGACTACATCTTTCTTGATCATGTCCTACATGGGTGATCCAGATTTAAATAGGAACATAACAAATTATAGATATAACCATACATATAGAGATGCAGCAGAAATAATACTTCATTTCATTACTATAAAATACTGAAATATGCTTACAAACATAAATGGAAATAAACTAGATAGGGCAATGGTAGCTTATCTTTGAGAGGAGATGTTGCAGCTACATGCCTCTAAAATGTGTTACAATGAGGCTCGAAGGCCTATTTATTGTTGAGAAACAATGGAACACCCTAAACATCCAAAAACCTAACCCTAGGAGATGAAACACCAAACTATGGGCCCCGTTTCGGGTAAATTGGTACATCAATTTCCAAGGGTCATACCTTTGGCATACGATCTCTATTTGATGCGCACAATAGTTCGTTAGAAAGATATATCCAAGGACTACAACTTTAGGAAGAGAAACATGAATCCATAGACCCATGTTTCTCCTAGAGTTCCCAAAAAGCGTCATTTAGGGCCTCAAAATGGCTCCGAAAGTTGAGGATTTGAAAAACTACTAAATATAGTAAATTGTGCTACAATTAAGGAAACTAAAAAACCGAAAGAGATAGTTATGGGGGTCCAAGTGGGATAGTTGGGTGGCCACTGACATCCACCTGGATCAATGGGCTTAACTATCTGTGCATAATCCAAGATGAACTTCCGGAGGAAGTTTATCTTGCCCAAGAAGGAATGCATAGCTTTCTTGTTAACTGGGTAAGGGATATGTGTAATAGTCTGGACTCAGTCTGGATCCACCTTGATCCCAATTTTGGCAACAATGTGTCTGACAAGGTTACCCTGAGACATTACGAAAATTCTATTTTTTGGATTCATGGAAATCTTGAATCTCTGACATCGCTCAAAAAATTTCTTGAGATGATGTATGTGGTCTTCTTGTCTTTTTGAGAACACAGTCACATCATCAAGGTATACCACTATGCTCTGTCTGATGAGTATGTGAAAAGCGATGACCATGGAGCATTGGAAGGTTGTGCCTGCATTCACAAGCCCAAACGACATTCGTCTCTAAGCAAACGTACCCCACTTGGTACCGAAAGTAGTTTTAAGTCTATTAGGTTCTACTATCAGAACCTGATTGTATCCTAAGAAACCTTCAAGTAGAGAAAACAATTGTGCCCTAGATACTATTTGCAAAATGTGGTCCATAGATAGCACAGGTTAGTTTTCTTTGTCTGAGGCACGATTCACATTCCAAAAATCGAGACACAAGTGGATTTCCCCGGACTTCTTACATACAAGAACAAGATTTGAAACCCATGTGGAATGATGAACTTTGTATATGATCCATGCATCCAATAGCTTAATGAGCTCTTTCTGTATAAGGGGTTTAAGAGATGGATGTACTTTCCTCAGCTTATGTTGATATGGCTTGACCACTTCTTTGATTGGGATGATGTGTTGGATGATCCGTGTGTCATAAGTTTTCAGATCATCATACATCCACGCGAACACATATCAGTACTTTTTGAACAAGTGAACAAAGGCTTGCTTGTCTAGTTGTGTACAACATGTACCAATATTGACAAACTTTAGATCTTGCACTATTCCCAGGTTTATCAGTTCATGTCTCCTGGTGGAACTATGGGTCTTGCTGTTCCTTGGCCCCTGAAAATGTTCTTGCAAGTCATAAATCTTTTCCAATGTTGCCACACTTTTCGTGATAAGGTGGCCTTTCTTGTCACTAGCTTTTGCTTATAGAGAGTACTCGTTCTCATCATCATCTATCGATGCATATTTGAAGATGTCAGCTTTTCCCATGAAATGCATTATCTGTTGATCATCATTAAACACGCATAAATTAGTTATGTTATCCGGGATATATGGTTTGTAAAAAATTTCAATAATAAATCTATCCCTAATTGGTGACATTCTCGAAGCTGCATTTACCAGAGCATTGGCAGTTGCATTACACATACGTGGTACAACAATGATGTTAAATGCTTGGAAGTTGGAGATTAGTCTCCATACCTCTTGTTGGTAACTTTTGAGATGTGGTGAAAAATAGTGAATGGTGTTACGTACCTACCATACCACTATCTCAGAATCACCTACCACTTTGAGTGTGACCACATTGAGGTTGATGGCCTTCTGCAAGCCTAACATGAGTGCTTCATGCTCAACAACATTGTTCATGCACTCGAACTCCAAGTGACTTGAAAGCAAATGCTTCCTATTGTAAGGGTCGATCAAGACACATCTGGCTCCTAAGTTGTCCTGCATCTTTGATCCGTCAAAGTACATGGTCCATAACTTGTCTATACATGGACTGCTTGATGTGCTAGTACTACTACTATTACTGTTGATGTTACTACCACTACTATTGGTAAAATGTACTGTACAAGTTTCATTACCATCAGTTGGGCAAGGAAGGAGTCCCAACTACGTGTCTGGTGGGGTTGGAGCTGGCTGTGCGGGATAACACCCCAATGTTGTTTCTAGGAGGCAGTTGCCAAACATGAGTTCTGTGAAGGCCAGTGATTCATTCTCACTATTAAGGGGAGTGACATTATGTTTCATATACCTCTCGGATAAAACCCAAATCTGGTTGCATTTTCCCTTGTACAGAAGCCACATGTGAGACTAGTTCGTAGCAAAATATCTGTCTAGCTTGCTGGACCAGTCTCTGCTAAGTAGTAGACCATATGCTTCTGGTATGTCCACAACCATTATGTTGATGCATTGGTGGACTCGACCATCATTAGATAATCGGGCGATCATGTCTCATAGATTACCAATGGCTAATACAAATGTTGGATCAAGCTGTATGATTCGTGCAAATGTCTTGCTCCATTGCGCGTTGATCTTTTTCGCAATGAAGAGCAGCATGATGTTGACTGTCGTGCAAGAATCAACCAAGTAGTTGTAAACATTGCAGTTAAATATTTTGAATGATATCAGGAATGGAGGAAAACCTGAGATTGCTTCTTCCATCTGGAGTGTGTTGAGCACGGTGGAAAGTGATCCGATAGGCGTACTTGTTCCTTTGTTGGTAGAGGTGATGTTGTCCATTTCTATCTATCCTAATGTGTGTAGCAAGATGTCTCTCTAACTTTGGATCTTGGGTAGCTCGAAAAAACTAATGTTCGCTGGAGTTTTTCTTCATGTCATCTACAATGTTGTATTCTAGAGGCAGTAAACTCACCGAGGTCTCCGGGGTCGAACAAATGTTCGTGTCATCTGGCAGAGCATTCTCTAGCTTGCTACTCATGGATGTACCCTTGTTTGTCGTTGTCTTCCCAGACTTGTTTTGTTTTTTCTTCTTTGGGGCGATCGGTGGATCAGCCTTCCTCATCAGCAGTCTCATCTTTTCTTATGCTTCCCCAAGTGTAATGGGAACCCCTATACTCCTAAAATTGTATCAGTCATTTTGTTTTTGGGGCTCCTTTTCAATGTTTATCTTTGACCTTGATTGCGAGCACTGATATGTGTTCACCACGTGCCTAGAACTTGATAGTTCATAAAGTGAAACCTTTTTTTCATCATCAGTGTCTTCTGACTACTCCTGCGTATTTTTTCCGCATCAAAAATATGACTACATAGAGAGTTCGCTACTTGCTTCAAATCCAAACAAGAGTTATCAGGGTGATTTCCTTTGTGGTATGAATAGAATTTAGGACATGCACACTGTTCAACTTGGAAGATAGAGATCTACGCAGTTTTTGGAGTGGGTCGTTTTCTACTTAATGAGCTGCTTTCCTGTCTCTGACTAGGTGCATGACCTCTTGCAAATGTGTCTGCTTTCCATTGTTTGAGCTTGGACACTTCCATAGTCAAGTTCTTGACCAGGCAAGTGATGGTTTCAATATCAGATGCTTCCTTGTCTCTACTCTTGGTTGCCATTTCTTGGGACTTCCTTCTCACATATTTGGAGTCCTTTGTTGATTTGTCATCCTTGATGACTCCAATTGCATGCAGGTCTTTCTCAACATCAATATCCTCTTCGCAGTTTTCTAATAGTTTTAGTTTCGCAGCTCGTTTGATTAACTGAGCAACACTAGTTGGCAGTGTGTACGTGTAGTAATCAGCAGTGATGGAGTCATGAGGTTTAGTGTTCGCTGCACACTTGTTCAATATGCCTGTAAATCTCTTATTGAAGTCTTTTACATTTTCTTTTCCCTCCACATTCAGGCTTCCCAATTCTTTGAGTAGCATGGATGGGGTCTTTTCATCAACAAACTTTTCAAGGAACATGTGTTTGAATGCACCCTAGTTCTATATAGAGTTTGGTGGAAGGCTGTGATACCATGTAGCTATGCGACCATCCAAGGTACATGGAAACAATCTACATGCTACATCATCATACCATAGCTCAAGGGTTTGTAGCTATGGGTACAAGTTGTCCAAGTGATCTTCTACCTTCACTGTGCTGTCAGGGTCAAACTTGATGTTCATTCTCTCTGCTCGCTTTAGCATCTTGTGTAGAACACTTGGGAGAGCCAATGTTCCCTAAGTCATCCATTCCAGATTTGGGTTAGCCATCGCTTCTTCTTCTTCGTCCTTCTCCTCTCTTTCAAAATCTAATAGTTCCAGATCTAATTCTGTTGGTTCATCTCTACCTCCACCTCCTCTATTGCCTTCCACTTTGCATCCTGTACTGAAGTCCGATCTAAAGATCACAAGTGTGTCTTGTTCCCCTTGCCAAAATACTGGAGGTTCCTCTCCATCTTCAATAGCTTCTGCCAGACCTTCAAGTGTGGCAAGGAATGCTTCTTCCACCAATGATGCGAAAACTCCTATAGGAGTGGCTTTTGGATTTCTTGACATGTCTGGAAGATGTTGTATGCTTGGGATCAGTCCAACTTCGACAGATGGAGTGAAGTTGATGATACAGAATATTGTGCTCAGTCCTGGTAGGTGAGGAGTAACCAACTGCAAAGTCGTGTGTAGGTGAGAGGGAGTGTGAGTTACTTCCTTAACCAGATGGTTGATGAATGAGTGTGAGAGGATGTTCAGCCATATACAACTGGCTTCCTTCCTTCTAGTGCCAGAAATGGTGATGGTGCTAGACCTGCCAACATTCAGGGGATCACCCCGGTATGAAGTCCCAACTAGACATCACATTGTTTGGTGTGGGAGTCCCATCTATTATGATGGCCTGGTTGCCACTATCTTAAGGATTTGCCTCAACTATTGCTTGTTAGCACATGAGAGTGGTCTGCTTTGTCTTTAAGAAGTGAGGTTTGTGTGCCTCGTGAGTGTAAGTGTCACTAGTGTGAATGGTTCTTTCACTACAAAGGGCGAGGGTGAGAGTACAAGATATGAAGAAAACCACAACAAACATTACTCTGCACAAGCTCAGTAAATTAAAACATCAATAGAAATTACTCTTGAAAGAATTGAAGGCAGTACCTACTACGCCTCTCCCTGTTGTTGTAATTTCACAAGCTACTCATAAAATGGGAAAACCTCTGACTAGAATTTTAAGTAAAGTCGATCCGACTAATATTGCTCTAATTGGCAGAAGATCCAAATCCCATACCCCATCATTTCTCCTTACTTTTGAAGTTTTCAACAAAAACCTGCATAGCTGTCTAATGGATTCCAGTGCATCATCTAACATTTTACCTAAGACAGTTTGCGCAAAATTAAATGTCCAACCTCAGAAATCTGCAGTACGAATACTATAGTTAGATCAGTCTCAAGTCGAGGTCATTAGTGAATTTAATCGAGTGGCCAGAAGACTTTCGTCAAACCCTAAGGTATGTCAAGTTCATAGACATCCCTGAATTTTATGGACTAATCCTCAGTAGGGATTGGTCAGAAATGCTTCATGGTTACTTCACGACTGACTAGTCTCATATGTGACTCCCCTACAATGGAAAACCTAATCAGATCAAGGTTGAATGAGAAAGACATCAAAAGTATATAGTAACAGAGTTAGAAGGATAAAACGAGCCAGTAGCATATAGCAACAACATTATCGGAAATTATTCTGTTGATTCATTCTTAGGGAATTTCAAGGCCCATACTTCACCTTTCTTGGAAAATTATGTTTTATCTCAGATAGAAAATTTCTCTCAAACTGACACTTCTAAATGCATCAATTTTATAGATAAACCTGTAAATAAAACATTTTTTTGGAAATTATTTTTTGATGGTTCTAAATCCAACGATGGAGTAGGAGCAGGTTGTATATTAGCTAGTCCACAAGGAGAGAAAACCATGTTGGCATGTAGGCTTGAATTCTATTGCACAAACAATACCGTTGAATATGAAGCATTAGTTCAAGGGTTATACAAAGAAATTAGGCTCAATATCAAATATTTGCAAATACTTGGAGACTTTGAGATTGTTATTAAATAGGTAAGAAATACTATACATTGTCTGTCGGGACACTTGAAACACTATCAATCTTTAGTACAAGGCTTGACTTCACACTTTATAGCATTTAATATTTTATCCATTCCCAGACTCCAAAATGCGAGTGTTGATCTCCTTGCTGATGTAGCTTCCAAGCTTATTCCATCAGAGGACTATAGCCTAGATAGATTCTCAATTGAATTAATCTTTAGACCCTCTATTCCTGATAACATCACCAATTGGAGAGTTTTCAACAATGACCCTGATATTGTGAGTTTTCTGACTTCAGAAGGCTCTTACAATAATCAGATAATTGATGAAGACCAACATGACAAACAACTAGAAAAAGAAAACAACAATAATGCTATACCAAAATCTGTAGTCAAGTTAGAGGACCTATATGACTTAAAGGATAGATTTAAATGATCCACCAATTCAAAAGTTTAGAGTTCAACTCTGAGATATGAATTAGTGAATCTAGGGACAGACATAAAACCATAGAACATCAACCTAGGTCTTGGCCTAACATCCAAGGAAAAATAAGCTTTCATTCGATTATTGAAACAATACAAGAGTGTCTTTCCCTAGAATTACGATGATCTTAAAACCTACGACACTTCGATTATACAGCACACAATCCCGATGACATCTAATGAAAAGCTTGTTTAGCAGAAATTGAGGAAAATATATCCTAATTTGGAAAGCCAAATTAAATCTGAGTTGAACAAATTATTAAAAGCCAAGATAATTTTTCCTATCAGACATTCCAGATGGGTCTCTAACCTAGTCCCAGTCAGAAAGAAAAATGGAGATATTCAGATTTGTATTGACTTTCGAAACCTTAATAAAGCTTGACAAAAGGATAATTTTCCACTGCCCCCTATGGAACAGATATTACAATCAGTCGCAGGGTCTAAATTAATGTCCTTTTTAAATGGCTTTTCAGGATATAATCAAATCTTGGTCCACCTCGATGATCAATTAAAAACTACATTTAGAACCAAATGGGGCAATTACGTGTATCAAAAGATGCCATTTGGGCTAATCAACGTCGATGCCACATTTCAAAGAGCCATGGACCTTGCGTTTAAAGGATTATTAAATAGGTCAATGGTAATCTAGTTAGATGATATAATGGTATATTCTAAAAAACGTAGTAATCATCTTAGAGACTTAAAACAAATCTTTCAACATTGTCAAAAATAAGGAATTTCACTTAACCCAAAGAAATCTTTTTTTGCTTTAAGTGAAGGAAAACTTATTGGATTCATAGTATCCAAATCAGGAATCCATATTGACCTAGATAGGATCAAGGAAATTTCTGAGATATCCTTACCCCATAATAAGAGAGCAATGCAGTCTTTCCTTGGTTAGATCAATTTTGTTAAAACATTTGACCCTGACTTCTCAAGGATCATGTCACCTCTCCAAGCCATGATAAAGAAAAACTCTCTCTTCAAATGGGGTCATGTAGAACATGAAACATTTGGCTTGATAAAATAAGCAATTATAAATGCCCCATCTCTAGCAACTCCAAATTTTTCTGATCCTTTCACTCTATATACATTTGCCTCCAAGAAATCATATGCTTCCATACTCACACAAGTGAATCAAGATAAAGCTGAAGCCCCAATTGATTTCTTCTGTTCAAATTTTCAAGGAGCTGAATTAAATTACTCTGATGTTGAGAAATAGGCTTATGCTATTTTCAAAGTGATTAAACACTTCAAACCTTTCCTTCTCAAGACTCACACCAAAATAATAGTACTATTTCCAGTGGTAAGAAATATTTTGGTACAAAAATATGTGGGCAAAAAGAGGGCAAATTCGGTCACAACCCTGCAAGAATATGACGATGAGATTAAACCAACAAATATTGTAAAAGGTCAAGGTTTTTGTAGGATATTGGCAGGAGCACTACACATATTAGAAACACAGTCTTCAGACAGTGAAGTACAAGCGTACGATGTAAGCCTAAATGACTTTGAATCAAGGTATGTTGATATCATGTTCTATTTTAAAAATGGATGCACTCCTTCACATTTGAATTACACAAAGAAAAGCGCCCTGAGGTTAAAAGCTAAACAATATCAAATTGTCAATGATATACTCTTTAGAATGAATTATGATTCTGTTCTCCTTAGATTCCTTGAGAAATCTGAAATAGAAAAAGTATTGCAGGAACTTCATGATGGGCTAGCAGGCGGACACTATATAGGAGATGCAACGGCACAAAAAATCTTGTGCACTGGCTACTACTGTCCAACTCTATTTAAATATGCACATAGCTATGTAAGAAGATGTCAAATTTGCCAAACTATTGCTGGAAGACAGAAGAAGCCACCATTGCCATTATAGCATATTAACATTGATCATCCATTTGAACAATGGGGATTAGATATAATAGGTGAGATCATTCCTCATTCTTCTAAAAAACATAAATACATCCTTACAGCTACCGACTACTTTACCAAATGGGTAGAAGTGGCTCCACTCAAAATAGCCAACTCTGAGAATATCATCAAATTTATAGATCGATTCATAATCACCAGGTTTGGCTTAGCTTCTGCTTTAATGTTTGATAATGCATCCTATTTCTCAGGTAATGCCATGACATAATTTTCTCTCAAAAAAGGTTTTAAAATCAAATATTCTGCTAATCATTGTCCACAAGGGAATGGATTAGCCAAATCAACAAACAAAAACCTTATTAGAATGATCAAACGGACCATTGATCAAAATCAAAAAAATTGGGGTAGGTCTTTAATGAATGCTCTTTGGGAAAATAGGATAACTCAGAAAACCTCCATTGGCACTTCTCCTTTTAATTTAGTTTATGGGAAAGAAGTGGTCTTACCAACAAATCTAGCTATAACTTCTCTAGCCTTAGTTCAATTCATTGAAGAAGCCCCTTCCTCATCAATGCAATTAAGACAATTGCAGATCCTTAAACTTGATTAGGAACAAGAAAAGGCCAGAATTACCCACGCGCATCATCAAAAATTAGTGAAAGCTTCTTTTGATTCACACTCAGTGTCTAGAAGAGATTTTCAACTTGGGGACTTAGTATTAAAATGGGATAAAACCCATGAAGAGAAAGGAAAGAATATTAAATTCCAATAAATGTGGCTTCGACCATTCCAGATTGTCAAACTCATCGGTCCATCAACTTTCATGTTACAAGATTTAGTAGGAAAAAGGGAATCTTTACTTGTTAGTGGACAGATCCTTAAAAAATACTTTCCATAGAAGATGATCTCTTCTACTTTTTCTATAAATTGTAGTTCTAGTTAAAGTTTTCTTTTGATAATAAAACAGGTTGAGAATGTTCACTTTTGGTTTTCATGAAAAGAATAGTGTCTCATTTCAATTTTGCTTTTTCACTTGTATAAATGGGAGTGGTTATGAAAATTAATCTTCATTTATGAAACATATGGATAAGTGGTGTTATTTCGATTTTTTTTTCGGGTTTCAACTATCTAAGCTTCAGTTAGAATCAACCTTAGGAAAAAGTTTTCCTTACATCGGCCACAAAATGTATCAATAACAAAACAACAAACTCTCTTTGGAAAAGCTATTTTTAACCTCTACAATTATCGTCCAGGAGAATTATTAAGGAACCAATGACTTCCCTCCCTCTCAAGAAATTTGTGAGATTCAAGGACTAATTCAATTATACACTTTAAAACTTAAAGAATAAGAGATCTCAGCAAGAGGCGGCTTATCATGATTATAAATATTATAACTAACTGACATTGCCATACTGTATATCAAAACAGGGTAATGGCTGGAGATTGTTTCAATGAAAAGACAAGGAGTCTCATCACGAGCCAACTTGTTCAGTTAAGTTATAAATCAAGTGAATGGCACTGTCAATTTTGGCCACCAAACCAAGACATTGTTCTTTAAGAATTAAAAGAGAAATAAGAAAATGAAAAGCAATAAGTGTATATGAGAATTTATCTTTGAAAATTGCATGCTTCTCAAGTGGGTCACTGGATCGTTGCTAGGTAACAAGTAACCCTGTCGAGGCTATGAACGCCTACTGGCAGTAGAGGCTCTACCGACGACAAATGAGTACACCAAACTGATCTAAAGATATGTTTTTGTTTTTATCTTCACAACCAAGTAATAACTGATGTGAGTAAAATGACTAACTCTATGGAGAATATAATCAGAAGAAAGATAGTTAGAACAAGATGTTGTTATTAATAAATAGCACTATTTGCCTAATATTTCATACAATGAAGTTTCATTTTCAAAACCATTTCTATTTTGGAAGTTTTAGAAAATTTAAAAAGACATCAGAGATAATTGGTTCTTCCAAGTGACTCGCCAATTGTTGTACCTATCAACAACCCCCCATTTATTAGTTTTAGTAATAACATTAATAAATGGGGACCTTTCCAAAAAATCAAAACTTAGCATTTAATCATGCCTTTCTTGTTTAGAATAAAATAAGATGTTAAAGTGGAACTTGCTAAAACATGGTAATTTACCTTTTCATACTTTAAGCACATAAAATGTCACAAACAATGAGTTTCTTATAAAAGCACTACATAATGAAAAGCCTTAGAATAAATTTATAACAAAAGGTTGTGAACATTAAAGGTAAACCTTGAAAAACCCACTGTAGAAAATATTATTCTCTCATCGTAAAAAGTTACGACGGACATCCCTTATAAAAGTTACCCCTCGAAAATGCGATCTGTGAGAATGCGAGATCATAAATTCTATAACCTTATCACATCACAGTTTCAAACCCGCGACATTACTTAACAATGCAAATATCGTGAAATGTGATATCATCTCACAAATTGCACATCGCAGTAATTCATGTAACAATTGGTTTTAACCAAAACAGGTTTTGCGATATAGCAATCTACAATATTGCGAAGCAAATTGCAAAATTGCTTTTATCGCAATTCGAAGGGCTCAGGGTTCTAGGAAATTACTTCTCGACTTTCGATGTGAAGTTATGAACATTAAAGTTAAGCGTAATGGTTCATTAGTGGTCATTTATTAAAAGAATGATTAGGATCAGTGTAAAGGACAATTTGATGCAAGTTGATATCTTTTGATGTGATTCAGAATTAAAGACCCTCTGTCACCTTATTTTCGTCTTTCTATTGATTATTCCTACATTCAATATCATTTTTATCATAATTTTCTCTTTGCTTGCAACTTTCAAGAAGAGCACACAGAGCAGAACATACAAAGAAATGGGGAAGAAAGGAAAGACACCCACTGCTGAAAAGTCAGAGATGACCCCATTATTCACAGACACTACCTGTAATCAGGATGTAGGAACATTTATGTGGGAATCTATGTATTAGTTATTGGAGGAGAAAAAACCAAGAATTATGGAAGTAACAGTTATAGCAGATGGACGCGGCTCTTCTAATGCATCCATAACTGAACTTGCATGTTCATTTACACACTGCATTGCGGCAAGGCCAAAGATACTCCCCTACACAGACATGGTGAAATGGATTATAGATGACACAAACATATCTGACAAACAGTTCAAGACAGCAAGTTAGGAAGTCATGAGGTCATTCACTCCAAACAATTTCAGGCCTATATACCACTTACCAAAACCACAGGCTAGCTACAAGCAATTTGTCAAGAAGTTTGCCAAAGAGAATGAAGGCTTGGTAGAATGCACAAAGCATTGGTCAAACAATGAGGAAAGACTAAAAAAGGATAAAAATGGTATGTACTCCACTAGTTCTCTTTGTTCTCCTTACTATTTTTCCACTGCTATGTTATGTAGACTATTTGGAAAACCAAACACCAAGAGATTTTCATTAGAATAGTTACCACTAGTGGATGCAACTATCAATGCCACAATAATGAATTGGGCCCAAATCCTGTCAGATAATTTAGCCACTGCAATTTTAGAATACAGAAGAAAAAGAAGCATTGCTTCGAGGGTTTACCCTCCATTTTTTATGAGCACCTATGTTTTGGACACTATTTGTTTTGTTTCCGAATTTCTTGTTATGGGATGGAAGTGGAGGGTACAAAATCCACTTCCCATTTAGATTGATCAAAAATTCATGTGGGAATCAAGTTTTGTGCCACATTTCTTCAAAATTTGTCATGGAGTTATACTCCCAATTCATAAACAGATCTACAACAAAGATGCCCCAAGGTTTTCCCAAGAAGCAGAGGTAGATATTCTCCCCATGGCAAGATGGTTTGGGGAAGAATTGTTCACGTATATCAGAGTGTTTAATAGGATTGCTTCACCCCATATGATACCTTTTTACATCCCAGACAAACTGATGGCTAGGGAGATAGCCTATCAGACCTGTGGCATAAAGGAATGAGTAAAGTACTGAAAGATTCCAAGAAGGCCATTTGGCCTCAATTTCCTGTAGTACATGGAGCATTTTCATTGCATGAATTAGGTCATGCTTTCAAAGAAGCTAATAATGTATTATCTTTACAACTACCAAAGTTCCTGAGAAGGCAATATGATCCCTTTGATGTTGTAAGTAATTTTACTACAATGGTTAAAATAAAAGTATTTTCCCATGAAGAAGCCCTTTGATGATGTTTTCCTGCAGTAAAACACCTTCAAAGAGGTTCAACATACAACACGAATTTGCTTTGACCAAGAAAGTCTCCAGAATTTTGACAATTATAGAAAATAGAGGTTATCTAAGGTCCCATTGGACCAATTACTCATCAAACCAATAAGAGAACCGACTCCCGGTGTTAGCATAAGTGATGATTCAAAAGAAAAGTCCAAAACAATTTCAGAAAAAGAATCAGTAGAAAAGTTTGGTAATCAGTCCTAGTATGAACACAGTAAGGATGAGGAGTCAATAAAAGATATAACTCAGTCTACAGCAGAGTCTGATCAGCAGACTTCATCAATAAAACAAGCTGAGGCTTCAATTCCCCTTACAAAGCAAACAAAGCTGCTAGTAATTGATCTAGAAGGGGAATGGGAAAATTTTAATAAGATACTTAACACAGAAGAACAGAACGCAGAGCCACCAACAAATCCAAAAGAGACAACCAAGGAAATGGTAATAGAAAGGGTTGTTAACACTCAAGAAGTGGAGCACATTCCCATTGCTCGCTCATCTGAAATTGTACTAAGAATAGAGGAAATTCCTCCTCTACATGTATTTTACAGCCGTCAACATAAAGCTGTCGTCAGAAGGCAAGGGAAGGAAAGAAATTTGGATTATGTGCTTACTCCCAAGGATGAACCTCTGGATGTTCTTTGGAAAGATCCCTCTACAGATCCATCGGCAAATCTCACTAGGCTCTCACAGGTTGCAGGTGCATACGGTTCAGCAACTATTGATAAGGCAGCAGAGGTTCAATTGCTACTTAAAGAAAAAGAAGATAGGATTTTTTTTTTGAAACAACAGTTATAGCAAGTTAGCTTCAATCAACAAGCGGAAACACAATTGCAAAACTTCAGCAAGACTTCTAGCAAATGCAATTGGCACATCAAAGCAGTTTGGTTAGTAAAGGAGAACATTTACAAGTTATAATAGAACTGCATAAAGATGATACCAAAATTGAAGAGTTTATCATAGAGGCACTTGGTCTCAATTCCCAGCTCTTCCAAATGAAAGAACTGCTATGCCAGAAAATTTCACAATGAAATTCCCATTACAAAATGAGCGATAATATTACAAATCAAGTCGTATAATTACGACTCGAATATGATTCGATTTTTTAAAAAGTATCAAACTTCTTAAACTGGCAGAAATCTGAAGAAGGGAAAAGAGCAGACATGCCCAAAATTGACGAATTGCACAAAAAGATTTTATTTGTGAAATGGGATTCTTGGCTAAAGGAAGCAGAATAGGCGATGGAAGATGCGGCGACAATAGTGAACAATGTCATCAAATGCATAAATTAAAATCTACGTAAGGCTAATTTAGTAGCAAAAACTACCCCTGGCTTGCTTCCAAAATCACAACCGCTTCACGCAGAATGGAAACAAGCAGTAGAGGAAAGGGCAGAGACAATCAAACAGGTAAACAGATTGAATTGGGAAGCATACTGGCAATACCTGGTCAAGCCACATAGCCAATGGATGACCTTGAAGTGCCTAATGACTTCCACCAAGAAGATAGTCCCAACTCTCACCAACGTCGTATTTGCAGGACAGTTAAATGCTGAAGTCGACCAACCAACACTCTTAAAACCAATGCTATATATTTACGATCTAAAGAATCAGAAGTAGGATTAGTCATAGATATAATCTAGATTTTTTTTGTTTAGTTTTGCTTAAAATGAGGCAGGTCGTCTAAACCTCCTCATCTATTTTTGTAATATTTATTTTTAGATTTCATAGAGTAGTATTTAAACCCCTCTCATGCATTTAGAGACGGGTCCAAAGTTTTATCAAAAACCTTCTTTAGAACATGTATTTTGCCCCCCCACTGAGGAGGTTTTGATAAAATCAATGGAACGAGATTTATTTTCTATTTGAGTTTAACATCTGCTACTGAAATTGTACCTTTTTACTCTTAGTTGATGTTAAGTGATTTGAAGATAGATTGATATTGATGCTGCTCATGAGTAGGATGTATTACAAATGGTACTTTTATCTCCTAATGCTTTTTACTTATGTGTCAAGCAATAAATCATTTCCAGTTATTTATATGTGAAATTTTAAATGTTTAGTTATCATTATTGCACTTCTGTATGGTGATGACTTACTCTTTATGCTAAATACATGAATGACTCTTTATGAGATATATTTTTCATATTGTTTCAGTTAACTTTTTATATGAAAAAATCATTCTCAAATAGATTCTCTTCTTATTGTGATTCAATGATCTTCATTATCAGTCGCTTTTAGAAATCATTTTAGATTGCATACTTAAACATTACTGCCGGGATAGTTTTAAACTTAGATGTTTTCTTTGATTATGATAGATTGCATATGATAGTTAGAAGATAGATTAGATTTAGGACAAGTATTCACCTCATAAACCCCAAAAAGAAAAACATCATCCTGTTAGCACAAACATCATAAATAGATTGGGAAACTGGTCCCATCATCCCTAGTCAGAGCCACTATTCCAAACGGAAAAAGATTTGTCATAAGGTCTGTACCGGGTGGTTATCCCCGTTGTTGGAGACCCGATTTTTCAAGCCTTCAACATATTTGGCACTAGAAGGAGGGCCTAACTGTGAATGGCAAGTAAATCTACATCTTCATGCCATTCTAAGAGTAAAACCCCCTCACCATCACCCTCAGCTTCTCGTTCACATTCTAAATCTTCCATCTTTGAGCCAGAAGTTGAAAAGAAAAATACAGAGCACATTACTAAAATCCGAAACAAGCCAGATCATCCTTCTTTAGATCCCCTTGAGTTACAAACTTTAATTCATAAGTTACAGGGGATTTCTATATCTCAAGAAGAATCTAAGTTATCCCTAAGTAGTGTCACTTCTCATCTAACCCCATCTCAACGACTGACTAGAGCACAAAGCAAAAAGCTAGGAATCCCACCAGTTGAGTTTCTTTTACCGAGTCATAAGAAAGCTAAGAAAACACTAGCAGAATCTGAGAGTGAGGTTCTATCATCATTTCCATCTACCATTCCATCCATATCATCACAAGTTCATTCATCCATCTCTCAACTCTAAATCATGGTTCATACAGGTACAGGAGCAACATCCTCCTCTACCCAATCACTTTCAACTACTACCACATCCCCTCTTCCTCACACTCTGATGATGGCAGGAAATCCACCACCAAGGCCATGGGCCAATCCAGGGGCTGTAAGAATTCCTGCACCTTTATCTCAGTTACCAGCTCACCTTGAGAAATGGTTGCCCAAATTCAATCCTGAAAATGGCCAATTAGCTGAGAAACACATAAACAATTTTATGCTATTTATTAATTTGAATGGAGTAAGAGAAGAAGACGCAGTTGTAATATTATTCCCCTATACTTTACAAGGAGCAGCAGGATCCTGGTATTTTTCTTTAGTAGTAGGCTTCATTAATAATTGTGATACATTTCAAGATCAGTTTTTAACAAAATTCGGAGATGATAGGTCCACAACAACCTTAATAAATGACCTCTCCAATATAAAAGCCAGACCAAAGGAACCAATTCAGGATTTTAACTCTCGTTTTAATAAATTATTGAACAAAATACCAGTAGCTTCTAAGCCTAGCAATGAATTCCAAAATGAATGGTATATTTGTACTTTACCTTCAAATTCAGCCATCTTTGTAGATAGCACTACTAAGCCGACATTAGTAGAAAACATGAAAGAGGCAATAGTTGTAGAGAAACATATCCTAGCTGTAGAAAAGAGACTCAGAAGGATTGCAAAAGGTTTTGAAGACCATGTCTAATGAAATGGTAGATATAAAGAAACAAGTAGCAGAAACCTCTTCCAAGAAACCTTTCAAACCCTTTAAAAGAAACCCTTCAACTGACCCAAAACCTCCAAATGGTATAGCGAATACTGAATCAGAAGGGGAAGAGGAAGAAGTTTCAAATGAGGAACAAACTGATGATGAAGAAATCATAGAACTACAAGGAATGTGGGATTTCATTCTTCCAAATGAGGAAGATAAAGAAGCATTACCTATTGCTACTAGAAGTAGAAATAAACTTGATCCTCCACAATCTAGTGCTAAATAGAAAAACCCAATTCCGCCTCCCAAGGATAAAGCAGTAGGAAAGAAATCCTCACCAAAGTCTACTCAGACAAACCCAATTCAATCTGATTCAACATCCTCATCTAAAACACTTATCATCTTAGATGAAATGGAATATAACATTGTTGAAGATATGAAGAAAACCAGAGCAAACATTACTCTTCATGAGCTTAGTAAATTAAAACATCAACAGAAATTACTCTTGAAAGAATTGAAGGTAGTACCTACTATGCCTCTCCCTACTGCTGTAATTTCACAAGATACTCATGAAATGGGAAAACCTATAACTGGAATTTCAAATAAAGTTCATCCAACTAATATTGCTCTAATTGGCGGAAGATCCAAATCCCATACCCTACCATTTCTCCTTACTTTTGAAGTTTTCAAAAAAAACCTGCATAATTGTCTAGTGGATTCTGTCGCATCATCTAACATTTTACCTAAGATAGTTTGTGCAAAATTAAAAGTCCAAGATCAGAAATATATAGTACAAATAATACAGTTAGATTGGTCTCAAGTCGAGGTCATCAGTGAACTTAATCAAGTGACCACAAGACTTTCATTAAACCCTAAGGTATGTCAAGTTGTTGATATACTTGTCGTAGACATCCCTAAATTTTATGGACTGATCCTCAGTAGGGATTGGTCAGAAGAGCTTCACAATTACTTTGCTACTGACTAGTCTCATATGTGGCTTCCCTATAATGGCAAACCTAATCAGATCAAGGTTGAACAAGAAAGACATCAAAAGTATATAGTAACAGAGTTAGAAGGAGAAAACAAGCCAGTAGCATATAGCAACAACATTATCAGAAATTATTCTGTTGAATCATTCTTAGGAAATTTCAAGGCTCATACTTCACCTTTCTTGGAAAACTCTGTTTTATCTCAAATAGAAAATTTCTCTCAAACTGTAACTTCTAGATGCATCAATTTTATAGATAAACCTATAAATAAAACATTGTTTTGGAAATTATTTTTTGATGGTTCTAAATCCAACAATGGAACAAGAACAGGTTGTATATTAGTTAGTCCACAAGGAGAGAAAACCATGTTGGCATGTACGCTTGAATTCGATTGCATAAACAATACCGTTGAATATGAAGCATTAGTTCAAGGGTTGTACAAAGCAATCGAGCTCAATATCAAATATTTGCAAGTATTTGGAGACTTTGAGATTATTATTAAACAGGTAAGAAATACTATACATTGTCTCTCGGGACACTTGAAACACTATCAATCTTTAGTACAAGACTGACTTAACACTTTATAGCATTTAATATTTCATCCATTCCCAGACTCCAAAATGCGAGTTCTAATCTCCTTTCTAATGTAGCTTCCAAGCTTATTCCATTAGAGGACTATAGCCGAGACAGATTCTTAATTGAATTAATCTTTAGACCCTCTATTCCTGATAACATCACCAATTGGAAAGTTTTCAACAATGACCTTGATATTGTGAGTTTTCTGCCTTTAGAAGGCTCTTACAATAATCAAATAATTGATGAAGACCAACATGGGAAACAACTAGAACAAGAAATAAAAAATAACGCTATACCAAAATCCGTGGTCAAGTTAGAGGACCTATATGATTTAAAGGACAGATTTAAATGATCCACCAATTCAAAACTTCAAAGTTCAACTCTATGATATGAATTAGTGAATCTGGGAACACACATAAAAGCATAGAACATCAACCTAGGTCTTGGCCTAACATCCAAGGAAAAATTAGCTTTCATTCAATTATTGAAACAATACAAGAGTGTCTTTGCCTAGAATTACGATGATCTTAAAACCTACTACACTTTGATTATACAACATACAATCTCGATGATCTTTGTTGAAAAGCCTATTCAGCAGAAATTGAGGAAAATACATCCTAATTTGGAAAGCCAAAATTAAATATGAGTTGAACAAATTATTAAAAGCTAAGATAATTTTTCCTGTCAGACATTCCAGATGGGTCTCTAACCTACTCCTAGTCAGAAAGAAAAATGGAGATATTTGGATTTGTATTGACTTTCGAAACCTCAACAAAGCTTGTCAAAGGATAATTTTCTGCTTCCCCCTATGGAGTAGATATTATAATCAGTCGCAAGGTCTGAATAAATATCCTTTTTAGATGGATTTTCAGGATATAATCAGATCTTGGTCCACCCTGATGATCAATTAAAAACTACATTTAGAACCAAATGGGGCACTTACGCGTACCAAAAGATGCCATTTGGGCTAATCAACGCCGGTGCCACGTTTCAAAGATCCATGGACATTGTGTTTAAAGGATTAGTAAACAAGTCAGTGGTGATCTACTTAGATGATATAACGGTATATTCTAAAAAACATAGTAATCATCTTAGAGACTTAAAACAAATCTTTCAACGTTGTCAAAAATATGGAATTTCACTTAACCCAAAGAAATCCTTTTTTTTCTTCAAGTGAAGGAAAACTTCTTGGATTCATAGTATCCAAATTAGGAATCCATATTGACCCAGATAGGATCAAGGAAATTTCTGAGATATCCTTACCCCATAATAAGAAAGCAATGCAGTCTTTTCTCGATCAAATCAATTTTGTTAAAAGATTTGTCCCTAACTTCTCAAGGATCATGTCATCTCTCCAAGCCATGATAAAGAAAAACTCTCTCTTCAAATGGGGTCATGTAGAACATGAAGCGTTTGGCTTGATAAAACAGGCAATTATAAATGTCCCATCTCTGGCAACTCCAAATTTTTCTGATCCTTTCACTCTGTATACATTTGTCTTTAAGAAATCATATGCTGCCATACTCACACAAGCGAATCAATATAAAGCTAAAGCCCCAATTTCTTTCTTTAGTTCAAATTTGCAAGGAGCTGAATTAAATTACTTTGATGTTGAGACACAAGCTTATGCTGTTTTCAAAGCGATTAAACACTTCAGACCTTTCCTTCTCAATACTCACACCAAAATAATAGTACCATTTATATCGGTAAGAAATATTTTGGTACAAAAAGATGTGGGCAAAAAGAGGGCAAACTGGGTCATAGCCCTGCAAGAATATGACGCTAAGATTAAACCAACGAATATTGTAAAAGGTCAAGGTTTTTGTAGGATATTGGCAAGAGCATCACACATATCAAAAACGCAGTCTCCAGACAGTGAAGTATAAGTGTATGAGGTAAGCCTAAACGAATTTGAATCAAGGTATGTTGATATCATGTTCTATTTAAAAAATGGATATGCTCCTCCACATTTGAATTACACAAAGAAAAGGGCCCTGAGGTTAAAAGCTAAACACTATCAAATTGTCAATGATATACTCTTTAGAATGAATTATGATTCTGTTCTCCGTAGATGCCTTGAGAAATCTGAAGCAGAATAAGTATTGCAGGAACTTCATGACGGGCCAACAGGTGGACACTATGTAGGAGATGCAATAGCACACAAAATCTTGTGCACTGGCTACTACTGTCCAACTCTATTTAAAGATGCACATAACTATGTAAGAAGATGTCAAATTTGCCAAACTACTGCTGGAAGACAAAAGAAGCCATCATTGCCATTACAACCTGTTAACATCGATCATCCATTTGAACAATGGGGATTAGATATAATAGGTGAGATCATTCCTCATTCATCTAAACAACATAAATACATCCTTACAGCTACTAACTACTTTACCAAATGGGTAGAAGCTGTTCCACTCAAAATAGACAACTTTGAAAATATCATCGAATTTATAGATCAATTCATAATCACCAAGTTTGCCTTACCTTCTGTTTTAATGTTTGATAATGCATCCTATTTCTCATGTAATGCCATGACAGAATTTTCTCTCAAAAGAGGTTTTAAACTCAAATATTCTACTAATTATTATCCATAAGGGAATGGATTAGCCGAATCAACAAACAAAAACCTTATTAGAATTATCAAACTGACCATTAATCAAAATCAAAGAAATTGGCACAAGTCTTTAATGAATGCTCTTTCGGCAGATAGGATAACTCAGAAAACCTCCATTGGCACTTCTCCTTCTAATTTAGTTTATGGGAAAAAAGTGGTCTTACCAACAAATCTAGTTATTCCTTCTCTAGCCTTAGTTCAATTCATTGAAGAAACCCCTTCCTCATCAATGCAATTAAGACAACTTCAGATCCTTAAACTTGAAAAGGAAAGAGAAAAGGCCAGAACTACCCACACGCATCATCAACAATTAGTGAAAGCTTCTTTTGATTCACACTCAATGTCTAGAAGAGATTTTCAAGTTGGAGACTTAGTATTAAAATGGGATAAAGCCCATGAAGAGAAAGGAAAGCATACTAAATTCCAATGGATGTGGCTTCGACCATTCCAGATTATTGAACTTATCGGTCCATCAACTTTCATGTTACAAGATTTAGCAGGAAAAAGGGAATCTTTACTTGTTAATGGACAGATCCTTAAGAAATATTTTCCATAGAAGATGATCTCTTCTATTTTTTCTGTAAATTATAGTTCTAGTTAAAGTTTTCTTTTGATAATAAAACAAGTTGAGAATATTCACTTTTGTTTTTCATGAGAAGAATAGTGCCTCATTTCAATTTTGTTTTTTCAGTTGTATAAATGGGAGTGGTTATGAAAATTAATCTTCATTTATGAAACATATGGATAAGTGTTGTTATTTCAAAAAAATTTGCCTGTTCCTCTATTTCAACTATCTAAGCTTTGGTTATAATCAACCTTAGGAAGAAGTTTTCCTTACATCGGTCACAAAAGGTATCAATAACAAAACAATAAACTCTCTTTGGAAAAGCTATTTTTAACCTCTACAATTGTCGCCTAGGAGAATTCTTAAGGAACCAATGACTTCCCCCCACTCAAGGAATTTGCGAGATTCAAGGAGTAATTCAATTATATACATTAAAACTTAAAGAGTAAGAGATCCCATCAAGAGTCAGATTATCATGATCATAAATATTATAACTAACCAACATTGCCATACTGCATATCAAAACAAGGTAATGGTTGGAGATTGTTTCAATCAAAAGAAAAGGGGTATCATCATGAGCCAGCTTGTTCAGTTAAGTTATAAATCAAGTGAATGGCACTGTCAATTTTGGCCACCAAACCAAGACATTGTTCTTTAAGAATTAAAAGAGAAATAAGAAAAGAAAAAGCAATAAGTGTATATGAGAATTTATCTTTGAAAATTGCATGCTTCTCAAGTGGGACACTGGATCATTGCTGGGTAACAGGTAACCCTGTCGAGGGTATGAATGCTTGTTGGCAGTAGAGGCTCAACCGACAACAAATGAGTACACCAAAACTGATCTAAAGAGATGTTTTTGTTTTTATCTTCACAACCAAGTAATGACTGATGTGAGTAAAATGACTAACTCTAGGGAGAATATAATCAGAAGAAAGATAGTTAGAACAAGATGTTGTTATTAATAAATAGCACTATTTGCCTAATATTTCGTACAATGAAGTTTCATTTTCAAAACCATTTCTATTTTGGAAGTTTTAGAAAATTCAAAAAGACATCAGAGATAACTGGTTCTTCCAAGTGAATCGCCAATTATTGTGCCTATCAACAACCCCCAGTTTGTTAGTATTAGTAATAACATTAATAATGGGGACCCTTCCAAAAAATTAAAACTTAGTATTTAATCATGCCTTTCTTGTTTTTAGAATAAAATAGGATGTCAAAGTGGAACTTGCTAAAACATGGAAATTTACCTTTTCATACTTTAAGCGCATAAACTGTCACAAACAATGAGTTTCTTATAAAAGCACTACATAATGAAAAGCCTTAGTATAACTTTATAACATAAAGTCGTGAACATTAAAGGTAAACCTTGAAAAACCCGCTTTAGAAAAGATTATTCTTGCATCGCAAAAAGTTACGGTGGACATCCCTTATAAAAGTTACCCCTTGAAAATGCAATCTGCGATAATGCAAGATCATAAATTCTATAACCTTATCGCATCATAGTTTCAAACCTATGGCATTACTTAACAATGCAAATATTGCGGAATGTGATAGCATCTCGAAAATTGCACATCGCAATAATTCATGTAACAATGGTTTTTAACAAAAACAGGTTTTGTGATATAATGATATGTGATATTGCGAAGCAAATCGAAAAATCACTTTTATCGCAATTTGAAGGGGTTAAGGTTTTAGGAAAGTACTTCCCGACTTTTGATGTGAAGTTATGAACATTAAAGTTAAGCATAACAGTTCATTAGTGGTCATTTATTAAAAGAATGATTAGGATTAGTGTAAAGGACCATTTGACGCAAGTTGATATCTTTTGATGTGATTCAGAATTAAAGACCCTCCGTCACCTTATTTTCATATTTCTATTGATTATTCCTACATTCAATGTCATTTTTATCATAATTTTCTCTCTACTTGCAACTTTTAGGAAGAACACACAGAGCAGAACATACGAAGAAATGGGGAAGAAAAGAAAGACACCCGCTACTGAAAAGTCAGAAATGACCCCATTATTCACAGACACTACCTGTAATCGGGATGCAAGAACATCCATGTGGGAATCTATGTATCAATTGTTGGAAGAGGAAAAACCAAGAATTATGGAAGTAACAGTTACAGCGGAGGGATGCGACTCTTCTAATGCATCCATAACTGAACTTGCATGTTCATTTCTACACTGCATTGCAGCAAGTTCAAAGATACTCCCCTACAGTGACATGGTGAAATGGATTATAGATGATGTAGACATATCTGATAGATAGTTCAAGACGGCAAGCCAGGAAGTCATGGGGTCATTCACTCCAAACAATTTGAGGCGTATGTACCACTTACCAAAACCCCAGGCCAGCTACAACAAGCAATTTGTCGAGAAGTTTGCCAAGGAGAATGAAGACTTGGTAGAATGCACAAAACACTAGTTAAACAATGAGGAAAGACTTAAAAGGGATAAAAATGGTATGTACTCCATTGGTTCTCTTTGTTCTCTTTACTGTTTTGCCACTACTATGTTATGTAGACTGTTTGGAAAACTAGACACCAACAAATTTTCATCAGAATGATTACCACTAGTGGATGCTATCAATGCCACAATAATGAATTGGGCCCAAATCCTATCAAATAATTTAGCCGCTGCAATTTTAGAATATAGAAGAAAAGAAGCATTGCTTCAAGAGTTTACCCTCCATTTTTTATGAGCACCTATTTTATGGATGCTATTTGTTTTGTTTTTGAATTTCTTGTTATGAGATGGAAGTGGATGGTACAAAATCCACTTCCCATCTAGATTTACCACAAATTCATGTGGGAATCAGGTTTTGTGCCACATTTCTTAAAAATTTGGCATGGAGTTATACTGCCAATCCATAAACAGATCTACAATAGAGATGCCCCAAGGTTTTCCCAAGGTAGATATTCTCCCCATGGCAAGATGGTTTGGGGAATAATTTTTCACATATATTAGAGTGTTTGGCAGCATTGCTTCACCCCATGTGCTACCTTTTTACTTCCCAGACAAACTGATGGCTAGGGAGATAGCCTATTAGACCTGTGGCATAGGGGGAATGAGTAAAGTACTGAAAGATTCCAAGAAGGCCATTTGGCCTCCATTTCTTGTAGTATGTAGAACATTTGCATTGCATGACTTAGGTCATGCTTTCAAAGAAGTTAATAATGTATTATCTTTAGAACTACCAAAGTTCTCAGGAAGGAAATATGATCCCTTTGGTGTTGTAAGTAATTTTACTACAATGGCTAAAATAAAAGTATTTTCCCATGAAGAAGATCCCTTTAATTCGGTAGCAGAAACTACCCCTGGCTTTCTTCCAAAAGCACAACAGCTTCAAGAAGAATGGAAACAAGTAGCGGAGGAAAGGGCAGAGGCAATAAAACAGGTAAACAGATTGAATTGGGAAGCATACCGGTAGTACTTGGTGAAGCCACACAGCGAATGGATGACCCTGAATTACCTGATGACTTCCACTGAGAAGATAGTGCCAACTCTCACCAATGTCGTATTTGCATGACAGTTAAAAGCTAAAGTCAGCCAACCAACACTCTTAAAATCGATGCTAGATATTTACGATCTAAAGAATCAAATGCAGGATTAGTCATAGATATAATTTAGATTTGTTTGTTTAGTTTTGATTAAAATGAGGCAGGTTGTTTAAACCTCCTCATCTATTTTTGTAATATTTATTTTTAGATTTCATAGAGTAGTATTTAAACCCCTCTCATGCATTTAGAGAGGGTTCCAGAGTTATATCAAAAACATTCTTCAGAATGTGCATTCCCCCCCCCCCCCACTAAGGAGGTTTTGATAAAATCAATGCAATGAGATTTATTTTCTATTTGAGTTTAACATCTGCTACTGAAATTGCACTTTTGTACTCTTAGTTGATGTGAAGTGATTTGAAGATAGATTGATATTGCTGCAGCTCATAAGTAGGACATATTACAAATGGTACTTTTATGTCCTAATAATTTTTTACTTGTGTTTCAAGCAATAAATCATTCTCAGTTATTTATGTGTGAAAGTTTAAATGTTTAGTTATCATTATTGCACTTATGTATGGTGATGACTTACTCTTTATGCTAAATACGTGAATGACTCTTTATGTGATATATTTCTCATATTGTTTCACTTAACTTTTTATATGAAACAATCATTCTTAAATGGATTCTCTTCTTATTTTAATTGAATGACCTTCATTATAAGTAATTTTTAGAAATTATTTTACATCATATGCTTAAACATTACTCCTAGGATAGTTTTAAACTTAGATGTTTTCTTTGATTATGATAGATTTCATATGATAGTTAGAAGATAGACCAGATTTAGGACAAGTATTCACCTCTTAAACCCAAAAAAGAAAAACATCATCCCGTTAGAAAAAACATCATAAATAGATTGGGCAACTAGTCCCATCATCCCCAGTTGAAGCCACTATTCCAAACGGAAAATGAGCTATCTTAAGGTCCGGACTGGGTTGTTATTACCTTTGTTGGAGACTCTATTTTTCGAGCCTTCAACATATTTGGTGCTAGAAGGAGGGCTTGACTATGAATGGAAAGTAAATCTACATCTTCATGCCATTCTAAGAGTAAAACTCCCTCACCATCACTCTCAAATTCTCGTTCACATTCTAAATCTTCCATCTCTAAACCAAAAGTTGAAAAGAAAAATATAGAGCACATTACTGAAATCCCAAACAAGTTAGATCATCTTTCTTCAGATCCCCTTGAGTTACAAACTTTAATTCATATGTTACAAGGGATTTCTATATCTTAAGAAGAATCTGAGTTATCCCAAGGTATTGTCACTTCTCATCTAACCCCATCTCAACAACTGACTAAAACACAAAGCGAAAAGCTAGGAATCCCACCGGTTGAGTTTCCTTTATCAAGTCGTAAGAAATCTAGGAAAACACGAACAGAATCTCAGAGTGAAGTTCTATCATCATTTTCATCTACCATTCCATCCATATCAACACAATTTCATTCATCCATCCCTCAACTCTAGATCGTGGTTCATGCAGGTATAGGAGCAACATCCTCCTCTACAAAATCACTTTCAACTACTGCCACACCCCCTCCTACTGACACTTCGAAGATGGTAGGAAATCCACCACCAAAGCCATGGGCCAATCCAGGGGCTGTAAGAATGCCTACACCTTTATCTCAGTTACTAGCTCACCCTGAGAAATGGTTACCCAAATTCAATCCTGACAATGGCCAATTAGCTGAGGAACACATAAACAATTTTATTCTATCTATTAATTTGAATGGTGTAACAGAAGAGGACGCAGTTGTAAGATTATTCCCCTATACTTTACAAGGAGCAGTAGGATCCTGGTATTTTTCTTTACCAGCAGGCTCCATTAATAACTAGGATACATTTCAAGGTCAGTTTTTAACAAAATTCGGAGATGATAGATCAACAAGAACCTTGATAAATGACCTCTCCAATTTAAAAGCTGAACCAAAGGAACCAATTAAGGATTTCTACTCTCGCTTTAATAAATTATTGAACAAAATACCAACAGCATCTAAGCCTAGCATTGAAGTCCAAAATGAATGGTATATTTCTGCTTTACTTTCAAATTCATCCATCCTTGTAGAGAAATCTCCCAAGCCAATGTTAGCAGAAAACATGAAAAATGCAATAGCTATAGAGAAACGTATCCTAGCTATAGAAAAGAAAAACCTTGTAGATGAAAGAAAGTTTAAAAAAGTGTCTTTTAGAGATGATTCTAAGAAGAAACAAGCAAAGGACCCATTTGACTTGGAAGGATTGCAAAAGGTTTTGAAGACCATGTATAATGAAATGGTAGATATAAAGAAACAAGTAGTAGAAACCTCTTCCAAGAAACATTTCAAACCCTTTAAAAGAAACCCTTCAACTGACCTAAAACCTCCAAATGCTATAACAAATGCTGAATCAGAAGGGGAAGAGGAAGAAGTTTCAAATGAGGAATAGACTAACGATGAAGAAATCATAGAATTACAAGGAATGTGGAATTTCATTCTCCAAATGAAGAAGATCAAGAAGCATTACCTATTGCTACTAGAAGTAGAAATCAACTTGATCCTGCACAACCTAGTGCTAAATAGAAAAACCTAATTCCAACTCCCAAGGATAAAGTAGTAGGCAAGAAATCCCCACCAAGGTCTACTCAGACAAAACCAATTCAATCTGATTCCACATCTTCATCTAAAATGCTTATCATCTCAGATGAAATGGAATATAACATTTTTGAATATATGAAGAAAACTAGAGCAAACATTACTCTTCACGAGCTTAGTAAATTAAAACATCAACAGAAATTACTCTTGAAAGAATTGAAGGTAGTACCTACTACGCCTCTCCTTGCTACTGTAATTTCACAAGCTACTCATGAAATGGGAAAACCTTCAACTGGCATTTCAAATAAAGTCAATCCGACTGATATTGCTATAATTAGTGGAAGATCCAAATCCCATACCCCACCATTTCTCCTTACTTTTGAAGTTTTCAACAAAAACCTGCATAACTATCTAGTGGATTCCGGTGCATCATCTAACATTTTACCTAAGACAGTTTGCACAAAATTAAATGTCCAACCTCAAAAATCTATAGTACGAATAGTACAGTTAGATCAGTCTCAAGTCAAGGTCATCGATGAACGTAATCAAGTGACCATAAGACTTTCATCAAACCCTAAGGTATGTCAAGTTGTTGATATACTTGTCGCAGACATCCCTGAATTTTATGGACTGATCCTTAGTAGGGATTGGTCAGAAAATATTTACAGTTACTTTGCGACCGACTGGTCTCATATGTGGCTCCCCCACAACGGCAAACCTAATCAGATCAAGGTTGAACGAGAAATACATCAAAAGTATATAGTAACAGAGTTAGAAGGAGAAAACGAACCGGTAGCATATAGCACAACATTATTGGAAATTATTCTGTTCATTCATTCTTAGGGAATTTCAAGGCTCATACATCACCTTTCTTGGAAAATTATGTTTTATCTTAGATAGAAAATTTCTCTCAAACTGACACTTCTAGATCCATCAATTTTATAGATAAACTATAAATAAAACATTGTTTTGGAAATTAGTTTTTGATGGTTCTAAATCTAATGATGGAGTAGGAGCAGGTTGTATATTAAATAGTCCACAAGGAGAGAAAACCATGTTGGCATGTAGGCTTGAATTCGATTGCACAGACAATATCGTTGAATATGAAGCATTAGTTGAAGGGTTATACAAAGCAATCGGGCTCAATATCAAATATTTTCAAGTATTTGAAGACTTTGAGATTGTTATTAAATAGGTGAGAAGTATTATACATTGTTTGTCAAGACACTTGAAACACTATCAATCTTTAGTACAAGACTTGACTTCACACTTTATAGCATTTAATATTTCATCCATTCTCAGACTCCAAAATGCAAGTGCTGATCTACTTCCTAATATAGCTTCCAAGCTTATTCCATCAGAGGACTATATCCCAAACAGAATCTCAATTGAATTAATATTTAGACCCTCTATTCCTGATAACATCACCAATTGGAGAGTTTTCAACAATGACCCTGATATTGTGAGTTTTCTGGCTTCAGAAGGCTCTTACAATAATCAGATAATTGATGAATACAACATGACAAACAACCGGAACAAGAAAACAACAATAATGCTATACCAAAATCCATAGTCAAGTTAGAGGACCTGTATGACTTAAAGGACAGATTTAAATGATCCACCAATTCAAAACTTTAGAGTTCAACTTTGAGATATGAATTAGTGAATATGGGGACATACATAAAACCACAAAGCATCACCTTGGTCTTCGCCTAACATCCGAGGAAAAATCAACTTTCATTCGATTATTGAAACAATACAAGAGTGTCTTTGCCTAGAATTACGATGATCTTAAAACCTAGGATACTTCAATTATACAGCATACAATCCCGATGATCTCTGATGATAAATTTGTTCAGTAGAAATTGAAGAAAATAAATCCTAATTTGCGAAGCCAAATTAAATCTGAGTTGAAAAAATTATTAAAAGCCAAGATAACTTTTCCTGTCAGACATTCTAGATGGGTCTCTAACCTAGTCCCAGTCAGAAATAAAAATGGAGATATTCAGATTTGTATTGACTTTTGAAACCTCAATAAAGCTTGCCAAAAGGACAATTTTCCATTGCCCCATATGGAACAGATATTACAATCATTCATAGGGTCTGAATTAATGTCCTCTTTAGATGGTTTTTCAGGATATAATCAAATCTTGGTCCACCCCGATGATCAATTAAAAACTACATTTAGAACCAAATGGGGCACTTGCATGTATCAAAAGATGCCATTTGGGCTAATCAACGCTGGTGCCATGTTTCAAAGAGCCATGGAAATTGCGTTTAAAGGATTAGTAAACAAGTCAGTGGTGATCTACTTAGATGATATAATGGTATATTCTAAGAAACGTAGTAATCATTTTAGAGACTTAAAAAAAATATTTCAACGTTGTCAAAAATATGGAATTTCACTTAACCCAAAGAAATCTTTTTTTACTTTAAGTGAAGGAAAACTTCTTGGATTCATAGTATCCAAATTAGGAATCCATATTGACCCAGATAGGATCAAGGAAATTTTTGAGATATCCTTACCCCATAATAAGAAAGCAATGTAGTCTTTCCTTGGTCAGATCAATTTTGTTAAAAGATTTGTCCCTGACTTCTCAAGGATCGTGTCACCTCTCCAAGCCATGATAAAGAAAAACTCTCTCTTCAAATGGGGTCATGCAGAACATGAAGCATTTGGCTTGATAAAACAAGAAATTATAAATGCCCCATCTCTGGTAGCTCCAAATTTTTCAGATCCTTTCACTCTATATACATTCGCCTCCGACGAATCATATACTTCCATACTCACACAAGCGAATCAAGATAAAGATGAAGCCCCAATTGATTTCTTCAATTCAAATTTGCAAGGAGCTAAATTAAATTACTCTGATGTTGAGAAATAAGCTTCTGTTGTTTTCAAAGCGATTAAACACTTCAGACATTTCCTTCTCAAGACTCACACCAGAATAATAGTACCTTTTCTAGAGGTAAGAAATCTTTTGGTACAAAAAGATATGGGAGAAAAGAGGGAAAATTGGGTCATGGCTCTGCAAGAATATGACGTTGAGATTAAACCAGCAAATATTGTATAAGGTCAAGGTTTTTGTAGGATATTGGCAAGAGCATTGCACATATCAGAAACGCAGTCTCCATACAGTGAAGTACAAGTGTATGAGGTAAGCCTAAACGACTTTGAATCAAGGTATGTTGATATCATGTTCTATTTAAAAAAGGGATTCGCTCCTCCACATTTGAATTACACAAAGAAAAGGGCCATGAGGTTAAAATCTAAACAATATCAAATTGTCAATGATATACTCTTTAGAATGAATTATGATTATGTTCTCCTTAGATGCCTTGAGAAATTTGAAGTAGAAAAGGTATTGCAGGAACTTCATGATGGGCCAACAGGCAGACACTATGTAGAAGATGCAATAGCACACAAAATATTGCGCGCTGGCCACTACTGGCTAACTCTATTATAATATGCACATAGTTATGTAAGAAGATGTCAAATTTGCCAAATTGTTGCTGGAAGACAGAAGAAGTCATCATTGCTATTACAACCCATTAACATCGATCAACCATTTAAACAATGGGGATTAGATATAATAGGTGAGATCATTCCTCATCCTTCTAAACAACATAAATACATCCTTACAGCTACCGACTACTTTACCAAATGGGTAGAAGTGGCTCTACTCAAAATAGCCAACTCTGAGAATATCATCGACTTTATAGATCAATTCATAATCACCAGGTTTGCCTTACCTTCTGCTTAAATGTTTGATAATGCATCCTATTTCTCAGGTAATGCCATGACAAAATTTTCTCTCAAAAGAGGTTTTAAACTAAAATATTCTGTTAATTATTATCCACAAGGGAATGGATTAGCTGAATCAACAAACAAAAACCTTATTAGAGTTATCAAATAGACCATTGATCAAAATCAAAGAAATTGGCATAAGTCTTTAATGAATTCTCTTTCAGTAGATAGGATAACTCAGAAAACCTCCATTGGCACTTCTCCTATTAATTTAGTTTATGGGAAAGAAGTGGTCTAACCAACAAATCTAGTTATTCCTTTTCTAGCCTTAGTTCAATTCATTGAAGAAATCCCTTCCTCATCAATGCAATTAAGACAATTGCAAGTCCTTAAACTTGAAGAGGAACGAGAAAAGGCCAGAATTACCCACACACATCATCAACAATTAGTGAAATCTTCTTTTGATTCACACTCAGTTCCTAGAAGAGATTTTCAACTTGGAGACTTAGTATTAAAATGGGATAAAGCCCATGAAGAGAAAGGAAAGCATACTAAATTCCAATAGATGTGGTTTCGACTATTCCAAATTGTCGAACTCATCGGTCCATCAACTTTCATGTTACAAGATTTAGCAGGAAAAAGGGAATCTTTACTTGTTAATTGGCAGATCCTTAAGAAATATTTCACATAGAATATGATCTCTTCTATTTTTTCTGTAAATTATAGTTCCAGTTAAAATTTACTTTTGATAATAAAATAGGTTGAGAATGTTTGCTTTTGGTTTTCATGAAAAGAATAGTGTCTCATTTCAATTTTGTTTTTTCAGTTGTATAAGTTGGAGTGGTTATGAAAATTAATCTTCATTTATGAATCATATGGATAAGTGTTGTTATTTTCAAAAATTTTGCATGTTCTTCTATTTCAATTGTCTAAGCTTTGGTTAGAATCAACCTTAGGAAGAACTTTTCCTTACATCGGTCACAATAGGTATCAATAACAAAACAATAAACTCTCTTTGGAAAAGCTATTTTTAACCTCTACAATTATCGTCCAAGAGAATTCTTAAGGAACCAATGACTTCCCCCTCACTCTAGGAATTTGTGAGATTCAAAGAGTAATTCAATTATACACTTTAAAGCTTAAAGAATAAGAGATATCATCAAGACCCAGCTTATCATGATCATAAATATTATAACTGATTGACATTGCCATACTGCATATCAAAATAGGGTAATGGCTGGAGATTATTTCAATCAAAAGAAAAGGGGTCTCATCACAAGCTAGCTTGTTCAGTTAAGTTATAAATCAAGTGAATGGCACTGTCAATTTTGGCCACCAAACCAGGACATTGTTCTTTAAAAATTAAAAGAGAAATAAGAAAAGAAAATCAATAAGTGTATATGAGAATTTATCTTTGAAAATTGCATGCTTCTCAAGTGGGATACTGGATCATTGCTGGGTAACAGGTAACCATGTCGAGGCTATGAATGCCTGCTGGCAATTGTTACACTAAAAAATGTCACCATGACTGTTTACAGTTAGTATGGCTCTATCAACAGTCATGCTATCCTCTTAAGCAAGTCTTATACCTCTGCTGTCCATGTCAAACTCCAAAAAAGAGAGAAAGTCTTTATAAATGTATTTATCTCTGGGTACGCAGGTTCTCTCAAACTTACCTGCGGGGACGCACCCAATGTTCACAAAAGCTGCGTCTTTGGACGCTCTGTATGTAAAGGGGCAGGTGCGTCCCCCTGTAAAGGTTAAAATGCGCAAGTTTCATCTTTAAAAAGTTACTTGTGGTCATTTCTAGAGCATTCTAGAAGGTTGTAGAAGGTTGTTTGATGTGTATTGAGCGCCTCCAGATGGTTCATGCACCCCTACCAAAGAGGAACTTATCCCATCAATAAGGGAGCTATCCCATCCAAAGAGGGGATTATCCCATTGATGGTGGACCTGATTAACCTCCTCTTGAGCACTATAAATACAGGCATTGGGTCAGAAGGAGGGGAGGTTGGAAGCTATACATTTCTAAGGGTAAATGCTGCAGGAATTAGGACTCCCATTTAGAAGCTTGTGAGGAGAGATTGTCATCTTTGCTTGTTCTATTTGGAAGTGGGTGAGCTTTGTCAAAGTAAAGGAGAACTCTTGATGGACCCTGGGAGGGACTTGCACAACACCAAGGCTCAGGTTGTATTTGTTCCTTTTGTTACCTATTAATGCAAATGAGTCCATTCTTCTCAATAACTTGTTATTTATGAGTTGTTTCATGTACTCCTTGGTCTATGTGTTAAATATGTTTTATTCTATGAGATTATCAAGTGCTATTTAATCGTTTGATTGTTAGTGTATGCAGGTTTCAAAGTGAAGGAGGAGCTCATCTGGATCAGCGAGGCTGGACTGCTACAACAGCGTTGGATTACAGGTAGTATCTAAACACTTGATTTCCCGTATAGTAAATGCATGTTTAGAGAAGGATTGCTCTTGTTTGTCTTGTTTGTCACTAGAGAGTCTTAGGCTCCTAGGGAGGTTGATTTGTGTCCGCACTATCGACTCTTTCCGCCTGACAAATTGGCGACTCCGCTGGGGACTCCATTGATGTGAAAGTCTTTTCCTTTGTATGAACTTTGCTCTGAGAAAATTGGTTTATTTTTCTGGTTTTTGGCTCTGTGACTTTGTCTTTGGGTGGGTTAGCTTAGGGTTAGATTCATTTTGGTTTTTCTTGAATTTTCCAGTAGGACGCACCCTCTGAGTATTGCACAGTGCGTCCCTGGATGCACTTTCACTGTGTGCACAGAGCGGGCCCGCACCTGTCTTAACGGGTCGCCTGCGTCCCCTGCTAAAATTTGAAAAAATTCCATTTTTTGCATTTTTTCTCTTAGATTTTGCTTTTTCTTAGTTTTTACTGCCCAGATTCATTAGTCTCTTGTCAAAGATCTTCACCTGAACTTGTTTCGGTAGCATTGAGTGTTTTAGTGGATTTCATAGAAGTTTAAGCCCTAGGGTTTGATTTTTTAGTAGGTCTTGTAGTGACTTTGACGGTAGAAGTTGTCAAGCCTTAGATATCTCTGGTTTTGTCAGCATTCTTAGAAGTCAGACCTGTCATAAAGTCTACCTGTGAGAGCACCTTACCATTGAGTTGTTTCTTTGGGCAAATTTCGAAGTGCTTGTTGATTAAGTCTTGAATTCCATTTTACAAAAGAACAAAAAGATTTGAGTTTTGTTTTGACTAGTCTTTTGATTCTGCATTAGCTGGTCCTTGATTTGATTTTGGTCAAGTAAAACAACCTAGAATCATCTTTGTGAGCTTTTGCCTTGTTAGGTTTGCTTGGAGTAATTTCCTTTTTTAATTTGCTTGTGAGTCAAGTTTTCATAGATTTTATAGCTTTTGAGATTGATTTTCGTTAAAATAGATTTATATGCTTTATTAAAAAGAGAAAATACAAAAACATCTCCTTTGGAAAGTTTTGTTTCAAGTAGCTTTGAAAAGTTTTGAAAGAAAAAGAGTTTTTCGTGCACGTAAAGAGTGGTCATGTTTGTATGCTTGAAAAGATAAAGAGAATTGTTTCTTTGATTGTCTTTATTAAGAAAGTTGTTTTCTATAAAATTTGCATCTCTCAACTCTCTTAGTTAAGAATTTCATTGAAAAAGGAAAGTAGCGTAAATCATCTTAGGTGCATCTTTGTAGTGGTTTGAGTCGAGTCTACACACCATTGGTTTCACTTCTGCTACCTTTTGTCTTTAAGAAAAACCATAAAATTAACGCTTAAAGTAAAATCGACGTAGTAACTTTTATTTTCTAGGGCTCTGAAACACCAATTTAGATCAGGCTAGTGTCTTGGAGTAGGTGAGTAATTAACTCTCCAAGACAACAAAACCAAACAAGTAGCTTATCTTGTGATAGAATAAATCCAATTGTCTCATTTGTACTCTGGGAAAGCTCCTCTTAAAGGAGAAGCACGAGCTCGTGTCCGAACCAGTGAGGGGATCAATCCCCCCTCGTTGGGAACGACGCCAGACACGCACGTATTACAAACGGTAAACCTCGGATTAACCATTGTCGAGGAGCCAGGGGTCACTTGTCGGTAAACCTTGGATTATTGTCAAGGAGCCGGCAAGGGGATTGAGCTTGATACTCTGCCCTTGCGTGTTGTCGGAGTTTAGACTGTTCCCCCAGGTGCATTTGTTGCGGTTGGTAACCTTAGTGACCATTATCTTTAGGATTCTACTGAGGTGACGGTGGAGGGAAGATCCCACTGTACCTGGAGCAGACGTCGGCTAGACTCACTTGGATTTTCTGGGGGGTTCGCTTCACTCGAGACGATTAAAGTGGAGGAACTTGGTCCAGTCTATTCATTAAGCAGGTTGCCAGGGTAACTGTTCCACCCGCCACTTCTGTACTGAATCCAGCGATGTTGGGCTTCATCACCAACTAGCGCTTTCGGTCTGGAAGGCTACTGTTTGTGCTTGGTTTGACGCTCTAGATTCTTTAGGCGTGTGATTCAAATTTGTTTGGTTCTTTAGAGACTTTAGGTGGTTTGATTTGAAATTTTATTTTGTTTTCGTGTGTAGTAGTTAAAAGTTTTTAGCTGTGGCAGAATTACCGAGACAATCCCGTAGACTTCGGGGCAAGTCACCTGAGATTGTTACCGGAACTGATTTGTTGAGGAAACTCCGTAGATCACGGGGTGGATCCCCTGAAGACGTCCCGAGTCAGTACGAAGGGTTGAAGGTCCTTGTAACTCCTCCTAGTGGCAGTAAAGTAGGTTCACCTGAAGAAGGAGAATCTTCCTTGGTAGTCCATCCAGATTACCAAAGTCTAGAGACAGGTTATAATCCTGAAGCTGTTACAGTTTCTGAGCTTGTTGGTAGTTTTTCGTCTGCTAGTGATACAGGCGAAGAACCTGAAATATCTGAACCTGTTACTCCAACTTCTAGTGTTCCAGATTCACCGAGAATAGAACGAATTATCACCGAAAATCTTCCTACTGGTTTGATTTCTATCAAAGAACTTGCTCCAGAGGAAGAAATAGGCGTTTCTCACCTTGAAGATCAACTTACTATTGAGCTCAGGGAGCATGAATCTATCTTTTACAGTCCTCCTAGAAGTACTACTTGGTACCTTTCGTTAACTAATTATTTAGACAACTCAGGGATAGGTTTTTCTCCACCTCGTACTCCTTTCCCACCTGGAGGTATTCATACTCCGGTAAATATGTCTGGTCAGTCATCCATGTTTACTCAAAGTCCTGAATCTTTCTTACACGGCGGTCCTTCTGTTCCCACTGGGTATCAAGCACTTTCTGGTACCTTTGCGGGGGCATCTCCTCAACCCGTTGATCATGGGTTATTAACTGGAAACAGTGGTAATATACCATTGGGTGTAGGAGACATTTACATGATGTCAGGTTCAGTTCCCGTTTCCCAACCTCAAGGTGGCCAATTACCGCCTGGGGGGCAGCCTCAGTTAACGCCTGGGGGGCAACCTCAAGGTACACAAATCGTGTCTGGGGGGCAACCTCAAGGTCAGTATGCACCTATGGTACAATACATGCCTCAAGGTCAACCCCAGCCTCAATATGTACCCCAGGGTCAACCTCAGTATCAATATCAACCTCAAGGATGGCAACCTCAAGGATGGCAACCCCAAGGGTATCAACCCCAAGGGTACCAACCTCAAGGTCAAGGTCAACCCCAGTATCAGTATTTACCCCAAGGTTATCAACCTCAAGGTCAATACTCGAGTCAAGGTTATCAACCACCTCAAGGTCAGTCATATGGGCAAGGTGTGGGAACTGCACCTTTCAATTATCAATCCTATCCTCAATCCGATTATGGACCTCAGTATTCTCAACCTGTTACGGGTCAATACCCTGGAATGTTAGTGTGGGATCCATCACAGGGTCAACAGGTGTTGCAGCCAAGAATACAGTTGGTACCTCAAGCTGGACAACCGCAACCTACCCAGTCAAATGTTCAAACTTCTGTAACTTCGGTAGTTACTCAGCCGCCAATTGCACCTAGTACTCCATCTCAAACGGCTGCGGCAACTACCGCTGCATCTACCGCACTTACTTCTGGAGTATCGACAGCTCCGGTTTCTACTGTCTCTGCAACCACTCCTCAGGCATCTTTACCGTTGTCTGGACCTACGATTCAAACCACGGTCCAGATGCCTATGGGTCAGCCTGGTATAAGTACGGTTGTCACTTCTCAACCTCAATTTGTTCAACAACCGTACCAGGGACAGTACCAACAAAGGCAAGCTGTCCAGCAGCCAGTTTACCAGTATCAACCGTATCCTGGGTACACTTATCAACAACCTCAACAACCCCAGTACGGTCCGGTTAATCCTGGTTTTCCAGGAGGATATAATATCCCTAATGCGATTCCTGTTCCTAGTTATCCTGGATATCCTCCTCCTGGGGCTAGTGTCATGACTCAAAGTTTTAGAGATCCTAATCGGCAATTACCGTTTATCGCAACTTTGGATTTACCAGATTTGACGCGCCTAACGAATGATCCAATTCAATATCTTCAGTTCTGGCCGCCAATGCCAAATAAGTTGCCCAGTGATATACCCAAGTTCGAAGGTAAGCCTGGAGAGGATCCGTCCAATCATGTGATGACTTACCACCTCTGGTGTGCTTCAAATTCTATCTCGGATGATTCGATCCGCTTACGTCTTTTTCAGCGTACACTCATTGGTCTCGCGGCCAAGTGGTACATTGAGTTACCACGGGCCTCTTTTTACAATTTTAGCCAGTTAGCTACCTCGTTCTTAACTCACTTTCAGTTGCCGGTCAGATACGATAACGGCACGGAGTTATTAACTTCACTAAAACAATCGACGTCCACGTATATTTCTGATCACATTCATGAGTGGAGACGTCGAAGAAGGTTGTGAAAGTTTTTATTCCGGACCAAATCTTAGCTGAATGGTTTGTTAAATCATTATTACCGAAGATTACTGAAGATGTAGCTAAGGCCGGAGTAGTTACTGAGGAGCAAGTCATTGCTCAGGCGCAGTACCTTGACTTAGTTTATACTCAGTCGGGTACGTTACACGAGAAGATTCCGGATCTTCCAAAATCGAATCAAATCGCTGCTGCTCCTTCGGGATCTCATGCCGCTGATGGTATGATTGGTACGTGAACACAAAGAGCAAGAAGAAGTCTTCCAAGAATTCTACTACTCCTATAATCACCTTGCCTGATTCCCCGACAGGAGAGTCTTCTCCTGAACTTTCCGCCGATATTCACGCTGTAGAGTCATCTACGGCCAAATCAAAAAACGGTGGAAAGAAGAAAGGAAAGAAGAAGGCTAAAGCAGACAAGGCTCCGAAAGAGAAAACAGAAAAGTCGGAAACCAATGACGAAAAGCGCAAACCTCGATATCCTTGTCTTATTTGTGAAGAGGATCATTTTACAAGAGATTGCCCTCATCGGGCCGAGGTTGTGAAAATAGTCAAAGGTTCTCCCCCTCCTGCTGTGTTGAAAGATCCATTTCCAAAGCAGGAGAGTAAGATGATAGGTTCTTCCTCGATTGCCAGTGAAGAACCCATTTTGATGATGTCTCATGTGAGGATTGCGACTCGATCGCAAGATTATGGTAGTAAGAATCCTGTTGATGGTAAGGAAGCAGAATCTTCTCATTCTAACCCATCAACCTCAGCTCCTGGTTCCGATCCACTACAGATCGAAAAACCTAACCCGGACTTAGTAATCAAACCGCCCGCCAAGGGTGTACTTCGAAGGTCTGCTTTCAATCCACATGCGAGAGCAGCCCAGAATTACAACATTGTTGAGGACTTAGCTGTTTCACCCTCAGCAATGTCGGCGTTAGAAGTGCTGCAATCATGCCCAGCACAACGAAAATTACTTTTGTCGGCTATCGGAGCTGTTGATGTTCAGGACCCGAACCTGATAATCTTCGATCTAGAAAATAGTACACCACGTCTACCCCATCAAATGGCTTTCCAAATCCAGTGATAGTAAAAAACAGGCCTATTCATCGGACTGTGATTGATGAGGGAGCTTCTACGTGTATTATGTCGATTCAATGTTGGAGATCTCTTGGTTCTCCTTCGTTGAACCAATCCCCCACCATCCTTAAGGCCTTTGATGGCCGTGGGTTCCGTCCGTTTGGTATTCTACAGGAATTGCCTATAGGGGTAGAAGGTAAAACCGTTAGTCTGGATGTGGAAGTGGTTGATGCCCCTCTAGACTACAACCTTCTTTTGGGTCGAAGTTGGTCATATGCTATGACAGCGGTCGTTTCATCGGTCTTCAGAGTAATTAAGTTTCCATATAACGGTAAGATCGTGACTATTGATCAGCTGACATACTTTTCATCCGACCCAGCCTCTTCAGAGAGTATCCAGCATGTCGGTAAGACGACAATCCCTTATAGGGACGTTGGCGTAGGTTTAGTTAAAGATTCCGGTTTACTGGGAACTTTTCCTTTCCCTCCAATCAACGCAGACCCTTCATTTGCATCAATTCATATGATTACATCAGAAAACATTATTTATGATGATCCTTGGATCGTCCCATCTGAATCTGAGATAGACTCATTCGGTGATGCTATGCCTTTGAGTCCATATGAAATTGCTTATGAAGCTGTCATGTCTTTTACCGACTCGCGTTCAACCCAAATCGACCAAATGAATGTGGTCAGTGAAGAATCACTTTTCACATCATCTTTAGAACGGATAGCGTTTCCCGAAGTCGTGTCATCTGACGAACAACTTCGCGAAATCCTAAGTGTAGACGATCTACCATGGGAAGATCTCCATCACAGATCTTCGTTTTTACCTAAGATGATGTTTTGAAAATGATTTTTCATCTATCTTTACCGCTGAATATGTCAAAGACGCTCAGAATCCAACGAAACATCCTGATTCAGAGTTGAATTTAGGGAATATTTCTCGTACTATTCCCATTGATATTTCAGTGAAGCCCGGAATTGAGGAGAACATTCATATAGGTGCCGCATGTACAGAAGATGAAATCCAAACTTACAAGGCCCTATTCCAAGAATTCCGCGATGTGTTTGCCTGGTCTTACGAGGAAATGCCGGGAATCGATCCTGCCATTGTTGTTCATGAAATAAAAACCTACCCGGATGCTAAACCCGTCCGGCAACGGTTGCGTCAGATTCACCCTCGAAAAGCGGCTGCGATTAAAGCAGAAGTCGAAAAGCTGTTGAAAGCAGGTTTCATTTATCCGATCCCGTTAACGGATTGGGTATCGAATATTGTTCCGGTCAACAAGAAACAAGGAACAATAAGAATCTGTATCGACTATAGGGATATAAATCGAGCTTGTCCAAAAGACAACTATCCTACGCCTTATATCGATCAAATTATTGATGATTGTGCCGGAAGTGAAATGTTTTCCTTTATGGATGGTTTTTCGGGCTATAATCAAATCAATATTCTACCTGCCGACCAACCAAAAACGGCATTCATTTGTCCATGGGGGACATTTGCTTATTGCAAATTACCTTTTGGGCTTAAGAATGCCGGGGCCACTTTTCAACGGGCGATGTCTTACGCATTTCATGACATCAAGCACATTGTGCAACCGTATCTCGATGATTTGCCTGCTCATTCTTTACATCGAGCTGATCACCTTGTCCACTTACGAGCAATCTTTATGAGGTGTAGGCATTATCGAATTCGGTTGAATCCCCACAAGTGTGTTTTCTGTATAGAAACAGGTCGATTGCTGGGATTTGTTGTTTCAAAAGCCGGCATTCGCGTCGATCCCTCAAAGGTCGAAGCTATCATCAAATTGCCTCCTCCTTCGAGTTTGCGCCAACTCCAAAGTTTGCAAGGGAAAGCGAACTTTTTACGCCGATTCATCCCAAACTACGCCGAGGTCACTAAAGGTTTTACACGGTTGTTGAAACAGAACGCTCAATTCTTTTGGGACGAGATTGCCCAACAATCTTTTGATGCACTTAAACACGCGTTGACCCATGCACCGTTGTTGCATCCTCCCAACTACAACCAGGACTACTTCTTATACCTCGCAGCTTCGCATTCCACCATTGGAATGGTGTTAGTTCAAGAAGATGAATTCGGAGCGGAACATGTGATATATTATCTCAGTAGGACCTTAAATCCCACTGAGCTAAAATATTCGCATGTGGAGAAATTGGCCCTGGCAGCCGTTCAAGCTGTCCAGCGTTTTCGTCACTACATTCTTCTCCGTAAAACTACAGTTATTTCGGATTGCAACCCTATGATTTACATTTTGACAAAACAATTGCTAGGGGGCAAGTACTCTAAATGGATCGTTATCCTGCAAGAGTTCGACTTGGAATTTCAGAAGTCCAAGTCTAAGAAATTTTGGTTTTTGCGGAATTGATGTGTGATTTCCCTCGTGCTGACACAGAGACTGTGGCAGAGGAGTCCATTGCGGACGAATCTTTGTTTCTTATCAGTACTTTAGATCCGTGGTACGGGGATATAATCATCTATCTCCAAACCCAAACCTTTCGGCCTGAAGCTTCAAAGGCGGAACGTCGAAAAATTCGGTTTCAATCCCAGCAATACAAAATTATTGGAGATACACTTTATCGCCGGGGGCAGACTTAGTTTTTCGACGTTGTTTAACTCACGAAGAGGCTGAGAGGGTTTTGAATGATTGTCACTCTGGAGCATGTGGCGGTCATATGTCTGGGTATGCCACAGCTCAGAAGGTGTTGCGCGCTGGCTATTTCTGGCCGTCTATGTTTAAAGATTGTATCATTGCAGTCCGGAAGTGCCACAACTGTCAAGTGTTTGATCGCAAGATGCGCGCACCACCTGCTCCTCTCCACCCTATAATTGCCGTTGGTCCATTCGCCAAATGGGGTATCGACTTTATTACTTGTAACCCTCACTCGGCCGGGGGGCATGCGTATATCATCCTCGCGGTTGATTATTTCACTAAATGGGCCGAGGCGATGCCTACATTCGACGCAAGCGGCAAAACAGCTGCAGTTTTCGTATTCAATCATATTATAACTAGGTTTGGTGTCCCACAAGCAATCATTACTGACCATGGGAGCCATTTTCGAAACATCATGATGACTGAGCTTACAAGCCAGCTTGGTTTGCGCCACGATAGCTCTACTCCTTATTATCCGCAAGCCAACGGTTTGGTTGAGTCTATCAACAAAGTTCTGGTTATCATGATCCGACGAACCATTGGTATTCATCGGTCGAATTGGCACAACATGTTATTTTCAGCGCTATGGGCATATCGAACCTCAGTGAAAACTTCAACAGGGTTCACTCCTTTCCAGCTAGTTTATGGCTTGGAAGCTGTGTTACCCATTGAATGCGAAATCCCATCACTTCAAATGGCTGTCGAATTACTTCCAGCTACTTCCGAAGAGGAGAAACGTTTATTGTACTTAGCTAAATTAGATGAGACTCGACGTGACGCTGCATTGGCAATCGAGACTCACGCGAAACGAATGAAAGCTCAGTATGATAGAAATGTGACCCCTCGAAGTTTTTCGGAGGGAGACCTAGTGCTATTATATGATCAAGCTAACGATAAGCTAGGTGCTGGAAAATTCGTTCCTATGTGGCATGGACCCTACATTGTAAAGCGAAAGCTAGCAAAAGGGGCTTATGAGCTGGTAGATTTTGATGGGGACTCTTTGGGTAAACCCAGAAATGGACTTTACCTAAAGAGGTATTATGCTTAAGTGGTGGGTATGGAGAATTTTTAGTTAGGTTAGGTTTTCTTTCTAGCTAGTATGTTTGTTAGTTTAGTCAGTGTGCTTAGCTTAGAGAGTGTTTTTTTCGTCGTTATTCTGGCTTATCTTGGTTTTACTCTTGATATTGCAGATGTCGACGCCTCTCCAAACATACATTGGATTTGCTGATGGTGCTTGTCGTAGTACACGGAATATCTCTTCCGCAGCTTGGGTTATCTATTCACCCTCTGACGAGTTAGTTTCTATGCATGGGGTAAGCCTCGGTCAAACAACGAACAACATTGCAGAATACAGTGCAGTGGTTGAATTATTATCCGAATCTATTTCATTTGGAATTCGACGTTTGATAGTGAGGTTAGATTCTGAACTTGTTGTATTACAGCTTAATAGAGTTTATGCCATTAGAAATCCTGTGTTATTAAGGTTGTTTTTGAGAGTGCGTCTCTTGGAACGTGAATTTGATTACATTGAATATCAGCATATTCCAAGGTCTTTAAATACATTAGCAGATGCAATTGCTTCTCGAATGTTGGACAGACATTTACAATAATCATGCAAGTAAATTTAAAAACATTTCATCACATATGTTAAACAAGATAAGCCGGTAATAGTGATATATATATATAGATAGGAGTGTGTCAAAAAATATACATCGTCTTCGATCATAGGTTGAAAAACACCTTATGATCGGCAAAAATGATAAAGTACAAAAAGTCAAAAATGTCACATGTGTCTACAAAGTGACTAGCCAATCACTGGTGGTGCTCCCTATACGACACCACTGCACGGGCTACCTTACACAAAAATCTCCTAAACGGTCCAGGGACTGCGACTACATAGCGCTGAAGTCTGATAGGAATATCATCTATGGTAGTCTCAGGTATATCCACCGTCAGACGCTCTAGATCCTGCTCCAACTCAGCTAGTGACTCTGCAGCCGCGTCCTGTGGGGCCGGTACCGGTGCAACTGGATGTCTCCTCTCAAAAGGCCAGAGATTGGCTGGGTGCTGTGGACCAACATCTGCATTTTAAAAATTTTTTACTGTCAGTTTTGAGACGATATATATAAAAAACAAAAAAAATACATAATTTGAAAACTTGTGAAAAATAAAGTACCTCTGTCATCCCATTGTTCTCCCTGTGGAAGAACCATGTCCGGATCACCTCGAAAATCTACTCCGGCATACAAAAAGTCCTGGATCGAAAAAACCTGGTCCTCTAACCAGTGAAAATAACTATCAGAGAATCGAACAACCGCCGCGCCCTCGTCAGGATGCCGGGCCATCACCGTAACCCATCGTATCAGCTTTGGCTCCCGAGGACCCAAGATATCAACAGTGAGTTGCTGAGGGATCAGCATCGGAACTCTCTCTAAGGCAAAGCTCACAACTAGAGGCCCATATCCAAAGGTCTTCAGTCATCCGTCCTTTTCCCTAGTCAGTTGGCTCTTCATATTAGCCGACACAGCATCACACCAGTTGAAAATGGTGCCTTGGTAACAGTCAATCGCCATCCGCATTTGGGACCCGGAGGCAATATGTAAAGCGGCCGCGCCGCAAATTCTGGTAACCGTGAAAGCTATAACTTTGAGTTCACGCAGAGAGATGTGTTTGATTTCCACGCATTTCGCATGGTGTGCATTGGGTGTGCACCAATCCGCCCGGAGACTAGCAAGGGATTGGCCACCCGGCCTAGTCCCGGCTAGATTGAGTTGCTCGCCTCTATTTGGCAAGCCAGTGAGAAAGTATACATCAGAGGGCTCTATCTCGAGCTGGTGCCCTCCTATGTAAAAGCATTGCTCTTGAACGTTCCATCTCTCAACCAGCCATTCTAAGAATCTCACCTGAGCCCTCATGCCAGGTATGGCCCAGTATTTATATAGCCCGCATGCTTTTAGGGCATCAATGGAAGGTTGATGTTCAATTGCGGCTAAATCAACGTCTTCGTGCTCTCTTTCTCTCCAATCCAACATGGTGAGTGCCCTACACACCAAGAAACAAAGATTAGAATTCATTTGGGAAATTTTAAATGGTTGCTTGTGGAGTTTGGGGTTTCAAATTCCGCCTTTCGCGGGGGACGCACCCCGCGTTTAGAACACAGGGCGTCGGGACGCAGCTGGCCTGAAGGTGGGCTGCGTCCCCCGACCTTTTTCCTGTACAGGAAAAAGTCGGGGGACGCAGGTCACCCGAAGGGCACCTGCGTCCCCCGCAGAGCGCACTTTGAAACCCAAAACCCCCCAAAAAATCAAAACTAAAACCTAAAACACAATTTTAATCGGATGAAATTGAAGAGGAGGATGTTGTAAAATACCTGGAAGAGACGGCGTTCGATTCTGACGGTCGGATTTTCCGCAGCGACCACGGGAAGTTTCTTGCCAAAAGCCCTTTTTTCAACCTCAACAGTAAAACGGTAAAAATGACATGGTAAAAAGTCTTTTTATAGGTTTTTTGGATGAATTTGTTCATTTTTCACCATGGAAGGATGTTTTTCGATGTATTTTTGCCTATCTTAAACAGGTATGAGTAATGTGTCGTTTTTGTGCAGGACAAAGGGATTTAGAGGGAAAATTGTCATTTTTCACAAACCAAAATATCAGAGTCATCTTTTAAGCCCTTTTCTGACTCCTAAAAAATGAAAAGATTGCCGAGCGTTTCTTTTACACTCGTTAAAATGGAATTAAAAGACGGTCCCCTTATAGCTCTTTTCTGACCGTAAAATCAGGAAAAGATTGCCGGGTTTTTGTTGTTTCAAACTCGATACGGAAATAAAACGACTCGTCCTTGATCGCTTTTTACTTTTCAGGTCAGTGGCACTAATTATGAAAGTACTCCTTGGTCGCAAGATCAAGCGGTTCCCCCAGGTATTATTTTATACTTTTTCGGGCTTGAGGGACACAAATCTACGAAAAAGTTCAACTTGGAGTCTTCTTACATTTTTCAGACTCTCTAAAATTGAAAAACGCCGAGTTTCTCCTATACTGGGCTCGTTAAAATTTCACAGTAAAGGACCTGTTCAATTACAAACAGGAACGAACCGCTCCTTCCTAGGGTTCGAATCAAAACTAGGTTGGACTCATCCGAAGGATGAGCTTATAATCAAGCATATGTTATCCTCCTCAAGCTTGTTAAAAATAAAGAGGTACTTGCCAGAAATGGTGGGGGAAAAGAGAGAAGAATGAGCCTATTTGTTACCTTTTGTCTCAGAAGAAACTTTATTACCGCTCTTGAACACGACACTTTTCATTCACCTGGGTTGGGAAATCCTTTACCTCACAGTTGATCAAACCACATTGAAAGTCTTCAGTCGGGTTCCGGGGATTGACTTTGAGTCGTTTATCACCAAGCCATCTGTTGTGTCGTTATGTGTTCAAGAGGTCTGCAAGAAAAACTTTCATCTGCAAAATATTTATCATCCATTTAACCATCCCTGAGTCAGTCCTTACAGCAACATTTCTTCAACTTGAACAATGATTTCGTGTTGTGGGCTTGCCTGCAACGGGTCGCTTTCTATCGACATCAGCACATTATCTAGAGAGATGACTTAGAAATCGTCAGTGCCTTGAAGTCTGCATGCATCAATGGCAAGTTTCTCGCCTTTGACGTCAGTTTACATCATTGACTTTCGATCGAAGGATTCCGTGAAATGTTCGACATCAACTCATTCATTCACATCTCATGGATTGTACGGGGTACTTTGAGAACCATTGACATTACTGGTGGTCTCTCTCACACTTGTTAACAGTTTACATCATCGACTGGTAATCGAGTGGTTTCTACCATGTTCGACATCAACTCATTTATTCGCATGGCTAGAATCGTACCAATTCGGGAAGCGGAAATGAAGACCCTGGATCTAGTTTCCACCATCCAGGCTGCGAGGAGTTTTGTATTCATTATCTAAGTAGACTAATCATAAACAGATGGTTGCGCCCATACTGTGTCTACAAAAGTCTATGGTTATGATGTACTGCAAGATCATTCCTGTATCAGAGTAGTTAGTCAGTTACTTAAAAGTTTTGATCTGAGTATAGGAATGCCTACCTCAGTGATGATATAATCTTATACATGTATTTTGTGTTGAAAATTGCAGGTTCTAACCAAGCTCTCCGCGAGATAATCCTTGAAATGATAAAGCGCTTCACCCTTCCTAGATAATACAAAACCCTAATCTATTACAGGCTTCGCACTTTAGGGAGCAATCTGTTACACTAAAAAATGTCACCATGACTATTTACAGTTAGTATGGCTCTATCAACAGTCATGCTATCCTCTTAGGCAAGTCTTATACCTCTGCTCTCCATGTCAAACTCCAAAAAAGAGAGAAAGTCTTTATAAATGTATTTATCTCTGGGTATGCAGGTTCTCTCAAACTTCCCTGCGGGGACGCACCCAATGTTCACAAAAGCTACGTCTTTGGACGCTCTGTATGTAAAGGGGCAGGTGTGTCCCCCTGTAAAGGTTAAAATGCGCAAGTTTCATCTTTAAAAAGTTACTTGTGGTCATTTCTAGAGCATTCTAGAAGGTTGTTCGACGTGTATTGAGCGCCTCCAGATGGTTCATGCACCCCTACCAAAGAGGAACTTATCCCATCAATAAGGGAGCTATCCCATCCAAAGAGGGGATTATCCCATTGATGGTGGACCTGATTAACCTCCTCTTGAGCACTATAAATACAGGCATTGGGTTAGAAGGAGGGGAGGTTGGAAGCTATACATTTCTAAGGGTAAATGCTGCAGGAATTAGGACTCCCATTTAGAAGCTTGTGAGGAGAGATTGTCATCTTTGCTTGTTCTATTTGGAAGTGGGTGAGCTTTGTCAAAGTAAAGGAGAACTCTTGATGGACCCTGGGAGGGACTTGCACAACACCAAGGCTCAGGTTGTATTTGTTCCTTTTGTTACCTATTAATGCAAATGAGTCCATTCTTCTCAATAACTTGTTATTTATGAGTTGTTTCATGTACTCCTTGGTCTATGTGTTAAATATGTTTTATTCTATGAGATTATCAAGTGCTATTTAATCGTTTGATTGTTAGTGTATGCAGGTTTCAAAGTGAAGGAGGAGCTCATCCGGATCAGCGGAGCTGGACTGCTACAATAGCGTTGGATTACAGGTAGGATCTAAACACTTGATTTCCCGTATAGTAAATGCATGTTTAGAGAAGGATTGCTCTTGTTTGTCTTGTTTGTCACTAGAGAGTCTTAGGCTCCTAGGGAGGTTGATTTGTGTCCGCACTATCGACTCTTTCCGCCTGACAGCAATAGAGGCTCTACCGACGACAAATGAGTACACCGAAACTGATCTAAAGAGATGTTTTTGTTTTTATCTTCACAACCAAGTAATGACTAATGTGAGTAAAATGACTAACTCTAGAGAGAATATAATCAAAAGAAAGATAGTTAGAACAAGATGTTGTTATTAATAAATAGCAGTATTTGCCTAATATTTCGTACAATGAAGTTTCATTTTCAAAACCATTTCTATTTTGGAAGTTTTAGAAAATTCAAAAAGACATCAGAGATAACTAGTTCTTCCAAGTGAATCGCCAATTGTTGTCCCTATCAACAACCCCCCATTTATTAGTATTAGTAATAACATTAATAAATGGGGACCCTTCCAAAAAATCAAAACTTAGCATTTAATCATGCCTTTCTTGTTTTTAGAATAAAATAAAATGTCAAAGTGGAACTTGCTAAAACATGGAAATTTACCTTTTTATACTTTAAGCACATAAAATGTCACAAACAATGAGTTTCTTATAAAAGCACTACATAATGAAAAGCCTTAGAATAATTTTATAATAGAAAGTTGTGAATATTAAAGGTAAACCTTGAAAAACCCGCTTTATAAAAGATTATTCTCGCATCGCAAAAAGTTACGGTGGACATCCCTTATAAAATCTACCCCTTGAAAATGCGATCCGCGAGAATGCGAGATCATAAATTATATAACCTTAACGCATCGCAGTTTCAAACCCACATCATTACTTAACAATGCAAATATCGTGAAATGTGATAGCATCTCACAAATCGCACATCGCAGTAATTCATGTAACAATGGGTTTTAACGAAAACAGGTTCTGCGATATCGCGATCTGGGATATTTTGAAGCAAATTGCAAAATCGCTTTTATTTCAATTTGAAGGGCTCGGGATTCTAGTAAAGTACTTCCCGACTTTCGATGTGAAGTTATGAACATTAGAGTTAAGCATAATGGTTTATTAGTGGTCATTTATTAAAAGAACGGTTAGGATCGGTGTAAAGGACCATTTGACGCAAGTTGATATCTTTTGACGTGATTCAAAATTAAAGACCCTTCGTACCTTATTTTCATCTTTCTATTGATTATTATTGCATTCAATATCATTTTTATCATAACTTTCTCTCTTCTTGCAACGTTCAGGAAGAACATACAAAGCAGAACATACGAAGAAATGGGGAGGAAAGGAAAGACGCCCGCTGCTAAAAAGTCAGAAATGACCCCATTATTCACAGACACTACCTGTAATCGGGATGCAAGAACATCTACATGGGAATATATGTATCAGTTGTTGGAGGAGGAAAATCCCAGAATTATGGAAGTAATAGTTACAGTGGATGGACGAGGCTCTTCTAATGCATCCATAACTGAACTTGCATGTTCATTTCTACACCGCATTGTGGCAAGGCCAAAGATACTCCCCTACACTAACATAGTGAAATGGATTATAGATGACGTAGACATATATGACAGACAGTTCAAGACGGCAAGCTAGGAATTCATGGGGTCATTCACTCCAAGCAATGTGAGGCATATGTACCACTTACCAGAACCCCAGGCCAGCTACAACAAGCAATTTGTCAAGAAGTTTGCCAAGGAGAATGAAGACTTGGCATAATGCACAAAGCACTGGTCAAACAATGAGGAAAGACTTAAAAAGGATAAAAACGGTATGTACTCCACTGGTTCTCTTTGTTCCCATACTGTTTTGCCGCTACTATGTTATGTAGACTGTTTGGAAATCCAGACACCAACAAATTTTCATCATAATGGTTACCACTAGTGGATGCGGCTATTAATACCACTATAATGAATTGGGCCCAAATCCTGTCAGATAATTTAGCCACTGCAATTTTAGAATACTAGAAGAAAAAGAAGCATTGCTTCGAGGGTTTACCCTCCATTTTTTATGAGTGCCTATGTTATGGACGCTATTTATTTTATTTCTAAATTTCCTGTTATGGGATGGAAGTGGATGGTACAAAATCCACTTCCCATTCATATTTTTCACAAAGTCATGTGAGAATCAAGTTTTGTGCCACATTTCTTAAAAATTTGTCACGGAGTTATACTCCCGATCTATAAACATATCTACAATAGAGATGCCCCAAGGTTTTCCCAAGAAGCGGAGGTAGATATTCTCACCGAGGCAAGATGGTTTGGGGAAGAATTTTTCACATATATCAGAGAGTTTGGCAGCATTGCTTCACCCCATGTGCTACCTTTTTACGTCCCAGACAAACTGATGGCTAGGGAGATAGCCTATTAGACCTGCGGCATAGGGGGAATGAGTAAAGTATTGAGATATTCCAAAGAGGCCATTTGGCCTCAATTTCCTATAGTATGCAGAGCATTTGCATTGCATGACTTAGGTCATGCTTTCAAAGAAGCTAATAATGTATTATCTTTACAGCTACCAAAGTTCTTGGGAAGGCAATATGATCCCTTTGGTGTTGTAAGTAATTTTACAACAATGGTTAAAATAAAAGTATTTTCCCATGTGTTATAGATATTTTTGGGCCCTACAACCCCAAGCATAAATATCCATAAACTAAGGGCTCCTAAGTCCCTAAAAGTGTTGTTCCAACCCCTAAAGGAACAAGGTCAACTGATTACAGCTTCTCCCAGAAGTTCTCCATGAAAAACTGCTCAGAATGGGTCAAAACAGGATCAGTGCACTTGCTCCATGGTTAAGGTGCGTTGCAGCTCACCTAAGTACACTATGGGGGTGCGTTGCAATGCAAAAAGCCCTTCTATGGGGTGCGCTGAGCGAGAAGAGACAAATGGAAGTGTCATTCTGCAAGGTGGAAAAGCATGGAATCTTCCAGAACTTTCTCCTGTGACACTTGCCTCTCTGAATTCGACCAAGGATGAGTAAGAGATCCTCAATCTCCAAGTGGAAGTAAGAACTATCAGTGGGAGGACACTAATCAAAACACAAGCTGACTCATCCCCCTTACAGATATCTATATATGGATCCCTCATCCCAGAGATCCAGAGGCTAGAATTTTGCATCTTGTAAGGAATTGTTGTTAGTTTCTTGAGGTAACATCAATGTATGTTGAGTGATCTAAGCTTTGTATGAGGTGAAAAGAGGGCTTTTCTTGTCAAGAGGATGATGCTGGGTCGGAACAGCTGGTTGTAACTCTCTTGACTCTACTTTGATTATCAATAAAGCTATTCTTGTTTTCTTCCATACTCTTGTGTAATTTATGTTTCATGCATTTGTATGGTTAATCTACATCTGACCCTAGATTATTTATGATAATAGATCCATGTTCTTGTATAGTTTTGTGCTGCTGTGATCTTACAGGTACTCCGTGAAGCTGGGTGTACAAGAAGGCGAGCAGTGAAAGACTATCAAAAGAGAGAAGAACCGAACAAGGAGTCAAGCGAAAGACAGAGGTTGGTCTCCTTATTCTTCTTTCATCTATCTATCGTAAAAGAAACAAAAGTAGACTTTACTTTGTTTGTTTCTAAGGCAGCTACCACACCTTAGTGGGATAGAGCAGTTCTATATAGACACTTTTCCCTGTAACAAAATGGCGACTCCACTGGGGATTGAACCCAGAATCTCTAGTTTCCTAGAACTTTGGATATGGTTCTATTTTGGTCGCTTTTGCCTTGGAAAAGATACCACTGATGCAGCCGCAGTACATTGCACTCAGTTTACCTCCACCGACTGAACCACGTATGCAGAGATGGGGGCACCCTGCCTCGACAAGCCGGTCAAAAAATAGATGTCCTCTACGGTTAGGGAGATGGATTTTCCCCTAATCTGGAACACCTGGCTGGTGGGATCCCAAGCATCAAGCAAATACTGCAGCAAGTTGATCTGTTGTCTCATACTAGAGATACGGAAGAACTTCAGTAGGCCACAATTCCGCAGTGCATTCACGGTAACTGGATCATGTAAAGCAATCAGATCTTCTTCTTCATGCTCACGTTCTCGCCATGTAATGGTCATCTTGCTCCAATGAATCTCTGAAAACAAACAAGAGAGGAGTTAGATTTCAATTTGGAGAGAAACAGGCAGGAATTTCCATGAAAAAACTGTGTAGGAAGATTCTTCCCTGCGCTCAGCGCACCTAGAGTAGTGTTCTGGGTGCGTTGAATGTCAGTTGGCTAGTGTGCTGACTGACTTCCAACGCACCTTTCGATACAGGAAGGGTGCGCTGGAGCCAGAACGCTTTTCTCAAACCCCAAGGGCTCAGAAAAGCAGGAAATCAAGCACAGAATGAAAAATGGAAAAGATGAAATGAAAGAGCTAGGGATTAGCTCCTACCTGGTCCAAACGACGCCGAAAATCGTCCACAGGATCTCCCGGAATCAGCTGATGAAAATCGAGAGGGAAAACACCTCCAAAGCTCCAACAGACCAAAGTTCAAATGAAATGGTAAAATGAGAGGTAAAGAACACTTTTAAATTGCTTTTACGTATTTCGAGTAAAGTATTAGTGTCCTAATTCATTTTCATATATTTTTCATTCCTAACTAGTCTGATGAAGCGATTGAGCATGCAGTACAATCCTCTGAGGGAACAAAGCTATTCATTGTAAAATCAAAAAACGACCATTGTATCGAGCAGTTTTAATGCGGACTTCATGCTCGTTAAAAAATAAATATAAGCAATGAGCACATGTTCCTCCAAAGTTTAAGCTCAATAAAAAATGAACCAATTTCCGGTAAATAACCATCGTGAATATAAGATTTCAGCCTTTTAAAGCCTTGGGTGTGTTTGCACCATCACCTCCACTTTTGCATTGGCCGATCATTCACCTCCATTTGATTGTTTACCCATTTTGAGGAACAGCTGCGAAGAGTGATTATGTTAGCCATCCTTGTAACACTGCCGTGATTGGAAAATTCCAAGCCTTACCTGGACTCAGTTACTACCTAATTTTATCACTCGTTCCTCAAAAGACGAGTCGTCTTTAAGCTCTTTTCAAAATCGACTCGTAAAATATGAAAAGATTGCCGAGCTATTGGCCTCTCCAGCTCGTTAAAGTGACCGGAAGTGCTATCCCTCCTTTAGATTTTAATCTTTTTGGACTTGAGGGATCATTACACAAAAAGATCGAGCGCTTGTTTTGTTCGGCTCATTAAAAGAATCGAAAATCCATCCCTTCTGTATTGTTTTATACTTTTTCGGACTTAAGGGATTAGGTGACGAAAAAGGAATGTTGGAGTTTTCTTTACGTCCCTTTTCAGACTCTCTAAAATTGAAAAGGACCGAGTTATCTTTGTCGTTAAACTCATTAAAAGCATAATAGCGACAAACTTGTCCGTGGCAGACAAGAACGAGTTTCACTATCGCTAGGCTCGGTAAAACATAGCGATGGGTTTGCCCGAAGGGAAAATTATAGAACAAGCATATGTTATCCTCCTCAAGCTTGACAAAAATAAAGAGGTACTGGTCAGCAATGACTGGGGAAAAATTGGGAAGAAAACTTGAAAAAACTTTGTTGGTAGCAAGTCGCTCTTGAACATGACACTTTCACTCCGCTTCCATGTCGGGTTGGGTTGTTTCATTCACCGGTCACATCACCATGGTCACATCACACCATCCACATTTGGGGTTAATGCTACCAATCCATCATGTCAGTGTCGCCGATATGTTCAAGAGAAGTCATTCAGAGAATTCACCAAGGTCTCACCCGCCACGATACACTTATACTCCATTCTTTCAAGACCACCATCCTGAACCTTATATCATCAGATAGTTTTCACCTCCTAAAAATCATTTGCTCCGTTTCGTGTCATTGATGTGGGATTCATTAAGGCCCTCCTATGATGGATCACTTCTTGTCGACATCAGCTCATTATCCAAGAAGTCGATCTAGGAATACCCCCTCAGTACTTTGAAGCTTGCATGCCTTAATGGCAAGTTTCCCACTTCCGGTGAAAGGTTTACATCAATGGCCTTCGACCGAAAGATTTTCCGTGGTGTTCGACGCCAAGTCCTTTATTCACACCACGTAGATTGTACTGTAGTACCTTGAGGGTCATCATCATTATCGGTGATTCCTCTCGCGCCTGTTAACAGCTTACATCATTGGCTAGTAATCAGGCGATGTCTTTCCATGTTCGACTCCAAAACATTTTTCACATGGATCGACTTGTACTTTGAGTGAAGATCAGATGAGATTGAAGACCCCAGATCTAGTTTCATCCATCCGGGCTGCGATATATATTCAGGAAAATAAAAACATCAAATGTACAGCATTATGGCACAGATAATCGTCCAATCAAAGGGATGATGACTCTATCCGAATCATCAGTCTATACTTAGACGATTGTCTGTCCTATGTACATGAAAATGAATTTATAAAGCTAAGCATGGGAATGCCCGCCTCAGCTAGATCATGAAAATGTTATGAAGATAATGTATTGTGCTGTATCTTATTACAGGTCTCCTCTCAGCTCGAAAGAACTCTGGATCCTCATTATAAAGCATTTCACCCGACATCTAAAAAGAATTAACGACCTCATGCTTTAGGGGGCAACTGTTATAGATATTTTTGGGCCCTACAACCCCAAGCATAAATATCCATAAACTAAGGGCTCCTAAGTCCCTAAAAGTGTTGTTCCAACCCCTAAAGGAACAAGGTCAACTGATTACAGCTTCTCCCAGAAGTTCTCCATGAAAAACTGCTCAGAATGGGTCAAAACAGGATCAGTGCACTTGCTCCATGGTTAAGGTGCATTGCAGCTCACCTAAGTACACTATGGGGGTGCGTTTCAATGCAAAAATCCCTTCTATGGGGTGCGCTGAGCGAGAAGAGACAAATGGCAGTGTCATTCTGCAAGGTGGAAAAGCATGGAATCTTCCAGAACTTTCTCCTGTGACACTTGCCTCTCTGAATTCGACCAAGGATGAGTAAGAGATCCTCAATCTCCAAGTGGAAGTAAGAACTATCAGTGGGAGGACACTAATCAAAACACAAGCTGACTCATCCCCCTTACAGATATCTATATATGGATCCCTCATCCCAGAGATCTAGAGGCTGGAATTTTGCATCTTGTAAGGAATTGTTGTTAGTTTCTTGAGGTAACATCAGTGTATGTTGGGTGATCTAAGCTTTGTATGAGGTGAAAAGAGGGCTTTTCTTGTCAAGAGGATGATGCTCGGTCAGAACAACTGGTTGTAACTCTCTTGACTCTACTTTGATTATCAATAAAGCTATTCTTGTTTTCTTCCATACTCTTGTGTAATTTATGTTTCATGCATTTGTATAGTTAATCTACATCTGACCCTAGATTATTTATGATAATAGATCCATGTTCTTGTATAGTTTTGTGCTGCTGTGATCTTATAGGTACTCCGTGAAGCTGGGTGTACAAGAAGGCGAGCAGTGAAAGACTATCAAAAGAGAGAAGAACCGAACAAGGAGTCAAGCGAAAGACAGAGGTTGGTCTCCTTATTCTTCTTTCATCTATCTATCGTAAAAGAAACAAAAGTAGACTTTACTCTGTTTGTTTCTAAGGCAGCTACCACACCTTAGTGGGATAGAGCAGTTCTATATAGACACTTTTCCCTGTAACACCATGAAGAAGATCCCTTTGATGATGTTTTCCTATAGAAAAACACTTTCAAAGAGGTTCAGCATACAACATGAATTATTTTTTACCAATAAAGTCTCCAAAATTTTGACAATTACATAAAATAGAGGTTATCTAAGGTCCCATTGGACCAATTACTCGTCAAACAAATAAGAGAACCTACTCCTAGCATTAGCATAAGTGATGATTTAAAAGAAAAGTCCAAAACAAGTTCAGAAAAAGAATCAACAGAAAAGTCTGGTAATCAATCCCAGAATGAACATAGTAAGAATGAGGAGTCAATAAAAGACATAGCTCAGTCTACAGCAGAGTCTGATCAGCACACTTCATCAATAAAACAAGATGAGGCTTCAACTCCTGTTGCAAAGCAAACAAAGCTGCTAGTAATTGATCTAGAAGGGGAATGGGAAAATTTTAATAAGATACTTAACATAGAAGAATAGAACACAGAGCCACCAACAAATCTGAAAGAGACGACCAAGGAAATGGTACTAGAAAGGGTTGCTAACACTTAGAAAATGGAACACATTCCCATTGCTCCCTCATCTGAGATTGTACAAAAAATAGAGGAAATTCCTCCTCTACATGTATTTTACAACCCTCAACTTAAAGCTTTCGTCAGAAGGCAAATAAAGAAAAGAAAGTTGGATTCTGTGCTTGCTCCCGAGGATGAACCTCTAGATGTTCTCTGGAAAGATCCCTCTATAGATCCATCAGCAAATATCACTAGGCTCTCACACGTTGTAGGTGCATACGCTTCAACAACTATTGATAAAGTAGCAAAGGTTCAATTGCTACTTAAAGAAAAAGAAGATAGGATTTTGTTTTTGAAACAATAGTTACAGCAAATCAACACCAATCAACAAGCGGAAACACAGTTGGAAAAACTTCAGCAAGACTTCCAGCAAATGCAATTGGCACATCAAAGCAGTTTGGCTAGTAAAGAAGAACAGTTACAAGGTATAATATAACTACATAAAGATGATCCCAAAATTGAAGAGTTTATCACAGAGGCACTTGGTCTCAATTCCCAGCTCTTCCAACAGAAAGAACTGTTATGCCCGAAAATTTCGCAATGGAATTCCTATTACAAAATGAGCGATAATATTAGAAATCAAGTTGTAGAATTACGACTCAAATATGATTTGATTTTTAAAAAAGTCTCAAACTTCTTAAACTGGAAGAAATTTGAAGAAGGGAAATGAGCAGACATGCCCAAAATTGACGAATCGCACAAAGAGATTTTATTTACAAAATGGGATTCTCGGCTAAAGGAAGCAGAACGGGTGATGGAAGATGCAGTGACAACAACGAACAATGTCATCGAATGTGTAAATGAAAATCTACACAAGGCTAATTTGGTAGCAGAAACTACCCCTGGCTTTCTTCCAAAAGCACAAGAGCTTCAAGTGGAATGGAAACAAGTAGTGGAGGAAAGGGCAAATGCAATCAAATAGGTAAACAGATTGAATTGGGAAGCATACTGGTAGTACCTGGTGAAGCCACATAGCCAATGGATGACCCTGAAGTGCCTGATGACTTCCACTGAGAAGATAGTGCCAGCTCTCACCAACTCCGTATGTGGAGGACAGTTAAAAGCTGAAGTCGGCCAACTAACACTCTTAAAACTAATGCTGGATATTTTTGATCTAAAGAATCAGATGCAAGAATAGTCATAGATATAATTTAGATTTGTTTTGTTTAGTTTTGCTTAAAATGAGGCAGGTCATGTAAACCTCCTCATCTATTTTGTAATATTTATCTTTAGATTTCATAGAGTAGTATTTAAACCCCTTTCATGCATTTAGAGAGGGGTCCAAAGTTTTATCAAAAACATTCTTCAGAATGTGCATTTTGCCCCCCCACTAAGGAGGTTTTGATAAAATCAATGGAACGAGATTTATTGTCTATTTAAGTTTAACATCTGCTACTAAAATTTCACTTTTGTACCCTTAGTTGAAGTTAAGTGATTTGAAGATAAATTGATATTGCTGCAGCTCATGAGTAGGACGTATTAAAAATGGTACTTTTATCTCCTAATGCTTTTTACTTGTGTTTCACACAATAAATCATTTTCAATTATTTATGTGTAAAAGTTTAGATGTTTAGTTATCATTATTGCACTTCTGTATGGCGATGACTTACTCTTTATGCTAAATATGTGAATGATTCTTTATGCGATATATTTCTCATATTGTTTCAATTGTCTTTTTATATGAAACAACCATTCTTAAATGGATTCTCTTCTTATTTTGATTGAATGATTTTCATTATCAGTCACTTTTAGAAATCATTTTAGATCGCATACTTAAACATTACTCCTATGATAGTTTTAAACTTAGATGTTTTCTTTGATTATGATACATTACATATGATAGTTAGAAGATAGATTAGATTTAGGACAAGTATTCACCTCATAAACCCCAAAAAGAAAAACATCATCCCATTAGCACAAACATCATAAATAGATTGGGAAACTGGTCCCATCATCGCCAATGAGAGCCACTATTCCAAATAGAAAAGGAGTTGTCTTAAGGCTCGGACTGGGTGGCTATCCCCCTTGTTGGAGACCCAATTTTTCAAGCCTTCTTTAGGTGGCTACTGGGTCAAATTCTCCTATTGACTAGCATGGAGACTAATTGATTTTCTTGTGGGCATTGCAACCTAAAATGACTTTCTTGGTGCTCCTATTCTATTATGGGTGATAGTTGATCGAGTCGATGGGGGGTGATGGTCTGGTTGTTAGAGGGGAGTCCAATTGTCAGAACTGCAGCAAAATGACTAAGTGTGTGAACGAGTCAAAGATGCCTATGTGATCTTGCAAACACACACTTGCATGACTTGACAACGAGATGACTCAAACCGTCCTGACACATATGTACAACATGACTGACTGACAGTGTAGGCAACAAGCATGACACTTGTGATCGATCGTTGGTAAAAATGTAATAACACTTGTGTGATAGTGAATATGACTCTGTGTGTGAGTGAGATAGATGATTTCATAGTGAACACAACAAATACACATGAAGCAAAGACTTTGAGCATAACCAGAACATGGTCGCAAGCATGACCTTGACATCAACATGCAAGACTTGGTGAAATGAACAAGAAAGGCAAATGTGAAGACTCACGCAATCTCACAAAGTGAACTCGAGTGCGTGCAATGATCAATTGAAACTCTCAAGGGAGGCTCCGAAATTAGGTGTAGGCCAAAATTTTGGAGGGTGGTTGTAGCTGCTACAACATTACCTCATCCTTAGCTTCCTTTCCCATATGAGTTTCATAAACTTGACACCCTTTTCTAAAGATCTACTTCAACTACATGGCTCATATTTCTAGGATGGAAATAGGTCTTGGAACCCCTTGGACCTTCTCTTCAGAGGCTTCCTTGTGGGGAAAATAAAATTCCTTGTTGGAAAATCTATGATAGGATGACGCTTTTCCAACCAATTCATACAAATAATGATGTTGTAATAACCCAAATAAATGATGTTTAACCCATAAAAATTTATGGGATTGTTACCTAGCAAAAAGGGTTATCCCATGGGAGAAAACATGTCTCCTACATTTGGAAGCTAGCCAGCTAGAAAATCCTTGGTATTCCCTTCTCGATGATGGTATGCCATGTAACTCTTCCATATGCATCAACCATACATCTCTCACCATTTGAAATTGTGAAAATTTCATCTATTGCAGAACTAAAAATTATTCTCCTATTTGTAAATTTAATTATGTAGTTTACTAGCGACAACAAACAATGAATAAAATCAAAAACTACGACTTTCACCATAAAAAAAAAAAAAAAAAAAAAAAAAAATGTGGAAAATAAAATACTGGAAACTGAAAAATTCTAACACACACACAAGAATTTTGATACAGTTATTTTTGGACAATTCACCCCGGAAAAACCCAATGTGCAAAAATTGGTGTTGAAAATGAGGGTTTTATTATTATTCTTTAGCAACAATTGCGTGTACAATAATTTAGATCCTCCACTCACAATATATTATGAAGAAAATACTGGAAAATTTATTGTGAGAATTTTTCTCAACCCATAGATAATCTATTCCCTTGAAATTGCCTCCCTAGCCACACCTAGATACTTTTTCATCAACCTCTACACAGTGCTTGCACAAACCCTTTGGGAATTTCATCCTTCCTCTTACTTCCTCTCTCATAAACTGGAACACTTCCTCGTGAAACACTACTAACCTCCTCTAGCACCTGTTACTCACCCACTGGCTCTATATTCTCTGCTAAGTTTCTTCTACTGAGAAAATTGAACTACCTGGGAAATTGAGTATTTGTGCTCATATATAATCCATCACCACATCGATCCCTTCTTATATCTTCCTATTGGAACACCAAAGGCTAAGATTAAATGTTAATTGATGGCTTTGATGATCTCTAAATTGATTCATGTGAGTTTCTAGAGAATTCTCACCTTGGCTTAATTAATTATGATTAATTAATCAATTTTCCTATGTTTAGACTTAGGAAACATTAAAAAATAGGTTAATAATATAATTAAGTCATCTCTGGGTGGAATTTCCAGAAATGATTTCTGCGTTTCTGATATCTCATTCATTATAGCTTCTCCACTAAATTACATGGCTAGGCCACATCTGATGCTACAAAAACTAACACTTTGGCTTAGAGAGGACTATGTTCATCCTAATACTGCACAACCTTCCACAACTCTATATCTCTTTATCATCTCATGTCATGTCGTTGATGTTTGGTTGATGTTGCCCACCAACTGCTATGAAATTTTGATGATGTGGTGCATCTATGTTGTTGTTGGCCCTACTGAAATGCTGCCAACACTCCATTTGCACTATAGCTCCCTCTCATCTATTATCGTTGCAGCTCCAATGAATGCAATTGCAATGAATGCAACTACAAAAAATGCAACTGACAAGTATCTAAAATAATTTGTCCCTGCTACTAAAATGTGTTTTCCACCATACCCATCCGTTCTTTGAAATATATAAACTTATCTCTCCTCAGAGCTTTCGTGAGTATATCTACAACATTCTATTTTGTGGGAACATACTATATCTGGAATGCACCACGTTGTACACAATCTCTCACGATGGCATTGAATATATATATTTTTCAACCTTTCATGAAACACAGGATTCTCATACAGCTTGATGCAACTCTAATTATCACTGTAGATACTGGTCGCCTCCATCCTTAGTTGAGCCAGATTACTATCAGCTTCCAAAACCATATATCTCTGCATGTAATTATGCTTGCTATCATGTACTCTGCTTCTGAAGAGCTCAATGCTACAAAATTCTACTTCCTACTACACTACAAAACTATCCCTAATCCAATGTTGAAGTAGTACCTGGAGGTACTTTTCCTATGTACTGAACTGCCTGCCCAATCTGCATCTGTGAATCCAAATAGTTTGACATCATCCCCTCGTGTATATTTGAACCCATACTCGAGTATGTTGTGCACATACCTGTGAATATGCCTCGTGATTTCCCAATATACCCTCTTTGGCTCTACCATAAACTAACTGAGAGTATTGATTGTGAAGAAAATATCTAGCCTAGTGTTGACCAAATACATAAGATACCCAATAATTTATTTATACGAGGTGGGGTCCACATCCTTGTCATATGATGCATCTATATTCTTCTAGTTGGTGATCATGGGTGTAGACATGGGTCTACAATACTACATTCTAAACCTCTTCAGAATATTTATAGTTTGTCTTCCCTATCTAAGGAAGATATCCCCATCCTTCTCGCACACTTCCAACCCTACAAAATAGGGCATTAACCCCAAATCCTTCATATAAAACTTTGCTACAAGGATTCTCTTGTAGTCCTCTATTAGCCCATATGATCATGTCAAGAAGAGAACATCCACATACAATACTAGGATGAGTGGCTCATCCTCTACCATCAAATAGTAAAGGTTGGGATTTGTGAAACTCTTGACGAATCCCATATATTACAAGTAGCTGTCAATTTGACCATACCATGCCCTAGGAGCGTGTTTAAGTCTGTATAGATCTTTCTTCAGTCTAAGCACATGAGTGTGCCTTTCATGAGTCTCAAAGCCCTCTAGTTTTTCTATGTACACCTCTTTCTCTATCACCTCATTCAAGAATGTTGTCTTGACATCCATCTGGTGAATCTTCCATTCCATCTCAGTTTCTATGGATATAACTGATTGCATAGAAGTGTATCTGGCTATTGGAGTGAATGTCTCCTCATAATCTATTCCTTCTTACTGTGCATACCCCTTTTCCATGAACCTAGCCTTGTATTTTTCCACACCTCCATCTGCAACATACTTGATCTTGTAGATCCATCTATAACCTACAGTTGACCTGTCCTTGGGCCTTGCCACCACCTCACAAACATCATTTGTCATGATAGAGCTATAATATTCTACCATGGAATATACCCACACCTGATGTTGTGCAACCTCCTGAAACCTGGAAGGTTTTGTAACCTAAGCCACCAATGCTTAGTATTTGTCAAGTTGTTTGCTCTATCTCTTGTTTTTCCTAGGAGATCCAATAAACTCCTTTGCATCTCTCAATGTCTAATGAAATTCTCTACTAGCTTGACCACTAGTGGTGGTAGGTTTAATCAGCTCCTCCTGATCCTTCATTTATTTCTCTATATGCTATGAACTCCAAGGATCTCCTGCACCTACGGAGATGCTCGTACTAGTCACCATACTCGATCAATGTGACTGTCCTATTGCTCGTTCCACTAACTGACCCTATGGTTGCCCCTACTACTAGACCAAGGGAGCTTCTCCTGGCTGATTCTGATCACCTGCAGGCATTTCATGAGATCTCTAGAAAGCTTAGCCCACCATGAACTTCACGTCTCATCTAACCACAATCTTCCTACTACTAGGAATGTAGATCATGCATACCATTGACATTTCGTTATACCCAATGAGAAACCCCTTATCTACAATCTGATCCAATTTGGTACGCGTTTCATATGGAACATGGCAATAAGCAATGCTTCCAAAGATCTTGAAGTGACTAACTTCTGGTTTCTTCCCTGTGAAGACCCCTTTTGTCGTTTCCTTCCCCAATTCTCTATGAGGAGTCTTATTTTGAATATACACTATTGTGTTAAATGCTTCTTTCAATAAACTTGGAAAAATATTGGTCATATAAGATAGCTCTGGTAGCCCCAACTATTGTTCTTTTTTTCTTCTTCGCTACCCCATTCTTCTATGGATTATATGGAGTTGTCCATTCCCTTTTGATGTCTTCCTTCACGAAATTTTTTTGAAGTCTTTATCATTATATTCTCCACCATTGTTTGAGTGAAGCACCTTTATCTTCTTCCTTGACCAAATATCCATGAGAGCCTTAAAATATCTGAAATGATCGAAGACCTCATCTTTGGTCTTCAAGAAGTAGATACAGGTTTTCTTGGAATGATCATCAATAAAGGTGACAAAGTATTTGGCACCACTAAGAGCTATAGTGGATATTGGGCCAAAAATGTCTAAATGTATAAGTCTCAACACGCCATCTGCTCTCTTGTCACTTCTTGGGAATGTTTCCTTATCATAACTCCCATGTACTTATCCCATGCACACATCATCATGTTCCGTGCTAAGTTAAGGAACCCCTATTACTGTTTCCCTAAGCATACTGAGTGATCCATGGTGTAGATGCCCCATTCTTCTATGCCATAACTCATTCAATTCTTTCCCACTCCTAAGGTCACTACGTCTTAGTGCCATTAGAGAGTCGAGCTGCAACCTCTAGAATTTGTTTCTTTCAACTCCAATTTGTCTTACCCTCTTCCAAATTAAGTGTTTGACAAGGGCTTTATTCCCTACAAATTGGATATCATATCCATTATCCTGTAACTAGGATACTAAAATTAGGTTCATACCCAATCTTGGCACATGCAATAGATCTATAGCATTTTTTCTTACTCCTGACTCCCTCTGAAAATCGATGGTACCTCTCCTTATTGGAGTACACTTTGTTCTATTTCCTATTATAATATATAAGTCTAAATCCTCCTCCTTGTAGCTAGAGAAATACTGTCGAACCCATGTCATAAGAGTTGATGCTCCATTGTATATATATCATACACCTTGTGAATTTGATCTTGATAAGTAAGCAAATTCATCCTACAACCTAGAAGACAAATAGGAAGTCTCCTGAATGTCAATTATGTCCATGGTCATGCTGAAGAATTTATAATTTGTTATTCCTCTTTCTAACCGACATTGATTTTGAAACTCCAAACTATTGTAAAACCCTCTACGCCTAACCATGGAATCTACTTAGTGAAAAATCTGAGGTATTGATACTCCCTTTGGCTATTGGAATAACTCTCTTGCAAAATTCAACTTTTCTGCAACTTTGAAACTGATAACTGAATTCCTACCCCAGAAACGTGGCCTTTTGGTCAAGGAACTTCACTACTCTAGAAAATTTTGGCCCGTTGCTTCCCTTTTACAGTCAAATTATCTCTTCCACTGCCAAGCTTCTATGGTGATCACTTATACTCCGATACCATGTGAAAAATTCATCTCTTACAGTAACTAGAAATTATTCTACTAACTGTAAATTTAATTATTCATTTTATTTTCTACAACAAGAAAAGAATAAAATCACAACTATAATTTTCACCATATAAAATACCGTGGAAAATAAAATATTGGAAACTGAGAAATACTAGCACACACTTAAGAATTTTGACACATTTATTTTTGGAAAATTGTCCCTGAAAAAACCCAATGTGGGAAAACTGATGCAGCAAGTGAGGGTTTTATTATTATTCCTTAGCAACAACTTTGAGTACACTAATTTAGATGCTCTACTAGAAATCTAATCTAAGCAAAATACTGGAAAAAATATTGTCAGAAGTTTTCTCACCCCAAAGCTAATTTTCTCACCTCAAAATCTAGAATCATCCAATTCCAAGTAGTTTATGTGGAGAAATTAATTTTTGAAGATAATGAGTGGGTTTGGTCAAGGTTGGCTAGGAATTTAGAGACCTTGTGACAATTTGTCAAGGTTTTAATGGGGCCCCCATACTTGATATAAATATAAGGCGAGTGATACTCATTTGTGTTGACGATGCTGGACTCGCCAAAATTTAGGGGATCACCTTGGTATGAAGTCCCAACTACACCTCACACTGTTTGGTGTGTGATTCCCATGTAGTATGATGGCCTGGTTGCCATTATCTTAAATATTTGCCTCAACTCTTGATTGCCAGCACAGGAGCGTGGTCTGCATTGTCTTTGAGAAGTGAGGTTCATGTGCCTGGTGATTGTAAGTGTCACTTGTGTCAATGGTTCTTTCACCGTAGAGGGAGAGGGTTTGAGTGAGTCCCAAGTCAGTTGAGAGAAGTCCCAACTCTACTAGGAACACACAACACACAAGGGAAGATAGCATGTATAACACCCAGAGGATTAGTCTGCATGAGTGCATGGTTGTTATACCAATTTTTATGTGAAAGGTCTTTCTGATGTCCAGGAGAGTGGTCAACATAGGTGAGACAACATTAATAGCATATACAACACATTTTCATTAACATATATGTGTTACAACTAGTGAATTAGTTCGAGTGTTAAATACAGGTTAAAGAAACATGCATTACAAGTGTTCAAGATTAGTCTTACAATAGTTACAATACATGTGTGAAAATGTGTTGGCCTATTAGTAGGCTTCTAAATTAAGGGAAATTTCCAAGACACATTGGTACACCATACATCACTAACCTCGTGTGAGGGTCATTGGAGCCACTAATTACTCCTCAAAGAAAATATTACAGACTCTTAAGGCTATGTGGGAGGAGCTGAGGTGAAAATTCCTTTGCATGTACAAATGAGGGGGTATTTATAGCCAAGGGTGAAACTGATCCTTGTGGCTATTTGACTGCCCTCATGACTGTTTGACTTCCATGAATTTTTTACTTTACATGAATCTTCATCCAACAAGTGGGTCTCTTGGACTTCCACATTATATTACATTGATTGACAGTATGGCCCACAGTAGAGATGTGGACGACATGACTCATTGCATGACTCGAAAAGACAGTGTTGGTACATTCATGCTACTGTTGGTGTGCATTTCGTGATGAACTATTGTTGGGTGATGGATCTCCTCATGGTGTGTCACAGCTTCACATCCTCATGGCAAGGTGCGCAGAGTCATTGATGGTCATTGGTTCGCTTGATGTTGCATTCACACATTTCTCCTTGCTTGTATGTTGGTAATATTGACAGGTTTATCCATTCGTGAAAGGTGAATGTTTGTCCATCCATCTGTTTGTCAACACATCTTACATGTTTTCTCATATGTCTGTCATAAACACATATTCGCATGATCATCCATTCGCGAGCACATCTCTTTACATGCATCATCTATTCGTCCATTGGTGAACCTATCCTTCTACATTTGCTCCCTTTGTTCATCCCATCTGCCATGCACCATGTTTGTTTATGTAACTGTATCTACAGTCACTCATGATGAGACAACATCAAATCCAAAAACCTCTTAGTCTACCATGATGTATAATCATTTTGGATGCAAGTAACTGGGAGAGGAGACAGGGTTGCGAGATGGGACGGAGGCTCCAAGCACTGCTGATGAAAACTGCATAGGAGGCAATAGGTGATGGAGATGGGAAATCTGAATCGACAGTGACTGTCTGTGGGGTCTTGCTCAGTTGGAGGACAAAACTCCGTAGTTTTTGGGAGGAACAGTCCGGGCAACAGGAAGGCTAGGCAGGCATAATCTGTGCAGTTTTAGAAACGAATAGGCAATGGGAGCTTGGGAGCAAAAACAACAAAATTCCTGAGGGGAACTCACAATGAGATGTTGGATCACTGGTAGCAAAACCTTGGCAATTCTTGATGGGCACTGGAAATCAGCAGCCGAGAGCTTGGCAACAAAAATTGCGCAATTCCTCGACGGAACTAGTAGTTAGCTGCTAGAGCTTGGCAGCAAAAACTGCGCAATTCTTGAGGGGAACTGTCAGTCGGCTGCCGGGAGCTACTACCAGGAAAATTTGTGCTGATAATGGGAAGTTGTCCTACTAGTCACCTCTACGTAGTTTCTAAGTTGAGTGGACTACTGGGAAGTGGAGGACTTGCTCATGAAAAATGTGCAATTTTCGAGGTGAGCAGTTGGTCAACTGTCGGGAGGGCTGGCTAGAAAAACTATGCAATTTTCTGAGGGAGACATGGAATGACACTAGGTGTCTATCCATCATGTCTACGTAATTTTCTCAGTTAGCAGAGCGGGTAAGGTTTCCATCCCCTACACAATTTTTTAGGGGAGTCAGTCCCGGGGTGGTTGCTGGGCTAAACTCTCTAGTTGACCAGCATGAAGGTTCATTGATTTGCTTGCAGACAGTGCAACTTGAAAAGGCTTGTTAGGTGCTTTTGCATGTTCTGGGTGACAGTTGATCAAGTTGATGGCTGGGTGATGGTCCGGCTATCAGAGGGGAACATGATCGTCAGAACCTCAACAAAGTGACTAAGTTTATGAATGAGCAAAATATGCATACGTGATATTGCAAATACACACTTATATGACTAGACGTTGAGATGACCCAAAAGCATCTAGACACACATGCTTAACATGACTGATCGATGGTGTAAGCGACAAGCACAACACTTGTGATTGATCATTGGTCAATCATGACAACATTTGTGTGACAGTGCATGTGAATCTGTGTGTGAGTGCGACCGAAGTTTTACATAGCGAACACATCAAGTACACACGAAGTGAAGACCTTGAGTACAACTTGAACATGGTCGCAAGCATGACATTGACATCAACATGCAAAAAAATTGGGTGAAATGGTCAAGCAAGGTGGGTGCAAAGACTCACACGAGCTCACGAAGTGAACCCGAGTGTGCATAGCCATCAAGTGAAATTCTTGAGGGAGACTCCGAAATTAGGTGCAAGCCAAAATTTTGGAGGGTGGTTGTAGCCGCTACAACACTTGGAGGCACACTGGTAGAACTCCATCTTCTCTGTTTTGGTTCATTGATATCATAGGGCATTGGTCTTTTGGGGATTATTGAATTGTTTTGTGGGTTACTTCAGCTTCCTCACTTATACCATGGACATACTTGGTTCACCTTTTGCCAACTCAGTCAAACACAATCAAAAGTTCAACTTGATTAGAGTGTTTTGAATTCAGGAAGGGTATTTTAGCTCGCAAGTTGAAGATTTTCAGAGTATAATTTTTCATCTTTGTTTTTGCTCCGCTGCTAGCAAGCCTGGATAGTACCCCGGAGGATTCACATAGGAAAACACACATTTCTCAACTACCAGTGTGCTTGGTTAGTACCCCGGTGGAGTTGCATGCTTCACCTCTCTACGTAAGAATCATTTTTCATATTTCACCTTTGTATTTTTTTTGAAGAGGATTGTGCATAGGCACTTATTTATTTTTGGGGTGGAAGAGGGATCCCAACTTATTGAGAGTAGAAGAGGTTATTCCTTCACAGAAGCATGTAAGACCTTTGACATAGGGTTGCTCATTTAGATTTCCCCTCTCCGTTTCTACTAGTTATATGAGCTTGAAAAAACAGAGAAGAAGGCTGAGTATAGGCATGGGGCTTCCCAGTGTGGACATAGGTTCATGGTTGGACCAAAACTTCCCTTGCAGATGGCTCGTATTTTCCATCAAGACTTTATCGACTAAAGGTTATAACTAAGCATAGAGAAGATGGATACAAGACTAGCCAAGTGCTACAGTGTCACAAGTTTCTTCAAATCTCAGCCACATACTCTATTCAAAAGCTAGAACGTAGTAGTTGGTAGCACTTATTTCCGAAAACAAAAAGAGTAAGGTAACAAGAAAACAAAACAAATGTAAAATAAAATAGCAAGAAGAATAGACCAAATAAAAACAAAGATGGTAAGTAAGGCAAACAAAATGAAAACAACAAGTAGTAAGAAGACTATGTACATGGCATAGGGCATGGCCTGCCCTACTGGAAGTGATGCTCGAGATCTTGGTCGTTGGCAAGAAGGTTGTCAACCATCCTGTCAAATGATTGCAGATGGTATGTTTGTGGGCCAAGCTTCTCATGGACCAGTATAATACTATCAGGTTCTGCTATCGGAACCTAGTGGCATCCTGAAAGACCTTTAGGTGTAAAGGGCACGACTGCTTCCAATACTGCATGCAACATAGGCTCTGATAATGGAACGGGGTAGTTGTTTTTATTTTGGGAATAGTTCAAGTTTTTGAAATCAATGCACAAGTGGATTTCCCCAGATTTCTTACGTATAGAACATAAATTAGAAACCCATGTATGGTGACGAACTTTGTAAGTAATCCAAACATTCAACAATTTAGCCAATTCCTTATGTATAAGAGGTTCAAGCAACATATGTGTTTTACCCATCTTTTGCTACAATGGTCTGGCTCCTCCTTTACTTGGAATCCTATGTTGGATCTGTTAGGGTCAGTCTTTCTAGCCTTCCTCCAGTGATCAAATATGCTCTTACAAAGTGGTCTCAGAGTGTCAAGGTCAAATTTTGTCATTTCAGTGAATCTTCAAGCAAAATTTGGTCACTAGGCATTAGGTCTAGGGTTTGCTTTCACTCCTTCTAAAAGTTGTCCAAATGTCGGTCTATGTCACTATTCAGCTGAGTCTATCATCACTCATTGGGTTGTCATTATCATCTCAGTGTCTAATGAGTCATTTTACACTTTGTTCATGCTTCAGTTGCACCTAGGCAAGGTCATTTCCCTCTCCTAGGGTTTTGAAGGCAATCTCTCTTGGATGGTCAAATCATCGGAAAAACTTGTATCCTTATGTTCATACACCTTCCCCTATCCTTAAAGTACCTTATCAAACACTTCCCATCCCTTAGATCCGCCAAATTCCTCATTTTTGCACAAACCCTAGTTTCTAGCTACAACCTGGCAATTTGCTAGGTTTGGCCTATGTTTCGCCCTTTTGGACCCCTTCCCCTCACTCAATCTCTGAGATTTCACTTTCCCTTGCTTCCTAACATCCCTCCCTACTTCCAAAAATTTCCCCAAGAATTTAGAAGCCCCCTATCCCCTTCATTTCGCTCCATTTCGACAAAATTCCTTGTTTCACACATCGGGACAAGTCGCACTAAAATGATGTTTCAGAGCAATAGAAGATGAATTTTGGAAAACTGAGAGATGTTTTTGTCCACAACATGCCAAAGAAGAAACACCTCTTTCACTTTTTGCACAGGTGTCATGGTTTTAGAGAAATGTCAAAATTACAACCGCCGGATCCAAGGAGGTTGGCCAAGGCACTAAAACGACAGAAAAGGCCCGATCCACTCCAAATTTTGGCCAAAGCCTCTTTGACTGACCAAGGCACTAAATAGCCTAGACACAGCACAAATCCCAAGAAATTTTGAGCATTTTGGGTAAATTTTGATTTTTTCAGGCAATTTACAGGTTTTCTCCATTAACGGGTCTCACCCCCCGCGCGACCCTACATCATGGCAACTCCATTTTGCAAAAACTCAGTATTTCCAGATTTTTCATGAGAAGTTACATATGCTCATCAATGGACTTGAGATTTTATGAAGTTTTGGGCCTCCAGAAAGTCAAAAAACAAGCAAAAATTGACTTTCTGCCACATTTTTGAGTTGCAGAAAGAAGTCTTGGGAGATTGCAATTTTGGAGGGGTAAATAACCACCAAATTCAGAAATTCTAGTTGGGTTGGAAAGTAGACTCATAGACCTTTCCAACAAGCCTAATCTTGCCCAATTTGGACACACGAAAGTGCCCCAAACGTGGCTCCAAAGGCGTGTGACCTGTCAGGCAGGGGCGCGTGACCCGTCAGGCAGATTTTTCCAAAATGCACTGTACAGCTCAGAAAAACGCAGTTTGACCTAGTTTGACTTTTTGGGGTGAATTATGATTCTCTTTGATGTAATTATTGTACTTTTAAGACACTTTTACTCTTATGTAACACTTCTAGAAGATTCATTCATGAAAAGGGTAAATATTAAATGAATGAATTGGTTTCCTAGCTTATAGAGGCAAGTTGTTTTGACTGCCTAGTTTGTAGTGCTTAGTTTAGAAGTGGTTGAAACAGCTCCTAGGATAGTGAGCTCGACACATGGCGGTAGGGAAAGAGGTTATATGATCTATATTATGTACTTTCTTGCTCATTTTCATGGTTGGACTGTTGAGGGAGAAACTATCATTGTATTATTCACTGTATCTCTGCAATTTTTGGCTAAGGAAGACCAGGGTTTTGCAGTCCTTTTTGGGATTCTTGTGGTTACATGTATTGATGGTGTATTTCTCTATGTACTTGTAAGTGTGTTATGTGAATCATTTCCTTTCTTTTCCTTCTGCACATTAAACAAATGAAGTGTTAAAGTAGAATTCATGATTGTCATGCTCTGCTTTTAAGTTTGTTTAATTTCAATGTTTTCTACTGTTTAAGGAGAATTCAAAGTTATTGTTTGCTCTCCTTAGCTCCTCACCTGTATTTCTCATCCATTCACCTCAATCTAAGGCATCAATACTGTATCCTATCTCGCCCCAAAGAACCCCCTGCAGAAACTGTGTCCTATCCCCGCACCCAAAATTGCCTCTCCTCAATGTGCCACCAAAAACCCTAAAAACCCCAAATCAACCTTTTTGATCAGTTTACTAGCCTAAAATCAGTTTTACCCTATTGGTCATCTCATCCATTGAAGATCTCACCGAGATAGACCGGAGAGAGCCCTCTCCTGCCCCGTAGGGCTAGCTACTAGGCGAAGTGGTTTGATGTTGCCTTGAGGTTTACCTTTCTCAGCCTGAGGTGAAATTTCAAGCGCCAACATACTGGCGACCATACTGGGGAGAACAAACTAATCATTTGCTCATTGATGTGTTATTTCATAAGTCTTAGATGGAGCCTAAAGATACGCCAGGTAGCCTTCGAAAACGCTCTTGTTTTACATCAGCGTTAGTAGATAAATGCTGCTTCAGTCAATCTCCGTGAGCTTGTGAATACAGCACTTCATTTGCATTTTACCCCAGTACATATATCAAGTTCAGATCTGATTGTTGATAGTGGACAACGATCAGACACTGACAAGGTTGAAATCATTCACTGGCGACTCCTTCACTGAAAACTCCAGAGATCAATGCTTCATGGTGACTTCACTGCAGAGAGATCAGTAGCTTTGAGCTTTTCAAGATGGATCGGATCGCAAGAAGATACACTCCCCTGAGCCGAGATCACATTCCAGGTTTTCCGAATAAAATTCCGAAGGTAGATTGGTCAAGGAATTTGCCTACATTTAAAGATGATGGTAAGAAGGATGCTGCTCTACATCTGGTTAGATTTCACATGCATATTTGCAAGTTGAAGGTGGATTTTCCTGAAGATTGCTTGATGAAGATATTCTTGGCCACTCTGGAAGGTAAAGCCCAATCATGGTATGAAAGTTTGCCGCCTGCTTGTATTTACTGTTTAAAGGATTTTCATGCTATGTTCATTGAACGATATAAGGACTCTTATCCATCATTAAATTTAGTTCAAGACTATTGCCAGCATGCATATATTTTTATTGAAAGCCTTGAGAAGTTTTATGAAGATGATAATTTTATGGATGTTGAGATCATGGAGGCTCTGTATGAGAATCCATTTCAGCAGCACATAGAAATCTTAGAGGATACTTGTCAAGATCAGCAGGCTGAAGATTTCCATATGGCTGAAAATGAGGAAAGAGCAAATGTTGTTTCAGATCTGTCCATAGAAGAAGACAGCATGCAGGTCACGCCGGAAAGTAATGTTCCAATCTCAGAAAGTGATGATGATAAATCAGATCGGGAGATAAATTGTGATGAGGCAAAACATGTTGTTCCGGATCTCATAAAAGAGAGTTGCATTGTCGCGGCTGCCTCAAATGAAGAAAATGGAGTAGCAGACCTAAATGCTCTCATCTCACCAACACTAGATTTTCATGAGGAGGTAGTTCATTGCCTCTGTGAAAAACAAGACAAGATCTTCGTTCAAGTAAGTGAAAAGGTTTCTCTGGATGAATCTATGGTAGCTGATAGAAATGTTAGTGTTGGGTTTCATGAAACATCTGAAATTGCTTTTCTCATGTTTGATGAATGTAATGAGAATCTGGCTGTTATATCACATGAGGATAACCTACCATATATTCAAACTACAAAAGATCAAACCATTCAGGATTCCATTTCAGATTCTTCCTCATATGTCTCATGTTTTGAAATGTTATTTCAAGAGGAGATCTGCTCACCTACTTGTTCAGAATTTTTTGAAGCTTATGAGCATACTTTTACCGAAGCACATGATGAAGGCAGATCAGAATTTGAAGCAAAAGACACCTTGATCTTTCAGCAGGAGGTGGCAGTGGCAAAACTTCATGTTTTTCAAGATCCTCTAGCAAGTTTGTTGTAGCCAGCAGTGATAGTGTTTATTGCAGTGTTCAGTGATGAAGGAGATCATGGTCAGCTATGTTTTTGGATGCTCAGTTATAGGTTTGTACTGTTGATCAGAAGATCTAATAAGGAGAATCAATCAAGAAGGCATCTGCTTGATTGGTTGCATTGGAATTTTGATATAGTATGATGGTATATTGTCTTGTAAGAAACACAGGTGGTTGTCATCATGATTTCAAATCTTGATGGACTGCTGCCCTTCAAAAAGCTTTGTAAGTTCTTGTTTTAGTTAAGTCAGTCATGAGTCATTTGTGTTTGGTCTGTTGAGTGAGTTTTTCAAGTTATTTCAGTTTGCTATCGAGTCGGTTTGAGTCAAGTTCCAGTTAAGTTTCAATCATTTTTCAGTCAAGTTTTCATTCAATAAATGAGTCAAAGTCTTGTGTCATTTGCCGAAATAATGACTCCATCGCCCAATGGTTGCAAGCACTGGTCTGCTCTCCCAGAGGTCTGAGGTTCTTGGCACCTCCAAGGAGCTACCATCCCCATTGGAGCCAATGTTAGGGTCAGTCTTTCCAGCCTTCCTCCAGTGATCAAATATGCTCTTACAAAGTGGTCTCAGAGTGTCAAGGTCAAATTTTGTCATTTCAGTGAATCTTCAAGCAAAATTTGGTCACTAGGCATTAGGTCTAGGGTTTGCTTTCACTCCTTCTAAAAGTTGTCCAAATGTCGGTCTATGTCACTATTCAGCTGAGTCTATCATCACTCATTGGGTTGTCATTATCATCTCAGTGTCTAATGAGTCATTTTACACCTTGTTCATGCTTCAGTTGCACCTAGGCAAGGTCATTTCCCTCTCCTAGGGTTTTGAAGGCAATCTCTCTTGGATGGTCAAATCATCGGAAAAACTTGTATCCTGATGTTCATACACCTTCCCCTATCCTTAAAGTACCTTATCAAACACTTCCCATCCCTTAGATCCGCCAAATTCCTCATTTTTGCACAAACCCTAGTTTCTAGCTACAACCTGGCAATTTGCTAGGTTTGGCCTATGTTTCGCCCTTTTGGACCCCTTCCCCTCACTCAATCTCTGAGATTTCACTTTCCCCTGCTTCCTAACATCCCCCCCTACTTCCAAAAATTTCCCCAAGAATTTAGAAGCCCCCTATCCCCTTCATTTCGCTCCATTTCGACAAAATTCCTTGTTTCACACATCGGGACAAGTCGCACTCAAATGATGTTTCAGAGAAATAGAAGATGAATTTTGGAAAATTGAGAGAGGTTTTTGTCCATAACATGCCAAAGAAGAAAAACATCTTTCACTTTTTGCACAGGTGTCATGGTTTTAGAGAAATGTCAAAATTACAACCGCCAGATCCAAGGAGGTTGGCCAAGGCACTAAAACGACGGAAAAGGCCCGATCCACTCCAAATTTTGGCCAAAGCCTCTTTGAATGACCAAGGAACTAAATAGCCTAGCTACAGCACAAATCCCAAGAAATTTTGAGCATTTTGGGTAAATTTTGGTTTTTTCAGGCAATTTACAGGTTTTCTCCATTAACGGGTCTCACCCCCCGCGCGACCCTACATCATGGCAACTCCATTTTGCAAAAACTCAGCATTTCCAGATTTTTCATGAGAAGTTACATATGCTCATCAATGGACTTGAGATTTTATGAAGTTTTGGGCCTCCAGAAAGTCAAAAAACAAGCAAAAATTAACTTTCTGCCACATTTTTGAGTTGCAGAAAGCAGTCTTGGGAGATTGCAAGTTTGGAGGGGCAAATGACCACCAAATTCAGAAATTCCAGTTGGGTTGGAAAGTAGACTCACAGACCTTTCCAACAAGCCTACTCTTGCCCAATTTTGACACCTGAAAGTGCCCCAAAAGTGGCTCCAAAGGCGCGCGACCCGTCAGGCAGGGGCGCGCGACCCGTCAGACAGATTTTTCCAAAATGCACTGTACAGCTCAGAAAAACGCAGTTTGACCCAGTTTGACTTTTTGGGGTGAATTATGATTCTCTTTGATGTAATTATTGTACTTTTAAGACACTTTTACTCTTATGTAACACTTCTAGAAGATTCATTCATGAAAAGGGTAAATATTAAATGAATGAATTGGTTTCCTAGCTTATAGAGGCAAGTTGTTTTGACTGCCTAGTTTGTAGTGCTTAGTTTAGAAGTGGTTGAAACAGCTCCTAGGATAGTGAGCTCGACCCATGGAGGTAGGGAAAGAGGTTAGATGATCTATATTATTTACTTTCTTGCTCATTTTCATGGTTGGACTCTTGAGGGAGAAACTATCATTGTATTATTCACTGTATCTCTGCAAATTTTGGCTAAGGAAGACCAGGGTTTTGCAGTCCTTTTTGGGATTCTTGTGGTTACATGTATTGATGGTGTGTTTCTCTATGTACTTGTAAGTGTGTTATGTGAATCATTTCCTTTCTTTTCCTTCTGCACATTAAACAAATGAAGTGTTAAAGTAGAATTCATGATTGTCATGCTCTGCTTTTAAGTTTTTTTAATTTCAATGTTTTCTACTGTTTAAGGAGAATTCAAAGTTATTGTTTTCTCTCCTTAGCTCCTCACCTGTCTTTCTCATCCATTCACCTCAATCTAAGGCATCAATACTGTATCCTATCTCGCCCCAAAGAACCCCCTGCAGAAACTGTGTCCTATCCCCACACCCAAAATTGCCTCTCCTCAATGTGCCACCAAAAACCCTAAAAACCCCAAATCAACCTTTTTGATCAGTTTACTAGCCTAAAATCAGTGTTACCCTATTGGTCATCTCATCCATTGAAGATCTCACCGAGATAGACCGGAGAGAGCCCTCTCCCGCCCTGTAGGGCTAGCTACGAGGCGAAGTGGTTTGATGTTGCCTTGAGGTTTACCTTTCTCAGCCTGAGGTGAAATTTCAAGCGCCAACAGGATCATTCACATGTCGTATGGACTGAGGTCATCAGATACCCACGGGGACACATCCCAGTACTCTTTGATCAAGCAGTCAAAGGCTTGTCACTGCTGTAGTTTGTACTGAGACTAGCAATATTTGGATAGTAATTGGTTCCCAGGTTGCTCTATTCATTCATAGTGGTGGACCTATGGGTTCTGCTATATTTTGGCCATTAACAATGGTTCTGCAAGTCATGGAGCTTGTTGAGAGAAACCACACCCTTGGGGATGGGGTTGCCTTTCTTTCCATCAGCTACGATTTTCAGGGGCTTCTTGTGCTCATCTTCATTAGTTGTTGTGTCCTTGAAAACATCAGTCTTTTTCATGGAGTGTAGTATCTGTCGACCATCAACAAAAACACATAGCTTTGTTATGTTATTAGAGACAGAAGGCTTATATAAAACTTCAACAATACATATATCCCTAAGTAGTGACATACCAGCAGCTGCGTTTGCCAAGGCATTGGTAGCTGCAATACGTGTTCTTAGCAGAACAGTGATATTGAATGATTGGAAGTTAGAGATCAGTCACCATACCTCTAGCTGGTAACTTTTGAGATGAGGTAACAAACAATGAATGGTGTTACGTACCTGTCATACTATTGTTTCTGAATCACCTACCACTTTGAGTGCAACCACATTGAGGCTAATGGATTTTTGTAAGCCCAACATGAGTGCTTCATTTTTTGTGCACTCAAACTCCAAGCGGATTGAAATCATGTGTTTTCTATTGTTTGGATCGACCAAGATGCATTCGGCCCCTAAGCCATCATGTGTCTTTGAGCTATCAAAATACATTGTCCATAACTCATCTGTACACATACCGTTTGACACACTTGTACTGTTGCTACTACTAATAATGTTACAATGTGCTATACATGTTTCATTTCCATCAGTTGGGCAAGTAAGGAGACCCAACTATGTGTTTGGTGGGGTTGGAGCTGGCCATGTAGGATAACACCCCAATGTTGTTTCCAGGAGGCAGATGCCAAACATGAGTTTTGCCAAGGCCAACAGTTCATTCTCACCATTAAAGTGACATTGTGCTTCATATACCTCTCGGATAACACTCGGATTTGGTTTCATTTTCCCTTGTATAGGAGCCACATGTACGACAAGTCTATAGCAAAATATCCATCCAGCTTGCTGGACCAGTCTCTGCTGAGTAGTAGACCGTATGCTTTTGGTATGTCCAAAACAACTATGTTGACGCATTGGTGGACTCAACTACAATGAGATAGATATATGATCACATCTTAGAGTTCATCAACAGCTGGTACTGATGTTCAATCAAGTTGGATGATTTGCCCGGATGTCTTGCTCCATTGTGCATTGATCCTTTTAGCAATGGAGACTGGCATGACGTTGGATGCCATGCCAGGATCAACCAAGTAGTTGTGGACACTTAGTTAAAAATTTCAAATGATAACAGGAATGGAGGGCAACCTCATTTTTCTTCTTCGATCCGGATTGTGTTAAGCGCAGTGGAAAGTGATCCAGGAGGTGTGGTTGCTCCCTTGTTGGTAGAGGTTGTGACATTCATTGTTGTTTGTCCCAATGTGCACAAAAAGATGTCTCAATGACTCTAGATCTTAGCTAACCCAAACAAACTATTGTTCACTTGAGTTTTCTTCATGTCGTCTACAATGTTGTAGTCAAGAGGTGGTAGGCTCACTGAGGTGTTCAGGGTAGGACTGATGTTCATGTTGTCCAGCAAAGTGTTCTAAAATTCGTTGCTTATGGATGTATTCTTCTCTGTCGTTGTCTTGCGAGACTTGTTTGGTGTTTTTTGCTTTGAAGCGGCTGGTTGATCAACCTTCTTCATCAACAATCTCATATTTTCTTGTACTTCCCCCAAGTGTAAGGAGAGCCCCTTTACTCCTAAGATTGTAATGGTCATTTTGTCTTAGGGGTTGCTTCTTGGTGTTTGTCTTCAGCATTTCTTGTGAGCATTGATATGTTTTCACCACATGCCTAGAACTTGATGCTTCAATAGGTGCAATACCTTCATCATTATCTCTGTCATCCAGCTGCTCTGCATACTGCTCTTTGCATCAAATGTATGACTGTATACTGTGGTTGTGACTCACCTCCAGTCTAAACATAAGTTCTTGGGGTGATGTTCTTCATGGAATGAATAGAACTCGGGATCTGTGCCCTATTTGACATTGAACACAGAGCTCTATGCAGTTTTTTTGAGCAAACCAGTTGTTTCCTGATGAGTTTCTTCCCTGTCTCTGTCCAAGTGGATGGTTTCTTATAGATCTGTCTATTTTCCATTGTTTGAGCTTGGACACTTCCATTGTCAGGTTCTTGACAAGGCCAGTGAGGGTTTCAATATCATGTGCTTCCTTGTCTCTACCCTTGCTCGCCATCGCTTGGGACTTCCTGCTCACATCTTTGGAGTCCTTCGTTGGTTCATCATCCTTGATGACTCCAATCCTGCAGAAGTATTTCTCTATAAAAATAGCCTCTTTGCAATTTTCCAAAAGTGTGGGCTTCACAACTCCCTTGAGGAACTGCGCAATGTTGGTCAGTAGTGCAGACGTGTAGTAATCAACAATGATGGAGTCATGAGGTTTGGTTTCCACTGCAAATTTTTTAATCTGTGTGTAAACCTCTGGTTGAAGTCTTTTACCTTTTCTTTCCCCTCCATCTTCATGCTTCCCAATCCTTTGAGTAACATGGCTGGGGTCTTGTCATCAGCAAATGTTTCAAGGAACATGCATTTGAATGCACCCCAGTTCTATATGGAGTTTGGTGGAAGGTGTGATACCATGCAGTTGCGCAATTATCCAAGGTACATGGAAATAATCTACAAGCTATGTCGGCATGCCATACCTCAAGGGTCTACAGCTGTAGGTAGAAGTTGTTCAAATGGTCTTCTGCCTTCATCATATTTTCAAGGTTGAACTTGATGTTCATTCTCTCCACTCACTTCGGCATCTTATGGAAAATAGTAGGGAGAACCAATGGTCCTTGAGTCATGCATTGCAAATCTGGGTCAGCCATCTCTTCTTCTTCTTCATCCTCCTCCTCTCTTTCAGAGTCTAGCGGTTCTGGCTTTGAGTCTATTGGTTCATCTCTACCTTTGCCTCCTCCGCTTCCTTCCCCTCTGCCTCCTATACCGGAGTCTAATCCCAAGATCACCAGAGTGTCTCATTCCCCTTGTTGGAAGGCCAGAGTTTCCTCTCCATCTTCAATAGCTTCTACCAGACCTTGAAGTGTGGCAAGGACTGATTTTTCCACTAATGATACAACAACCCTTGTAGGAGTGGCTTTGGGCTTCCTTGATGCATATGGAAGAGGTTGTATGCTTGGGATCAGTCTGACTACTTTCGTGAAATGGCGAGTGATGGGATGGACGAAGTGAAGGTGGTGATATGGAATTTCGTGGTCAGTCCTAGGAGGTGAGAAGTAACCAATTGTAGAGTCACGCATAGGTGAGAGGGAGTGTGATTTACTACCTTGACCAGATGGTTGATGAGTGAGTGTGAGAGTACATTCAGCCATATACAACTGGCTTCCCTCCTTCTAGCGCCAAAAATGTTGATGATGCTGGACCCACTAACATTGAAGGGATCACCCCGGTATGGAGTCCCAACTAGACCTCACACCAATTGGTGTGGGAGTACCATCCAGTACGATGGTCCAGTTGCCATTATCTTAAATATTTTCCTCAACTCTTGCTTGTTAGAATAGGAGAGTGGTCTGCTTTTTCTTTCGAGAAGTGAGGTTCGTGTGCCTAGTGATTGTAAGTGTCAATTGTGTCAATGGTTCTTTCACCATAGAGGGAGACGGTGGGAGTGAGTGCCAAGTCAGTTGGGAGAAGTCCCAACTCTACTAGGAACACACAATACAGCCAAGACATGCACAACTTTTGACGGAACAATCCACATAGATGCGGTAGTCACAACAGAAAAGGGAAGATAACACGTATAACACCTAGTGGATTAGTTTGCGTGAGTGCACGGTTGTTATAGAAAGTTTTATGTGAAAGGTATGTATGATGTCTAGGGGAGCAGTCAACACGGGTGAGACAACGTTAACAACATATAGAACACATTTTCATTTACATATATGTATTACAACAAGTGAATTAGTTCAAGTGTTAAATGCAGGTGTTCAATATTAGTCTTACAACAGTTACATTACATGTGTGAAAACGTGTTGGCCTGTTAGCAAGCTTCTAAATTAAGTGAAAGTTCCAAGACACATCGTTACACCATACATCACTATCCCTATGTGAGGCGCATTGGAGCTACTACTTACTCCTCAAAGAAAATATTATAGACTCTCAAGGCTATGTGGGAGGATATGAGGTGAAAAGTCCTTTGCATGTACAAATGAGGGGGTATTTATAGCCAAGGGTGAAACTGACCCTTGTGGCTATTCGACTACCCTCATGACTGGTTGACTTCCATGAATTTTCAACTTTACACGACTCTTCGTACAACAAGTGGATCTCTTGGAATTCCACATTACATTACATTAATTGACACTGGTATGACCCATAGTGGAGATGTCGATGACATGACTTGACATGACAGTGATGGTACATTCATGCTGCTACTAGTGTGCATATCGAGCTGCAGTGCTGCTGGATGATGGATGTCCTCATGGTGTGTCACAACTTCACCTCCACGTCACAAGGTGCGCGAATTCTTTGATGGTCATTGGTTTGCTTGATGTTGCATTCACACATTTCTCCTTTCTTGTATGTTGGTAAGATTGAAAGGTTCATCCATTTGCGAAAGGTGCATGTTCATCTGTCCATCCATTTGTGAACACATCTTGCATGTTTTATCATATTTCCATCCACGAACACATATTTTCATGATCATCCATTCGCAAGCACATCTCTTTGCATGCATTGTCTATTCATCTATTGGTGAACCTGTCCTTCTACATGTGCTCCCTTTGTTCATCCCATCCATCGTCGCACCATGTTTGTTTTTGTACTGGTATCTGCAATCACTCATGATGAGATGACATCAAATCCAAAAACCTCCTAGTCTACCATGATGCATGATCATTTTGGTTGCAGGTGACTAGAACAGGAGACAGGGTTGCAAGCTGGGATGGAGGCTCTGCGCACTGCTGATGAGAACTGTGCATGAGTCACTGGGTGATGGAGATGGGAAATCCAGATCGACAGTGACTTTCCATGGGGTCTGGCTCATCTGGAGGACAAAACTATGCAGTTTTTGGGAGGAACAGTTCGGGTTGCGAGAAGGCTGGCAGGCATAATCTACGTGATTTTTGGAACGAGCGGTCAGTGGGAGCTTGGCATCCAAAACTATGATATTCCTGAGGGGAACTAGCAATCAACTATTGGGTCACTCACAGAAAAAACTACACAATTACTAAGGGGAACTGGAGATCATATGCCAAGAGCTTGGCAGAAAAAACTATGCAATTCTTGGAGGGAACTGGCAGTTAGCTATTGGAGCTTGGCAGCAAAAACTACGCAATTCCTGAGGGGAACTGTTAGTTGGCTGCCAGGATCTACTGGCGGGAAAAACTATGCTGATTCTGGGAGGATGGCCTACTGGTCACCTCTGCACAGTTTCTGAGCTGAGTGAACTACTAGGTAGCAGAGGAATTTCTCATGAAAACTATGCAATTTTCTGGGTGAGCAGCTGGTTGACTATCCAGAGAGTTGGCTAGAAAAACAGTGCAATTTTCTGAGGGAGATAGGGATTTGCACTAGGTGTCTATCTAACCTGTCTGCGCAATCTTCTTAGTCAGTGAAGTGGGTAAGGTCTGCAGCCTCTAAGCATTTTTTTAGGGGATTCAATCTCAGGGTGGCTGCCAGGTCAAACTCTCTGATTGACCAGCATGAAGGTTGATTGATTTGCTTGTGGATAGTGTATCTCGAAAAGGCTTGCTAGGTGCTTCTGCGTTCTGGGTGATAGTTGATCAAGTCGATGGTGGGGTGATGGTCTGGCTATTAGAGGGGAATCTGGTCGTCAGAACCTCAATAAATTGATTAAGTGTGTGAACAAGTGAAAGATGCATACATGATCTTACAAACACACACTTATATGACTAGATGATGAGACGACTCAATACCATCTAGACACACATGCTCAACATGACTGATCGACAGTGTAAGCAACAAGTGTGACACTTGTGACTGATCGTTGGTTGATTGTGATGATGCTTGCACAACAGTGCTTGTGACTCCATGTGTGAGTGTGACAGAAGTTTTACATAGCAAACACAACAAGTACACACGAAGCAAAAACCTTGAGTACAACATGCAAAAAACTTGAGTACAAAATGCCAAAAACATGAGTGAAATGATCAAGCAAGGTAGGTTCGAATACTCACACAAGCTCATGGAGTGAACCTGAGTGTGCACAACCATCAAATGAAACTCTCGAGAGAGGCTCCGAAATTGGGTGCAGGCTAAAATTTTGGAGGGTGGTTGTAGCCGCTTCAATAATTTGATACATCCATGTGCAACAATTCATTAAGAAATCATATCCCATGGTAGCTGCAACATAAGAAGGTGAGGGCCAACAAGCATAAGGGTTGTTTTGAGATTTGTTATGTGTGTTTGATAAGGCCGAGGTGCAACAAAAGCAAGCTGAGTGAGTTATGGGTAGTTTGGTGCAAGTTTGAGGGTGGTTCTTCCATGTTTCAATAGGTGACATTCCTTGTAGCCCTTATAGAGGCACCATAGGCCTCTCTTAGGCCTATTGGAGGGGTCGTAAGGCCTATTCCCTAGTGCATAAAATAAAGTAACAAGTAGCGTGGGAGGAAACAAGGAAAAGGAGGCAAGCCGAGTTAGAAAAGATGATTGTTGGAGTAGTTAGAGAGGGTTGACATGGAGATACAAGAACCCTTAATTTTATTGACAACCTACATCAATTGCACCAACTCAGAGTACAGGTATGATGATGGTTTTATGTTAAATTGTTTCTAGGGAAGAGGTTCAAGTGTGGACAGATATGGTAACTAGTGGAAGCCAAGTGGTTGGGGAAACTTGGAAGATTAGTAGCCTTAACCTAGGAGCAAATTCTATAGTGATATTTGATAGGGGTATTGGGCATCTCTGGACTATTGGAGGAAAGTGTGTAGATGTCAAAAGTATCCCTTGATTGATAGTCATAAAGGGAGTTTGACTGCTAAAGGTGGGTTAAGTTTTTGGAGGTAGATATGGAACTTTGATGGACTAAAGTGACCACTAGGAGAGGCAATTTGTAGCTCAGGTATTGGAAAATGTTGAGTACAACATGAAAAAAACTTGAGTGAAATGATCAAGCAAGGTGGGTGTGAAGACTAACACAAGCTCACGGAGTGAACCCTAGTGTGCACAACCATCAAGTGAAACTCTCGAGGGAGGCTCCAAAATTGGGTGCAGGGCTAAATTTTGGAGGGTGGTTGTAGCCGCTACAACAATTTGATACATCCATGTGCAACAATTCATTGAGAAATCATACCCTATGGTAGCTGCAACATAAGAAGGTGAGGGACAACAAGCATAAGGGTTGTTTTGAGATTTGTCATGTGTGTTTGATAAGGCCAAGGTGAAACAGAAGCAAGCTGAGTGAGTTCTAGGAAGTTTGGTGCAAGTTTGAGGGTGGTTCTTCCATGTTTTAATAGGTCACATGCCTTGTAGACATTACATAGTCACCATAGGCCTTTCTTAGGCCTGTTTGAGGGGTCGTAAGGCCTATTCCCTAGTGCATATAACAAAGTAACAAGTAGCATGGGAGGCAACAAGGAAAAGGAGGGAAGTCGAGTTAGAAAAGTTGATTGTTGGAGGGGTTAGAGAGGGTTGACATGGAGATACATGAAGCCCTAATAATATTGACAACCTACAAAAATTGCACCAGCTCAGAGTACAGGTATGATGATGGTTTTATGTTAAATTGTTTCTAGGGAAGAGGTTCAAGTGTGGACAGATCTGGTAACTAGTGGAAGCCAAGTGGTTGGGAAAACTTGGAAGGTTAGTAGCCTTAACCTAGGAGCAGATTCTATAGTGAGTTTTGGCAGAGGTATTGGGCATCTTTGAACTATTGGAGGAAAGTCTGTAGATGTCAAAAGTAGCCCTTGATCGACAGTCATAAAGGAAGTTTTATTGCTAAAGGTGGGTTAAGTTTTTGGAGGCATATCTAGCACTTTGATGGACTAAAGTGACCATTAGAAGAGGCAGTTTGTAGCTCAGGTATTGGCCAGCCTAGAGGAGTGGATTTGATGAGCCAAATTTCATTATAGCATAAGTGACTTGTAAGAGTGATAGTAGACATCCCTCCTGGAGTCTCTATGTGTTGTTCTTTGATGGACTAAGGAGAAACTAGTGAGTAGATTGAGAGTAGAAGGACCAACAGGTTGTAGTTTTTAACCCCGCATAGAAATTACCTTCATATGAATTCTTAAACACTGAAAATCAACAATGAAAGAGCATAACACATAAAACACATATACACAGAGATTTTCCTCTGGATCCCAAAACTAGGACTACCAGCTTGATTTTTCATTATATCCCTTTCAATGTTATAATACATATTTATACATGCCGAAGCATCCAATACCATGGATCGAAAAGCATCACATCCAATACCATGGATCGAAAAACCATTGCGTCCAAAAAACATGTGCGAAAATCATGCACAAAACCATAGGTGGGTCTACCCAACCTAACATAGGGTCCAAAAACTAAAATTTTCTGGGGCGCTACCCCGGACCCCATAAAGTGGGGTTACGGGTACTCTTCAAACCCCCTGTGACCTCCTTCCCTCTAATCCCCAATTAACTACGTGGGCTAGTTGTGGAAAGAATATAACATAACCCAACATTCTCCCACTTGTTTTCTTTCCATAGGGGGTCACAAGAGAGCTTAGTCATTTTTCCAGCCTTGAAATGCCCATTATTTCTCTACACCAAGGGAACTTCTTAGACCTCACAGATTTTGTCAATGCATCTACAGTACTCTTCAAAGTGTCCACCTTTACCAGCAACACCTTTTTGTCTTCTATCATATCCCTCACAAAGTGATACTGAACATCAATGTGCTTTGTCTTTGAATGATATGCGGGGTTCTTTGCCAAGAAAATTGCACTTTGGCTGTCATAGTCTATCCTTATAGCTCCCTCTACTAACCCCATACTTGAACACAATCTCTACAACCAAACTACTTCCTTGCTTGCATGAGTGGCTCCCATGTATTCTGCCTCTGTAGTTGATAGTGCCACTAACGATTGTTTCTTACTCATCCAACTAACTGCACCTCCAAATAGGTTAAACACATACCCACTTGTAGATCTTCTTTGATCTACATCTCTAGCCCAGTCAGCATCAACAAAGACATGAATATGCAATACTCTATCCAATCCTGGTCTTCCTTGGTAGCACAAACCATAATCAATAGTGCCACGCAAATACCTGAAAACATGCTTCACTGTTGTCCAGTGCTCCTTCCCTGGTTTTGACATAAACTTGCTCAATACTCCCACTACATGTGCAATGTCTAGTCTAGTACATACCATTGCATACATCAGGCTACTGACTGCACTTGCATATGGAACACGGGACATGTCCTCTTCCTCTTCTTGTGTCTTGGGACACTGTTCAATAGATAAACTCACACCTACAGGAATAGGAACCTTCACCGGTTTACTATCCTGCATATTAAACCTCTGCAATATTGTCTTGACATACTTCCTCTAGTTTAACTAGAGCTTCCTGTTTACCTGATCTCTTTTAATTTCCATGCCCAAAATATAGTTTGCAGCACCAAGATATTTCATGTTGAATTTGGAGGACAATTGGGTCTTCAAATCCTGGATAATTTCTTTGTCATTTCCAACCAACAACATATCATCCACATACAAGACCAGATAAATAACATGGTCACTAATTAATTTAAAATACACACAGTGATATGCTTTGCTTCTGGTGAAGCCAAGTCCCCATATAAATGTATCAAATTTCCAATACCACATCCTTGGTGACTATTTTAACCCGTACAAAGACTTCTTTAACTTGCATACCAGTTCTTTCTTACCCTTCACCATAAATCCTTTAGGTTGCTTCATGTAAATCTCCTCTTCTAGATCCCCATGAAGAAATGTTGTCTTCACATCCATCTATTCTACCTCAAAATCAAAAGCAACAACAACAGATAAAAGTAACCTAATATAAGTTACCTTGGAAATAGGAGAAAAAATATCACCAGAATCAACTCCCAGCACCTGGGAATAACCTTTTGCTACCAACCGAGCTTTGTATTTCTCCATCTTTCCTTCTGCATTTGTCTTCTTCTTGAACACCTATTTTCTACCAATGGGTTTCCTTCCAGCCGGCAACTCCACTAGATCCCAAGCCTCATTTTTGTGTAAAGATGCCATTTCATCAACCATGGCCTCTTTCCAGAGCTTTCCATCCTCTGAATCTACTGCTTCCTTCACAGTTCTAGGATCATCGTCAGTAATAGATAAAGCAAAATTTGAACAAAAAGCAGATGGACTATACCTTTCTGGCTACCTTCTTTCTTGAACTAATCTTCTCAGAACCGGAGTTTGTGGCTCTTCATCTTCTGATTCCTCCTCTACTATAGAGTCTGATTCTTCCTCCTTTAGTTGAAACTCTATCTTCTCAGGTTCCTTTGGTTGGACTTCATGTTTAATAACATATTTCACCTCTCTAAACACCACATCTTAGTTGTACACAACCTTCCTTGTTACTGGGTTCCAAAGCTTATAACCCTTTAAACCATCCTTATACCCAATAAAGATGCACTTTTCAGATTTACTATCCAGCTTGGTTCTTTTCTCCTTTGGAACATGTACATATGCATCACATCCAAATACCCTCAGATGTGAAAGAGAGGGTTTCTTACCAGTCCATAACTCTTGTGGAGTCTTATCCTCCAACGCTGATGAAGGTGACCTATTGACTAGGTCACATGTAGTATCCACTGCCTCCACCCAGAATTCCTGTCCTAACCCAACACCACTGAGCATGCTTCTTGCCCTTTCTATCAATGTCTTGTTCATTCTTTTTGCAAATCCATTTTGCTGAGGTGTATATGGAGTAGTCTTCTGCTATGATATAACACACTTCTTATAGAATTCTTCAAATTCCTTGCTGCAAAACTCTCCACCATTATCTGTCGTCAGCACTTTTATCTTCTTCTCTATCTAATTTTCCACGAGAGCCTTAAATTCTTTAAACCTATTAAAGACTTCAGATTTCTTCTTAAGGAAATATATCCATGTATTCCTTGAGAAGTCATCTATAAATGATAGATAGTAAACAGACTTACCTAGTGATGGAACCTTCACAAGTCCAAACACATCACTATGCACAAGCTCTAATATTTGTTTCCCCCTCCTGCTACCAGAGGGGAAACTCACCTAATTCTGCTTCCCATATACACGATTTTCACAAAAATCAAAATCCAGAGATCTATTACTCATAAATTCTACCATACCTTTACCATGAAGTATTCGTAGACCCTTCTCTCCAATATGTCCAAGCCTTTGATGCCACAACACAGTCTTCTCTCCAGAGACCACTAGATTTTCTGTTCCACTTTCAGGAACCACAGAACTGTTACACCCATCAACAATCGTGTTACCTTGCAGCTTGTACAGAGTTCCAATCCGAACTCCCCGCATCAATACCAATGCTCCCTAAACCATCTTGTAGGTATCCTTCTCAAACACTATTTTTACACCTGCATCAACCAACTTGTTTACAAAAATCAGATTTCTGGCCAATGCGGGAATATGCAGAACACCCGGAAGTGTTCTAACCCTTCCACCTTGTAGCTTCAACTTTACTTTTTTGTGACCAATTATTCTAGCCTTCTTATCATCCCCTAAGAAGACATCACCACCATCGTATTTCTCATACTCGCAAAACCACTCTCTATGGGGAGTGAAGTTAAAAGACGCACCTGAGTCAATTAACCATGCCTCATGATCTACATGTGTACTTGAAGAAGCCAAGTACACATCCCCACCTTCATCTAAGGTGGTTTTTGCCTCTACAGAAGGACCACCATCAGATCCCTTTCCTTTATCAGGAGCTTTAGATTTACAGTCCCTTTTGTAGTGCCCTTCCTTTTCACATTTCCAACAGATGACCTTTACAGGTTTTCCTGGAGATTTAGATCTTGCTCTATATTTAGATCTCCCACTCAATGACTTATTTTTGTTTCTATTCTGGGATCATCCTCATACAAACAAGGCATCACCTTTCTAGCTCTCCATATTTTTCCGTCTCATCTCCTCCATCAGCAAGGCTGAGAATATTTCATCAAACTGCAAGGCAGTTGCATTGCTACCTATTGTAATAACCAGAATATGCCACGAATCTCGTAGAGAACACAACAAACTAATGCACTTATCTTCATCTGAAATTTTAATATCAACAGATGCTACCTGACTTACCACAGTATTAAATGTGTTTAGATGCTCTGTCACCGAGTCTCCATCTTTCATCCTCAGGTTATACAGATTTTTCCGCAGGAACAGTTTATTAACCAGAGACTTAGATTGGTACAAAGTCCCTAGCTTGTCCCACAAAGCCTTCGCCGTAGCTTCACCTAATACATTCAGCAATACTAAATCTGAGATACACAATCGTATTGTTCTCTTCGCCTTCCAATCCAACTTCTTCCATTCTTCATCAAACACTCCCATTGGTTTAGTACTCAGATCTACCGCGATCCACTGATCTTTGTCCACCAACAGATCCTCCATCTTGAGTTTCCACAACCAAAACTCTCACCATTAAATTTCTCAATCTTTATCTTTCCATTGCTTGCCATCTTCTTTCACCACCAGAATCGATCTCACAGATCTCCCATTGAATAGGGTCTACCACAGGCTCGAGCGAAACCCCTTAGCAACAAAGGCTTCCCCTTGAAGCCAAAACAACTCCGATACCAAATGTAGGTTTTAATCCCGTACAGAAATTACTTGCATATGAATTCTTAAACACAAAAAATCAACAATGCGAGAGAATAAAACATAAAACACATATACACAGATATTTTCCCCTGGATCCCAAAACCGGGACTACGAGCTTGATTTTTCATTATATTCCTTTCAATGTTATAATACATATTTATACATGCCGAAGATCCAATACCATGGATCGAAAACCATCGCATCCAATACCATGGACCGAAAAACCATTGCGTCCAAAAAACATGTGTGATAATCATGCACAAAACCATAGGTGGGTCCGCCCAACCTAACATAGGGTTCAAAACCAAAATTTTCCAGGGTGCTACCCCAGACCCCATAAAGTGGGGTTACGGGTACCCTTCAAACCCCCTGTGACCTCCTCCCCTCTAACCCCCGGTTAACTACGTGGGCTAGTCATGGAAAGAATATAACACAACCCAACATAGGTTATAGGGTATGACAAAGCTGCCATGAGGTGCACCAGATCAGCTAGGCCATCAAATTATCTTATATTTATATTTATGTACCTATGGATAATTTAGGTCCATTATTCCTAGTATGGGATCCCTAGACTGTTGTATTTTTCAGTTGGTTTAATATAACAAAGATCGGGTTTTTGTACATACTTGTATAAAATTGTAAAAAGTTGTGTATAATTTATGCACTAATAGATTTACTGTTGTTTATATTCCACTTTGCAAGGTATATTTGTTGATATTCTTGGTCTGGTAGCGTCAGTGATCTAAGATTTTATCCTATATTCCAGGATCGTCGAAGTTTACCAATTCGTGTCTCAAGTAGATTAATACCTACAAATTTTTGTAGCGGGAGGTTGATTCCCACAAAGAATTATAGAAGGAAGCTTTATGGTTTTCTCCCAAAATGGTTATGATCTAGGCCACTAATTTTCCATCGAACTCTTCCATTGTCTCAAATGTTCCATCTCTTCTTCACATTTTTTCTATGACTTTTTTGTCCTAAACTTCCAAGGTTGTTTCGAGGCCCTAAATGATTTTTTTTGGAAATTCGAGGAGCTAAGGGCTATCATTGCATTTACTAGCCTTGAATAAAAGTTTTATTCCTTATATATTTATTTTCAATGAGCTATCATGTTCCCCAAATGGATATTGTTTACAAAATTTGTGCCCTTCGGAAGTTGATGTATGAACCAACTACTTCAAGGCCTACAAACCTTTTGGCAAGTCATCTTCTAGGGTTAGGGTTTTTTACCACTAGGGATATTTATTTATGTTAAAATTCCACTCTTGCGGCCTCTTGCAATCACTTTTGCAAATTCTCATACTTGTCATGTCTCTCTATACATGGATAGATACCACTGCAACTAGTTTGAGTTCTACAATACTCTACTATTTCATTTACTGATAAAAGTTGGGTTTTCACCATATATATTTATTTGTAAGTATTTCATTTCCTTTCATTTCATTCCTTATACATCCTACATCAATGGTACTAGAGAAATCTTCTCTTTGTTATTTCTTAGTGCATGTCCCTAATAGGATCAGGGTGTAAAGAGTTGGATCTCAAGCTAGTTTCACCTAGGAACATCTACTCACATCAACCAAAGTGGCCTCCCATTGCAAAAGAAAAGAGACATGATGGAGAAATAAATCCTATCAAGTTGTTGCTTAAGGAAGCACTTGCACGACAAAATATTTTCATGATGGATAATTTTTTTCCTTCCCTTCAATGGCTTCCAATAGCATCCAAGGCTCATTAAACTAGTGGAAATTTCAGAGGTGTGAAACCATTTAATTTACAATTAAATTGTGATATCCCCATATTTTAAGACTAAATAGATGCACATGATTTGAATAAGTAGTGAAATATATTTTAGGGATATTACTCTATCAAACATTTTTCTAACAAGGAAAATATCACCTTTTCAGTCCTAAAATCCCTTCCCTATTGCAAAGATTTGTTGGAAGGTTATTGGGAGAGAAAAAATGAAGATGAGTCTACAATATTAAATGCCAGAACCATGTTCTAATATTTTATTGATTCCCTTAAGGAGGAATTATATGTTCTAAGAAGTTATGATAACTAATGCACGATATGGAAAACAATGCAATATGAGGGAGATTGGATTGTGCTAGAGCACACCAATACTTTCCATACCTTCCACTCAAAACTAGGTAATAGAGACTCTAAAAGGCACCTGGTTGTAAGGTACCATAATAGTATACATACGTATGTCCAAACTGATATGGAATTCTTGGACATCTCCTTACTAGGAGATGCTTATTGACATACTGTTAAAATTCAACAAAAAACAAATTTAAGAAGAAGGGAGAGTTTGATTCTAAAAATAAACTACAAAATAAGTTTGGAAAAGGTGGGAAAAAATCACATAAAAGGGGACAAAGAAAGGAGAGATAACCTTAATACAACCATCTGATGTCAGACACAAATAAGGGAAATGGGAAGTTTAAAATGAACATAAAAAAGTTATGTGAATTCCACAAAAACACGCAACACAAAATTGATGAATTTTTCTTGAGAAATCATTTTTGGCGGATCTTAAAGAAAAGGAAATAGGATTTCATTTTGATTCCAATTTTGAGCAAGATAAAGGAAATTAGATCATTAATCTAAAACCTAATGTTACGATGAAAACTACAAAGGTCTAACTAAAGGAGACATAGAAGTTTGAAGAGGGTGAACACCTCTTGTATTCATAGGTGTCGGTGAAGGGGACCCCCCACATCTTATTGTTGACAATGTAAGTGAAAAGAAGCTAATATCAATTAGTGTCATCAAGATATGGAAGATATCAGCAATGTCAAACTCCCAACCATACAACATTGGTTAATTAATCCATGGATGAGACATCCATGTTAGCCGATAGTGTTGCTTATCTTATGGCATTAATCCCTTAAAACATGAGGTATTGTCTGATATTTCCACACTTGAACTTTGTGATGTACTTTTATGACCTAAGGGGAAAATATATAGATTCTCCTTTAGATAATGGACCTTATCCTTGTTTAAGTAATGGACACATATATGGATGCTCTCTCTTGGAGAATTCAAGATCTCATCTGAAACAACCAAGTTTGGTCAAGATCCTCACCTTGCGAGAGTCCAAATATGTTGGTGTAGAAAAGGATGGGAAATGGAAACCTCTTATTTATTATAGAGTAATGAAAAAAAACAATGTCAAGAAGAGATACCTGATCCCTAAAATTAATCATATTCTTGACCAACTTAAGAGTGCCAATACCTTTTATAATATTGATTTGAATTCATGCTGCCACCAGTTTCTAATTGAAAAACTTAATGTATGGAAAACAACATTAAAATCTAAGGAAGGCCTTCTTGAGAGGTTTTCCATTCCCAAACAATGTTCAAGAAGTTGATAGATGATATTGTGCGGTCATTCACAAACTCTTTTTTGATTATATATTTGGATTATGTCATCACCTTTAGTAGATTCTGAGCATGTCTTGAGCACCTTATGGTAACACAAGTTGTATGTCAATATAAAGAAATGATCATTTCTATGCACAAAATTCAATATTTTGGATGCATTGTGCGTGAACATGGGGTGCACGTAAACCCAACCAAGATCTAATTCATTTGATATTGGAAAACCATGAAAACTCTAATAGATATCCATAACCTCTTATGCCTTGCTAACATCAAAGGTTTGTGTTGGGGTTCTCTCATATCACTTGGCCCTTAAGTAAAGTGACCAAGGGTGGAGAAAAAGAAAAGTTTCATTGTTGTGAGTCACAATATAAGGCATTTTGGAGTATGAAACACCACCTTTCGTATACAGCAGTCCTCGCCCTACTAGACATGCAAAAACTATTTGAGATTGGGACATATACCTCTTACTATGTTATCAGTGTAGTCCCTTCTCAACCGAGACATCTAGTGGCCTGTCATAGTGGAAAACTCCTTGATACTATTTAGAGATACCCCTGCTATGAAAAGGAGATGTGATACATCATGTAGGAATACCAAAAAATGAGGCATTATAATTTTATAAGAAAGGATACAATCATCCACATTTATAACAAGGCCCTATAATTAATGTAGAGACAAGGGAAGTTACCAAATATACACTATAAAAATGGTCCACATGTCTACAACATTTCCATTTCAACATCAAAAATAATAAATGTAGCACCAATCATGTCATTAAATACCTCAAGTAGCCCCAAGTTCTAGCATGAACTATATTTCTTAATTATTGTAGGAACAAGTCCTTTAGGTAGTCACAATTATATAATAATGACTATGATATCATTTCCCTATACTAGATGTTGATTGTGGAAAAAAAGGTTCGATACTTCCATCTCCAAGATTTTCTCATGTGCTACATGGGCCACCTTTGTGTTCCTTAAAGAAAGATTCCAAGTTGATCTTGGACACACATTACAGTCATTTGGTAGGGAACTTTGGTGTGGAGAAGATAGTAGGAGTACTTCAAAAATATTTCTACTTGCCAAAAATTCAACAATATGTCTAGTGATATATCATATCATGCACTATATGTGCCATTGTTAACCCAACAATAAATAAGAAGGGGTTTTACACTCCTATACTAACTCGAGATAAGCCCTAGGAGTTGGTCTCCATGATTACATGTTAGTTTTTCCATCCACTGAGAATGGTAATGATTGTGTGCTTGTGGTTTTTGACCTATTCCCTAAGATATCCATTTTTTCACCATGCAAGAAGAATATCATAGCTAAATTGATTACTAAAATCTTCTTTGAGCATGTTTGAGTTCATTTTGGGCTACCTAGGAACATTATTTCAGATAGGGATAGAAGGTTTCTTAGCACCATTTGGTCCAACCTATGGTCTTTGATAGATACCAAGTCGACCAAATTAACCTCCTTTAATTCCCAAATAAATGGAAAAAAAAGTGTTCAAGAAGGATCTTGTGCATATCTTGTGCATGTATAACTCCTAGCATTTGAATACATTAGATAAAATCCTTCCATATGTTCAACATAGCTATAGTAGATTCCTCCACATCTATATTGGCAAAAATCCTTTTAAATTGTGCTTGGTGTTCTAACCATGGCCCCAATTAATGTATCTATACCCATTGCATATTTACCAATAAATTCCTCCCATGGTCAAGTCAAGGAAGATAGAGAATCGAAAAATTTTAGTAGATCCAACACCTCGAGTAACAACTTAATGATATCCTATAGAAATCCAAATCCACGTACAAGCAATGACATGACCAGCATATATTCCACACAAGTTTCAGGTTGGTGATAAGTTGTGGTTACATTTACATGAAGAGCATTGCAAAAGCCCCCATAGGAAGCTAAGACCACTTCGATATGACCTCACTCAATTGTAAGGGTTTCCAAGGAATTTTCTTTGGAATTGAGTATTCCTCCTTTCCTTGGCTTGCACCTAGAATTTAATGTGGAGTTTCGTCAACCATATTTCCCATGTTTGTTGGACACCTTAGAGGTAAATAAGAAATTGGCTCCCATAGAAATCAATCCAGACTACATTGAAAATGCTACAATGGATCAGATCATGGAAACCAAGGTAAATAATACTTGTCGGCCACACATAAAACTCAAATGGGTTATCCAAGTAGGTAATCTTCTTCACCAAGGTAAGTGGCTCACTAGTAGCCAAATTTAGAATTATTTTCCCCATCTAATGAGGGAAATTGATGTAATGGAGACCATTTCTTCGTATTGTTAGAGGATTGATCTAGGTGGATATTGGTGGACACCAACCTCTTCCACTATCTCAATAGTTCTCTATATTCTTGGTAGTTTTTCTATGACTTTTAGGTCCCAAACTTCTAAGGTTGTTTTGAGGCCCTAAACAATATTTTTGGAAATTTTAGTGGCCAAGGGTTGTCATGACATGTCCTAGCCTTGTCCAAAATTTGTATTCCTCAAATATTTATTTCCAATGAGCTATTGTGTGCCTAATATAGATTTTGTATGCAAAAGTTGCATTCACAGGAAGTTGATGTTGCAATTAACCAGCTCAGTGTTCATAAACCTTTTGGCATTTCATCTTTTAGGGTTAGAGTTTTGGACCTCTAGTTTTCTTTCTTTATGTTAGAATCCCATTAATTTTCCCTATTGTAGAGGGTTTTGCTAATGTGCATAGACACCATCTCTCTGTATTCAGGGATAGCTACCACCATTCTAACTAGTGTGTGTTCTAAAATATTCTACTATTTCATTTATTAATAGAAGTTGGGGTTTCACAGTCTCGTTATGCTTTCTTTTATATTTCTATGTGTGTGTGTTTCATTTCCTTTCTTGTCTTTCTTTTCATTCCTTGTACATATCGGATAAAGTTTCCATGTAAATATTGTGTTCCACATTGTGTAACTAACATATCTCATTTGTGACTATTTTCTTATGGTTCATGAATAAGTGAATATTGTCTTATACAAATTCACCCTTGCCAACCTATCAATCTGAGTGTGTGCTAAACACCAAGTGTTCCACTCCATTCCTTATTATATGTCATACACAAAATTATTATTCTACATTGTGGTTGTCCCAACCAACATGTATGGGTGGGATTAAGACATATTAACACATCAGTCTAAATAATTAGAATGTCCATATGATTTCATTAGGTAATATGGATCTTGACGAAGTTGAATGTGATTAAGTATGGTGAAAACTGAGCTCCCAAAGAAATGGTATTTAATTTTTTTCTAATGTTCATGTAACTAAAGATTGAGATAGGATGAATCCTACAGAATGAAGGAATATATATGGCTATTCTATCACACATTTGAATAAATTCGAGGTGAGGGTTCTTTCACAAGTTATGGAAACATGTTTTATGAAGAGGTATTGGACCACCTACAACTCCATCCATAATGTGAAGAGAAACATCTCCAATGAACACCAAGCATACAACTTGGTTTAAATGTGCTACAACTTCATGTCGTTGTCCTATTATGGTGAATAAATGAAGAATAATAGAACATATATGACTTGTGAGAACATTCTATTGTAGGGTAGTTTGGAGAATGGAGTCATAGCTTTATAGCTCTTGGATATTGTACTTTTGGTTTATGGTACTCATAAAATTAAACATGCAACACAGATGTTACCCTAATACACTACCAACATCAGTACTAGTAGCATTCTAAATGTTGTAATATAAACTTCATAACCTTCACAATTGCATGGGTTTCATGTAGCCCATGGTGGCACTCTTTCCTTTGTTCCACAACTCTTTCCAGCTACTCCTATTGTTAGAGGTTTCTTGTGGCAAGAGGAAATATTAGTAGATAGGAACATTATTTGTCTTGAATCTTTATTGTGCCCTATTTTGTAGGAATTATATGATGGTTTAAGGATGTGGTTTGAACTATTTATTGCATATTATAACTCTTTCATCATGTTGTTGAAATCATAATAGAGGGGGGTCAAATGGAACCACCATAAAAAAACAAAAGTTCCAATTAATGGAAAGAAAATACTATTAAGGAAGCACACTCCTTGAAGAGAAAAGATGGCCTACTATTAGTGCACAAGAGAGTGAAATGTTTTATAATAGACAAGGTAACCAAAAAGAAAAACATTAGAGTTGATCAAAAGTGGAATAGAGGGAGATGTTTCTCATAGGTTAAAGAATGATCAATGTCCAAATAGGATTGTTTACAGATGAATTTTAAATGTGTATATGTACACTAATTAAGAGGTAGTACACCCTCTCAAAGTGGTTTTACACACACATGTTTTAGTAAACTAGGTTAGTGTTAACCGAAAACCACTATTATTACAATAAAATGTACACTCATGCCTAAACACATTCACTAATGGAAAAATACTAGTTTTTCTTGGAAAAATGGGAGGATTTCACCATTCTGAACAATCCACCTTAAGTTAAATAGGGGGCTTAGAGAAAAATGATGAAATACAAATGCTAGTTGGATTTTGAATGTCAAATTCAATATAGTTGACTATGGAAAAAATGAAAAAGTGAGTGGTCGTTTTAATACCCAACTCAATGATGAGAGTGAATTTTCGAATTTTAATATGGAATACAATTAAGGGTCAATTTATAGATACCCATCTCAATTGTAACTCACTTAAACAAATACGAGAGAGTGTGCATATATCTAACTTGAATATAATTTTACCTTGACGAGGACAATACTATGCATAGAAAATTTCTCAATAGGTGTGCTTTATGCACAAATATAGGGTGCTTTCATGGTGTGTCAAGCACACCTATTTAGTTAAATAGGTGCAAACAAAGTGCAACTATGGAATATACAATTGAATTCCCACACCATGGAAAAGAGATGGTACTCCCTAAATAGAAAATGAACCAACCAATTTGATTGACAAATAAGATGTGCAAAAGGTGAGTGGAATTATGGATACCCAACTTGAATATAGCTCACCAAATACATGTGATCGGTTTTATAAATACCCATAGCAAAATAAAGTTATCCCTATGCATAACACCCGTCTTTAATTTGAACCTTGGAAAGAGGGCATTGCATCAAAGTTTACCCCTTTAATGCTAAATGCAATCCATATAGTAAAGAAGTAGTCTACCTTAAATGTGATATCTCTGACACCAACTAGCACTTCACAATATGTTGAAGGTAGTGTCTAGTAAAGGTATAAAAGAAAGATCCATTCAAATATGTTGATCAACTAAATATATAAAGAGTGGCATAGGATATCCCCAAAGTTGATGTTACTAAATGTTGTACATCTTGTTACCTCCCGAATTTGTACTTTGAATGTTACAATGTCCTCTAAGAAAGCATAATTCTAGGAGCACTTATGAATATTTTTTAAGGTAACGATGCACTAAAAAGGAATTTTTGGATGGCTTACTTAAAATAAAATGGATGGCAAAATTTATGGAGTAAAATAAAACACTAACTAGTGGTGAAAAGTGTAAGGGATGCTCACACCAAATGCAATACCATGTTGAGATCACAAGAGGGAAGCATCAAATAGGACCACCAACAAACCTTAAATCTTGTGATAAATTTAGAAACTAGTAGCATTAGAGAAAACCACTCCTTAGAGAGAAAATATGCCCTAGCACATATGTGTCAAAGAGAGAAAATTTTAATAACAATGAAGATAATCGTAAAACAACAATATGTTATAGCTATTCAAAATTGAGGTAAAGAAAGAACCCCAAAATAACAATAGAAACATTCCCATAAACTGTAAACTCTAGAGAACAGAACACCAAAAATATAAATAGACTTAGACATAATCCACTTTATAAAAAAACTGATATTCATAATTAAAATCACAAACTTATTATTAAGAAATAATGCTTAAATATGTATTCATATAAAACTCAAGAAGTAAAATAATCTCCACAAACAAAATTATTAACAAACATAATAGACTTTAATAACACTACTTAATATAATTCGCTAATACCAAATATTACTTAAAACTAAATATTATAATTGATCTTATAATAAAAATATTACAAGTTAATAATTAATCCTATTGGTTAGTTTATGCCTTTAAAAAGTAAATATTCCTTATTTTCTTCAACTATATACATATATATCTATATAATTTAAAAAATATACAATCAGATTTATACCGTTGCTTTGTGTTGCTTTTGGGTCCAGATGTGACTCCATAGTGATATCTTAGATTTACGCTTTTGTTTCGGTGAATGGCTCCTCTAGCAGAGATTTTGTTGCATTGTTCTATTAGACAACGGTGTCGATTAAGCCGTTAGTTGTCGATGCCTTATCCTATATGTCGGAGGTCACTAGAATTCAAGGGAAGATCAAGCAAAAATGATCCGAAAACCATGAGTATCGAGAGAAGAACTCGCCCCAACTTCCAAAACGAATCAAAAGCCAAGGAACTTGTTTGTTAATATGATATTTTGTAGAAGTTTTTAAGGTAGGAAAATATTTAATTTTTAAAAATTATTACAAGTTAGATACTATATTGGTGTATGAGACTCTTTTTTAGTAGAACAAAAAATTTATGTCTGAGTAATTATTTGACTGTTAAAAAGTTAATATGACATTTTATAGAACTTAAGGTAGGAAAATATTTAATTTTTAAAAATTGTTATAAGCTAGACACCATATTGGTGTATGAGATCCCCTTCTTTGTGGAACAAAAGACTTACTTCAGGGCAGTTATTTCACTGCTAAATCTAAAAAGGCATACATATTCTACCCCTCTTCTTTTGAACGTGTGACTCCTTGAGAGGAAACATCTTATAGAACTTAAGGTAGGAAAATATTTAACTTTTAAAAATTGTTACAATCTAGACACCATATTGGTGTATGAGACCCCCTTCTATGTAGAACAAAAGACTTACCTCTGGACAGTTATTTTATTGTTAAATCTAAAAAAGCATACATATACTACCTCTCTTCTTTTGAACTTGTGACCTCTTAACATAAACAAATACTCTTAATCATTAGACCCACTCAAACTATATACATAACAAACCAAATATTCAACAAACAAAAATTAAAAACAAATTAAAAAATAAATAAATAGAGTGATCACCTGGCGTGTCGATGACATTCACTTTTCTGCCGCCTTTCATTTGGACTTGTTCCAACTGACAAGTGCCTGTAACAGCGGAAGATCTTTGAAGAGACTTAAAGGCCTTGCGCCCAAGGATGGAATTAGCAGTAGCACTTTTACCATTGCCCGTTTTCCCCACCAACACCAGATTGATCACCCCACTGGTAGGTGTTCCATTTCCTGCCATTCTATCTTTTCAAGGTGCTGGATATTTGCTTCAGCAACCAATGACACTGTGAACGTCAAAACGCAGTGTCCCTTAACTCAATACAACGTAGCAAATCAGTTTGCAGCCCAACCGCCTTTTATAACGTTCCCAAGTTCTCCGATTGAGTACGTCGTAGAGAGCGAATCACTTTGTAGGGAATATGATGATGTACCGAATCACTTTAACTGAATACGACGTTGCGAAATCGCCCTTTCTAACATTCTCCATTCTTTAACTAAATATCTTTATACGGTGTCGCGAATCACTTTGGAGCCCATTTGCTCGGATTCTTCATCTGAATACGACGGAGCGAATCACTTTGTAAGTTAAATTCACAAATGCCATAAACACATATAAAAACCTGAATGAACTACGGGTTAAAGAAATTAAAAAATATTGAGTAGCTTGCCAGATTTTTTTTCGTTAACCATTGTAACTTCATTTTCATCTGAATGTCAGCTTCATATTAATGTCCACCTGACATCCTTAATTCATTAATTGAGGTTGAAAAATTAAGGGGAAAATACAATTAAAAGATTCACAAAAACATCTTAGGTTTTCTTTTTACGTGTATCATCTGTGAACTCCATAAATTTGTGATATACCATGAGTCACTCTAAATTTCTGATATACTATGAGTTTACATATTTTTTTACATTGAATTGTAAAAATTACTTACACATAAAATACTTATTTACTAAATATTAAAGGAATTACTTACAAATAGATTATTGATTTACTAAATACTCTTTTATATATATATATATATATATATATTGAATTGTAGAAATTACTTACAAATAAGAAAATAAATTACTTTTCATTATTATGTAAAATATTTGACTGTAGAAATTACTTACAAATAAGAAAATAATTTATTTTTTATTATTATGTAAAATATTTTACGGTATAAACATTGAAATTATTATTACCAAGATAATTTATTTAAATAAAAGGGATCAAATTTCTTTCGCGCTCATAATATAATGTGTAATTTTTCATCGTTTAGATTATATTTTTGAATGTTATATAAAGTATATATATAGGACCAAATAAATATTTTAACCATAAACACTTATTTGCTCAATTATTATTCTACATTAATGAGACTACATCTATTATTATTGGAAAAATGAACAAGTGACTTAACATCCAAGAGTTCCTTAACCACACACCTAATCACCATCTATCCAAAATTTCTTAAACAAGATTGAAACGTTCAAATATTTTATTATAAACCACATAGAAATATTTTTTTTTAATTAACATTTTTTGAAAATCATCTATCTATTTATATTAAAAAGGAATTTAATATCTCAATCATATTTTTTGTAAAATGTTTTAAAAAAAATTCTTAAAAAACAACATTGGAATAATTCTTTTTCTATGAACATACTTTTGGAAAATAAATATTAACCTACTTTTGAAAATGTGTCTATCCATATCCAAAAGGAATTTAATATCTGCATCATATTCCTTGTAAAATGTTCTAGAAAATATATTTAAATGTATTTGATTTTTTCTTTTGAATATTTGTATATATATATATATATATATATATATATATATAGAGCTTATTATATTTTTTTATGAACAAAATATTCAATGTTCACTTATTATAAAAAAAAATTGATTGATTATATATAGTAAGAAAAAAAATCATGTATGACTCTACTAATAAGGAGAGGTACGTTAGTGACTTGACATTTATTATATAAAAAATATTCAATGTTCACTTTTTATATATATATAAAAAAAAAATTGATTATATATATATATATATTAAAAAAATTAAATGCTTTACAATCCAGTATAAGAGTGTAATGTAAAAAGAGAATGTCAACATTTTTAAATGTCCACTCAATATATTCAATCGATTTATATGAAGTAAAATATATTAATATTAACTTAATATATGAATATCCAATATTAATAGGATAGAATGTCAATATGAAGATATATAGATTGAATAAAGCAGTGTTTCAATATTTATAAGAAAGAAAAATTGTCACAGAGAGTACAATAATTGGGTATATAGATTGAATAATAGGACTGGGATTGGCTTCTTAAAAAGTTCGAAAAGAAGTCTGTACTATCAAAACACAAATGGTTATCTATGGGTAGCCGACTGATCATGGTAAAAGTAGTCCAACACGATATTTTCAGCTTACTGGATGCACTTGTACAAACTATCCTAATCAACAATCAAAAGAATTGATGCTTTAATTGGAAACTTCCTTTGGGATGGTACATGGAAAATAAAAATATTCCATTTGGTCTGTCTCAAGGTTATTTCTAGGGGTGAGATAGATTGGGGTTGGGGTATTAACGACACTGACCCCTTTAATTGGCCTTGTTGACTACAAATCTCTGGAGAGATTTTGAAAGAGCGAGATTATGGCAGAATATCATATGGGAAAAATAACTTAGTAACTTAAACCTTCACGAATGGATCGGAGTTAGAGCTCCATAAAAGAAAAATGCCTCGCAAATATGGATAAGTCTATTATTGACTAAGAAATCAATTTGTGGCAATATTAGATACGAGGTTGGTAGGGGGAACAAAATTGTTACTGGTCTCGACACCATCAAGGGTATGGAAGGTTGTTATTTATTATCTAAGCCTATAATTCAGTTTTTAAATCACAAAGGTTTGCTTTTCATGAGTCAGCTTAACTGCTAGCATGTCACCTTGCTCTCTGTTCCTAGATGGGTGAATTCTAATGATTTAGGGTTGTCAGTGTCCCACGAGGCAGAGTGGTAGTATTTTAGGCATAAGTTGTCCAATGCAGGCATCATGTTGTCTAAGGAGGAATATTTTCTTACCTGGGGTGGGAGCAAGAAGGATGGGAAAATATTTGCTAAGGAAACCTATAGTTACATCTCTTAGGGATTTAGACTCTCAACTGGCAGTTATTGGGCGACAAAAATGTGGAAATGGGAGGTTCCCCTTAAACTTAAATGTTTTGAAGGGCATGATATGTGCTCATTATGTGGCGGAGAAAATGGAACAACAATACACCTCTTCTTACAATGCCCATTCATTGTATCTACCTGCCATGAGGTATTAATTTTCCTCAAGATTTATTATTTCCTGGATTTCTCCTCAATTGATGCATGTATTTCTTAATGTACTCTCCCTTTCTACATATGTTCGAGCAATTGGAGGTGTCAAAATGAAAAAAAGTTGACCAATACCCTCCTGATTTGATGCACACTAGGCTAAAGATATTGCCTTTCTTTCATGAGAATGGACCTAAGAGGCCTAAGAAACAAAGCATCAATCATATCTACAAATAAATTCAGTCAATAAATCCGATATGCTTCTTTGACAGAGCTTCGTCTGAAAAAGAATATAGATGTGGTTCTTACATTGTTCTGCAGCCGAGACAATCATATTGTGTTAGCTAGTCCAAAGGAGCTCGAACAAATAGTAAAGAGGAAATGCTTTTTTTTTGGTGTTTCCTTCAATGTGCCAAATGGGTGGAACTTAAAGAGATTGACATCATTTAGGATTCTAAAACTATGATTGAGTGGGCTCAGGGTCTCTCTAATTTTGGGGCTCCCTCACTCTTCCATTGGATGGTCAAAATTCGGGCTCTGGTGGCTTCATTTAATCACATTTCTTTCACCCACCTCTATCAGGAACAAAACAGAGAGGCTGACCTCCTTTACAAAAGAGGTTGGCCGACACACCCAGATGTTATCAGTTACTAAGCTCTTGTACATGGCGTGTCTGGTTGCTCGCTTAGTTTCATGTTTTAGAGGCAAGGGGAGACCTTCACATCTCCATTCTGGTTGTTAGTTTTGGCTATTGCATAGATGAGACAGACAGAAGCATATGTTTCCAGGTTAAGGAATTTATTTTAGTTTATGTTTTGGGATTAAGACCTAAAGTTCTCACTAATACAAAATGGCTAATCAGTTACTAAAAAAATGACTAAAATTGGCATATAAACGACTATTTTCAGTAAATGACCAGTAGTAGCTAATTTACAATATCTTATAACGCGACCAACTTTTAGTCATTTTTAGCTTAGTCACTAATTTGTTGTCTCAATTTCATCATCTAGTAATATATTTAGTCATAAATTTAGTCATTAATTTAGCCATTGATTTAGTCATTAATTGTCACAATTAATGACCCAATATACAACAAAATATATTACTATAGGATTATCCAAAAAAACTAATTAATGACCAAAGAAATATGACAAAAAATGTTAGTCGTGTTATAAAATACTATAAATTAGCTACTAATAGTCATATATATGCAGATTTTAGTCATCATTTGAAACCAATTAATGACCAAAGAAATATGACTAAATTTTGGTCGTGTTATAAGATACTGTAAATTAGCTACTAATAGCCATATATATGCAAAACTTAGTCGTCATTTGTAATCATAAATTTATCGTTTGCATTATTCATTTATCTTTTTTGGTGGTTTTGTATTCATTCTATAAATGACTAATTTAGTAGTTTATATTCATTTCATTTACTTTCATTAACAATCATTATAAACAACTAATTTAGTCATGTATTCATTTTATTTGTGTTCATCATTAGTAAATATAAACTACTAATTTAGTAGTTTTAAATTGATTCTATGTGTTCATTATTAATCAACATAAATTAATTAGTATGATTTTGCGACTAAATTTACAAAAAAAATTAAAAAAATAATACAATATGCATGTTTATGTAATATAAAAACACAAAGTTACATATGTTAATTACTATACTAAACAATATCAAGTGAAACTATAAATAATTTCAACCACATAAATTATATTATATGAAATGTCAAGTATTACAATATGCGTTTCCAACTTAATATTGGTTGGACTAAAATTTACACATGAAATGTTGTTTCATTACTTCAAAACATTATCATTTTGTTTCCAAAGCATTGCAGGTGAATTCACCAACTTTGAAGACATGACCATCAGTATCTATGTGTGTCTTATGTGGGATATTGGCTCTAAGAGTATCACTAGACCGATTCTTTTCTCTTTCTCTCTTCTTGTGTTTGTCACTCCAGTGTTATTGTTTTCCTCTTTCTTCAATTCTTGCTTCTGACAATCAATATTGAGTTCCTTTTCTTAAAACCAAAGAAAATACAATGCAGAGTGTAAGTCATGAAAGAAGATCAACACTAGAATATAAACTAAAGTAGACTATAAAATATTTATACGACATATACCTCAACATCAACAATGTCAAAGCCATTTTTTCCCATAAAAGCAAGAAATCTGAAAAAGTTTTCTTCAGTTGGGAGATAGTGGCCACTATGTGGCCAGATGACCTGTATAAACAAAGAAAATAAAATGTCACCATAGAAAAAAACACCTTCATAACTTAGTATTCAACCTTCACAGAAAACTTAGGCACAATCATTCCAACCAAGTTACATGCTAAAAAGCTCAAGTTGTAGATAACTTGTGAAAAAAAAAAACTGAGATGTGATGTCTAATCCTTGTCATTTTATTCGAAACAACATTTCATTCTCTAACGCATGAACTCGGTCAAGTATATAAACAACATGAAAGTAAAATTTTCTAATAGTCATGAAAATATTTTAACACAAAACAACTAAAAATATTTCAATCAATATCATGTAATACTAATTTCATCTTCAAGATTTGGTTGTTGTTTAAATGGACATGATACCAAGAATTTTCAATTTCATAGTTAAAAGACAAAAAAAAAATGTTCAAAATACAATCAAACAATAAAGAGAAGATACCATGGAATGGACATTACAATTATAAAAAACTCAATTCCCTATCCAGCAATCTTTTGTTTGGCATTCCTAAAACATTTTCTTGCCCAGAATAACCAATGAGGTGAAAGAATCACAACCTTAAAAACCATAGGAATAGCTACTAGAAACATTTCCAAAGTTGATGGCCCAGGTACCTGAAGGATCTCCAATAACAAATGAATCATATCTAAGTCATGCTTTGCATTGTCTCCCCATCCTTTTTCTGATCACATTTCCTGTAACCTGCCCACACCAGAGTCAAATAAAAATCAAACGAAGGCATTGACATTTGTTTTTATCTTTTATATCTATAAAATTTGAATCTAAAAATCTTTTAACACAAAACAACAATAATACTAATATTATCTTCAAGTTTTGGATTTTGTTTAAATGGATATGATACTAAGTTAAATTTTATAGTTACACAAAAAAACAAAATCAAAGTAAAAGTTGAAAATACAATCAAACAATAAAGAGAAGATATCATGGAACGGGCGTTGCAATTATAAAAAGTTTTTTTACTTATCCATGAGTGTCTGACATTCCTAAAATTGCTTGTCCAAAATAACCATGAGGTGAAATAATCACAAAATTAAAAAAACATAGGAATCCTTCCTAGAAACATTTACAAAGTTGATGGATCAAGGGCCTGAAGGATCTCCAACAATAAATGAATCATATCCAAGACATTCTCTGCATTTTCTCCCCATCCTTTTTCCAATCCCATTTCTTGTAATCTGCCCACACCCGATTCTGGTAACATTCAAACGAAATATTTTATATTTTTGTAGAAAAAACTAGGGATTTGTGAAGCATGTTGCATGCATGGTACAAATACTCATAAATATTTGCAGAAAATAATATTAAAAGATTTTATATTTTTGTAAAAAAGAATTGGAGATTTGTCCAATAGGATAATTGCATGGTACAAAAATTGTTACAGCAAATGTATCCATAAATACAGTGGATCTTACTCATAAATATTTGCAAAATATTTGTCAAGTAGGAAACATGTACGGCTTTGGAGTCCTAGTTGTGTGAACGTTTGAAATATTTGATGTATATTTGATTTTGTTCTTCTTTATTTTATCTTTGAAGGCCCTTCATCTAGTGAGCCTATAATAAGAGTACCTCTACCAACATAACCCTTACATGAAGTTGGTGGCTGACTACTTCTAATCCTGGAAGTTGTTACAGATGCAAAACAACAGAGGTCATACCCACAGAGTATAAATTTACAAATTAACTGTTAACCCAACCATTGTGAGCGTGAAAGGGACTTTTACTGCTTGGAGCATTTGGAGGGCCTAGAAGGTTTCCTAGAAGATCACCTCTCTACTCTCTGGAGTTGGCTTCTAGGTTTTTAGATTTGATTGTGATTTACTTTTGGTCTCTTTATTTTATATAGGAGTCTCTTTGGAAGTCCCACTTTGTATGGACATCATTATACCTAAAATAGTCTCATTGACTGTTATGAAACCAACTCACAAAAAGATAGAAAAGAGAGATCCACGACTTAGAATTCAGCCTCTTCGAGGGGGCAAACTCCTTTACATTACATAAATGAACAATTCTTGGATGACACAAATGAAAAGACCTCCTTTCTATATATAGGAGTCTAAGGGGTTATAACATAATCAGAGCCGACATAACAATAATAATGTAAGGGCACAATAATAACAATAGTGGGCTTCTATGGGGCACAATAGTAACAATATGGGCACTACATGGGCACATCAATATAATAAGTGGGTTATACTAATAAAAATAAGGGGTTACACTAGTAGTATAGGGGCCTAACATGCCCCTCTCCTTCAAAAAGCGTTGTCCTCAACGCTTGAGTAGTTCTTGATGCTTCTGTATAAAATTCTTGTCCTCCCATGTGGAATATTCAGCGGGTAAGTTCTTCCACTTGATGAGATACTCTGAAACTGATCGATTTCATAGCTGTCGGGTTCTTATTTCTGTGACTGCTCCAGGTTCCAATATGATTTTTCCTTCCTCTTTAATTTCTGCCAATATTGTTTGAATTGGGATCTTTTGCAACTTTTGAATAAGTGGCCATACTTCTTCGTCCTTCTTCCATTCATCCCTTGCTTTGTTTATCCAATCTGGTTGGATAATATAAATAGCACAAAACAATGCTTCCACATCCTCATCCTTGAAGAGTCTTCCCATTTGGTAAGGTTGCCATTTTTTAAGTGCCTGTTGTTTCGTTTGATTTTGCACCGAAGTGGCATTATCCTTTAAAAGTTGGAGAACTTGTTGTTGATGCTCGATGTGATCTTCCACTGCTTGAACCTTTTTCTTCTTGATATGTCCTTCTATCTCTAGAGTTTGAGGAGTGGTAATTTCTTTCAATCCTTTACAAGATATGGTTGGATTTATTTCTTGATGCTCGATGTGATCTTTCACTTCTTGAACATTTTTCTTCTTTATATGTCCTTCTATCTTGATAGTTTGAGGAGTGGTAATTTTGAACAATGAATTACAAGATATGGTTGGATTCATTTCTTCTTTCTCGATGTGATCTTTCACTTCTTGCACCTTTTTCTTCTTGATATGTCCTTCTATCTTGAGAGTTTGAGGAGTGGTAATTCTTGCCAATGTTTTACAAGATATGGTCTGATTCATTTCTTCTTTCTCTGGGGTGGGGTCCTCGCGTATATCTTCTTCTTTTGTTGTTTCTTGATCCTTTTCTTCCTCCTCTTCATATTCTATGTAAAATAATTTCTTCTCAGCACACTTATGACCTTTAGTGCATTTGCTATCACAATTGTAACAAAGCCCTTTTTCTCTTTTTTCTTCCAATTGTTGTGGTGTAACCCTTGTAGGTTGTGGAAGGCTAGGAGAAACAACACTTCCATCTTTATAGTTGTGAGGGGTACACTTCCTGGTTTCCATAATTTTTCTTTCCACTATGTCACAAATCCCTTTTACTCTTTCCAATTGTTGTGGTGTTGCTCTAAAGAAGGTGTTGCTCTTTGTATCCTCATAATGTGCTATCATTTCCTCCCTGAAAATTGACCACGTAACAAGTTTTTTACGTGAACAAAGCCCTTTGTACCATAAAAATTGATCTGGTTCTAAATATGAAGATGCAATACATACCTTTTGTAACAGTTGTACACCATGTATATCAAAATATTGCTCCATCTGAAGTATCCAATTTACCAGATCCTTGCCATCAAACTTCCTCATCTTGCTTTTTCTTGATTTTAGGAGCTCTACCTTGAAACGACTGTAACTCTGTACTTTCAAATCTTTAAGTTCTGAAATTGTGACCTATAGTAGCCCTCTGTGTCCTCTTTCCAATGCCACTAGTTTGATCCAAATTGGATTCTCCAAGAAAGAGTTATGCACAATCTTCCAAGATGACCTTATTATAGACTAGTTCAGTAGAGCGAACTTGTACGACGTGCCACGAGTCACTGTTTCAACCTTTGGATCTAAAAAAATGCATACAAGAAACTATAGTCCGTTCTCTTTCTGTAAATTTTTATGAAATTTCAATCCGATCTTCAGAGAGAAAGTTATGACAATTTTCCCCAGGTCACCTGTTTTTAATGTAATTCAGGAGTCTACAAAAAGACCAACTTCCTCAGATCATATCTCCGAAAATATCGCGCAAAAAGCTCTGAAATTCGGACCCAAGGTTCAGCGCCAATTCTTCTCAAATGGGTTTTTTTTTCGACTTCTGAAACGTCACAGAAAAAAAGTTATAGCGAAAATGCCACGATGACCTGTTTGGAGCAGCGAAACCCTAGAATCCGAAGCTCTGATACCAAATGTTATGAAACCAGCTCACAAAAAGATAGAAAAGAGAGATCCACGCCTTAGAATTCAGCCTCTTCGAGGGGGCAACCTCCTTTACATTACATAAATGAACAATTCTTGGATGACACAAATGAAAAGACCTCCTTTCTATATATAAGAGTCTAAGGGGTTATAACATAATCAGAGCCGACATAACAATAATAATGTAAGGGCACAATAATAACAATAGTGGGCTTCTATGGGGCACAATAGTAACAATATGGGCACTACATGGGCACATCAATATAATAAGTGGGTTATACTAATAAAAATAAGGGGTTACACTAGTAGTATAGGGGCCTAACATTGACCTACTTTAGTAGTCATTTGTTGGACATTAATACATTTATCTTATATTTTCTTTTTTTATCTTATCTACCGATCTAACATATCTAGAAATTATTTTACAACCAAACAAAGATGCTCAATAGAGACACTAATACAATAATCAATCATCCAAGTGAAGCTTAAGATATCAATTTAGGCATAGGCAGCAAAAGAAAACAACTTTCTATTGAATAAACAGCCTTGAATAATACTTTTGAAATTTGATAACATAAACAGTTAGGAAAAAGGTCAACACACCTCTCTTTCAGCCCCTCAACAACTAGCATTAGCCCACTATAACAATACAATATGATGCCCAACCAAGAAGGAATAAATTTGAAACGAAATGATGATGACTTTGGGTGCAAATCAGCCCTAAATATTTTTCTAGAATCAAGCTTCAAACCTACAATTTCATCTTCAACCCCAAATACAAGTGTCTATGCAATTTCTCCATAATGAATTATTGTCAATGGATAGAAGACCTCCTTTTATAGGCTTGCTTTTACACTTTATATGGAATAAAATATAAATGAATAATCTAGAATTTCCTAGATGTGGGATGCTCCAGTAAGTAGGCCTTCATTATGACCTTCAAATAATCAAACAATCAAAGTGTCACCCTTATATACCAAATGCTCCACTAAAATATTGTTTTCCTTAACATTTGTGTCTTTCTAGAGGGTTCTCCATGCAACAACCCCTTAAAATAGGGTTGATTGATCATAAACAACATTATAATAATGCCAAACATATGCATACAATTTTGTAAGAAACAAAAACAATATTAAACTACAAATGTATGTGAAAAACAGTTCCATCAGTACAACAAAGATTAATTAAATTTAATACGCACTTTAAGTTTCAAAAAGAAAATAAAAAATAGATATTAAAGGCTCAGATGCATTTAAATAGGTATTAGAAAATGTTATAAAGTGTTACATGTTCTAGCCCTTACCATCCACCATGTTCAATAGCATCCTCTGCAAAAGCATCCAACATGCCAACCATTGAAGAGTGCATGAAGACTGTCTCCAGAAATATACCTTCTGTATATTTGGCCTAAGATCCAAAAAAAGGAGGTGCACTATTTAGATTACTGTCTAATGATACTCTAGCTTCCTCACTGATATCTTCAAAATAGTCAACAATTGCACTAATCAAAGAAAAAATATAATAAAGAATTCTTACATGTTAGTACTGTTTAGGCTGCGGAATTGCAAGTTTGTTGAGAACATCATAACCAATGAATGAGTTTTGCATGATAAATATTAGCAAGTATGAAAGCTATATAAATATGGAAGCTAAAACACACCCATGCAAAAATAGAAAAAGCATGAAACAACTATGAGAAGTGGCCCTAAATATAAGAGAACCAAAAAGTACCAAAATAGGAATATAGACGTAAAAATCAAGATCTTTCAAAGTTATGCATCAGCTATAATTTCATATTTCCCATGAAGAAACAAAACCCAAATAATAATATCCATCCAAGTTATGATGGTCACAAGCAATTTGAACTGATACACGGATCTAAACCATGGAACAAAGAGGGTTAGCTTGATGGTTACTGGAAACATAACAACAACAAGGTTAATCTCAGTACATCATGCACCATATATATTGCAAAAAATCAACAACAGTATGTACCATCATAGAGAAAATTTGGGCCTGGAAATGAAGTCAGTAGAATAAGAACTGACTCACATTGCCTACATTGCAAAAGAAAGCAATGGGCCATATAGACAATATCCAAGTTCTGCAACAAAAACATGGTTGAAGACCCAAAACATGTACCACTGGAATGACCAATTTCCAAAAATATTCACAACAAATACAAGTTAATCAAGAGCCACCATTCACTACAGGATGTAGTCTAGTGGTAAGCGAAACGATTACTACTGTGATGACCCAGGTTCAAAACCTAGCAGACATGCCCCACACCAATTAATGAGCTATATTGAAGCAGTAAATGGATGGTGTTTGCACAATTATAATACATGGAACATAATTTCTTAGCCCCTCCCCCTCTAAGCAAAGGGAAAAGTTCACTAAGTGGTAAACAAAATAATGTAATGTACAATATTTGATCTGAAATAAAAATATTACTCTCTATTCCTTAGGAAAAAAACCAACACTTGTGTATTTGGGATTAGGGAAAAAATTATCAGGCAACATTCCTACTTTTGCATATCTATGAGGAGGCTTGAGCATTACATCATGAAGGACTAGGAATTTCTTCATCTATGAGCTATTTTCCTTTAATTATCAAACTCACCAAGAAATCCATCTCATTTTGACTTGAAGACAATAGAGAACATCCATGGTCATAATGTTTTTTCCAAAATCCCTATAATGAAATGACATTGTGCAGGATCTAGCACTACTCTGCATTTTTCAATGACATAATGTGAAAGGGGAGTTACTGCTACCTATAAATTTTTCAAAACTTCACAATCAGACATAATTAAAAATTTATTTAACATGGATTTTACACTCTACCTTGAAAGTGAGAGAAAATCACCTTTACAAAAGAATGTTAAAATGTAAATTACAACAACTTGATAAAAACTTTTACATTTTGGATCAAACGCCATTTTGTTAAAATGTTATGCTATTTATTTTATTTATTTCTGCTTTAGCAAGAAGAAGCCCTAGACACTCCTTATCATTTTCGTTTCTTCTCTCGACATAATTGTCCTGATGATGAGTCCAGTTGGAGACTCGAAACGTAGACTTTTAAAAATGATACCTGTGGATTCTATTCTGAAATCTCACTCTTCAAATCTCAACCACAAAAGTCTCCAAACAGCAACTCCTTATCTTGTTATTTTACTTTGCAATATTTTTTAATGCCTTTGACTTGTTTTGGTCATCAAAGGTGATCCATAAACAAGTGACTATATAGCCAACTAGGTTCATCAACATGAATACTTTGTGAAATTCACTTTCTATTATGTTCTTAGTCTTAGAAAAAGATATCAGTCTTCAGAATGGCTATAAGGCTTCTGTTATTTTTGCAATTTTGAGTTTAAATACTTCACAACACTACTCAAGACTGGTAAGAACATTCACCCATCCCCTTATAGAATGAACTCAACATCTCAAAAATGTACGATCAAGCCACACAATGGACACAAAGGAAGGAAATGAAATTGTGATTCAAAATGAAAATACATTCAACTTTATCCTCTATTATGTTTGTAGAATGAACTCAACATCCCAAAAGCATATAAGGTCAAGCCACACAATGGACAAAAACGGGAAAAAAATAAAATTGTGCTTCAACATTGAACCAACTCTATAATTCTCTCTCATGATAGTGCACCTGAGAGTTTCTCTTAAGGTCAAGCCACACAATGGACAAAAATGAGAAAAAAATAAAATTGTTCTTCAACATTGTACCAACTCTGTAATTCTCTATCATGTTAGTGCACCTCAGAGTTTCTCTTTTCAATAGTTGTCTTTTTTATCCATCAAAATCCTAAGTGATTGGACTCCATAGTGGGTCAAGGTCATTGTGGGGTTACGAAGGTTTCACTTTATTAATATTTTCACAACACCAGAGATTCATGTTAAAATTGGCAACTAGGGAAAATTCCACTTTGGACAGCTCCTTTGGGAAAGATGATTATGGCATTAAATTCCTCTTTTCGAGAGGACCAAAATTGACCTAAAGATCATCAAAAATGGATAAGGAAAAATATGTTTTTGAATTTATGAAACACCCATGGGTAACTCATAAAGGTCGGCTTGGGGTTAACTAACCAAGTTAAACTCCTCTCCAACTCCTATAAAAGTAAGGTCTCTTCAACCTCATAAGATACATCTCGCTTGCATCTTTGAGGCAACCAAGTGGAGGTATTGGCAAGACGCAAAGGTTGGGGCTGGTTTGGGTGAGTTTATTTTCTTATTGTAGGGCCGAGAAGCTATGGGTAGGCTGTTGCTGGTTTCAAGACAATTCAGAAGATATGTTGGGGTTACTTTTCATGTTCTCTCTCCTCTAAATAGGCCAAGCTCCTAAGACAGGAGGTTGAGGCTTCCAAAAGGAAAACTGAGTTGATTTGATGCATATTCTGGGCAGTATTTACCCTCTCCCACAGGTCAAGATATAGCTGCAGGCTTGAGGGCAGTTTTAGGGCTGCTTTGTGTGGGGTTCCTCTTGTGAAGGATGGCTACAACTCTAAGAGGTTATTTCAATCAAGCTGCAGGCCTAAACAAGCTTGAACTGAGGTCATAAGTCTAAGCCATTGCCATCAGGTGAGTTGTGGAGAAAACTTGAGGGCTGAAACTAGCCCTAACCAACCTTAGAATGTGGACAGAGACATTAAAAGGAAAGGTGCAACCTTGGTCAGTTGTTTGGAGGAGAGTAAAGGGTTTGTAGTCATGAGACAATAAACCCTAAACATAATTCAGTCTATAGCTAAAGAAGGTCAAGCCAAAAATGAAATGTTTTGACCATCGTTTACCACTGAACAAGACAGAATGTGATTGTTGTCGTTTAAAGGCAGGTTACTGGAATGTGATTAAAGGAAGAATTTTGGATCATTTCTTTGGAATTTGGATAGTGATACTAGTCATCTCATTGGAAAGTCTATATTAACTTTGACTGTACTCTCTCTTTCTCTATTGTACATTTGATTAGAATAATAAGAAGAATTGTTCAAGGGTTTTCCCCATCTTGGGGTTTTTCCCTGGCTTGAGCCATATTCTCATGTTCTTTTGTCTTGGCTTGTCTTCAACACTTATCATTTATGTTATTTCGTTAGCTACTGTCATATAATGTTTAATGTGATTGCTCATGGATTAATGAGCATATGGTTGAATGAAGTAACTAACCTAAGCAAGAACATGTTAAGTAAAAATGAACATGGTATCAGAGCTCAGGTGAGGACAAGCCCAAGCTTAAGAGATTGCAATCACTAAGAAGCATAGGAATTTCAGTGAGCAGTAACCTTAAGCCCTCTGTGGTAGGACAAGTCTGAGTTCAAGAATGACAAATCTGTGATATTGTCTTAAGGCCTTCTTCAAGACCTAATCATTGAACATGGGCACCAATCCAAGAGAAACTCAATCATTACAAGCAAGGTTGGAAGTCATCAAGGTATGTTTCAGTATTCATGAGGTGTGTTTTAGATATTTTTAGAGGATTATTTTCAAATTGTATCATAATCATATAGAAGGAGATGTTTCCCTTGCCTTGACTCTGGAATCCTTCAGTAACCCTAGAGGTGTCATAGAGACATAAAATGATTTATATGTCAGAATAAGAACTCCAAATCCTTTGGCCTGGTGAAGTTAAGGCAACTCAAAATTTATTATGATCTGAGTTCATCAGTGTTGTGGTAGATTGGCCTAATCAATCAAGAGGCTTAGTGCTGACCTGATTACTATACTCTGAAAAACAGTGAATTGTTGCAGTATCACTGTGAGAATGAAATGCTAATCCTGGTCACAGTCCTACAACAATCATTCGAACAAAATTCTGAGAAAAATAGTGTCCTTAATTGTGATGTGTCTGAGCTTCGAAGAGGTCTTCTAGATATGATAAACATTTCATCATTAAAGAAGGGTACCTAAAGTCCAACAAATAGTTTCGATGATATTTCTCTGAGATTGGATCAATTTTGAAGAATACCTTTGTCTCATTTATGCTCTGCTTAAATTTTAGCACCATTACTCAGGATAAAAATGGTTGAGTCTGTTACATAATTTGAAGAAGTTGAAGTTTGTCCATTGTATAATACTCAGTTTAAAGGGGCTTCCACTATAAAGAGGCTATTACATACTCGGTTGCCACAACAATAGGATTTAATCAAGCTCCTTATCTACTCCAGTAGTAGTGAATGAATTTATGATCAGTCTTTGTGGTATGAGCAACAGTCAGTGAAGCAACATCTTACAATCAGTTCACAGTAACGTGGGAATTTTGAGCATCCTGATACACATTGCAGTGACATATTCACTATTGAAGCCAAAACTCAGAACCCATGTTGATGCATCCAACATGTAAGAAATCAAGTAGACACCATATTTACAGGAAGACCATTATTGACATTATCTTACATTCATACATGCAGTCAACATTAAGATAAGTTCAAAGTAGTCATGGCATTTTGACAAGTTTTCAATGATAGTATCATTATGATGATAAGATTTGTTCACAATCTAAGTTGTGAAAAATTCATGGCCATGGATAGTACATTGACATTTTTACCTCTTTGTTGATTTTCCAAGCTTCTCTTCAAAATATTCTCCATATAAAAAGAGGCTAGAAAAAGAGACATAGGACGATGAATCAACAGTAAAGGCTCATCATTATTTTGGATAATAGCATAAAAGGATTATTGCATCTCTACAAAGTTAAGTATATATGCCTCAGTATGAGATCCTTGATTTGCACAATCTACATCAGCTCATATATTTCTTTCAATAGTTGAGCCCACCTGTTGAGATTTCTTTTATCTATAGAGGCTACACTGAAATCCCACTATAGATAGATTTTTGGTTACATTGGAAAGAAAGATAGTTTCTCGCACCAAGAAGTGGAAGTTTTCCATTTTTTAATCCTCTTTCAGTTTTAAAGAAACAGTCTCCTTGAACTTTCAGAGTAGAGGTTTTGCTGAAGACATGTCAAAAGGGAACAATCCTAGAAGTTTGAAAGATCTGAAATAAAAGTTTGCACAGTAGAGATGCTTAGTTATATCATCTCTTCTATATGTATGGCATCTCAACATATTTAGCTCAACCACATCTATGGTCTCTTTTCAGTCTTGCATTATGCATGATATCATGACAGACTAAGAAGAAGCTATAGGGATCCTATAGTAAACGAAATTGCAGCTCACTTGAAGCTTTCAATCTTAAAGAACAACTAGGAGAAGAAGTGCATGGCACTTTGGTGCAATTCTTTGTAACAACCCTTGTCAGTAGAGGTGCCTTGATGAAAGTGCACTACAGATCCTTGACATCTTGGTTTCATTAAGCAAGGATCTTATGATGAATTGTCTTAATGTAAAAGGACACCTCCTCTTCATTGATCCAGTAATTTGATACATTGCTAGATTTCATCTAGCAATAAAAAATAACACAACTATCCTGAGTTAATATCATAGGAGGATTTATTCTCTCTGAATGAAGGACTTCAGAATTCTCTTCTTTGACCTAAACCTTCTTAAAATTTTGATGTCACAATTACCTCATGGAAAGTCTCATCTCTAATCTGGGCAGCTCATAATGATTAGCCAAAGCAAGACTTCAGAGGGAGATATGATGTTTGGGTTCAGCTATTGATGATGTTTGTCCAACAAATAAGAGGGAGTTGATGAAAGACCTAGATTTATTCTTAAGCTTAAAAGTCTGATAAAATAGAGAAGTTGTTGAACTAGTCATAGTCAACACTGGTGTATGCTAAGACTTTTAAGGATATGCCTCATATATATATTGGATATCTGCTCATTAAAGATCAAGTATGATCTAAAGTACATTTTTGGTTTGATAAATGGAGAGCTCATCTAAGTATTATATCTCTTGGGGACCACCTTCATTTCTTGAACAAATCAAAGATTCAAGTTTGTTACTCTAGAAGCACCATTGGAGTAGAATGTATAAAACAACAAGCCTAGTTCTTGCAGAGTTGTTTCAAGCCTAGTTCAAGGCTGAGAGATTAGTTTTATTCTCTATTGAAGTAGGGTTATTTGTAAGAGATGTAGCCTATTTTTATTCAATAAAATTCTCAAGCAAGCAAGGGTTTTCCCTGTTGGGTTCCCTAAAAAATTGTTGTGTTCTGTTGTGTGAATTTTGTGAAAATATTTATGTTCTATTCTGCTGCTATTTGGTAGAGAAATTCTATGTCTGTGTGAAAAGAAAATTATTTTCATATTTTTCATACTAGCAGATCATAATTTCGTGGAAATTTTATAGGCCTAGGGCATGAAGAAGGCAGTACCCACATTGCATGAGCTAGTATTGGAGAAGCATGCCAAGTATTTGGAAAAATGCCTTGAAGGGATTTGGTTTAGAATGTTTCGAGTCATAACCAGTGTTATGACGCAAAGATAATGATAGGCGAGCTGTGGTTAAGTAGTTAAACTTAATTCAAAGAACTTTCAATACCTAAACCAAAGTTCAAAACCCCCTGAAAGCATGTTGTCATGTGAATGCATTAGGTTGTCTTTTCTAGCAGACCCACATTAGAAAGAAAATTCTTGCCACAATTGCAAAAAACAAGTTTCCTAACTAGTCCATTCCCAAGAACCTGAAATGTTGCTTGTATCTTTCTTGTTTCTATATCAATAATCAATATATCCCCTTTTGAATTCCCATCATAAATTAAATCACCTATCTTATTAAAACTTGTAGCAGTAGATTTAAGAGCTACACTTACATCAAAGAATTAACTTCGAGAATGAGCAACTTGTTCTGTATCAGCAGATTGTGTTGAAATAGGAAGTACATACTGGTTGATTGAATTGAAGGCCACAAGGATTAGTGCACTGGCCATCGGACAAGCCAAACTCAAAGATGGATTGTGTGATCCAATATGAAGATGAGCATATAAGGCAGTCTAATGGAGTGAAATACATGCAACCTTTTGTCCTTTAGCAGCAACCTAGAGTGTCAAATATTTATCTGTAGCAGATGTCAGTGATTGATGACCACGCCTAGACCAACACACACTTGTAATAGCTAAACCATAGTCCTTGTCACGAAGTTCCTTAGCAACTCCTCTGGTTTCAAAGTCCCATATAACACAAGTTCCACCTATACAGCCAATTGTTTCATCCATATAAACAACAATTCAAATCTCTTTCCAACATATAGAGATGAAAGTGAGCATTTAAATATGAAAAATAAGCATACAACATAATGAAAATTGTCCAGAGAAAAGTAGAAATTCTAAAATTTGGTAGCCCATGGGAAAATAAGATAACAAAAATTGTTATTAATCATCAATGTATTAGTAAAAAATATGAGTTTCTAAAATTTTTGCATTCATATCCAAAAAGGAAAAGAGAACATGAAATAATTTTATGATAGCTTTAACAAAATTTATTTCCAGATTTCCAAGTTTGTTGAATCACAAATGGAAGAACCTTATTTAATTGTTACTAGTAAAATTTAGAATATTTCCCAGCTACTGTTAGCCCACTCTACATAAAAGCTAAAAATAGCTTTAGAAATTTGAAGCTTCTGAATTCGCTAATTTTCAGTTTCAATGACAAAGGAACACAAAACATGACAACATTTTCATCAACTCACAATCTAGAGAACATTTTGCTTGAACACCAAAAAGCTATTTTTTGTTTCTTCTTTCAATCAAGCATTTTCATATCTAACAAGAATTGATAAATGATAAACCTTTGATGAGTGTTCTTTGGAAACCACATATATCACATATGATCTATTTTAGTTCATGGTTACGCATAATAACAAAAATCTCCACTGAAAATTTAAAAACCTCTATGTAGCCTTGACACTTCAGAACAGGGAGATAACTTAATACACTAATACACAAAAGATTACACATTTTCATCAGCTCACAATCTACAGAACATTATATTTCAACATCAAAAAGATATTTCATATTTCTTTTGTTTCTTCTTTCATTCAAGCATTGTTATATTTGACAAGAATAGATAAATGATAAGCTTTTGTTGAGTGTTCTTAGAAACCATATATATGACATTACACCTATTTTACTTCATGTTTGCACATAATAACAAAAAATTCCATCATTGAAAATTTAGAAACCTCTATGTAGCCTTCACACCTTGAACAAGGAGATAACTTAATATACTAGTTGAATTTTCCATCAAAGCATCAATTTCAACTAGTTCCCTCCAAAAATACCACAATTCTAGATGCAATCTACTCCTTTTAGTAAATAACCCTCCCTAATTTATATATGGCCTACACATAAAAATTGATGATAGAAAAGTAGAAGTAATCTGAAAATATCTTTAGCTTTATGCAATTTTGGAACAAATATTTGAATGGGAAGAAAGAAAAACTAAACATCAAATCCCTACAAGCAGAATTATAGAGAGAGGGGAGGCAAAGGGGGAAATGAATACTAACTAGCGAGAAGTGTGCTATTGAGGACCGTTAGTTCTAATATCTCCTTCTTTATCTTTTTAATTTTATAGTTTGTTTTCTTAAGTTTCAACTCCATCATATTTTTTACAATAGACTCTGTTGATTAGCCTTCACATTCTTGCTCAAGGAAAATGGGAAGCACTAGGCTTGGAGGCCTAAGGACTTCAAAATTTCTTGCCTTTTCTCCTCCTAAGGAGAATGAGAACTGTTATGGCCATCAAGATTATGAAATCTGACCAGTTTGAAGGATGGCTTGCTTAGAGAACTCGGTCCTTGCACCTTCTAGTGATCCACATAATTAAAATAATTGGTAATAGGGCCATTGTATTCCTAATAAGTATCCAAAGAGATTGGATATTGCTTGCTTTCCACCTGAGAACCTTAGAACCTTTCTTGGCCTCATAGGTGCACACCATCGATGGCAACTTCTCTAGATTCAAAGAACTTATAATAGGAGAGGAAGGCTACTTATTAGCCCTCATCAATGAATATTCAGGCTTATCTAAATCTTACAATGAAGAATCTACTGAACAATGTTTCTCAGAAAATGTAGAAGATTAGAAGAGATAAATCTAAGAACTTGGAAGATTATATGGAAAGGAAATATGTAGGTTATGAGGAACATGTAGTCTTTTTTATGGTTGTAATGATGAATTCAACACCCTAGTTCACAAGTCAAATTCTCTAGAATTTAGCAATGCTTTACAAAAAAATATCAGAAGAGATGGCTCTATGAACTTGAAAATTCTATAGAAGGGAAATTAGTCGATAATGAGGAACATGCAAATCATCTTGAGAATTGTAAATATGAATTCAAAACCCTATTTCATAGCTTGCATGCTTGAAAATGTTGAAAGTGATTTCTCAATGCTTCTTCAGAATTTGTTAATGATGTGGATGTAGAAGAGGATTATTCTGAATAATTAAGGATTATTTTATTGCACACTGGAAATGATGATGTTAAGCTAAATCTTGCAATCACTAATAGGAACTCAATACTCTATGACTATAATTTTGGCTTGACTGGAGCTAAAAATAAACCAGTTCATAGTGAAAAGATAATAATTCATACAAATAATGTTAAGAAGTTAAATAAGGGATCTACAAGTCATGACCAGAAATTTGGTGTTAGTAGAGCCATTTGTTTATGCCTTGTTGAAATTATTTGTAGTACGTCAGTGAAATCCAAGGACCTGTTCATTTAGTAGTATTTTTCAGCATTGCTAAACATGAACATAAGACTTCATGCACAAGTCCTCTTAATAATAATCCACAGTGTACATCAACCTGTACCATGCAGTTTGACCATGCAGTCAACATTGCTAGATTTGAATGCAATGGTAGCACTAGCATCGATGTCTATATAAAATCCCTTCATCTATTCACTGCAAGTACAATTTTTTGTAGAGATTATTGTGTATAGATCTCCTAATCAAGGCTTGCTACCATAATAGGTGATCATATTAATAGATTTTGCTGATATAGAAGCATCTCAAAATGGTAATTTTTTATCAACTAGAATTTATATTTGCTTCTTGTACAAAAATTCGACAAGAATTTGTAAAAGCGAATGGAAATTATAATACTAGGTGTACTGATTGTGTGAGTAATTTTGCAAATAGGGTTGACTGAAAGAGTTTATATGCATTATGCATATGATGGATGGAACTGTAAATTATTATGCAAAAGTTTTTATGTTGCAGAAGTGTTTTAAGAGGTGAGCTTTGATAGGAAGGCAAATTAGTCCACACCAACATCCCTAAAATAGGATTTATGCTCACATCCCTAAATGGGACTTATGCCCAACACATTCTCACACAATCCAATGTCAACATGTATGCCTAGTGTGGGATTCTATTAGATACTTGTGGAGTTTTTGATTGAAATCCTGGACGAGATGCGATTTCATGGAGTGTCATGATAAGTCATGGCAATAAAATGCCTGTATTGACATTGTTTCATCATATGTAGCAAGAAGGAATACCACCCAATCGATTCACCTTTTCTTGTTCTCTATCTCCATGTGCCAAATTGAAAGCTTTAGAAGGTGGTGTGAAGATAATTATAAGTAGATTTTAGTTGGATGCCTTTGTGGAAACTGTCCTCATAGACATGCATGTGAAATGTGGAACCATAGAGAAGGCATGGTACTTGTTTTACAAGACATGGTCTAATGAAACACCATCATTTCTTGATATGCACATAAATGAAATGCTCTTGAGGCCTTGAAGCTCTAAAAAGATACATAAAGGTATTGGGCTAGAATCCAAAAGCTTTTATAAGGTTCTTCATGTGTGCCACTTTGGAAACTCTAGAATAGAGCATGGAGATTCATGAACAAATCAAGGGAGTGGTCTTGAGATGAATATGTTTGTATGGAATGCCTCTGTAAGCATGTATGTGAAATGGGGAAGCATATAGACTGCAAGTGATATGTTTGAAAAAATCCCTTAGCAAAGCATTGTCTCATCGGTTGTGATTATTGCTAGATATGTAAGGAATGGGTAGGGAATATATGCACTAAAGCCTCTCAAATAAATACTAGTCGTAGGAGTAAACCCACATAAAAAGAACTTTTCCAATATCTTTATTGTATGTTCTTACTAGGGAACTAGAGAACATGGTATGGAGATTCATGATTAAATAATCAAGTGGATTTTAGTTAATTTTTTTTGTAATGGGAACCCTTATAAACATGCATGAAAAATGTGAAATCATATATAGGACACAACATTTATTTGATTAAAAGTAGCCACCACATGTCACTTCTTGGAAAACCATGATTGCAACATATTCCATGTAGGGACACTGGTACAAAATGGCTAATTAGTTACTAAAACAACAACTAAAATTCGCATATAAATGACTATTTTTCATTTGATGACCAGTAGTAGCTAATTTACAATATCTTATAACGCGACCAGCTTTTAGTCGCTTTTAGCTTATTCATTAATTGATTGTCTCAATTTTATCATCTAGCAATATATTTAGTCACAAATTTGGTCATCAATTTAGTTATTGATTTAGTCATTAATTGCCACAATTAATGACCAAATATACAACAAAATATATTACTATATGATCATCTAAGAAAACCAATTAATGACCAAAGAAATATGACCAAAATGTTGGTTATGTTATAAGACACTGTAAATTAGCTATTAATAGTCATATATATGCAAATTTTAGTCGTCATTTGAAACCAATTAATGATCAAAGAAATATGACTAAATTTTTTTCATGTTATAAGATACTGTAGATTAGCTACTAATAATCATATATATGCAAAATTTAGTTGTCATTTGTAATGAAAAATTAATCATTTGCAGTAGTCAATTATATTTTTTTGGTAGTTTCATATTCATTATATAAATGACTAATTTAGTAGTTTATATTCATTTCATTTATTTTCATTAATAATCATTATAAACGACTAATTTAGTCGTATATTCATTTTATTTGTGTTCATCATTAATCAATATAAACTACTAATTTAGTAGTTTTAGATTGATTTTATGTGTTCATTATTAATCAACATAGATTAATTAGTATGATTTTGCGACTAAATTAAAAAAACATCATACAATGTGAATTGGTTCATCTAATATGAAAATTCAAAATTACATATGTTAGTTAAAATACTAAACAATATCAAGTGCAACTATAAATAATTTCAACCTCAGAAATTATATTATACGAAATGTTGAGTATTACAATATGAGTTTCCAACTTAATATTGGTTGGACTACAATTTACACATGAAATGTTGTTTCATCACTATAAAACATTATCATTGTGTTGTCAAGTCATTGTAAGTGAATTCACCAACTTTGAAGACTTGAACATCAGTCTCTATGTGTGTGTCTTATGCGGGATATTGGCTTTAAGGGTACCACTAGACCGGTTCTCTTCTCTCTCTTTTTGTATTTGTCGCTCCAGTGCTAGTGTTCTCTTTCTTCAAATCCTGCTACTTACCATCAATACTGAGTTCCTTTTCTAGAAACAAAAGAACCTAGAATGCAGAGTGTAAGACATGAAAGACAATGAACACTAGAATATAAATGAAAGTAGACTATAAAGGATTTATATTACATATACCTCAACATCAACAATGTTAAATCAATTCTTCCCCATAAAAGCAAGAAACTCGAACAAGTTTACTTCAGATGAGCGATAGTGGCCACTATGTGGCCAGATGACCTGTATCAATAAATTAAAGTCACCATAGAAAAGAACATCTTAGTAACTTAGTATTCAACCTTCAGGGAAAGCTTAGGCACAATCATGCCAACTAAGTTACATGCTAAAATGCTCAAGATGTAAATAACTTACTAAAATAAATAATCTAAGGTGTGATGTCTAATCCTTGTTATTTTATTCACAACAACAATTTGTTGTCTAATGCATGAACTTGGTCAAGTATATAAACAACATGTTCTCAAATAACAATATGAAAGTAAACTTTTCTAATAATCATGAAAATATTTCAATACAAAATAGTTAAAAGGATTTCAATCAATATTTTGTAATATTAATTTCATCTTCAAGCTTTGGTTGTTGTTTAAACAGACATAATACCAAGTACTTTCAATTTCATAGTTAAAATGTAAAGCAAAATCGAAATAAATGTTCAAAATACAATCAAACAATAAAGAGAGGATATCATGGAATGGACATTGCAATTATAAAAAAATTGTTTACCTGTCCATCAATATCTTATCACACATTCCTAAAACATGTGCTTGCCCAAATAACCATGAGGTGAAAGAATCACAACATTAAAAGCCATAGGAATACTTACCAGAAACAATTCCAAAGTCGATGGTTGAAGTGCCTGAAGGATCTCCAACAACAAATGAATCATATCCAAGACATGATCTCTATATTGTCTCCCCATCCTTTTTCTAATCACATTTCATGTAACCTGCCCACACTAGAGTCAAGTAACAATCAAATGAAGGAATTAACATTTGTTTTTATCTTTTATATGTATAAAATTTGAATATAATTTGTTTTGGTAACATATTAATTTGTATTTAAAGCATTCATGTCATGAGAATGTATCAATCAAGTAGAACATCAAAAAAATTGACCTCAATGAGGTCCTCTAATAATTTCTACAATATCAATATTTGTCTTGCTGTGATATCTTGGATAGAGAAAAGAAGATATCTACAAATGAAAAAGCCATATATTACTTATGTTCAAACTATGTATATGGTGTATTCTTAGGTAATTTTTTAATATGTCCCTCTACCTTTACCAAAGCAGATTGTAGCTTGGTTAAACTCTATATCCTTTAATTCAACATCAATTTCTGCAAGATAAATGTCACACATTATTCTTTCCCATTTCTCAACATGCTAGATATGATAAATTTAAAGTCACATAAAAGCAAGAGGAAACCATTTTATAACCAAAGAAAATAAACAAACAATGCCTCTAATAAAACTTCACACCTCAGAAATTACTCTTCCACGTGCTCAGACTAAAGGTGATATTCTCATCTTTAGGTCATATTTAATGGGATATTTTTATTTTTACCATGATTTCAATTTGGTGCTAAAATAAATATAAATCCAGGTTATTATCAGTGAACTTCAAGTATAATTCATAAAAATAATGTCATTATAAGGTATGGAGAGAAACATCTTCATAACTAGGATTCTCCATTTTAGTTTGGTTTGAGTTGAGTTGGTATTTGAATATATAGTTTTCTTTAAAGAATTGAAATAAAAAGATGAGAATTGAAATAACCCTATGATTTTTTAATTAATTCATATTATATATCTCTAAAACAGCCAGGTCATCCTTCTCTGCTATTTGATAGAGATTTATTGGCATAGAATAATAATGAATTAACTATCAAACACAATGATGCAATATATTAACCAAGGAAAGAAAAATAACATGGCTTTGGTATTTGTGTGCTCGAAGGAAATCCAACAATGGTTGAGTTCTTTCTTTATCATGAAATAGTATTGAAGACAAATGCTGGTTCAAAAATTAAACTCTATTACCAATAAGAGATGGTCGTGTTGGGTAAGGAAATGATGAATTGAAGGGCTCAAGGTCTATCTCTAATACATTGTTATCCTTGTCACTACAAATACAAAGTTGTCATCATTTTCTTATCCATGTAAAAGGAAAAGCAAGTTTTTTATTTCTGCACTTGTGATAGTATACGAAAAAGAGAGCACTAGCGGAAATCAAAGTGTGTTGTCCCATCATTCAACCTAACAAAAAACTTATATATTTAGTTGCTGACTACAATGGAAATCAAATGTAAAACCTACTCAATTTGATCTTTACATGACATAGTCATAACGAAATAGTACAATAGAAGCACGCTAACTCATAAACAAGAGATGATAAAAAAGAATAATGGAACATTATTTCCTGCAACATAATTAGCATGAATGAAATTTCCACAGAATTCATCCAAAAATGAGAAGAACTTATAGAAAAAGAACATATCATTAGTGTTTTTTTACCCTCTTTAACACATGTAGCCTAGGGAAGTAGAGGAGGCCAAATGTAGTAGGATTCCAATTGTGTGGGATATAAAAACAAAAATGTGGAAAAACACGCCTGCCAATTCACAAAATCTCACTCTAAATAATAGAACATGTTGAGGATAGTAATTATGAAAATAGATCATGTATTAAGATCAAGCCCCTTATTGATCATCAATTACCAAGGTGACTAGTAATTTTTACTCGTAAAAAAATATATCATATTTAGTGTAATGACTGTGTGGATATTTTTGGGAATTTTTTTACATTTATATTATGACGTCGTTGCAGGAGAGAGTGATGAAAGTTCTCCAGGTTTTGTCAGACTAGTTTCTCCTTTCATATGCTTATGTGAATGGATAGAGAGCTACCTTTATTTGGTTTCGAAATTCAAGTGTCCCTCCCTTTCATTCAATATGTGGAGATTCCCCACCATTGAAGGACCTTGATAGTTCTGAATCCAATCTTACGGACATAACGGATGGATCTGGTCCAAATCAAGATGTTGCTATGGTGATTGGTGAGGGATAAATAGCTCGAGAATTGTTTAGTATTCCTCTTGTGGAGCTTGAAATATAGTGTAGGAAAAATGGTTTATCTATTTGTGGTGGTAGGGAGGTAATGTTTTTTCGATTGCTTAGCTTAGAATAAGAAGAGAAGCATAAGAACCAAGATCAAGACGAGGATTTCAGGTATGGGTATAACTTTGCAATCAAAGGGAAGCATGCAAGAGAAACTGATCCTTATATACAATTGGGAGGGGGAAGGTGGAGCATGGGTGAAGAAAGAAAATCCATACTTTATGATGATAAGGACTATATATCATTATCATCATCTAGGAAAAAATTTCAGGAAGAATCATCTTTACGGTCACGGGTTGAGGAACGTGAATCAGTGGATGCCTCTTGCAGTGGAACTTTACCAAAAAATGTTGGTGTGGTGATGGTAGTGTCACGTGATGTGCCCCCAAAAGTTCAAAATATTCTAGGCAATGTCAAGGAAAATTTCTTTCTCTACTCCTTAACTCATATTTTACCCCATCCATGTTTTGATAGACCAATTATCAAGATCATAGAATGATATTTTCTTTAATGAAGGAGTCCAAGGGCTAACAATTTAAGGATATGATCAATTTAAAAAAAAAATGGATAGTCTTGTCTGACTTGCAAGGACTTGAGTGTCAAACTTTCTACCGAGACAATATTATTCACATGTCAAAATTTTGAGTATGACTTGGGGTTGAGTTTGAATGAGAGGATTTTGCTTAATATTTTTTAGTCAAGGAAAAGAACCAAATTTAGAGTGCATTTGAATTATGATTCATGAAGCATAGTAACAGAGTTGGTGAGCTTAATAAGGCCCATCCTTGTCGTGATGTGTTACATTCGAATGGAATGAATGCATGAATTTCAAAAGGCTGAGCTATGATATAAATCATGGGAAATTTTGAACAAATAAATAACCCAAACCTAACACTTGAGATATGATATAAATATTGGGGAATTTTAACCAAATATATAACCAAAACCTTAAACCTAGTAGTGTAAAATGCATTGTTTGAAGTGTGGCTACTGAAGACAAATTTCTTAAATAATTTTAAAACTTAACATAAAAATAATTTATAAAAGCATGGAATTTCGTTGTCAATCAAATGTCAAACCAGATAACAATTAAAATGATAACCTGCAATAACAATCCAAAATCAACAAGGCATATTGGACAAATGTTCAAAACTCATTGGGGACATCCTAATCCTACAGGATGCTCATCTAAAGAAATCGAAAATGTTACCTTGCCTGGGAAACATGGAATGTTAATGATATAAATGACAAAAAGATAAATAATTAAAACTGAATATTAGAATGAGCACAAACAACGAATGATAAACAAAATGAAAATGGGGCAAAATGTCGCATACCCACTCCATGAGACTGCAATCCTCTTCCATACTCAATGTTTCCCAAGACTAAGTATGTCATTCCACTAGTGTCCACATCCTTGTATCCACAGTAGAATTCATCCTCGCATCAACATATAACCTACATAGGTCATACCCTTTCATAAAGAAAAAAATAAAATAAAATGAAGCCAGGAAGCCTTTTTACTGGTCAACGGTTTAAAGATTTTGAAGCGTGTATTTAAAAAGAAGATTTACATATCATGGATCGTCATAATTCAAGTCATCAATTAAATGAAGTTCTATCATCTCTAGAGCAAGGGTGCTCTGAAGAAAGAAACCTAATACACTGATTGCCCTATCATGAAATTCAATTATGTCTACATAAACATGTATATACGGAGATGAGAGAGTGGGGATCTGAGACATCGAGGTATGGGATATTTTGGAAGTTCCTGCATATCATTTCAAAACCAGAATAAGCCAACTCTGCACTCATTTGTGAGGTAAAAGATATAAATATTCATTATCAACATCATGGAAAAAAACCATGGAAGAATTTTATGATCTTTTCACATCTTATAGCAGGTTAACTTTTTTAATTTAGGTAGTGTATATTTTCATTAAGCAATACATATGAAACAAAGTCATTACTTGGTTTTGTTTCATATCTATTGGATATACTGAATCTAAAAACAGGACATAATAATGAACCAAAACATAATAGTGAACCTAAGCTACATCAATATATGCTTTGTATAAAACAAAATTATGTTGTACCTGACAACAGTGGAAAATGCAAACATTCTTAAACATTGAAACATGTTGTTTGTTGCAAATGTAAAAGAAAAGAAGAAATTCTGTTTTTACCAAGATAAAGTTGTCACCCATTAACAAAAATTGGAGATTAGGAAGCCTCTCAAACAAAAAATTGAGAAGACACATATTTCTTTAAGCAAAGGCACAACACATATGACCATCTCCTTTAATGATTTAAAGCTCCCCGTCATCTCAATCAATATGTTCACAAAGAAATTGTATGCATTACTGGGATATGAGTCCATTTCTAGTGTGGTCTAATTACTTCCACATTGCATATTTAGTCACAAGTTAGAGCATGAAAGCTCTTGAAACAGTATCCCATTCACTCTCAAATATTTTATCATGTATGCCCCTACATACACATACAAGACAACCTGAATTTACATTGGTCTATATTTAATCGACATAAAACCTGCATTTATATTGGTTTCATTGTAAAGCGTTGAAAGTAATAGTAAAATCCAGACTCACATGGTTGTAGTTTGAAGCAATGCGATTGAAGAGGTTTTGGCCATATCTAGCGACTATTTGACGCAAATTCAGTGATTCGTCTACTGAGGACCACAAAGGCAGGGAGTGCACAGAAGGTCGAATACTATCGATCAAATATTATTTATGGTTTGCCTAGTCAAGTGGGGCATCCAATCAAATTGGATAAGCATACAGCTAAGATTCAAAAGGGGTCCTATGCAAGTGTTTTTAAATGATATCCCTTGGAAGCTTCAACATAGTACTTATTATCATCATACAGAGGACCACCCAAAAATAGACCATCTGATCCTGTCGAAGTTTGAAGAACCATGTCACCTTTTTTAAATGACCATTGCTACTGTCATTTTGAGCAATTACTCTAGTGTCAACACTTGGGATTGTTGGAAGCACTGACCCTGAATGTACTTTCCTGGGTACCCCACAAAAGAAGGAATAGCAGGTTGGCACCCATCAGTGTTAACAACAATGTGTCAACTTCTTGGATAAAACAAGACCTTTTCAAAACTATTTTTCTCACTAGAATTCCTTTTATCTCTCGAACAAAGACTATTTCATCTTCAAGATTGGCCCAGTGAGTGTACTGATATACAAAAATGTTGCTTGGTCCATTAGCACTTGAAACAAGTTTGACATTATTGATCATATCTATAAGTGCACCCTCCTTTTTCCATGTCTACAATAATGCTTCGAGACAACTCATTTTCTTTGGGATAAGAACTTGAATCAACATTTATTTCACCACTCAGTAGATATTTTTCACCAATCAAATATATAGGCTTATGGTTCAATACATTGAATTCTAATGAAGACATTCCAAAGAAAATGCACGAGTTCAAGAAATGAAGTAATGTGCACACGAGAAGCTTCTAAGAAGATTTGCTACCATCCTTTCTCAATCAACAAATTCATGGGTTCTTTGTTTGGTTGTATGATGTAAGAAACCACAATATGAGTAGACATAATATGCAACCAATCGCCTTTTTGGATAAACACTATCTCTGAATGATTAGAAACACCAACATTGACATCAATAACCTTTCTCTCCCAACACCTGTCATCATCTCAATCTAAAAAATCAGATGAAGGTCCATGTTTTACCTCAAGACGCAATGCACCAAGTAGGACTTTCTCAAATATGAAGTCACTTCTCTCATTTGTTAAACTTAAAGAGTTAAGCTTCTCTAAACCCAAAGTTCAACAGCCAGAGAAGTAAGTGATATAGAAACTAGGGAGTCATATCCTTCCTTGCATATCACCGATCCATGGATATCAACAAGGGTCTTTATAAATTCAATGCCAAACATTGGTCTAGTTACTATCACATCAACATGTGATGGTGAATATTGAAGACCAGAATCATGTTCTCATGTTGTGGTTAGTGGGGACATTCGATATTAACTTGGTTGAACCTTGAAGCAGAAGTTTCCCATATCATCAATCCTCTTTAGTTGAGGCTTAACATTGTCTGACCCGTGTGTCAAGCCAACTTGACACTTGACATAATAGCCATTTGCCACTAATTTTAGGGAACCACAAATATTATAATGTGTTGCTGCTATCTTTGGGATTGAAGCCATGTTTGGCACAATCATGAAATTCTCCAAACTATCAAACTCGAACTGATCCTTCTCAGCCTTGATTGTGTAGTGCGTTGATGTTACATGATCAAGTTTGTAATATCCTTGGACATATATTATAGCTCTTTCTCATCCATCAACTAATATCTTAACACCTTCAAAACAGACTCCTTCAGAAATCACCACAAGTCCTCCAACTGAGAATCGTGTGACCTGAAATGGTTGAGATATATTAACATGACTGTGCTCAACAAGAACCTCTATAGATGGAAGTGAAACATCAAATATTGTATTCTCACCCTTGTAGAATGGCGACAACCTTTATTTTCCATGTGGAATAAAATTAAAAGCAAATTTCCCATCTGCATCAGATATTGCATGACAAAGCGCTTGATTTGGACAATGAGCTTCTTTCAGGACACTTCACCTCATGTGCATCATCTGAATAAAGCTATACATGAACACCTAAAATAGGGTTACCCTAAGAAACAACTAAGAGATCCATATCATATCTTGGGACAAGAAAGATGTCATCTACTACCAGATTTCCAAAGCCTAACTCCATCTCTGGAGAGCCTCTTTGGACAATTGTTAAGAGAACATGAGAATCACGTATTTGAAAGAGAATATTATAGAAAATATACTCTATAAACCTCAATCATTGTACCTCATGTGTAGCGCCATCCTAGCTAGGATTGACATTAGGTATGACCTTGTATCTTCTTCCTCTGTTTAACAGTTGGCTCACAGAGCCTGCTCTTTCCACTTCTTCACATATGATTTCGTGGAGGGCTATTGTTTCCTCCGGACACTCGTCCTTAAGGAATATCCAAACTTATTATGTGTATCAAACGAAGGCAAAGAGAGAAAAATATCATGGCCTTTCCTTTTTGAAAAACAATGTAGTGGGATTTGATATGACCTGATATTTGTATATTGCTCGAGGATTGATGAAGTTTATGTATTCATGATGGGAAGAAACCAGCCTATATTTCCTTGGAGTAATATTTGTAAACGTGTAACTACCTCCCTGTGACGTAAACACACATTAATGAGATCATTGCTGATGGAAATGAGTTCAACCTTCACATTGGCACCACCTCCATTTATATTTGGACAACTTTATGCTCCAACAACCCCCATCACTCTCCCAAAAATAGTGAACCCAGTGAAGTGAAAATTGATGTCTTCATGGCCATTGCAACCATTGTGATCCATTGATACATATTCACCCATTTAAGATATATTCACCAAGTCAGGGAATATGAATATTTTCGATGTAATTTTTCCACTTGATAATCTTAACATCAAATCCAAAATTGTCTCGTTCATCTTCAGAGAGCTCTTGAAACAATTTTTCACTATTGTATCGAATCTACACAAATATATTAAAAAAATTATTAATGTATGTTGCTTGATTACCAATCAAAATGTTTAAAACAATACAACACCAACAAATTTGTATTTCATCTCCATTGCACATAGTTCACCTTCCTTAGTAGAATGCATATGGTTCGTAGATCTTTTCTAGGTGCTTCAATTGTTGTAACATATATTTTGTAGATGATCTTGATAACCCTGCTATCTGCAATATGACTATTAGTTTGCAATGATTCATTTTATGTATTTTTTTTATAATTATGGTGAATCGATAATTCTTTAGATTAAATAACAAATCTACTCCTTGAACAAAGATTATATGCAGATATTATATGCAAAGTAAAATTTACATGAGCAAATTTTTAACTTTTCAAGTTCTACTTATATTCATAAAAATTTCAAGTAAGAAACACAGAGTATCGTTACAACTTACGTTGCTATGTCGAAATCCTGCCCATAATTCTCCATAGTATTAACGTAGGTCAATTGCTTCAACAATTTTTACTTGGTTTCCTTTGTGATCAATGTAGGGATTATATTTAAAATGTTCAAATATTATTTTGAAAAATTCTTGAATTGTTATGGGATTTACCATCGTAGAAGCAACCTGATAAACCTTTACGCCATGCTTTCCTGCGTGTTTGGCCATGGTTGCTAAAATTGCATTCACAACCATGTTTTCCTGCAATTTGAATTCAACCAAAAAAAATAACACATTTAAGAGAAAAAGGATAATGGTTTTTTGAGTCGAAGTTTTGAAGACACATATGGAAGATCTAATCTCCCAAGAGAAATAAATAATGTAGAGAAGCTCTAGGAAAATCAAATAAATATCATTTAAATAATTAAAAAATGTGAAATCTAAGATTGGAACCATCCAATGTCATATTCCAAATATAGATGAAAAACATAATCTAATAAAAAAAAATATGGAAATACTCCAAAAAATCTAAAATTAATTACGAAATGTTTTCACACTTTGTTAAGATTTACTCACCAGATCTAGCACAGAATCTAGATCAACCAAGAAGCAAGATATTTTACCTTTGCCATAGTGCGTAATTATTAGATCAATCATTCTGCAAGCCAAATATTTGATTTAGCTCAACAAAAATGTGAGAGTAATCGAGCATCGAATCCCAAGTTTTCCTCAACTTTGTCAAAGACCGACTTTCAATGAAACCTTGGCATGCCAAACATGTAACCAACATGTTAAGCACCCACCATGTCTCCATTACAAGTAACTTCGAATCTAAAAACCTACTAGTTTTTCTCCAGGTTTTAGTAGCTCACTGCATCTCTCTTTCTCTAGTTCCCAACTAGTTGTCGCTAGTTCAATCCCGATAGAATATGAAATCACTCCGATGGTTGAGATGTTGTATTCAGGGGAACCAAACACATGGATCCATTGAAAATCTAGTCACATGATCTGGATTAGCTTTATCCTCCCAGAGATTTGGATAGGTGTTACCCAGGTAGAAACAGTGCCAGATGTAAAATAATTCCTTTACATTGCCAATTATCAAGGAAAGATTATGTATAACCCCTATTGTTTAGGGAAAAATCACCCAAAACCACAAATTTAATATTTAACATTTAACATTGTTAATATAATGTGGGCCATATTTAAAAATCAATCTAATTATTATTATTATGTATAAAGACAACATAAATTTAAAATATAAAGAGGTTTATGAATAGTAAAAAAAGGTATTGTAAATAAATATAAATATAAATAAACGAGAAGTATGGTAAATAAATAAGACTTTTTTTTTATATTTACTCCAAAGGTATGGTAAATAAACAAAAAACAAAAACAAAAAAACTAGAGGTATGGTAAATAAATAAAACCTCTTTTTATCTTTACTCCATTAACGTCTTTATATTTATGAAAAATCAAAAAATGGGTTTTATTTAGCTGGATGCTACGGGACACATAATTATTAATACCATGGGCCAATTACCATATTTATAAAAGAGGTATAAAGATATATGGTAAATAAATAAAAACATATCAAATAAGATTAGAAATCAACATCTATGTGATCAAGAAAGATAGAGGCATGATTTTTTAATTGCCTCTGCGAACGCTCGAGCGTGCCCCTGCTGCTAGGTGAATTCTCGAATGCACCTCGGCCCTCGGCTCCCTGTCATGGCCCCTCTGGAGGCTCCACTGGAGGCGGCTGATGATCAATAGGCCCTCTCAGCTCTAGTTAGATCCTTACCACCTCAGAGGCCTCGCCCAGCAATCTCCAAGTTTGTGAAAAAGCTCGATGTTTTGCAAGAAGTTAATATGCCCCCAACTCTACCTTGCATGGCCACCCTTGCTCTAGCAGAATGAGGTCTCATTGGGCAATTTACTAGACTCTGGCCATCATCAAAAACAATGCAAAGATGGGTGGAAAGGAATTGGTCTAATAAAACACAAGGCAAAATCTCCATACGATTCTGTGGAAAAGGGTATTTTACCTTTCATTTTGAAACAAAAGAAGATAAAGACTTGATATTCAAGAATGGGCCCTATTTCATGGATTCAAGAGGTTTATACCTCAACAAATGGACTCCGGACTTCGATCCTGAGTTGGACATACCGAGCGTTGTTCCTGTCTGGGTTCGGCTTCCTCATCTTCCTCTTCACTGCTAGGGAGATGAATCAGTTCAAGCTATTGGGAACGTTGTAGGAAGATACATTGATTGTAGTGAACCTAAAGACAACATGCAGGCTTGTGCCCGCATCTGTGTAGAAGTTGATCTAGGCAAAGGACTTCCAAATGCCATCAAGCTCAAGGTGGATGATTGGACCCACATCCAGTAATTAAACTATGAACAGATCCCATTCAAGTGCAAGGTATGTCATGAATATGGCCATTTTTCCAATCGTTGTACTAAATTAGTAGATGTAGAAAATACTTCGCAAGAGGAGCAATGGGAAACAATTAAGAAAAAGAAAGCAGCCCCCAACCCCAAGCCAAGCTCAGAAGCTGGACCTTTTGCTCGTATTCCACCCATCCCATCCACCTCGTCCCTCTCTAACTCCGCTCTAAACCCGCTGGACCAACCCGACCCCCAACCTCCTTCTTCATCCTCCAACCCTTTCCATATCCTCACTCCCCCGAAGATAATCCCACCCCCATAGCCCAAACTGATGCCTCAAAATCTCCTCTCCCTCTGATTATCTCCTCCACCCTCCCTCCTGATCCATCCTCAGTCAGAATCACCAAAAGTAACTCAAAGGAGCATGGCGTAACCTTAGGTAATCAAAGGAAAAATGGGCTAGGAAGGAAATCTGCTAAGCAGCAAAGAGATGAAAATGCCCAGAAGGATATAGCCATGGGCATCCAGAATCCCATAGAGTCCTACATCTTGGGACAAATTGACAAAGATTCAATAAATAAGGAGCAGGGAGGGCGAGCAACTCTTTGCAACCCCCACTTGAAATGATGAAAGTCCTCCCTTGGAATAGTAGGGGACTAAGGCACCCCTCCAAAATAACTGCCTTAAAAGATCTAATAAACCAAGAGAAACCAGAAGTTGTATTAGTTCAAGAAACAAAACAGGGGTAGCAAGAAATGAAAAAAATCATTGCACAACATAAACAGTACAAAGGCTGTGTTTGTGAATCAAGAGGAGCCTCTGGGGGAATTGCAATGCTTTGGAACCAAAATACTTGGAGTATTACAACAGAAACAATCAATCAGCACTGGATAAAGACTGCTCTGGAGAGTACTACAAATAACCAAAGGATAATCATTTACAATGTATATGCACCAAACCATTATAGAGATAAGGAACAATGTTGGGGCTCCCTCAGCGAAAATATAGCTGAAGAAGAAAATAGTAACATTATTCTGGGGGGAGATTTAAATCTCATTTTGCACTCCAATGAGAAACGAGGAGGCTATTTCTCCCCAGACCCCTACAGAAACCAGTTGGAGACTATCATGCAGGACTGCGACCTTGTTGATGTAGTCCCTAAAAACCGCAAATTCACCTGGAACAATCACAGGCTGGGGAAAAATAACATCATGGAAAGACTAGATAGAATCCTAGTGAATGTAACTCTCCTTTCCACCTACTCAGCTGCCTATGCCTTCATTCACCCTTTCACAACTTCAGATCACTACCCCACTTCTCTGGTCCTTGAAACCCACTACCCAATGGGGCCTCTCCCCTTCAAATACAGTCCGCGTGGAATGAAAACACAACAGCCAAAGAACTTATCCAACACACTTGGCATCAGCACATAGAAGGATCATCGGGATACATTTGGGAAAGCAAAATTAAAAGAGTCAAATACGCTCTGAAAGATTGGGCAAAAAATTGCTACATGGAGCCAGAGAAAGAAAAAAGAGAGACCAAAGCCAAGTTAAAGAATGTTATGAAACCAGCTCAAGAAAAGATAGAAAAGATAGATCAATGCCTTAGAATTCAGCCTCTTCGAGGGGGCAACCTCCTTTACATTACATAAATGAACAATTCTTGGATGATACAAATGAAAAGACCTCCTTTCTATATATAGAAGTCTAAAGGGTCATAACATAATCAGAGCCGACATAACAATAATAATGTGAGGGCACAATAATAACAATAGGGCACTACATGTGTACATCAATATAATAAGTGGGTTGTACTAATAACAATAATGGGTTACACTAGTAGTATAGGGGTCTAACATGCCCCTCTCCTTCAAAAAACGTTTTCCTCAATGCTTGAGTAGTTGTTGATGCTTCTGTATAAAATTCTTGTCCTCCCATGTGGAATCTTCGGCGGGTAATTTCTTCCACTTGATGAGATACTCTGACATTGATCTATTTCGTAGCTGTCGGGTTCTTGTTTCTGTGACTGCTCCAGGTTCCAATTTGATTTTTCCTTCCTCTTCAATTTCTGGCAATATTGTTTGAATTTGGATCTTTTGCAACTTTTGAATAAGTGGCCATACTTCTTCGTCCTTCTTCTGTTCATCCCTTGCTTTGTTTATCCAATCTAGTTGGATAATAGAAATAGCACAAAACAATGCTTCCACATCCTCATCCTTGAAGAGTCTTCCCATTCGATAAGGTCTCCATTTTTTAAGTGCATGTAGTATTGCCAACATTTCCTTCTCATAAATAGTGTGCTTGAGATGTAGCAGTAAAAATACCCGGTCACCTACATCAAAACATTTTTCACTACGATTTTGACCTACCTATTGTTTTGTTTGATTTTGCACTGAAGTAGCGTTAGCCTTTAAAATTTGGAGAACTTGTTTTTGATGCTCGATGTGATCTTTCACTGCTTGAATCTTTTTCTTCTTGATATTTCCTTATATCTCTAGATTTTGAGTGGTAATTTCTTCCAATCCTTTACAAGATATGGTCGAATTCATTTCTTGATGCTCGATGTGATCTTTCACTTCTTGAACATTTTTCTTCTTGATATGTCCTTCTATCTTGATAGTTTGAGGAGTGGTAATTTCGACCAATGAATTACAAGATATGGTTGGATTCATTTCTTCTTTCTCGATGTGATCTTTCACTTCTTGCACCTTTTTCTTCTTGATATGTCCTTCTATCTTGAGAGTTTGAGGAGTGGTAATTCTTGCCAATGCTTTACAAGATATGGTCTGATTCATTTCTTCTTTCTCTGGGGTGGGGTCCTGGCGTATATCTTCTTCTTTTGATGTTTCTTGATCCTTTTCTTCCTCCTCTTCATATTCTATGTAAAATAATTTCTTCTCAGCACACTTATAACCTTTAGTGTGTTTGCTATCACAACTGTAACAAAGCCCTTTTTCTCTTTTTTCTTCCAATTGTTGTGGTGTAACCCTTGTAGGTTATGGAAGGCTAGGACAAACAACACTTCCATCTTTATAGTTGTGAGGGGTATGCTTCCTGGTTTCCATAATTTTTCTTTCCACTATGTCACAAATCCCTTTTACTCTTTCCAATTGTTGTGTTGCTTCTCTAAAGAAGGTGTTGCTTTTTGTATCCTCATAATGTGCTATCATTTCCTCCACGAAAATTGACCACATAACTAGTTGTTTACGAGAGCAAAGCCCTTCATACCATAAAAATCGATCTGGTTCTAAATATGAATATGCAATACATACCTTTTGTAACAGTGGTACACCATGTAGATCAAAATATTGCTCCATCTGAAGTATCCAATTTACCGGATCCTTGCCATCAAACTTCCTCGTCTTGATTTTTCTTGATTTTAGGAGCTCGATCTTGAAACGACCGTAACTCTGTACTTTCAAATCTTTAAGCTATAAAATTACGACCTATAGTATCCCTCTATGTCCTCTTTCCAATGCCACCAGTCTGATCCAAATTGGATTCTCCAAGAAAGAGTTATGCACAATCTCCCAAGATGACTTGATTATAGACCTTTCCAGAAGAGCGAACTTGTATGAAGTGCCACATGTCACTGTTTCAAACTTTGGCTCTACAAAGTATCTACAAGAAACTACAGTCTGTCCTCTTTCTGTACCTTCTTACAAAATTTCAATTCGATGCTCAGAGAGAAAGTTATGACGATTTTCCCCAGGTCACCTGTTTGAAATGTAATTCAAGAGTCTGCAAAAAGACCAACTTCCTCAGGTCATATCTCCGCAAATATAGCGCCAAAAGCTCTAAAATTTGGATCCAAGATTCAACGTGATCTCTTCTCAAATGGGTTTTTTTTAACTTCTGAAACATCGCAGAAAAAAAGTTATAGCGAAAATGCCACGATGACCTATTTGGAGAAGTGAAACCCTAGAATCCAAATCTCTGATACCAAATGTTATGAAACCAGCTCAAGAAAAGATAGAAAAGATAGATCAACGCCTTAGAATTCAGCCTCTTCGAGGGGGAAACCTCCTTTACATTACATAAATGAACAATTCTTGGATGATACAAATGAAAAGGCCTCCTTTCTATATATAGGAGTCTAAGGGGTCATAACATAATCAGAGCCGACATAACAATAATAATGTAAGGGCACAATAATAACAATAGGGCACTACATGGGTACATCAATATAATAAGTGGGTTGTACTAATAACAATAAGGGGTTACACTAGTAGTATAGGGGTCTAACAGAGAATCTCCGTAGCACAATTGAGAAGCGCAGATTTTAGCAGGAAGATAAAGGTCACGAAGACAAATTGTATGGCCAACTTTATTGCATCAATAGAGAAGAAGAACAAAAATGGAGAATCAAGTCTAGGCAGCTATTGTTGAAAGGTGGAGACAAAAATTTGGCTTTTTTCCATAAGTAAACTACAGTGCGGAAAATTAGGAACAACATTAACTCTATCAGTGAAGGAAATCAACAAACCAGCCACAGTGCTTTCAAACAAGCTGCTTCAGATCATTACAGAGAACTCTTAACAGAAACTGGAGAAGAAGAAGATTACGCAGACCTACTGCAATATCTGCCTAGTGGGATCAGTGCTGAAATCAATGACAATTTGAGCAAGGAGATAGAAGAAGAAGAAATAAGAGGAGCCATCTGGGCTCTCCAACCAGACAAAGCTCCTAGTCTGGATGGCTTCCCAATTTGTTTCTATAGAGCTCACTGGGGAACTATTAAAAAAGATCTCATCAAAATGATGAAATGGATTCAGTGCAAAAGGAAAATTGGAGGCTATACCAACTCCACCCACCTAGCCCTCATCCCCAAAGAGAATCGACCCTCAACCTTCTCTCGTTTCCGGCCTATTTCTCTTTGCAACTCCTCTTACAAAATCTTCACCAAGATTTTAGCTACTCGTCTCAAACCTCTTCTTCCTTCGATCATCTCTGAAAACCAAGGTGGGTTTCTGGCCAACAGGCAAATCTCTGATTCAATTCTCCTTGTTCAAGAAGCAATTCATTCCAGCCATTCCAGGAAAGAAAAAGGATTCATCCTGAAGCTGGATTTGGCCAATGCCTTCGATAGGGTAAGGCATTCCTTTCTAATTGTTGTTCTCCAAAAAATGGGCTTTGCTGCGCCCTTTCTTGATCTCATCAAAGCCTGTATCTTGGGGCCTTGGATATCCCCCCTTGTTAATGGTAGGCCTGGACCTCCCTTTCAATCTTCGAGAGGGCTGAGACAAGGCTGCCCTCTCTCCCCTTACCTATTTATCTTGATGGTTGAATCTTTCAGCAGTGCCCTAGATTACAAGAGACGAGCTGGCCTCATTACTGGCATAAAGTACGAAAATGGAGTTAAAAACATAAATCATTCCCAATTCGCTGATGACACCCTGCTAATAGGAGGGGCATCTATCACAATAGCCCAACGTTTCAAAGCTCTTCTGGACAAATATATGAGATATTCAAGAGGCATGATCAACCATCTAAAAAGTTGCATCTATGGTTGGCATGCTTCAACCCAAACTCTCCATAATATAGCTAACATTTTTGGGGTTCCTTGCAAGCTAAATTGGGAATACTTCAATTACCTGGGAATGCCTGTGAGCATTGGGCCCTTAAAAGCTGAAATCTGGGATACAATTATTGATAAAATGAAGAGAAAAGTGCAGCAGTGGGGATCTACATGGCTTAATCCGGTAGGTCGCCTTGTCCTCCTCAAATCAAGACTCTCATCTCTTCCACTTTACCAATTCACTCTAATGCAGGCTCCAGCCACCTTCCATAACAAAATGGAAAGCATACTCCGCCATTTTCTCTGGAAAGGGGGGAAAAATGAAAAAAAGAAGTTCAATCTTGTTAGCTGGAAGCAAGTAATCCAAGGTCAGGACTGTGGAGGACTCGGAATTAGATCTCCTAAACTCTCAAACTTGGCTTTTGGAGGCAAGATTGTGTGGAGACTAATTGGTGAACAACCAACATGGTGGAAAAGAGTGTTAGAAGCCAAATACCTTACCAGTCCAAGACAACAGCTTTTGGACTGTGAAATACCCGCTAGAAACAGTTCAAAAGTTTGGAAACTATGCAAAAACCTAATCCCATTTTTGGCTCAAAACGGCAGCAGTGTTAAAATTGGAGCAGAAAAGATTATGGAGAATCAGTCTATCAGCAGTCAACCAGGTACAGATCAAATCCTTCTCTTTCTACACAACAAAGGAATACACTTTCTGGACCAAATCTCGCAATGGGACATTAACTCGCAGATTTGGAAGGGATGGAATTTCCCTCCCATACCCAACGATCTCAAGGAGAGCTTCGACAATCTTCAGACTCATCTCCACAACATTGCCCCTATAATAAAAAATGGCATTGACAGTTTCCGATGGGATCCCACAGGTTCTAGTTATACAATTCAAGCTGGCCACCAATATTTGTGCAATAGAGACTATCCTGCTCCTACTTGGACACACTGGAAAATTGTTTGGAAGTCCGAGGCCATCCCCAAAATCAAATTCTTCATCTGGACCCTTTTGAAAGGGAGAATCCTCACCACTGATAATTTGCAAAAGAGGGGTATAGTTGGGCCTTCTCGATGCCCAAACTGTCAAGAAGCAGAAGAAACCATCCAGCATCTTTTCATCACATGTCCCTTTGCAATTTCTTGTTGGAGTGGAATTTCCCCTAATGACCATTCCCCATGGAACCCCCAGAATTCCATTGGCGAGGTTCTGAGTCTCTGGAAGAAGAGTTACCCTTGGTAGCATAAGAAGAACAATATAGCTAAAAGGGTTTGGGATGCTCTCCCCTATACCCTTCTGTGGAAAATTTGGCTTGTAAGAAACCGCAAGATCTTCAAAGACAAGGAAACCATCACAAGGCAACTTTGCAGCAAGGCAAAAAGTTTAACGCTAGAAACCATCTCTGCTAAAAACATGAAGAAAATTGATGTTGCCAGCCTCTATGTCGAAGAAAGAGATTTTATTGGCTGTTTGATAGATAAAAGCAGGAGCAATCAGATAGAAAACAATGCCAGCATCCAGTCCAGCACCCCCAAACACAGTTGGAAAATAAGAATCAAAGAAGAAGAATTCTCAAGATGGCTCCGAAACAACAATTCCCACTACCTCTTCTTTGATGGAGCCTCTAAATCCAACCCTGGAACAGCAGGTGCAGGCAGAGTTATTTATAATCCCAGTGGTAACATCATAGCCACTTTTGAGTGGGGACTGGGTTCATTATCCAACAACAGGGCAGAAGCTCTTGCCCTCTACCAAGGACTAAATCAACTTCAAAAATTTGGAATTAGTAAAGCGATGATATTTGGTGACTCAGCCACCATCATCAATCTCATGGTTAGCAATCGAAAGGCATCCAATATCTTCCTTCAGCAAACAATAAACAGGTGTCAAGCACTAAACCATCAAAATATGGATCTTTAATTTTACCATGTGCTCCGCTCTCTCAACAAAGAAGCTGACAGTTGTGCCAGCAGAGCATGCTGCAGATCCAAAGGCAATCTTCTCTGCAACAATTTAGAGTCCCAACATCACCTCCCTTGACCAAATTTCTCTACATGATCTGTGGCAGCACAATTGATCCAAATCTCTGCAGCATTTTCAAGGGATACTCTGACAAGATTCAACATCATTCCACCACTGCCAAATCTCTGTCCGTGATCTTCTCACCTCCCTTCTATCCCGTCGCCCATCCCACGCTCTCTCACTTGAGTCGATCCCCTCACTCCTGTGACTCCTTCCTCCTCTCCCTCGTGATTCCGTCCCTCCTCTCCAGTGGTCCTCTCTCTTTAAATTCAATTTCCCTCCCTCACTCCAGTGCACAGTTGCTCTGGTCCCCTCTGCGTCCCTTTACGTTTGTTCCTCGATCCCCTGCTTGGCTGGGTTCTCTGCTTTCCCCCCAACTCACTGCTGCTTCCCATTCCACCCTTGCTTTCATTCCCCTTTGCTCTCTGTCCTTCGCTCCTTCCTCCCCCCTCCTCTGCAGCGTAAGCTCTTTACGCTCCCTTTCCTCGACCCCGAAGGGCTGCTCCTTCTCCTGTTCTGATCTTCAGGGCATTCTCAGTCTCTGTCCATCTCTGTTCTCAGTGGCAAGGCAGATTACCTCACATACAACAGGCCCCTCTCACTCCAACCAGAATAGCAAGACAACATTCAACATCCAAGAAATGGCAAGGAACGAAGACTGCCTACACTGTGCAGACCTTCAGGCGGAACTGGAGCAAATACATGTGCATCAAAAAATCCTGGACTCTAAAATTGATTCCCATGCCAGAATGACCAGTGAGAAATACGAAGCAGACCTCAACCTCTTCCTTCACAGAGTCTCCTCGCTCCAGGAACAGTTTAATGATCTGGCCAACAGATGCAGCCATGCTCAGGAATCAATTGACATCCTTAAATACATGATGGAGAAACGAAATGTGCCCAGCACCAGTTCTTCAAGTTTCAAGAATGCTGAAGCCAACAGCAAGCCAAAAGAATCAACAACACGCCAGATCAATCATATTAGCATAGATTAAGATGTATTGCAGATATTGCTTACTATTGTCTCAGTTTGTTAGAATTTTCACTTGCTCTTGTTTTCCACAAGTCATAAATGACATAAGCAAAGGAGAAAATTGTCTTTCTAATCATCTCCTAGCTTTGCCTACGGGCCTAAAAATCTTGTATCTCAAGAGCTCAGTCTCCCAATCTTTTATTGGAATATAAATAGCAATCTACTATGTTAAAAAAAAAAAAAAAAAAAAAAAAAAAAAAAAATTAGAAATCAACATCTAATTATATACCAAGCCTACGGGCCAAATACCATTGTAAATAAAAGAAATATGATAAATAAATAAAAATATAAATAAACAAGAGGTATGGTAAATAAATAAAACCTCTTTTTTTATTTGCTCCATAAACCTCTTTCCACTTACTAACACTCAAAAAATAGGTTTTATTTAGGTGAAGCCTATGGGAAAAATAACATGGGCCAAATTATTCTTAATACCATGAAAACAATAATAATAACCATAATATTAATATTAAAATATTATTATTATTATTATTATTATTAAACCTAATATTCATATTAATATATCATAATATTGATATTATTAAATATAATAACTTTGTTTTAATCCAATATTAAATTTGTTATATTATAATATATATTAATATATCATTATATATATTAACTCTATATATACAAGAGGTAAGAACAAAGACATAAAGTTATAGAGGTGGAGAGATAGCGGGAGTGACAAGGAAGAGATGGAGAGAAAGTGTGTATGTTTAGGGGTGAGATAAAGAGACAAATAAGGACAGACAAAGAGAATGGGGCAGAGAAGTAGACATAAAGAGAGAGGGAGGGATATATTAACATAGTGAGAGAGAGAGAGAGAGAGATGGGGGAAGAGATAGGATTGAAAGGAAAAGTGAGAGAGAGGGGGGGGGTAGAGAGAGATAGAGAGAGTGAGAGAGTGAGAGAGAGGAAGAATGAGAGATAATACTTGAGAGAGAGAAGGAGAGTGATGGGGTAAGGGAGAGGATTAGAGGGAAAATATATATATATATATATATATATATATATATATATATATATATATATATATAGAGAGAGAGAGAGAGAGAGAGAGAGAGAGAGTGATGGGGGAAGAGAGAGGGAGGTAGGAGAGAAAGGGAGAAAGAGGAAGTACGAGAGAGAAGATTTGAGAGAGAGGAGATAGGGCGGGATAAGGAGATGGAGTTGAAGGGGTGTAGAAGGAGGGAAGAAGAAATACATAGAGAGTGAGAAGCGTTGAGAGAGAGAGAGTAACAAGGGAGAGATGGAGAGAGAGCGTGTATGTTTGGGGTTGAGATAAACACAAAGAAGGAGATATGGAGAGAATGGGGAAGAGAAGGAGAGAGGGAGGGATATAGTAACAGAGTTGGAGGCTGAAGATTAACAGAGAGAGAGAAAGAGAGGAAGGAAGAGAGAGAGGATGTGAGAGAGTGGAGTGAGGGAGGGAAAGAGAGATGGAGTTTGAGGGGGAGAGAGAGAGAGGTAAGAAGAAAGAAATATAGAGAGAAAGGTGGAGAGAGAGAGAGAGAGGGAGAGAGGAAAGAAGTAGGGAAGAGAGATAAAAGCAGGGGAGAGGGAGAGAAGGGGGAGAGAGAGAGAGAGAGAGAGAGAGAGAGAGAGAGAGGAGGAGTGAGGTATAGGTAGATAGATTGAAGAAATAGAGTGTATTTTCTCGTGGTGATATAGAGATCCAAAGGGAGATAGAGATATAGATGGAAAGTGAAGAGAGGAAAGAAGAGAGAGACGGAGAAAGTGGGGGAGGGACAAAGAGATTGATAGATATGAAGTGAAATAGCATGTGTGTTTGGGGTGTTGAGATAGAGTGGAAAATAAGGAGAGATGGAGGGATATATAGATATATATGGGGGGGGAGAGGGAAGAATATTTCTTGCACTAGATACATTGATTTCAGTGTAGATGGTGATTTCTAATCCAATTTGATTTCTTGCACTAGATGCATTGATTTTAGTGTAGATGTTGATTTCTAATGATATTTGATTGCTTTCACTAGATGCATTAATTTCAATATAGATGATTTCTAATCCTATTTGATTGCTTGCACTAAATGCATTGACTTCAATGTAGATGGTGATTTCTATTCCTAGTTGATTACTTTCACTAGATGCATTGATTTTAATGTAGGTGTTGATTTCTAATAATGTTTGATTGCTTGCACTAGATGCATTGATTTCAGTGTAGATGGTGATTTCAAATTTTATTTGATTGCTTGCACTAAATGCATTGATTTCAATGCAGATGGTGATTTCTAATCCTATTTGATTGCTTGCACTAGATGCATTGATTTCAGTGTAGATGTTACTTTATAATCCTATTTGCTTACTTGCACTAGGTGCATTAATTTCAGTGTAGATGTTGGTTTATAATCCAATTCTCTTACGTGCACTAGTTGAATTGATTTGACTGTAAGTGTTGATTTCTAATCTTATTTGATTGCTTTCATTAGATGCAGTGATATTAGTGTAAATGTTGTTTTCTAATCTTATTTAATTGCTTGCATTAGATTCATTAATTTCAGTGTAAATGTTGATTTCTGTTTTGATGTAATTGGACGTATGATGGTACATTAATTTTAAAGTGACTGGATTAACATTGTGCATTGATTTCAGTGTAAGCACAAAAAATTATTGACAATGTACATTTATTTTTGTGTTATTGTAATTCAACTTATTAATATTGGATAGAAGGACAGACAAGGAATGATGTTTACTACAATAGATTGAGATAAAGATTTAAATGGTTTATGGTTTAACCTGTCGTTTTCATATAATCGATATGAATATATGAAAATCAATATGAAAAGTGGACAAAAGTAACAAGGGTGACAATGAAAATAATAGAAGAAAATAGTTTTAGATTAAACACAATGAAGACTATTTTTAATTGACTATATTATTATTATTCACATTTTCTATCATTCAACACTATTACATTGTCCATTTACATCAAAAATTTATATTTCATCATTTTTCATCACTAAAGTTATTATCATCACAACAAATTGAGGCAACTAAGAAAATTTAAAATTAAAATATATAGATTAATCTAAGACATATTGGCATATTTTGTTAGCCTCACTCTCATAATAAAACAATTATAAATCCAAAAATCATAATTAAATAAATCAAATCTTGAGAATTAGGAGTTAGTTCCTCAAACTAAGGAGTTTAGTTAGGATGAGAGATTCTCTCCAACTAGTTCTCCTATATTAGTGTTTTGTTGAGATAATTTCTCAACCAAGTTTGTTCAAGGTAGATGCAATATCTTGAGACAACTTCCTCATGTATTTATATGTATCATAAACATTAGTTAAATAATGAGAAATTCATGAGAATGAGAGACTACAGGAAAGTCTCTCATGGATTTTCTGCCATGTCTAGTTTTTTTGTATGTCTGATATTTATTTTATGAGTGTGGGCGTGTTATTAGTGTGTTTATTATTTTTCTTCAATTAGTATCAGAGCTGGAAGCTTTGGGTTTAATCCTCATGGAGGACCCAGGTAGATATGAGAGGAGTCTGAAACTGTGAGTTGACCTTTAACCTATTGAGATCCAGCAACTCAATGCAAGCGTTAAAAGTGTGACCGAGAAAAGCATTCACCGAATTCAAAACCAAAGATTTAGCGCTGGAATATTGTGGAATTGTTGCATAAAGACTATGCGTGGGCGTTGAGGACCACTCGTTGTTGAGGAGGAGAGCCGAATCTGGTAGTACACTTGATTGTTTCAGTCGTGAGAGACAGTATTGTAGAATGACATAGAGATGCATATTATGGTGGAATATTTTTTCATAGAAATGAATGTGGGGTATTGCAAACTGAATAAATTTTGGTCAGCCATTGAAGTTCTTTCACATGTAGCAGCGGAAGCAGATTTGAATAAGTGTGGCCTCGTCAAGTTAAGGTATGAGAGTATTGTTGTCATTTGCACATTTTAAAAAAGATTTCTACACCTTTCATATATTTCCTTGGAAAACCGTCTCCAAGTCCTCATTTTCATCTTCCGCAATTACTTTCTATAACGAATTTGATAATTTAGAAAGGTATCCAATCACAGACAATCGAACATTTTCCCTACTGAAGTTTTACAGTTCCTCCTTTAAGACAATTTGAAACAAGTCTATGAGAAAATTAATCTCAGTCTTTGGTCGAAGCCAATTGTTTGTCAAGAAAGCAAACATAGTGAGAATTTTGAAGCCCAACTTGCAGAATAATTTGACAACTTCACTCAGTTCTCTCCTACCTGCTTCATGCCATGCAACTACTAGAAATCCTCTTTTCTCTGCCCACCACGAGTTATCATCCATGATAATGGCTACATGATTAACATGTGATATCTAAAGGTGTGAGGCTACGATGGAAGAGAACTGGAATAATTCGTTATGAGAAGGCATTAAGACAGAGATAGTGAATCGCACGATGCCATGGAGGCATTGAGTTTTCTTGGTATGTATTCCGTTGCCTCGAGTATACAAGAGCTGAAGTAACCTGATCATTTGTATCCCTGAACTGATGAACGACAGTTGCATACGGCTTCCAGAAATTATCTGAATTTCTCATGGCCTCTCCATTTTTCTTGTGACCATCGCCATCGTCATTCATATTTCTCAATTCTACAAATATTGCTTCCTTTTTATCAAGTGCGCGAGTCAATTCGGCTAGTGCCCGGATGTTAGCTTCCTTGGCCTGGATTTGTGCTAGTGTACAAGGTTGGTTATACAATGCTTGTTGGGTAGCCGCAACGACTTCAAAAACTGGGATAGCCTGCATCAACATTGCTCTCAAAGAAATAATTTGGAACAAAAAGTGACCCGCTAGCGCTCTCTGGTGAGTGAATAGTTTGATGCAGGACCACTGTTGAACCAACTTGGAGGAACCAACGTCCATCTGCACTGAATTTTTGCTTAGCTCTCATGACTAACTAGTGTAAGAAACCCTAATGTGCAATGCAGCTCCACCGCGGCAAGCATTGGATCGGTGCATAATGGACATTGTGGAATGCTATTTGCTGGAGAATCCGAGTTTTGGATAGAGCGATCCGACTACATTAGCCGGATACGTTTCTCTATGAAGGGTTTTCCTAGATGACCATGATTTATCTGAGAATGCTCTGAAAACAAAGCGTTAACTCCATTGGGAATCTTCGATTTGCAGTGAGGTGGCAGCCCCGTAGCGAAAGGTTGGCGGTGTGAACCGTAAAGGTTGGAAGGTGATTTTTCAGGGTGCAGGGGAGCTTAATATAAAATACTGCTCGAGTAACTAATGGATTTGAAATTGAGATGAGAAATAAAAAAGGATAGGCAAAACAGATCAAAACCTGGCAGAAAGTGAAGAAACTGCTGCAATGTATCCTAGAAATGCCTGTATTGGGTGACATAAAAGACCTTCGTAGGTTAGAGCCTATGGAGGAACATGCTTGCACCAGTGGAGGAGCCAACGTTCAGCATGAATTAAAAAATAATACATAATGGAACCAATTTTTTCATAGCCGCAGTAATCGAGAACCATGTGTCGAATGAAGAGCATGAAATTCTAGTCCATGGCCACATGCAAAAAAAGGAGGAAGGTATCATTAAATTCTCTTTAATTATATTTATAAATCGAGGACAAAGTGTGTCTTGAGTGCTTCATAAATAACGTTCATGCCCACAAATTTTAGTTATAAGAAACATATGGGAATATTTTCTTAATGCTTAAAACAAAACTTTTATTATTCAATGGTTTTACTTTTTGCAAAAAAAAGTAAAACATTTAAAAAGAAGAGGAAGTGGGTATGTGAAGGTTATAAAGTATTTCTTTTGGAGAGATAAGTAGTGTTTGTACATTATTTTTATGTAATGGAGTGATAAGGTAATGGGAAGGTAATTTTATAAGAAAAGGTATTTTTTGAAATAAGATGTGTTTTCTTATTTCTAAAGTGATGTTTTTGGAGTAATAAGGGTATGTTTTAATATTTTGGAGTGATAAGTTTTTTGGAGTGAGAAGTAAGAGGTGATTTGTCTATATTTTGCTGAGATAAGCAGTATTTTTAATGGAGTAATAAGTGATTTTGTAGAGTCATAAGCTGCATATTTTGTAAATTTGGAGCGATAAGTGAATTTGTTTGGGTGAAAGACATTATTGTAATCCAAAGTAATCTTTTACTTTGAGAGTGATTGAGTCAGTGAAGGCAATTTTTGAAGACAATTTGCTTCCGAAGTTTGCAAGTGTGACATTCTCATTGAGAAGTTTACACTACAAAGTTGTGACATTGAAGAATGATGTACTCCAATAATTAATAAAATCATAATTTTTTGGAGGTGATTGTGTCCTAGATCCACCCGAAATTGAATAAGGGGATCTTAGGTACACCATGTGTATGTTTGTGATGGTGCATGATTCTTGATATTGTTTTTTGTTTTGTGTCTAGTTTTAACACTAACCTTCATGTGCTATCTTTCTAATATGGTACACATGTAGCATACAACACATGAAAAACTTGCATGCACATTCCATTCAAGCTTATGTAATAAAGCAAACTGCAAGCAATCAAGAATCAACAATACATAGTCAAGTTGTCAAAGACATTTCTACATCAACATCCAATCAAGTTGTCATCTACATCAACAATTTTTGCAGCCTCTCAACAACAACTTTTTGGAAATTGCACTTGCACCATTTTTTTAATAATATCAATACAAAACTGTAACTTGCAAATCTTAATTTGTAAGTCAGATTGTACTCAAAGTCAAATTTAACTGAATTGTACGAGTGCATTCTCAGTTGTAACTGACACCCTAATTTGAATTGCTAATGTGAATACATTAAGTCAAGTAAGTATTCAACTGAGTCATCAAGATTGAACTTGTCATTTGTTTCTTGGGTGCATTTTCGATAATGTTCGACACCCTTCCTTTTTTAAAATCAGCACATTTAGTGAGTACATTCAAGAATTCACAAAGTGTCAGTAATCAATCAAGCAAGTTCAAGCAATCCATCTAGCAAGCAATCATCATCAAACAAGTGTATTCTATTCTTTAAGTGAGAAATAAGCAATAAATCAAGCAAGTGTGTCATTCAAACAACAAATAAAGTAAGTGTGTCATTCAAACAATCAAAGCAAGCGAGCGTGTCAAAATCAAGTGTGAAAGTTCAAAGCATGACATCTACAACAAACAAGCCAGTGTGAAGTTGATTGAAGCATTCACAAAGTGTCAGTGAAGCATTCAAGCAAAGCGATCATCATCAAGCGGGCCTGAATTCAAAGTGAACAAGTTCACATGGCGAAAAGCATTCAGTTGTTAAAGATTTTTAACAATTTGATCCTCTCAAGTGATGAAGACATGGTACAAATCAGCAAAGCAACTGTTGTTTATATTTCAATGAATCTACAACAAGCACATGAAACAATTGAGTTCCTTCAACTGGAGTCGCAACTTCAAAGAGATGAGTTGCAACAGAAGGGTGATGTTTCCAAGTCTTTCATCCATACTGATGAAGATAAAGATGTTCATTCCAAGTCACTGATCCAACCAACTTCAAGCGTCGAAGTGGTCCCTAATCCAGTTCAACTTTCTTCCAAACCAATCATCAAGCCATGGGAAGAACTCCAATGTAAAAAAAATTGGCAAGGATTAGGATATGACAAAGATGATGCCAAATTTCATATTCCAGATTATTCAAGTCCCATTAATTTCATCAGTGCAGGATTTCTTGATCAAATAACATCAACTATCCATGAGAAAGTTGTAGACAAACAGACATGTGAGCAAATTGAAGTTGCAATCAAACCAAAATGTCTTCATTGTCAAAGAATCGATCATCTGGAAGATCAATGTTTTGATCTCCATCCTTGTCACCATTGTGGCAAGTCAAATCATTCATCAGTGAAATGTAGCAAACAACAACAATCAACCAGATTGAAGATCGATTATTCATGGATTGATCCTTGGGAATGGTCATCCACGGTCAGAAGATTGTGTAAGTTTTACAAAATAATTCACTCACAAATATTGCAGCCAGAAGTAAAAATGAATATGGTACTCTCGTGCAGTTGAATGGGGGATTAAAACAGTGAAACTCTCCTACACCTGAAGGGGGGGAGTTCAAAATTTAGAAATAATTTGAAGAAGATTGTCTCTCCTTTCAGCTAACAAAAGGGGAAAATGCCAATGAAATTGATAATGGTTGTCAAACTGAAATTCTTGATAATATTAGCGAAGTAGCTAGTGGGCATCTTCAAATCAGCCAGTGGGCATATTCAAATCAGCCAGTGGGTATCAACAATAAAAGCTGCAGTGAGCAGTTTTCGACATCAACAAATTCGCCAATGGGTGATTGACAACAAAGTCGGGAGTGAGTAGTTTTCAAACACAGCAAAGGCAACAATGATTTATTTTTCAAAGTCATCAGCCAGTGGACGATCATCATCAGCAAATACGCCAGTGGGCATTCATCATATTTTGTCAGTGGACACAGGATGTTGATTGCAAGAAAATGACAGATGGATCCTTTTGAAACTTGGCACGTGATGGAGTTTTCAAGCGACATTCAGAGGTGAATCAGACATGTAGATGATTCATGTTCTCTTCAGATTTGAGTTTTTTCAACATCCAGCTTTGGCGGTTTTTCAAGCAAATGTCTTTTGAGGATCAACTTGAGAACTTGGAAGAGGGTTCCTTGTTCTTATTTTGGATTTATCATTGAGGGGGGGAATGTTAGCCTCAATCTCATAATAAAACAATTATAAATCTAGAAATCATAATTAAATAAACCAAATCTTGAGAATTAGAAGATAGTTCCTCAAACTAGGAAGTTTAGTTAGGATGAGAGATTCTCTCCAACTAGTTCTCCTAGATTGGTGTTTTGTTGAGAAAATTTCTCAACCAATTTTGTTCAAGATAGATGCACTATCTTGAGACAACTTCCTCATGTATTTATATGTATCATAAACATTATTTTAATAATGAGAAATTCATGAGAATGAGAGACTACAGGAAAGTCTCTCATGCCCTTTCCACCATGTCTGGTTTTTCTATATGTCTGATATTTATTTTATGAGTGTGAGTGTGTTATTAGTGTGTTTATTAGTTTTCTTCATATTTAAAATGATTATATTAATATTAGATGAATTTACTTATTTTGATAAAATTAATCATATGTTCGTTAGATTTTCTTTGGCCGCACATTACTGAAACCAACCTAGATCCATCTTAACTCTAGATCTATCAAGCGCTGAGAGGGATCAAATCTCTCGAGGTACAAACCTTTCCTCAAGTTTTTCACTCAAAAAAGAGGTTTTCACCTCAAGAGATGTGATCCCTCTCGTCTCTTGATATATCGAAAGTTAAGATGGAACTAGGCTGGTTTTATTTTAAAATTGAGGAAATCACAAATATTTTTGAAAGTATCTTTTCATTAAAATAATAATTCTTTACTTTTAATTACATAAATTGATATAAAACTAGCTTGGATCTATCTTAATTTTGGATTTACCAAGGGCAAAGGGGATCAAATCTCTTTTCACTTTAAAAAAGGTTTGTATATGAAGAGATCTTATGCCTCTGACACTTGGTAACATAGGAGTAATATGATTGAATTGTTAATTATAATTATAACTATTAATTTTATATTTCACTTTACTTATTTTTATTTTAATAATTTACCCCAACTTTATTTTTCTTAAAAATTTTCACATTAAATTTTATTTTACGAAGTTTCCTCAAATTAGATGTTAAAATTTATTTTCAAATAAAATAAATTGGCTATATAGAATGGGTTGTTAAGGCATTTCTTATGATGTTATTGGTTTAAACTTTGATTAGCTCAGTGTGCCATGTGTGAGGCAATGTGGGTACACTTGGAGTTGATTGTGGTAGTGGATAGAATCGATCCTTAAGTACAAACATGCTATAGTTGTCTATTCTCTAATATACAAAAAAATAACAATAATAATAATAATCTTATTTTTTTTATTTTATTGAATTAATTATTTATCAAAATTAGATTTTATTAAAAGCACATGATTTTATTGGAAGTACTTTAGGTGATGGAAATAAAGGAAACTAGTTTTTTTGTAAGCATTTTCTAAATTGTATATCCACTCAAACACTCTCATAGAAAAAAAGTCTTGACCCCACCCATCAAGCAAGCCACCCAATGTCCCCTTGATGGCCCCCTCTCACTCTTTAGACTACAAGAAGGATATCCTTATCTAAGGGGGAATCTTTAAATATTGAACTAATCTAGGTCATTGAGTAATGAAGGGAAGTTCCTAATGAAGACTAGTGATTTGAAACTACTCACTCTCAAAGTAAAAGGTTAGGGATAAGTGTGCGAATAGTCAAACAAACCATGAATTATTAACAAATTTTGAATGATTTTGATTACGCAACTATGCTTATTCATGCAACCAAATTATACTTGAAAAATGAAATATAAAGATTGCTCAATTAACCATATAGCATGAGATGCTAGTGAAGCATATATACAATGGCATAATAAAAAGAGAAAATGAATCACAAATTGTCTATACAAGTAAGGCATTAGATCATTCATTCATCATATTCATGAGCATTGGATATTGAGAGTTCGTTATCATCATCAAGAGACCATTCCACAATTAAGAGATCATACACCAACAATATTAACTATGCTTGGGACAACAAAGAGTTATGTGTTTACGATGATAAATAAAGGAAATATTCAAACTTATCGTTGTTACTAAGGACAATGAAGACAACAAAGTTGAATGTGGACAACTTACACAGTTGTAACATTCAAATGTCATTCATTTATCATCATGCAAGTTGCATGAAGGAAATTTGGTAGTGGTATTAAGTGAATATTCTTTGATCAAAGTTCATACCCTCTCCTTAGCACTACCACTTTGCAAGATGAAGAAGAAATGTGAAACATATGTGGAAACAACTAAATAAGTTGGAAAGTTTGTTGCAACATATATAGGTGGTTATGTTGTGTTGCAAAAGGAGGTGTTGGCCCACTCCCCTTTTCAATAATTTGTCAACCTTTGAATTTGATTCCCTCTGAATGTGATCAAATTATATGACCCTAAAGATTATAATAAGCTCCATAATTTTAATCTTCCTTTGATCCAATAAAGAACTGTACAAGGAAGTATAACATTTCATCTAATCTAAAACAACCTTTGAATCCACTATGACTTGTAAGTTTAGATTGTTGAAGTGACGCAATTAAAATGACTAACATAAACGACTAATTCATATTATTGTAGTTTTTGTTAGGTAGCCATATTTGTTTTCCTATACTAAACTAGTCATTTATGTTAGTCATCCTTAGTAGTATTACTTATTATCTAGTTGTATATTTTAACTGGTGACTAAAATAGTCATTTATGTTAGTCGTTTTTAGTTGGGTTTCTTAATATTGCTAATTTTTTGTAGTATTTCACTTGGAAAAGTTGTGGTGGCTAACTTTTTTAGTCACCAAGTCTCTAATTTTACCATTTTCTACTAGTGGGACAAGGTAATGATTCTCTCAAATTTTTTGAACAAATGTGGCAATTAGGTATTAACTCAAAACATATTCAACTTATGTTTTTTCTACCTATGGCTATGTAGGCCTAGGGCATGAAGAAGGCAATACCCAAATTGCATGAGCTAGTATTGGAGAAGCATGCCAAAATGCCTTGAAGGGATTTGGTTTAGATTGGTATGAGTCATAACCAATGTTATGACTCAAAGATAATGATAGGCGAGTTGTGGTTAAGTGGTTAAAACTTAATTCAAATAAATTTCAATACTTAAACCAAAGTTCAAAACCCCCTGAAAGCATTTTGTCATGTGAATGCAACCAATGGAATCAATTGATGCATCCACACTGACGGATAACTATTGCATCCTAGACCAAGCTGAAAGACCTACCAATACTGAGTGAATTTGGTGTAATATTATCAAATCCAATCGTTTTTTTTCTCAAAACCAGTCTGAAATAGGCCTCCAAACCGGCATATTTCACCAAACTGATCAGTTCAGAACTAGTTCTGTGTAGTTTGTACCTATGCAGGGCAACATAAAAAAAAAATTCCTTTTTTTTGTTTTTTTATTTTATTTTTTCAGTTGGTTGGCCCACTTCTAATTCTCCCCTAGGCTAGCCTAATATTCAAGCTTATGGCCCTCAGCCTAATAATCAAGCCTATGGCCCTAGTATTTCTATGCAATTCATGGTAAAGTTAAATTCTTAAAGTAAAAGGATGAAAATGAAAGATAAAGGAGAATGTCACAAGGAGAATGTCACTTTTACTTAAATTTCTAACATTACCATGAAATGACTCAGTATGTTTGAGAGTGGTTCCAATCTCATTGTATTTCATATGGAGAAAGTAGAATTTTAGATTTATCTCAAAATCCAGTAAACTTAACAGTTTTTTAGGATTTTAGGATTGGGGGGATTGCAACGTTTCCATTGGATTTTTTCATGTAAAAGGGTATGGAACTAGTATTTAATAAAGATAATCAAGCCCTCTATGTACTTTTATGTTAGTGGCATTGGTTGTCAAACTCCTCTATCATGACTCTTCTAAAAATGTACCCATCACTCAAACAAAATCTTGACATGACATGTTACATTTTTTCTATCTTATTTTAATGCCTAAATGGTTATATTGATGACAAAGACCCCAATATAGGCTATTATTTTGATGATATGTAGGCATTTTTTGTAGCATTATTTTTTTGGATGTTAGAGGCCATCTAGAGCCTATTTGTTGATTTATTTTCGGTTCAAAGATGGATTGCACTCAATGCTATTTTGGTTATGTGCACCCTTACATGCAATGTAAATGAGAACTTTTGCATATTTGTGTATAAATGGTTTGGATTCATATGGATGCACATGAATATATGTGTCTTTATTTAAAATATAAATATTTTATGTGTTTTTGGTAAACCGATTTTTTTTTTCGGGTTTTTACTGGTTTGAGTCCAATTCCGACTGGTTCTCGGTTCACAAGGTTTTTCGGTTCGATCACCAATTCGGTTCTGATAACATTGATTTGGTGCAATAAATGACCTCTACCAAATCATTATTTCAACTACTATGATTCTATCTTTTACTTCTATTAATTAATATTAGTTTTATCACTTCGGAATGTTGTCTGACTCTGATAAAACATGGATCTTAGTTTTCTGACACTAAAGTCTCTAACGAACACTAGAAATATAGTAGGAAGAGTTCCATGTTTCAGAATTCATTGCAGACTTTCCTTAAAGTGAACATTGATGCCATGAATATCAAAAATTCAAATTTATATGTTCATAAATTCATTAAACAACATTTTGACATAAAACATTCATTTAAAATGTAGATAGCCATAAGCATCCTCAAATACATAAATTTGTCTATTTGATCTAAACAAAACTCGCCCAAAAGGGCAAAAATAAACTCAATTTTTAGTTTATTTAGCTCAACTTATCTGCAAGCCCCCAACCATTGCAACATGTCAAGGACCATAGTCATCACAGAGATAAATACAAGGCATGCACTTGTTACAAATTAAGTTTTCACTTCTTCACTTAGAAAGGAGTCACTAGGTAAAACACTACAAGCTTAAGATTAGTCATGGTATCATTTGTATGTTACTTGCAAAACACTGCCAAGATCATAAAACCCTAGGTGGACAAACCCTTGCCTCTTACAACATGTTTCCATATTTCCTAATTACTTGCTAACAACCTCTCTTAGCAATGAACAGGGATTCATGGATTATTAAGTTGGTTTTAGCAAAAATGGAAGGTTTTAAAGTAGTACCTAATAATGTTATGCAAAAAGAAATCAAAAGGTAAAAGTTTAGCTCTCGAGTTTATCCAAAAAAAAAAAGTAGCACCTTTTGAAGCAAACAAGTCTTCAAATATTTGCATTATTTGTATCCAAAGCAAACAAATATTGCATAACTCATTGTTGAACTCCAAGAAAAAAACAAAACACTATCATGGAATGCAAAACAAAAATATAGACAAAAAGCATGTTCAGCCCAAAAATTTCTCAATGCAGATGCATAAATAACTCAAGAGGTCACGATTTACATACTTGTTGATGTATTCCCTTCCTTTTTCAACAGATATTTGATGGGGCTCTGAATATGCTCTCTATGTCTGTCACTCAACTGTGAATTTGCCCACCTCTTCAATAGCATCAAAGTTTTTTCTACTTCTCTTATATCCATGGAAAAGACCTCCAAATAGCCCTTTCAAAACCAAAATAACCCACCCCCTTCCCACGAAATGTAGAAATTAATCGACCACCTGAGGCATGGGTGGCAAAGGCACAAAAGTTGAAAAGGCTAAAAACCTAGCTTTTTCTTTTAAGTTGGTTTTTGTGTGCAAGGAAAGTTATAAAGCTAACTAAATTTGTAAAGCTAAAAGTTGTAAGAATGAATAACTGCATCAAATCCCTTAGTGGAAGCCTTTGTTAACTTTGAAAATAATTGGAAATAGAAATAGTAGGAGGATAAAATCAGCAACAACAGTCCTAAATCATCCTTCGGACATTGAAAAGAGACCGAATGCCATGTTTAAGGAATTATGCTTTAATCCCTTCATCATATGCCACTCTATTGGTACTCATAGCTCTTACTACTCTCCTGGTGTCCCTCTGAGTGAAAAGGCAACATGAGGAAGGGGGGAGGGGATGCAGAATAATAGGTTGTCAAGGGATGTCGGAAAGGGAGGTTGTGTGAGAGAATAGGGACTAGGGGTCAAGGTTGGGAGGGATGGCACAGTTCCTAGGAAAAAGAGTACGCCAAAATTCTTTCGAGGAGTGGTAAAGGACCTCACAAAATTATCACCTCCTCTAGGAGAGAAATGTTCCTTTGTAGAGGGCTACATTCCTTAACTAATAGCTTCCTTACTTTGGGGTTTATTCATTCCTTGATAGAGGGCTTTTTTGTCTTTGTTCCTTTGCAACTTCCAGAGGGTAAACCCTTGAAGAAGAAGCTTAGAAATGAGATGGCAAGAAGCAACGTTGCAAGGATTTACTCCATACTCTAGGCATACTCACCCAACAAGCAAAAGGTGTCATTGTTGACTCAAATACAGGGATAAAGACCACACATTGAAAGGGATTATTTACAGGTAAACTTATGGTATTCCTATGGCCTTGCTAGAGTATAATTCTTGCTCTAAGAAGATCTACCACTTCTGAAAGACTCGAGAAGCTTTGAGACATAATATGTGTGTAAAAAATTCATAGATAATTTCCCTGAGACCAGCCAATAGAGTTCAAAGAAAAATCCTAGAAAAATTAGGTTTCCAGAGAGGAACCTTCCCAACAATATATTTCGAGACTCAGATTCCCACTCTTAGTTGGCACCGACAGAGTCATAAATTAGCAGCCCAGTATAAAAAAAATCAAGAAAAAGAAGTATGGTACAACAAGAATTTTTTTTTTCACAGGTAGATAATTTATATTCAATCAGTGATAATGGTCATTCATCTTTAGCACAACACTGTTATCAATGCACCATTCAAATTTTAGAGTAATCTCTAAATAGTAAAATTAAACCGCAAAAAAAAATTCTATGGGATGTAACAGAAAAAACGTGTGGCATCTACTACTCGTTATACCCTGGATAAAGTCCTCTTGGGATTTAGCCTACAGGGGGAAATGGGGAATATAAATCCATTCAACCCAATTTGAGAAAACAAACAGTTCAACATTTAGCAGAGAAGTGGGCAGAGAATGTGTAGTACCTACTTTGGAAGCTCCCTGAGGATGCATTTACGAGCATTCTGCATTTGTGTCTAAGGCACAGATGATGAATATCGTACTAGGTATTTAATGAATGTGATTGTGGATGTGGATCTGCTCTGCGACATTTGGGAAACTAATTCCCACTCTATGATTTCTTGTATGTATTTTCCTTTGTGCTTTACAGACAATTTTTTTAGCAGACGAAGCTGCCTGAGATACTGTTCATCACTAGTAGTTGTGTGGTATCAGTAGAAATGGGAGAAGGAGGAGGGGGAGGGGCATTGTGATTCCACTTTTGTCTCTTATATACAAATCCGTAATCATTCAAAACCTTCCATTCATATTCTGCTACCAAATCAAGGCCCACATCTAGGACCAATAGTCTCTGTTGCGATTCATTTAGGACTCTGAAGGATTGAGCCTTAAAAAACCAAGAGAGAAGGGAACACAATTGAAAAATGGGTATGGGAAAAAGGGGAAATGAAAAATGGTGTGGTTGTGAACGACTTGGAGTGGTTGTGAATCACTTGGCCCAACGAGTGGAGGGAAAATCAAATTTTCATCTCTCCTCATAAAAATGTATGGTTGCATTTAGCTGCAATGGTTAATTAGAGTATGGAATATTGTGTATATTTTCTATTTTATAGTGCATCTAAAAAAATTCAATTCAAAAAGAATATTTACTTCTATTATTATTATGTTTGTATAAATTTAAGTATTTGGTACAATATTATAGAACAAAGTTTTAAATATTTTTTTAAAGATTAGTATATTAATTTATTAATTTAAAATTGTTTTAAAAAAATCAATTGAATGAATTTTAAAAGCATTAATATAGTTGAGATTTTTTCCTAAAACATAATTAATATTTGAATTTTTTATTTATATTTAAAAGATAGAGTAAATTTTAAAAGCACATAAAATAACACAAGTATATTTTCTTTTTAAGAGATCACAGGTTCAAAACCTGAGGGGTAGAGTATGTATGCCTTCATAGACTTAGCAATCAATGATTATTATCTAATTTTAAGGTCACGTAGACTTAGCAGTCAATGATTATTATCCAATTTTAAGGTCATGGCCAAGCCAGACACCAAATTGGTGTATGAGACCCCTTTGTTTGTGGGACAAGGGACCCACCTCCGCACAATGATTTGATGGCTATGTCTACAAAGACATACATACTCTACCCCCTTCAAGTTTTGAACCTATGACCTCTTAGGAGGAAACACGTGCTCTTAACCATTAGGCCCACTCAAGTTGTGTATAAAGAAGACAATTTAAATTTACACACTTTACATTTTCATTACATTGTAAATTTATGAAATTGTTAGTTTATGTTTTGGTTGACTTTTCTAATTGCACCAAGAGGCGCTTGCAAGTAATGTAATGTAATGTCCTATAAAAATTTTGGCTCAAAGTAAATAAAAATAAGAATAATAAAATAAAATAAGTGTTTAAAGAAGTATAATCTTTTAGCTAATCTATAATAACTTTGAATCTCTTATATCACTTCTAAGTTTAGATTGTTGAAGTGACACATTTAAAATGATGAACATAAACAACTAATTTGTATTATTATAGTACTTGTTAGGTAGTCATATTTTTGTTCCTGGACTAAATTAGTCATTCACATTAGTCATTTTTAGTTGTATTACTTATAATCTAGTCATATATTTTAACTCAGGACTAAATTAGTCATTTATGTTAGTCATTTTTAGTTGGGTCACTTAAGATTGTTCATTTTTGGTAGTATTTCACTTGGAAAGTTGCAGTGACAAACTATTTTAGTCACCTAGTCATTAATTTCACCATTTTCTACTAGTGTCTCTTTGTAGTGTAGTCTTGGTTTAGGTAGCTGTGACCTTTGTTTTTTCTTTGGTTGGATATGTTAAATGATGGAGCATTTTGTCCATGCTACAGAGAGACTCTCTTCTTTGAGCTACAATGTATCCTCCTTTTGTTTAGGTAATGAAAGCCAGGTTATTTTTTTCCTTTTGAAAAAGAAAATATAGATTGAATAAAACTATGTGCCAAGGTTTATAAGGGTGAAAACATTTCATCTTGGATCAGGGAGAACACACTCACGTGAGTAAAATGATTAGGTACTTCGATTCACATTCTCTTCATTGTTAGAAATGGTAATTACTCTGACATGTGGAGTTGGCTAAACATAGATAGTCAGTTAACTAAGTGATTGAGTGATTGAGTGTTTGATTGCTGATTCAAGTCAAGTGATAGACAACTTTTAGTGTGTGGTTTCATGTGGTTGCATGTCAAGATATTTTAGGCAAGTCACTAGTTGGAAAAGGATAAATACCCTTTACTGGGTTCATTGTAAGTATCATGTTCTGTGTGATCAATAGAAGAGCAATAACTTGTGCTTTATGTGTGAATTTATGCCTTGTCTCCTCCGCCTTTCCAACAAATTGGTATGAGAGCTAGGTTAAGCTAGAGCTTTCAAACTAGGAGAGCCTGCTTGCAAAACGTCATTCAAACAGGGAGAGCCTACTTGTAGAACCACACTGTGTGAGTTAATTCATGCTGGATGAGAATACCGAAGTATTTTTAGTTTGTCGCTGTAAAGAAAGGAATGTGTCATCTCCATTGTCCTGAGCCAACGGTGGAGTCACTGTCAACAGTTCATAGAGTTGTAGTTGTCGTTTTGTTTTAAAGCAAAGTGAGGGCTGAAGTCCTGATTGCATAAAACATCATCGTTATATTCTCGCGCATGTGAGTCGCCCAAGTGTTCGAACAAATTTAAGTTTTTGTTAAAGTCAACATTATTCCAAAGTTTTTTTAGAAGACGAAGTCAAAGTTTTTAAAATGGGCATAGCCAAGGTTTAATTGAAAGGCTTTTATTTTAAAACAATCGCCCAAAATTTGGAAGGTTTATTTTGGTTGAAGTTTAAGAAGGAATATGTATTTAAGTTTAAGTGCATTCAAAAGTGTGAATGTTTTATGAGCATAATGAAAAATAATGTTCGTACATAAAAGTAATTTTTTATTTTCACAAAAAAGGAAAAAGGTTTTTTATTCGAAATCGTGTTTACGGTTTTGTAAAAGTTCATTTTCTTGTTAAAAAAATATTGTTTCGTGGAGAATGACAGTTTTTGTGGTGAAGATTGTGCCTTACGAGGCACATATCGAAAAATATATATTTTTTTGTGGGCGATATGGAAGACAACCTCATGCAATCAACAAAGAAACTATAAGAAAAGGAATGACAATAGTCATGGGTCGCAAAGTGTGACTGAATCATATTAAGAAAATAAATAAAAAAGAAGAGGCAAAGATCATGGTCATGGTTAGAGAGGTTCAGGACAAAGCCGAGGAACTCAGAAGTCGAGAAAAAGATGAAGAAGAATTTGGTGCAAGCGGGAGTGACATGCAACAATAGGTTATGTCACAAGCAAAGAAGTCAGTCACAGATCTGAGAGTAGATGAGAAAGACTCTGAGAGGAAAACAGAGCTTGGAAAATCCCACTCAAAAGTGGACGATGGTTTTCAAAACCATAAAACTGAAACCCATTACGCAAGCATGCATATGGATGAAGAAGATGCAACAAAGATTGCAAAGAGAGAAGCAAGAGCTTATGTGTGTGAAGCAGAGAAAGAGCATATAAATGCTCAAGGAATCCACTGTAACGTGGATGATGCAGATGATGGTGAATCCCATTGTGATGAGACAAATGTTGATGATGACTACAAAATTATATGTGAATTGGTGAATCCAGTCGCAGCTGATGGATTTTGTGAAGTTGAAATTGTCAATGAAATTGACAATGAGCACATGGATGCTCAGATATCCCACCATAGTGTGGATGAACATTATGTTGATGTTATGTGTGGTTTCTTTTTGAAACAAAGATTGATTGTGGCAATATGGTAAGTGAAATGTTTGATGAAACATTGAAGGTTGAATCTACCACTGTAGCAGCAAGATATGAAGAATTTGAAACTGCTCATGAAGCATTATGTCATCTAGCAGCAGTTGATGATCAAGAACAAGATAAAGTGATTGAAGATTTTTTGATGAGAATATTCACTAATAGCATAACAGTGGAAGACAACCTCCACGCAATTGAAGCTCTCACTGAAGAGTGTAATAAAGATGTTTTTAACATTGTTTTTTAATATACAGTTGTTCAAAATAGCATGGGCGAAAAAGTTGAAAACAAGGTTGTTAATAAATTTGATGCATATTTGAAGCTCAATGAAGAATGGATTCAGAAACCATTAAAACAAATTGATGTGAGTCTTAAAGCAGCAACTGGAATAAAATAATTGAATGAAATGGTGAATAATGATCTTGAGTGTGCAAATTACAGGAAAAAAGCAGCAGTACCTGATGATGAAAGTGAAAATAATGATATGGATGTTTCTGAAGAGATAAGATTTTGCTATCAAGAAATATGGTAGAAAGAAACTCAGGAATATAAAGCACAAGAAGTAAAGCAAAGAAGAAAGTTTGAAGATGCAATGCTATGGTAGCAGTCCATAGTTGAACAAATATTTGAAGAGGAAGTTGTAGAATACATGATCCAATTGTTTTTCAGAACAAGTTCAAAATAAGTCAAAGAAAAATTGCAACAACAACAAGTGAATAAAGCCTACAACAAAAAAGTTCAACAGAGAATCAAGCAATTTCGAGGATTTACAGTTTGGAAGAAGCGAAAAAAAAAATGCAAAATTGTGAAAGTCTTGAGTCATTGTAAGCCTAGCTGAGACATAGACAGGCAGGCATGGTTGAGTGATAATTGAAACCATTTCTATTGTAAGCTTAGCAGACAAAGTTGAGTTATGTTTGAGTTATGATGAGTCATACGATCGTAATTAAGGGGGAATATTAGAAATTGTAATTACTCCTGCATGTGGAGTTGGCTAGTTTCTTCATTTCTTGGTGCAGGTCTTCCATTGTTCAAGGTTGTCTAAGCATGTCTTGGACTTCTTCAAAAAACGGCTTGTATGTTAACCGTTGCCACATGCAATATTTTGTTTTGTGATCTTCATCATCAATTTGCTACAACATAAGTTTATAATAAAAAATAAAAAAAATCTTCATGACTCCACTTCATGAAAATATCATTAATGTTTTCATCATTTATGTTATCTTCAACATTCATTTCTGCAGCTTCTATGCAGACATTTTCAAGATATTATGTTGCAAGTCATGCTTCAAGGAAATTTAACTCTTCATAATCATTTTGTGTGCCTGCACACTGGAAACCAATGTTAGAATTAAAATTATTTGCAAAACCACATTGGTCATGTTCCTTCTACTCTGCAATGAGAACTTCCTTCTCTACCTCTACCTCTTTCTCTATCTCTATCTCTATCTCTATTGCTTTCTCTTTGTGGGATTCCTTCTTTGCCTCTGTTTCTTCTACTGCTTCAAGGTGGATTTCTTCCACTTGGTTTGCAGACTCTAGTGGGATTCTCTCACCATATAACCTCATGTTGATATCATGTTTTTGTTGCATCATCTGCAACCATTCATCATTAGCCAACAATTCTTTAAAAAAATTTACATCAACAATATTAATTGTTGGATTCACCATAGCATTGATTGTTCTAATGGTAGCTTCACTGTCATCAGTAAGCACTATTGCTTGATTCACCAAATTTCAATCAACAAGCTTTGTTGCTGGAATCACCAACTTGTTATCAACAAATCTGTTACTAGAATCACCAAATTTTCATTCACTTTTGGTTGTGAACAGTGGTGTTCACGAACATCTGTGTGCTCCTTCCCTGCTTTTTCTGTAAATTCTTCACTCATCATCAACTTCTCGCTGAGCATAGTGGGATTCACCAAATTCTTCATCTTCAACTTGATTATTCCCCATTAGACAAAAACTCCTCTTAAGGGTATCCCAGGCCTCATTGGTTGTCTTTGCTTTATTAATTCTAGTTGTTGCTTCAACTTTCTTAGTCTCTTGGCTTTTCTCATTTGTTGAGTGTTGACTCACTATGATTGAACAAGCCAAACAAAATGTAGACATAGTTATTGCCTGCAACAAAACATCTTTTTGATGACTCCTTTGTTCAACTTCTACGAAAAAAAACAAGTCTACAAATTCTGTACAGAAAAAATGTTTTCACAAACCCCTTTTATATTTAAAAAAAAAAAACAATATTGCAATGCTTATATCCAACAACACTACCCCTTTGTTTAAAAAAATAAATTATATAAACCCAATAAACTATTAAAAAATAACATAAGCTCACTTTCTTTAAAACAAATTCAAATTAAATAAAAAAAAAACTTTGCATTATCCCCTTTGAAAAATCTTTAACGAGAGCCCTTTAAATAGAGGAGGAACACTTTTAAAATAAATCCTTTTTAAACGTACGAAGCCACTTAAAATTTTGAGACGAAGGCCCTTATGAAATTCTTTGAAAAAGAATGGACATTTATAAAAGCGTCGTTTTTTAACCCAAATGTTTGTCGTTTAGTGCAGAACCGAAATGACCTTAAAGAAAAAATAGTTGTTTTTTCATTTTAAACTTTCTTCCGTGTTGATAATTTCATGATCAACAACTTGACATACAGCGTTTAGTTGTCAATGGTCAACACACTTACTGATGCTAAATGGCGGCGCTGAATCGCTCTTTTCATGAATTTCGTTAATTTTCCAAGTTCAACGAACGAGCAAGGAGAGCAAGTTATGATCATTAAAAAAATGTTATTTGTTAAAGAAAAGGAAAGAGAAAAAAAAAAAAAACGGAACTGCCTACCTTGCAGTGGCTTCTCTTAGACTTCGATCTGCTCTCGAAGTGTCTTTTTAGAGTCTCCATCCTTGAGCTCCTCTCGAACTTTGTATTAAAAAAAATTCAAATGTTGTTTTCAGTGTGGAACTTTGTATTAAAAAAAATTCAAATTTTGCTTTCAATATGCAACCTCGTCTTTTCTCTCTGTTGATGTTTTCTTTAGGAAACTTAAGTAGACTAAGCTCTGATGCCATGACAAAGAATGAAGAATAACATGGAAAAGAGATTGGTTTTCTCAATATTATAAATCAATTAAATAAGTTTATATTGGAGACATCAACATTAAATGATTGGAGTGAGACTGAACTAAAGTGGACTAACTGAAGTTGAACTAGGACACTTGGATGGACAGACCTAGCAGGTGGTTAGAATTAAATTCTCCAACACCAAATAAATGTAATTTATGGTTTAGTAGCTATAGTATTAATCCTTTAGTGTGAAGTGTCTTTTTACTTCAGTGAATAGTGGTGGGAGTAATTTGGTGAACACGAAATCTTTCAATCTGATCAATATTATTTAAATCATAACCACAAGAAAAAATTCAAGAATATACATCTTACAAATATTCAAAAATATTATTTTTCATAGAAAAAAAAACTCATGAATTTTCCTAATATTTAAAATGTTATAAACATTTAGTTTAAAATAATAAAAAAACAATGAAAAACAAAATGTATAATTTTATTAATATTACATGATAAGAGAAATATAAAACAAAATTTATTAATTACAAAACAAAATCTCAAAAATCTAAATATGAAATATAAGTTTGAAATGATCTCACATATTCACAAATAAATTTATCTCTCAAGTATTAAATAAAATTTAGATAATATTAAAAGCTATCTCTAACATATAGCATTTAGAGACCATTAACCTATATAATATAAATTTATTCAACAATAATATCAACAAATTAATCTCTTTAGCCGTGATCCATTAAATCATGTGGGTGGACAGGAACGTGATAATTGTGATCTAGAATCCAAAAAGATTTTTCACCAAAAAGTAAAATAAGTTTGAGTAAATATGTTATTTTTTCTGAATTTTTTAAAACAAAAATATTTGGTTTTCAAACATTACCGTACCGTATTGAAACCTAAGTATTAGTCCACGAAGATAATCGTATTACTGAATTTTCGTACTTTTTGTGCGAATTCGGCGAATTATACCAAAATGATGTTGAAAATGGGATGGTGAAACACACTTGTTACTTGCGAATTCACATTTATAGGATTTTTTTAGTGCCCTTTTATGATACTTTTCTGCTAGACTGTGGTCCATTATCGGTTCTTCTTCACTGGATGAAAACATACTTCTTAACTTCGAGTATACATTAATTAAGATTTTTTCATGCCTATCCTATAACGATGCTTTTATGTGACATGGTTTTGAATCAGTGACAATTTAAGATGAAGAAGCTATGGCTGAAGGAATTTTTGAGTTGTAACTACTTGGTCGTGATCAAAATAACACTGAATTATTGTAATTGATTTGCAATTTTATATTGTTTTTAACTTAGTTTTGAATTTTTAATTTTAAAATTAGAAATATATATTTTGTGATATAATAAGAAAAATAATTCAATTTAATTCATAATTTCTATTTAATAGTAAGATCAAAGATTTATTGTAGTTTTTAATTTAATTGGGTTAACATTGGATACATTGAATGTTTCCCATCTATGTATCAATGGTTGCATATCATCTCTTAGATCTTGGAGCATGCCATTATAAACCACTTGCGATTTGGACAGTATTCCATGTCATGTGGGATTCTCGACATCCACCCCAAATCTGTCATGATATTATTTTTATCTCACAAATACTTATTATCTTGTTTTGGGCGATGTTATGCTGACGTCTCCTTAAGTGGCTTTATTCCATGTACGTCTACTTTCCTTGAAGCTCGTGTTTTATGTCAGTCTTGCATTTGGGCGGGTCATCAGATTTATTCTCTTTATTGCGTCCAACTACTTGTTGTCATTCTCTCCTTGTATATGACATCGATTACCCGCATCTGCCATATATGTCATATATGTTGTGGTTTCCTGGGTCGAGGGGTATGGATGTCCTCGATTCGAACACGTCGGCCCAGGAGGCCTTTATCAAGGCCACCATGGAAGCTGAGTCACGCAGGCAAATTGTATATGGAGGCGGGTGCCAGAGTGGCACTCAATCACTGGACGACTGGCACAATATTTTAGGAGATGTTTTTGTGCCAGATGGCGACCATGTGCCTTAATTAGCGGGGTGGTGTGCATGCAGGGAATGAATGGTGATCCAAGCATCAGGTTAGTTTTATTAGGACTTCATCCCCGCCACCCGCCCTGGTTTTCGACATCGAGAAGTTGAATGACCGCATAACCAGTCTACAGAAATGTGCCCTTGTTGGTCGTTGGCATTTTTCGGAGCGGTGTGATGCAGAAATGAGAATTTGAGTGGGAAAGAAGTGGAAAACAATCCTGGGCTACGTGCCTATTGTTGTGCGGTTGCTTTGGGGTTGGTATAGTTTCCATTTTCTTAGTCAAGATGACCTGCAGAAGATTAAAGAAATCTCGTGGATTGATGGACGTAGCTTTCTGGAATTACATTCCTAGTATATTGGCTTTAATTTCCTAAACAACACCCCATAGAACAAGTTAATATGGGTGAAGTTGCCTGGTCTGCCTATCGAGCTCTGGACAAAGCAGGCCTTGATGGACATTGGTAATACTATCGGGAAATTTTTTTATGTGGATCCCTGGTGTCTAGCGCCACCTAATAAACGGGTCGTGTGGATCCTTATTGAGAAGGAGTATCGAGGTGGCTTCCTGGATCATATAGCTTTGCACTCGGGGGAGACTAATTTAACTCAGCGACTGGATTATTGGGGGGTACCTTTCAGATGTTCACTATGCCATCATACAGGACATGTACTGGCTCATTGTCCTCAGCACCTGGGTGGTAGATTTCAAGGTTGGAACTGTATGGGGGCGTCGGTGAAGTCTCAACATGGCGTTGCTCATTATCAAGGCAGAGACCCTTGTCAGAACTCAGGTATGCAATATGATTCCCATACTTTCCATCAATTTGTACAGGACTCCTTGAGATATGGCTCTTCTCCCATCACCATTCTGTCATCTCCTTTATCATATAGTTTTTTATGATAAAGGAAACCTACTCGCGAAATGATTTTTTGTATGATACACAATGCATGAGGGATGATATTGTTTTGTCTCGGGATCATTATGATGGAAGTAGTTGTTCTAGTGACCTCTCCAATATCTGCTACATGATATATGCATATCTTTCTGTTTATGTACTCACTATATGTATATCTGTTTATATGGACACTTTAATGGGGTTTGCATGACCACACAACCTAGATGTTATTTCTATAATGTTATGAGTACATGAAGTAGCTATAACGTACATGTTCCTTATGATAATATAAATATAGCTTTTTTCTTGCTTAAAAAAAAAAAAGAGAGAGAGACTTTTTTTTAAGGAGTCGTGAATGCTACATGGTGAGGAATGGTGTGGGTTTATGCCTTAGCCGTGCATAATCACTCTATTTTTATTAGTGTAAATATTTTGGGTTAGGTTATATAGAAATAAAATTAATAATTAGAATAATATTGAGGTAAAATAGTTAATTTTATTTGGTGGTTTTTGGCTTCCCTTATAGTTTTATCAAAGATATTTTCTGAATATTTATTTATTTATTTTAAACTAATTTAGATCCATCTTAACGCTAGATATATGAAGCAAAAAACCACTTTTAAAGTGAACATATATTTTTTTTATTTTACACCTATTATAATGGAGATATGTAATTCTATGTTCAACTTTGAGTTGAAACAAAAACCAAAATATAAAATATAAATATAAGTGTAAGTAAGTTTGTCAATATTCATTAAATGCATTTATATTCAAATTAAATCATATATAAAATGTAATGTAAAAGCTAAAATGGAAAATGTAATGCAATATCTAAAACATAAAATCCATATAAATTAAAATAATGATTTCGTAACTATATTTAAATTTAATTAATAAGCACATAAAAACCTAATATTTACAATAACCTTACAATATAACAAGATTTTTAACCATGGATATTCACTCTCACTTTACCTTGGATATTATTAACTTGTAAATAGGTTTTGTTACAATACCATGACCCAATACCATAGCTTATCAATACCAATGCCCTAAAACCATATTACATAAAACTTAATACTTCCAATAAACTTACAATATAACAAGATTTTTAACCATGGATAATCACTCATTCTTTATGATAGATATTATTAACTTGTAAATAAGCTTTGTTATAATACCATGGGCCAATACCATGGCTTATCAATAACTAGCCCAAAAACCATATCTCAGTTCATAATCTAAATAATTTAATTTTATAACATTTTTTAATTAAATCTATAAGAAAAAAAGTTTAAATTACTTTTGAGATATATTTAAACCCTCTATCCTCACCAACACAACAAATATTTCATAGATATTCTAGAGAGAGAGAAGGAGAAAGTGTGGGAGAGAGAAAATGATTTTGAATGGGGAGAGAGAGGGAAGAACAAAGACATAGAGAGATAGAGGTGAAGAGAGAAAGGGAGTGTCAAGGGAGAGATGGAGAGAGAGTGAGGGAGAGAGGAGAGGGAGAAGGAGACAAGAGGGAGAGGGAGAGAAAGGGAAGAAAGAGAGACGGAGAGAGAGTGAGGGAGAGAGGAGAGTAGGAGGGAAGAGAGGGAGAAGGAGAGAAAGGGAAGAAAGAGTGAGATAGAGAGAGGGAGAAGGAGAGAAAGGGAAGAAAGAGTGAGATAGAGAGAGATGGGGGGAGACAAAGAGAGGTGAGAAAAGTGGGACAAAAGAGAAAGAGAGTAAGGAAGAGTGAGAGGACTTGAGAGAAAGAAGGAGAGAGAGTGAGGGAGAGAGGAGAGCTAGAGGTTACTTTTAGATGTAAAGTATATAATTATTTGAGCCTTAAGCAATCCTATCCTCAAGTGAAGTAACATGATTACCACTAGCAAGAGATATCATAATGTTCATACTCATGTATAGAGGATATACATGTGGAAAATTAGGTTTGTAATGCTAGGTAATCATGGGCGAGTGCACAATAATGTATATGATGAATTGTTTAGTGGAAAAGACTTCAAAATTCGAATAAATAATATTTAAACTCGTTATCCTTTTTTAATGTGTTTATGTGTTTATGTAAATAATATTTAAACTCGTTATCCTTTTTTAATGTGTTTAATGTGTTTATGTGTTTATGTAAATAATATTTAAACTCGTTATCCTTTTTTAATGTGTTTATGTGTTTATGTAAAACTAAAAACTAACAATTTTATTTGTTTATATAACCTCCTTTAATGGTCTAGTTAACTTCTCTATCACTTTTATCATGTTTATTCCTATCATCTTCCATCCTTAGTGAATAGCACCATCTTAGATTCATCTTAACTCCATCTACTAAGTTCAGAGAGTGATCAAATCTATTGAAGTGCAAACCTCTTTTAGTGTCCAAGAGTAACTGATCCCTCTCTCCCTTGGTATATCTAAAGTTAAGTTAAGATAGATCTAGGCTGGTTTAATTATATTAAGGAAAAGAGAGAAATCTAATGTTATTATTGTTAGAGTTATAACTCTTACTTATCTTAGATGTGATTTTTTCTATAAAAAAAAAAAAAGAATTTATTCCTAATCTTTAAAGAAATTGTTAAATCTAATTAGATTGAGAAATATTTATATTCTAACATTATTTGATTACTATATATAAGCTTATGAAATATTAATTTAGTATCACAACTAGTTTGGGCTTAGTAGCTCAAGGATGGCCCAGGTTTAAGGAGAATACATTAGCTATATTTATTAATCCATATTGTGGATTGTTATTATAGGTTTGGAGTGTTTTGTTGGTCCATCAATGATTTTTTGTGTATCAATTTTTTTTTGGTGGAGTGGATCCTTGCTGCAAGTCATTGTAAAGAGTGTGTGCATAGACTGAGTTGTTGTGTGAATTGCAGGAATAGCCTATTTGTGTGGAGTTTAACCAATGCATTGAGTCTCTCTTGAGTTGTTTTTGTTTTTTTTGTTTTACCTTGAGTTGTTTTTGTTTTACTTATTGATTGAGGCAACGATCACGTTGACAAGTTGAGCAATCCAGCAGAAAACACCGCAGATGAGCATGATGGGATCACAGGGTTGACATGTCCACCAGATTTAGATACAATGTATCTATGGTCGAGTATTTCTACAATTTATTTTTGACACCGTTGTACTTGCAACCATAGATCTCATTGAATCACATGTAAAGAGGTCAATATTGTTGCTTAGTGGTAATGTCACCATGCTTTAAAGAGGCATTTTTTTGGGCCATGCTCTGTGAAAGGTACACACCTTATATGTGTTAGAGCAAAGCATACATAACACACACAACAGATTTATACTCAGAGACTTAGACGGCAATAGCAAAGAATAATTTCAAAGACAGAAAAATGGAGAAACAACAAGATTACTCAATCAAAAACAATGGAATAGATAAAACAATCACTGGAGAACAGAAATCACTTTGCATTACATAACAGGCTTGGGCCTTGGCTTGCTTTCCTTGGCCAGAGAAACTAAAAAAATTTAGAGGCAGAAGAAGGATCTAGAATCATGTATGTGATTCAGATGGAGATCTGGAATGATCTAGAAACTAATGGAGGTGTAGAAAGATCTAGAATCCTGGAGATCTAGAAAGATCTGATCTAGAAGGATCTAGAATCCTGCGTGAATTTGGCTTCACACTTAACATTCTCCCACTTGAAGCCAAATAAGAGTCATCAAGTCACACCGAGTCCTACCATGCCTCTACATAACTCATGTTTATTTTGTAGTAGAATCTTAGTGAGCATATCAGCAGGGTTCCTATCTGTATGGATCTTTTCCAAGGATAGTTGTTCTTCCTCCAACACATGCCGGATCCAATGGTACCTTAAGTCAATGTGCTTGGTTTTTGAATGAAATGTTGGGTTTTTCACCAAGTTATGGCACTTTGACTATCATAATGTAACACATACTTGTCCTCCTTTATTCCTATCTCTCCTAGGAATCACTGCATCCACAACATCTCCTTACAAGCTTCTGTTGTAGAGAGGGCTACTATTCTTTGTAGCCTTGACACCCAAGATACTGCTGCACCTGCAAATGTATACAAATAACCTATAGTGGACTTTCTGGTGTCCATATCTCCAGCCATATCCGCATTTATAAATCCTTCATGCACAGTCTCATAATGACCAAAACATAACAATAATGACTAGTACCCTTGAGATACCTCAAAATCCATTTTACTGCTTTCCAATGTTGTTTTCCTGGATTGGCAAGGAACCTACTCACTACTCCCACTGAATATGCAATGTCTAGTCTTGTGCATACCATGGCATACATCAAACTACCAACTGATGAAGCATAAGGAATCTTGCTCATCTCTTCTTTCTCCTTGTCATTACTAGGACATAATTCAATACTCAGCTTAAAGTGGGATGCAAGGGGTGTACCAACTGGCTTGGCATCCTTCATATTAAACCTATCAAGCACCTTCTTGATATATTTTTCTTGTGACAGCCACAACCTTTTGTTTTTCCTGTCACGCATAATCTGCATGCCCAATATCTGTTGTGCTGGTCCCAAATCCTTCATTGCAAATTTGCTACTCAAATCTTTCTTCAACCTATTGATCTTATTCTTATCATGCCCAACAATCAACATTTTATCCACATATAACAATAATATGATATACTTTCCTTGATCATACCTCTTGATATAGACACAATGGTCAGCTTCCAGCCTCTGAAAACCATGTTCCAAAATGAATGAATCAAATTTCTTGTACTATTGTGGAGGTGCCTGTTTCAACCCATAGAGACTCTTATTTAACCTACAAACAAGGCCTTCTTTGCCTTTTTCTATGAAGCCTTCTGGTTGCTCCATATAAATTTCTTCCTCCAATTCACCATGAAGGAATGCAGTTTTTACATCTAACTATTCACATTCTAGGTCTAAAGCAGCAACTAGACCAAGAATGACTCTAATGGATGACATTTTAACAACAGGTGAGAAAATTTTAGTGAAGTCAATACCTTCTTTTGGGCAAAACCTTTCACCACCAGCCTTGCTTTATACCTCTCTTTCTTTTTGTCACCTTCATGCTTAATCCTGTACACCCATTTGTTTTGTAGAGCCTTTCTACCTTTTGGGAGGTTTACCAACTCCCAAGTTTTATTTTCCTACAAAGAGTTCATTTCTTCTTCCATTCTTTACTGTGCTCGACTTTACAAGCTTCTTGAAAACAATTAGGTTGACCTTCAATGTCAACAAAATATAGTTTGAAGGAGGATACCTTTGTGAAGGCTTATGAGGCCTAGAAGATCTGCGAACCAACTGTGGTGGTGTATTATCAGGTCAAATCTCCTGTAAAGGTTCCTGCAAGATTCCTTCTTCTTGTTGTTCATCATTTTCCACTTGTTGTTCTTCATGCTCCTGAATTTGTTGTTCATTTTCTTGTATTGGTGGTATGTTTTCCTGCTACTCTTCAAACCTGTCAATAACCTTCTTGACCTCCAACTCACCTATAGTCCTCTTGAACATTTCTGACTCATTAAATATAACATCCCTGCTTCTAATAATTTTATGTTTGACCAGATCCCATAGACGATAACCAAAATCTTTATCCGCATATCACAAAAAAATGCATTTCATAGATTTATCATCTAGCTTAGTTCTATTTTCTTTGGGAATATGTACGAATGCTTCACATCCAAATATTTTCAAGTGAGAATAATTCAAATTCTTACTAGTCCAAGCTTCTTCAGGGATACCGCCATCCAAGGCTGTAGTTGGAGATCTATTTATGAGGTAGCAAGCAGTCCTAACTGCTTTAGCCCAAAAATTCTTCTCCAAACCGGAATTGGATAACATACTTCACACCTTTTCCATAATGGTGCGATTCATCCTTTCTGCGACACCATTCTGTTGAGGAGTACCAAGCATAGTCTTCTCATGCTTTATGCCAAACCTATTATAATATTCCTTAAATGCATTTGAGCAATATTCTCCACCATTATCTGTTCTTAAACACTTCAGCAATTTGTTAGTCTCTCTTTCAACAACAACATGGAATTTTTGAAATATTCCAAACACTCCACTTTTATTTTTCATAGGATATGCCCAAACCTTCCTGGATGCATCATTTATAAATGTTACAAAATATGATGCTCCTCCTAATGATTTGATGTTAACAGGCCCAAACACATCTGAGTGTACCAATTCTAACACATTTTTATTTCTGTCATGGCCACCTCTAAGGAATGAAACCCTTCTTTGTCTACCATATATACAATGCTCACAGAGATCAAGATTGTAGGATTTCAAACATGGCAATAAATTTTTATCAATAAGGATTTTTAAACCCTTCTCGCTCATGTGACCCAAACACTTATACCACAAATTTGCTGAATTTCCTTCTTTTGTGACAACGGCCAAATTTGATTTTCCTATTAGTGTCTTCAATGTGTATAATGTTCTTGTCTTGGGTCCTTTGGCCACGACCAATGCACCTTTGCTACTTTTCCAGCCTCCTTTTCCAAAGCTTGTCGAATAGCCTTCATCATCCAGTCGTCCTATAGAGATTAAACTCATGTGCATTTTTGGTACATGCCTGACCTGTTTCAACAATATATCTTTTCCATCTTTCATCTTGATCTGGACATCTCCCACTCCAACAATACTGCAAAAATGATTATTCCCCAAATGCACTCTACCATAATCACCAGGATTATATGAAACAAAATTATCTTTGCATGGGGTTACATGGTGAGATGCCCTAGAGTCAAGGATCCAATCAAAGCTACTGCTAGATGTATATACACATGCATCCTCTACTGAAACAGTAAACAACACATCACCATATGTGGCTACAGCAGTAGTCTCACCTTCATTTGTGCTGGATGACTTGTGATTTATACTGGATGGTCTCTGATCATTTTGTCCTTTCTTCCAGAATCGACATTCTTTCTTCATGTGCCTGGGTTTGCCACAATGAAAGCAGATGATTCTGCCTCTCCTTGATTTTGATCGGCCTCTCGATCTTTATCACCCTTGCCAAGCTCGATCCATTCTCCTACCACGATCAGCTAGAGCTAGAGCCTCTCCTCCCTGGTTTTCCGTAATTGACTTGCGTCGCAGTTCCTCATTCATTAAACTGCTGCTGACATCATCAAAGTTCAGGGTCCTTGTAGTTTTTGAAGTGCTCATAGATACAATTAAATTTTCCCAGCTGTCTGGCATAGAACACATTAGAAAAATAGCTCTAATTTCATCATCTAAAATGATTTTAACAAAGGCAAGTTGATTAGTAATAATATTAAATGCATTCAAGTGCTCAGCAATTGAAGCACCCTCCTTCATTTTGAGATTATAAAGCTTCTTCATCAAGAACACTTTGTTTGATGTCGTGTTCTTCTCATATAGATCATGGAGCTTCTTCCATAATCCTTCAGCCGTCTTTTCTCTGGACACATTGAAATACACATTCTTTGCTAAATATTGGCGGATTGTTGCAATCGCCTTTCTATCTAGCTTATTCCACTCTTCATTTGTCATCGATGAGGGTTTCTTTGTTGTGCCCTCAATCGGCAAATATTGATCCTTTAAAATCAGTATATCCTCCATCTGTGATTTCCATAGGGAAAAATTAGCCCCGCTCAACTTCTCCATATCTGTAACTGTTGTCTCCATTTTCAATCAAATTCACACCCCAAAACACAAAAACTCCACTTAAAAAATAAAACTTTAATTATTACTCTTTAAAATTTAGTAATAATGACCTTCCTCCTTTTTAAAGTACCCTTTTCAAAATTCCTGCTCCTTTTAAAATATACTTTTCAAAAATTTCAACATATAATTATATATGTTTCATAATAAACATAAAAACATATATAATGTTTTAACTTTTTCACATTTCACACATACATATGTTGGTTTGAGAAAAAACTTGACGTATACGTGCAAGCTTGATGTGGAAAGAAAACTTACGAACACCACGTTTCAACTCCAAACTCCACGGATCTCCATGTTTCAAACTCCAGCAACACGTTTCAACATAGATCCATGACCTTGTTTTTCTTGTAGCAACTGTCTTTTAGTTCTAGCGTTCCTCAACTATTTCTTGGACAGATCCTTCAATAGCTCCAGGGGTAACAACCAACGTTTTAACGAACGCTGCTAGAGTAAGGCGATGGCACTAAGCAGCTTGCACAGTGGATATTTGACCCTAGCTCTGGTACCAATTGTTAGACCAGAGCATAGATAACACACAACAGATTTATACTCAGAGATTTAGACGACAATAGCAAAGAATAATTTCATAGACAGACAAATGGAGAAACAACAATATTACTCAATCAGAAACAACGGAATAGATAAAACAATCACTAGAGAACAGAAATCACTTTGCATTACATAACAGGCTTGGGCCTTGGCTTGCTTTCCTTGACTAGAGAAATTACAAATTTATAGAGGTAGAAGAAGGATCTAGAATCCTGTATGTGATTCAGATGGATATCTGGAATGATCTAGAAACTAATGGCAGTGTAGAAAGATCTAGAATCCTGGATATCTAGAAAGATATGATCTAGAATCCTGCGTGAATTTGGCTTCGCACTTAACAGGATGTGTAGGAAATATTTGAAAGTTGTAATGAGACAGGGCGAGGGATTCTCTGATATAGAAGGCAGCACCACATGACTACCAATGATCCCCTCATTATACAATAAATTATCGCTGTAAAGGTATTTTGTACGCACTGATTTTGGTGGACAAAACTAGAGCGTTTAATGATCTGGGTGACTCATTATTATTGTATTTGAAATGGGATGCAGAGAAGTGATAGCTTTGTTGGAGAATGAGAAAAGAGAGAGCACAGGTAAGAAGAAAACATTTAGAAACTTCTTCATTCAACAATTTCTTAATTCTTCCTTACTCATTTTGATCAATAAAATGACAGCTGATTTCCATGAAGCACGAAGATTGGTGAACATCAACCCATAGATCTTTGCAATAAAGCAATGAATTCATGAGGAGTCCCGAGGAATATCGGCATACATCAGAGCAGTTATAGAAGATGGCGGATCTTGCAAAGGTGATGACCTATCTTTTCCTTGGAAAGAAAAACAATTAAGAAAGTCTCAATTTGTCAAACAAAAATTTTGATAAAGGAAATTGAAGAATTAAGAAAGTCTCAATTTGTCAAACAAAAATTTTGATAAAGGAATTGAAGAATTCAATGGTAAATGGTAATTATTTAGTAAATGTGTTTAAAAAAGATAACAAGTGTAAAATACAGTGTTGTTATTTAGTATAAGGTTTTTATGTAAAAAAGTAAGTGATAATTTTAAATAATAATAATATTTTATTGATAATTTTATATATAATAATTTACTTTATTTTTTAGCATTAATAAATATTTTTGAAAAATATAAATTAATATTTAAAAAAAATTATATTAGAAATTAATATATTATTTATTTTAAAATTTATACAAGAGTAGAATGATTATTATAATAATTTTATTATTACATTTTTAATTTTAAAAATTTGCTTCATTAATTTACAAATTTATAATATTAATTCAAATTTCTTCTTTAATTTAGTAGATTGTCCATCTAATATAATAAAAGACTACCCATATGAGATTTTTTAATATATGTAGATGGATTTAATAAAAATATAAATTAATATTTAAAAAAATTTATATTAGAAATTAATATATTATTTATTTTAAAATTTATACAAGAGTAGAATGATTATTATAATAATTTTATTATTACATTTTTAATTTTAAAAATTTGCTTCATTAATTTACAAATTTATAATATTAATTCAAATTTCTTCTTTAATTTAGTAGATTGTCCATCTAATATAATAAAAGACTACCCATATAAGATTTTTTAATATATGTAGATGGATTTAATAAAAGACTACTCATATGTTATTTTTTAATATATGTATATTGTATTTTGAGTCTTTCAGATTCTTATTTTAAAAATTAAAATGAAATTATAATGTATTGTAATGATATTTAAAAATCCATGTAAAAGTTAGAAGTAATTGAATAATTTATTTATAAACATATAGTGTGCAGAGACTTTGAGTTATTGCTAATTTCTAAATTTAAGTAATTGTTAAATTTATCATTGTGGAAGTTTAGTAATATGTACCTTCATATTTTTTTGGAGAAAAAAATTTATGTATGGAAGTAAGAGCTTTCCAATTTTTATGTAGTTACTAAAATTGTAGTGCTAGGTGTCGTTGTTAGTATTATTATTATTATTATCTAACAAATGTCTTTAAAACCACATAAAAATTCCAATCATCCAATGAAAAATAAAGATAAAAATTGATTTGTAAAAAATTTAGAAAATAATTTTTAATTTTCACAAATTTGTTTGAAAATGACATTTTGAAAAAACATTATGAAAACTTTGATAAATTCCAAAAAAATTGATATATATATATATATAATATATCACAAAATTATTTAAAAATAACTTTTTGAAAAACATTATCAAAACTTTAATAAATTCCAAGCAAACTACATTAAACATTTCTTCCATACATTCCAACAATTATTTCTTTAACATTTGATCCACAGTTGGTGCTTCCATTTTCAATAGCTCGATGCCACAACAATTTTGGATGGTGTATATTCTCTTCAATGGATTAACCCAAAGAATTCTTCATGAACTCACACTTTACTAAAACAACCATCCCAGATCTTTAATACCAACTTTGATATTTGGCATATCTCTACGAATTGCCATGCAAATCCCACATGAACTCGCACTTTACTAAAAAAACCATCCTACGGATCTTTAATACCAACTTTGATATTTGGCATATCCCTACGGATTGCTATGCAAATCCCTGTCTGCATCTCCTAGCTACCAATTTTGGAGTTATATTCAATTGCAAGGTGTTTCTGAAAATTTCAAGATGCCTTCCTTAGCAATACATAATGCCATTTTCTACGGGTTATGAACCAATTCTTCGTAATGCCATGACACCAATTTCACAAGGCTTATTAACTAAAGAAATGTCTCAACATATGTAAAAAAATACTATACATCCCTAATAAAATGTAAAATACTTCGTGGGCACTTATTATCTCACCTCTCACTATTCCTCTCTTATCATTGTATTCATAAGTTCGAGTTTTATGGTTTACAGTAAGATAATACACTAAGCAAATCATTAACTCAGTGCATGTTACCATATTTATATGATATGTATGATCCATAATGTCACATATAATCCATTTCCCATATTATTTATGGAGTCGTTTAATGAGGTGGAGGAATTGTCTGGATGGCCAAAAGTAGCCGGAATCTCGTTACAAAATTTTCAAAAAATCTAGTAAAGACAGTGTTTGAATTATGTTTTTAATGGTTGAAATGGATTCAGCGCCATCAAAAACATCTAGGACACCTAAAATTTGGACGTTTAACAACTATAACTTGGATTTACAAAAATCTTTGCCAAATTTTCTCTAAATATGACCAGATTTTCCATAATTTTCTGAACAATTCCTCCAGCGAATTAGACTACAGCATTACTTTTGTAATTTATTATCACATGCAAGAACCATTAATGCAACATTTCTCATTAGCCGAGATGATTTGAATTTGAATTTTGTTGTCCCTGCGCCCATTCAAATTTCAAATTTTGTCTGGGCACGTGATTTCAATTTTCAGTTGATTGGAATTCAAACACTCTACATCGGGATTTTATGGCTGAATTTTGTTTGACTGGTCAATTTCGTCAACGATTTTCAATATTGTGCCATGCATAACCACTGTAGCAGCCGACACTATCGACCACAACTCACATGGTCTTTGGAACCACAAAAACTACAGAGGCTCCTTCCTGTACAAAAGCAAGACGCTCGGAAATAAGAAATTTCCTTGGGTGTATGGGAAAACTGCGTCTAATAACGACAATGCAAATTTGTGCCTCGTAGCAAGCCTTGATCTTAATATGGTTTGTGGAAAAATTGTGCTTTGTGATCTTGGAGAGGGGACTGGTTGTGCCAAACATCATGGGTGCCCGAATGATTGTTGCTAACTGGCCTATTGAGAGGGATAATTTGTGAACTGATACGAGCTCCAGTGGTAGCCAGCTTCTCCTCTAGAGGATTGAATCTGGTTGTTCCAGAGATCCTTACAATCTAGTTGATTTCTCTGGGCATCAACATATTGGAGGCCTAGAGTGGGCATGTTAGTCCAACCCACTTGACCTCTTGCTAAAAGAAAAATAAATTACAGCATGATCTTTATGGAATTCCCCATGTCACAGGCATGACCACGCTTGCAACACATTCGACGTGGATACCTGTTGTTATAGAATCAACTTTGATGACATTTTATGTGTCATTTTATCATTTTGAAAGCCAAGTAACATCTCATAACTAATCCAATGGACGCAAATAATTCAAATCGGTAACCATAGGCTCGCAATGAACGATAATTTTATATTCTTGTCCAGAATTCTATTATTGTTTTCCTTTCATCGCAATGAATGTAACTGTGGGCATTCATTTATTATGTGTAGGTTTTTATTAAAAACATATTTAACATATGTGGCTATAACTAAATTAGGTATTATGTAACAGAATAATTTAAAAATGATATTAATGTATGTAGTTTGTAAGGAAATTAGATAACATGTAACTAAATTGGTGTGGACATCATGTTACATTTTTCTCAAGGTTATATTGTTTTTTGCTTTGATAATTGTATTTTTTCATTTACGCATTAAATTCAGCCCACAACATCATTACATTATTCAACAATATATGCAATGATATAGAAATAAAAATATCATCATCAATGTAGAAGAATATAAGGAACAATAAAATAAAAGCATTCACATATAGAGATATCAAGATTGGTTAGAGACAAGGGCAAAACCCACTACTGAGAAAACCCTTTTGAATTCTTCTTCTTATTATATTTCCATTGCATGATTCAACAAAAGAGAGAGAGTACAGTGATCCATACCTTCAACCATAATTATATCCAAAAAAATCAACTTAACAACATCCATGAGATGAATGCAACAAGGATAACAATCAAAACCCTGATTTAGAAACTTGCAATCATCTCTCAATGTCTGCGATCAACTGCCAAACTCTGCGGTTAACTAGTGAAAACTTTGGTCAACTATAAAATTCAAACCCTAGGCATAAACTGCACAGAAAGAGTTTCGTGTGTGCGGCTGAAACCCTTCAATTGAACACATATCACAATGGAAATTTTCCTATAGCATGCCTGCGACTGAGAACCAAAACCCTAGAACACATGTGCGGCCTTCAGACCTTGAAATTTCGTACCTATGTGAGTCAATCTCCACAAACAACCTCAGACCTATGCGATCCAAACCAAAGAAGAGAAGAGAAGAATGCTTCATTATCATTGTCCAAATGAGGGTGACTTGACTTGTATTTATAACCTTTCAAGGATGTCCAATTTTATTTAGGGCCGGCGTCATCAAATGTGCACATGTGGGATTTAATTCAAAACTACACTTTCCCTTGTCCAATTTGAGTGCTTCAATAATCAAAATTGGTCCTCTTGAAAAGAGGAATCTAGCTCCATGATTGGAATTTGTCATTAAGCTACCAAAAATTAACACTTCATCTCTGCTAGGGAGAAATTTCAATCCTATAATCATATCATGACCCATCTGAGATATCTCATCATTGAATGTTGTCATTTCTCAACTCTATTAATCTATGCTTATCCCTACTTATATCTTGCTTGTCTCTACTCATATGGTGAGAATTCTCAAATCTAAAAGAAGAATAATTTGACATCAGAGGGGAGCTCAATATACCCCCTCTATCCATCAGCGAGCCACTTCTACCACTCATAATCACTGCTAGTGGGAAGCCAATGTTCCTACTCGAAAACTATGCCAGTGGGGAGCCAATGTGATCCGAATGGAAAATGGCATCAACCCATGGTATTCATCTACCCATGTTATTCATCCACCCATGGTATTTATCCATTGATGGTATTGTAAGTGACATCCACCCATAATATTCATTCACCCATGGTATTGTAACATCCACCCATGGTATTCATTCACCCATGGAATTGACCCGTGGTATTGTAACTGAAAAATACTATTAGTAACAAGTCACATTTTGTAAAAAGGACAGTTGGTCTGCCACAATGTAGCTTTTACAGTTATTCTCCTCTTTTTCTTCTGGCATTTCAATTTTTCAGATCTTGGGGGCCTCCCCCCAAGATCCAGATCAGTGGTATCAGAGCAGGCTATGATTCCATGGGAATGAGGGTTTGATGCATATTTCAGTTTCAAATTTTGCAGAAATACTCAAAAAACTTTAAGCATGTGCTACATCCTCCATAGAGCATTTTCTTGGGCCAAGCGAGAAGAATTTTTCTTTTTTCATTTTTTTGTAGGAATGTTTTTGGGTGGCGAGTTTACAGATCAGATCTGAAATTTTTGGTGCAAAATTTACAAAAACAAATAACAGATCTGAATTCATTTCAAAAAAATACCCAAATTATAAAAAAAAATTGGTCGAATCGGATTTTAGATGAGGGAGATATTGTTGATTTGAAATCAACTATGTTGCAGAAATGTTTCAAACGACAATTCGTGGACGACGACTCTCCTATCTTTTTATGCAATTTTGGTGCAGAACTTCAGAAAAGTGATTGTAGATCTGAGCTCCTCTAAAAAAGTCACTCAATTTCAAAAAACAAATGGGTCGAATCAGAGTTCGGATGTGGGATATATTGTTGATTTAAAATCAGCTATTTTTTCAGAACTTTTGTGATGGCAGAAAAGTTGCAGCGCGAATATGAGATTCTAGAGTGTCCAAATAAGGATTTCCAACACATGGGAAGATGCAAAATGGTCCTTTTGTTTCCAAAAATAGGTTATAATAAATATTATGAGCTATATTGACCGAGTTATGTCCATTTTAATTATGGAGCAGCATTCAGAGTGAATTCCCTTTGGAGACATGCCCTCCCACCTCGCTTTAGTAGGCACCTGCTTCACGTTCATCAGTTTCAGCATAGAAGCATTTGGCTTGGGTTCTTTGGAGATGTGCCCTCCCACCCCAGGGTATGTAGGCACCTACTACCTCATCAACAACCAACATCACGGTTATGGGTCAACCACACAAAATCCTTGTCATCGAAGTCCTTTTACTTGGCCACACACTGTTAGTATCACAGTTAGTCACAAGCATTACAGGGTATCTCTATCCTCAAATCTTTGTTTGTCATGGTTATGGGTCATCCACAAACCCACACTTAGTTGAATTCCATTTCCTAGGCCGCACAATATCAGTATCACAGTTGGTCACAAGCATTACAGGGTATCTCTATCATCAGATCTTCGTTCATCATGGTTATGGGTCATCCACAAACCCACACTTCATCAAAGTCCATTTGCTAGGCCGCACACTGTCAGTATCATAATTGGTCACAATAATTACAAGGTATCTCTATCCTCGAATCTTCATTCATCATGGTTATGGATTAACCACATAAAACCCTTCTCTTCAGTGACTCTTCATATTCAGCAAAAGCTTTGCAGGAGGGAACTTCACGCAATGGGGACCATTGCTTCTTAAGGAGGGAGGAATGATCCGAATGGAAAATGGCATCAACCCATGGTATTCATCCACCCATGTTATTCATCCACCCATGTAATTTACCCATGGTATTGTAAGTGGCATCCACCTATGGTATTGTAAGTGACATCCACCCATGGTATTGTGACATCCACCCATGGTATTCATTCACCCATGGAATTGACCCGTGGTATTGTAATTGAAAAATACTATAAGTAACAAGTCACATTTTGTAAAAGGACAGTTGGTCTGCCACAATGTAGCTTTTACAGTTATTCTCCTGTTTTTCTTCTGGAATTTCAATTTTTCAGATCTTGGGGGGCTCCCTCCAAGATCCGTATCACAATGCTATGACCGAAGAAACTCTACCAGCAGGGTGCAAAATGCTAGAAACCTAGAAAACTCTACCGGGGGGAACCCAATGCTACAATTCGGGAAACTATGCTAGTGGGGAACCAATTCTACGACCCAAGAAACTTTGCTAGCATGGAGCCAATGCTACGACTTGAGAAAATCTTCCAGTGGGGAGCCCAATGCTACAACCTGGGCAACTCTACCTGCAGGGATCTAATGTTATGACTCGTGAAACTTTGGGAGTGGGGAGCCCAATACTACAACCAAGGAAACCTCTGTTGATCTTCCCAACATGACTTTTACGAGTTACTTGCATCTCTAGCTTGAGAAGGATGCCATTTGCCATAAATAGTAAGGATCACACATAATTTAAGCAGCCAACACCCATTGGCTAGATGGGTGGGAAATACAGATGCCAACTGGGGTATACTTTGCATCGACCAAGATAAGGGAGAAACATCTCAAAATCTATGGGTAATAGATAGGGGTGTTACCGTATTTTCTAGAGACCCCTCAACCCTAGGACCCCTATATCTCAATACTTTACCCTCGCAGCTCATTCAAGGGGGAAGAGCTAGCTCAATGTTCTCGATCAGCCGAGATCCTTATTTCAAGATGGTCATATCCATAAATCCATGCTGCTCTCTATATATATAAAAAAATATCAATGTTATCACATCACTTGAAGAGCTTTGTTAGGCCCCTATACTACTAGTGTAACCCCTTATTGTTATTAGTAAAACCCACTTACTATATTGATGTACCCATGTAGTGCCCATATTGTTACTAATGTGCCCCATAGAAGCCCACTATTGTTATTATTGTGCCCTTACATTATTATTGTTATGTCGGCTCTGGTTATTTTATGACCCCTTAGACTCCTATATATAGAAAGGAGGTATTTTCATTTGTATCATCCAAGAATTGTTCATTTATGTAATGTAAAGGAGGTTGCCCCCTCGAAGAGGCTGAATTCTAAGGCATTGATCTATCTTTTCTATCTTTTCTTGAGTTGGTTTCATAACATTTGGTATCAGAGCTTTGGGTTCTAGGGTTTCACTGCTCCAAATAGGTCATCGTGGCATTTTTGCTATAAATTTTTTTCTATGACGTTTCAAAAGCCGCAAAAAAAAACCATTTGAGAAGAAATCGCGCTGAACCTTGGGTCCAAATTTCAGAGCTTTTTGCGTGATATTTTCGGAGATATGATCTGAGGAAGTTGGTCTTTTTGCAGACTCCTGAATTACATTCAAAAAAGGTGACCTGGGGAAAATCATCATAACTTTCTCTCTGAGGATCGGATTGAAATTTCGTAAGACGTTACAGATAGAGGATGGACTGTAGTTTCTTGTATGCATTTTTCAGATCCATAGGTCGAAAAATTGACACGTGGCACTTCATACAAGTTCGCTCTTCTGGAAAGGTCTATAATCAGGTCATCTTGGGAGATTGTGCATAACGCTTTTTTGGAGAATCCAATTTGGATCAGACGGGTGGCATTGGAAAGAGGACACAAAGGGCTACTACAGGTATCAATTTGAGAACTTAAATATCCGCAAGTACAGAGTTACAGTCGTTTCAAGTTCGAGGTCCTAAAATCAAGAAAAAGTAAGATGAGGAAGTTTGATGGCAAGGATCCGGTAAATTGGATACTTCAAATGGAGAAATATTTTGATCTACATGGTGTACCATTGTTACAAAAGGTATGTATTGCATCTTCATATTTAGAACCGGATCAATTTTTATGGTATAAAGGGCTTTGTTCTCGTAAAAAACTTGTTATGTGGTCAATTCTCATGGAGGAAATGAGAGCACATTATGAGGATACAAAGAGCAACACCTTCTTTAGAGAAACACCACAACAATTGGAAAGAGTAAAAGGGCTTTGTGACATATTTGAAAGTAAAATTATGGCAACAAGGAAGTCTACCCCTCACAACTATAAAGATGGACGTGTTGTTCCTCCTAGCCTTCCACAACCTACAAGGGTTACACCACAACAATTGGAAGAAAAAAGAGAAAAAAGGGCTTTGTTACAATTGTGATAGCAAATGCACTAAATGTCATAAGTGTGCTGAGAAGAAATTATTTTACATAGAGTATGAAGAGGAGGAAGAAAAGGATCAAGAAACATCAAAAGAAGAGGATATATGCCAGGAACCGACCCCAGAGAAAGAAGAAATGAATCAGAACATATCTTGTAAACTATTGGCAAGAATGACCACTCCTCAAACTCTCAAGATAGAAGGAAATATCAAGAAGAAAAAGGTGCAAGAAGTGAAATATCACATCAAGAAAGAAGAAATGAATCCAACCATATCTTGTAATTCATTGGTCGAAATTACCACTCCTCAAACTAGCAAGACAGAAGGACATATCAAGAAGAAAAATGTTCAAGAAGTAAAAGATCACATCGAGCGTCAAGAAATGAATCCGACCATATCTTGTAAAGGATTGGAAGAAATTACCACTCCTCAAAATCTAAAGATAGAAGGACATATCAAGAAGAAAAAGGTTCAAGCAGTGAAAGATCACATCGAGCATCAACAACAAGTTCTCCAACTTTTAAAGGATAGCACCACTTCGGTGCAAAATCAAATGAAACAACAGGTAGATCAACATCATAGTGAAAAATGTTTTGATGTAGGCGATTGGGTATTTTTATTGCTACATCTAAAGCAAGCTATTTATGAGAAGGAAACATTGGCAATACTACATGCACTTAAAAAATGGTGACCTTACCGAATGGGAAGACTTTTCAAGGATGAGGATGTGGAAGCATTGTTTTGTGCTATTTCTATTATCCAACCAGATTGGATAAATGAAGCAAGGGATGAATGGAAGAAGGACAAAAAAGTATGGCCACTTATTCAAAACTTTCAAAAGATCTCAATTCAAACAATATTGCCAGATATTGAAAAGGAAGGAAAAATCATATTGGAACTTGGAGCAGTCACAAAAACAAGAACCCGACAGCTACGAAATCGATCAATTTCAGAGTATCTCATCAAGTGGAAGAACTTACCCGCTAAAGATTCCACATGGGAGGACAAGAATTTTATACAGAAGCATCAAGAACTACTCAAGCGTTGAGGACAATGCTTTTTGAAGGAGAGGGGCATGTTAGGCCCCTATACTACTAGTGTAACCCCTTATTGTTATTAGTAAAACCCACTTATTATATTGATGTACCCATGTAGTGCCCATATTGATACTAATGTGCCCCATAGAAGCCCACTATTGTTATTATTATGCCCTTACATTATTATTGTTATGCCGGCTCTGGTTATGTTATGACCCCTTAGACTCCTATATATAGAAAGGAGGTCTTTTCATTTGTATCATCTAAGAATTGTTCATTTATGTAATGTAAAGGAGGTTGCCCCCTCGAAGAGGCTGAATTCTAAGGCGTTGATCTATCTTTTCTATATTTTCTTGAGCTGGTTTCATAAGAAGCTTCCTCAAACATCACCATGAGAAACAATCCTCTGATTTTCCTGTTCATGTTGTAACACCCTCTTCCCACATTTACCCAAGTTAATCGGTCCGCAGGGGTAAACATGTGATGAGAGGCTATTATGATTTGATTCAACATCCCATGTATAGTTAAGGAAGTTGAAACGGTAAAAAAAACCAAACCGACCCTCCACACAAGCTACTGAATCTCTAGGAGCCAACCAACTTTTCCAGGTTACCAACCCCTCAGGAAACTTAACATTTTACTGAACTAGTGTTAGAAAATTATATATTAGAGAGCAATGGAACACAAAAAATACATACGTGGTTAACCCAATTTGGTCTACGTCCACGAAGAAACAATCGATCCTTCCTTTTATATTATCTAGAAAACTGAAGAGATACAACCTATAGCAGATCCGCTGTAATTCCCTCTTCACTCTCAATCTCCCCTCTCTTCCTCAATCAGAATACAAATCTACATATCCTCGATGAAATTCCCTCATATATAGCGAGGGGTTGCCTTCTAGGGCAAAAAACCCTAAATTAAACATAACTTCTACCATCATATTTCTGCCTAATGAACGGCCCAGATTGACTATGAAATTACAACATTTTACAACAAAATTTTACATCTACTTTTAGCTTCGGGGGTGCTTCCCCCGATCCCCCACTAGGGGGGGCTCTAAATAATTGCTGTCGCCCCCCTGGACCCCCTTGGTAGTGCACATTACGGGCGACATTGTCGCCACATTACGAACTGGGGTCTAATGTGGCAATACCTCTGAATAAATAAGATAATTAGCCTCCACACCCAACAACTAGAGCCTTAGTATCTTGCATGAAATGGGAATGCATGCTATTAGGACCCTCTAGTTGCTCTCACAGCAAGGGGATACAAGCGAATGGGATCTTTTTCAGCTAGTTCTGAGCGTGCGACCCTAGATTTTGTGTCACTTTTTCAGTGCCAAGACTAAGGCCACTGCCCAGAAATCCATGAAACTTCCATAAACAAAATATAACATCATATCAATGATACTAATGCAAATAAGTGAATAAACACAAGACTAGACCCCTACTAGCCATGACAAACATTTCGTCAAACATGTCACAAATATATGTTCTACACGTCATAACAACATATCTGAGCATAATGGTCTCATACTTATTTGAGAATCGCTAAGAAGCATTGATTCCTTATCACATTAGTAGCATTATCATCTATTAGGTCATATATTCATTGTTCATACATTTACAAATCAAAACATGATGAGATCCATATATCATCACTATCATAAAACATACTCATAACCAACATATAAACAATAGAAATAATAAGGATACAATAGCCATAGAATCCACATATCAACGAGTACATTTTCTCATAAAATACCAAGGAGAAGGAACTCTCATTAATGAATGCAAAATCGAACCATGTTTCAGACTTTCACGAAGCACCCGACCATAGATTGGGTGAACCAAATCTTTCTTTTAGCCAATCACCCTTATGCCATATTCCAAGAATGAATGTGGGATTCATAACCAAAACCCAACAAGGGCTTCCCAATAATACACCACCTCACCCTCATCAATAGAACTAGGCTTTGCCACAATCCACATCAGATCACTAGGACCTAGACAAGCATGGATGCCACCATCTTTCTCCACCTACAATGTGAGGAATTTTCCTATCTCCTAGTCTTTGGGCTTTACCACAATCCACACCGGATCACTAGGCCCTAATCAAGACTCCACCTTGCAAGATTTACCATATATCCCGCCATTCACTGGCCAAGGAATCCTAGGCCTAATCGAGGCCACCCATCTCTATCTGTTACCATATATCTCACCATTCACCGGTCGACGATTCCTAGGCCCACCATGGTAGCACAAAATTCGTCTTTACCACAACCCACAGTCTGGTTCATGAGTTACTAGGCCAAGAATTTATCACAATCCAAATTCTGATTCAGGGATCACTATGTCATGTGATCTTTCTTTCAGAGACCACCTCACTCAATTTCAAATTCATCCAACAATCCAACTCAACCAAAACATGAGAATCCCATCACACCATGGCTATCTAGAAATGGCAAAGCAAGGTTGAACAACATTGTCACAGCTAGCAAAACCCATGTCAATGACAACAAGAGAACCAAGAACACACATGCATAACCATGTATGCCAAAACTAGCAAGGAAATCATACATGTAAATTGATACCTACAAATAATCCCATTGTAGCTGATTGATCTTGCTTTTCCTTGCTTGGTCCTTTTTTCTCTTTGCGTTCTTTGATTTTCTTAATCTAATGATAAAGTGCTCCAAGAAAAATCGAAGTGTCTAAGAGTGAGAGAGAGAGAATAGAGAGAGAAATCCAAAACGAAACTGAAAAAATGTTACCAACTGATCCTCAGAAGCCTTTTTATTAGTGAGGCCTTTATTTTCTTCAATTTTCCATTATTTTCCTTCATTTTCCTCCTCACATGCAACCTATGAACTTTCACCTTCATTCTCTCCAATTTCCATTATTTGCATAAATAAAATGTCAATTAATGCCTCATGCCTTTCCAAAGCCTTTTCCATTTCCTTAGCCAATTTCCTTTAGCCATAATAAATCAAATGAACACCCACTAGGAGGTCTTTCCCAACATTCATCTTGGAACAAGTGTCCCATAACCAAGGTTTTTTATTTTGCATTTATTCAATTTTATTACATGGAATTTTCACTAGGGTTGTGACAAAACCCTCCCCCTTGGGAGAGCACCGACCATAGTGTTCAATGACACCTACAACCAACAAGACTGTTGTAAGAAAAACATACTACCTATGGAGCTTTGTAACATAGCTAGATGTAGTATTTACAATAATCAACTTGCTAAGAATCAAAGCAACATGACACATAACAACATAACAACCATAACAACATGACACACATACTGCTTACGAGAACTTTATAACACAACTCTTGGTGATATTTATATCCATATACATATGTACATATTCCAAAAAAATCACACCAAAAAATATGCGAAAACATTCTCTCAACCAATGAATAAGGAGGGATACATAGCCTGCATATGATCTTCCATCTCCCATGTAGCTTCATCGAGCCCAAAGTGCTTCCACTGCATTTTAACCTGCTTGATTTCTTGGTTCCGAAGCATGAACATCTTTTTCTGCAATATACACTAAGGTTTTGGTTGGAATTCTCCATTTGGCTCCACTTGAAATACAAACCAGTCAATTATATGATCACCATATTTAACATACATAAACAATGACACATGGAAACAATTATGGACTTTCACTATTGGAGGTAGTGCAAGTTGATACGATATTACTCCAATCCTTTCAAGAATCTTGAAAGGTCCACAAAACTGAGTTGCCATCTTGGCACATGATGTAATCTGCAAGTAGATCTTCTTGGGCTTGATGGGAAAATACACTTGTTCCCTAACCTAAAACTCCTTAAACAACCTGTTCCGACTTGCATAAATTTTCTACTTGTGCTGTGCAACCTTTAGATTCTTCCTGATTACCTGCATTTATTGTTCTGTCTTTTCTAACATGTCCGATACAATCAACACCCTATTAACTAGATCACTACAATTGATGGGAGTATTACAACTCCACCCATGTAGTGCCTCAAATGGAGTCATGATCAAATATTATTGATACCCATTGTTGTAAGCAAACTCAACTAGTGGAAGATACTCTTCCCACTTCCACTACTGATGCATCACATACATCCTCAACATGTCCTCCAATATCCTGTTGACCCTCTCTCTCTGTCCATTTGTCTGTGGATGATAAGTTGTACTGGAAGCCAACTCTATCCCTAAACCTGCAAACAACTCCTTCCAAAACTTGGAAGTGAACTTAACATCCCTTTCTAACACAATCTTCTTCAGAACAACATGTTGTCTCAATACATCTCTGATGAAGACCTGTGATACATCACTAACTAAATAAGTAGACTTCATTGGAATGAAGTGCACTACCTTTGTGAAACTATCCACCACAACCATGATGGAATCATGTTTTCAAGATGTCCTCGACAAACATGTGATGAAATCCATGCAAATGGCCTCCCATTTCCACTCTGGAACACAAATGGTTGTAGTAGTTCACCTAGATGCTTACACTTTTCCTTTACCTGCTGACATTCCAAGAATCTAGCCACAAACTTTGCCGCGTCTTTCTTTAGAGTCGACCAATAATAAAACTTATTCAATGTTGTCAATGTCTTTTGATATCCTGGGTGACCTGAATAAAGTTTTGCATGAAACTCTCTCAAGATAGTCTTCTTGATCTAACAATTTCCTGACACATATATCCTGTCCCTAAATATAGTCAAGCCGTTTGCTGTAAGATGATAGTCCACAACATGACCACTTGTAACCTGTTTTAATCTATGCATAAGCTCCATGTACTTGTCATCTTGTTGACCTGTCTGTAAGATATGATCCTATAATTCTATCACAGAAGAACTCATAACTGCTATATGATTCACCTGTATCCGCCTCCTAAGATCATCTTCAACCTTATTCTCTTTATCCTTGATGTACCTAATATCAAAGTCGAACTCACTAGTCATGGTCAACCATATCACTTTCCTAGAATTCAAGTTCGACTGATCGAACAAGTATCTCAACCCATTGTGATCGCTCATTAATACAAACCTCCTACCAAGGATATAGTGCCTCCACATCTTCAATACATGGATGATCGCTTCCAGCTCAAGGTCATGTGTTGGATAATTATGCTCATGCTCATTCAATTTCCATGACTCATAGCACGCTACCTATTCTTCCTGCATAAGGACTCCACCAAGTCCTCTCTTGCAACAATTTGTGGATGCTGCAAATTCTTTGTCTGGATATGCAATAATTAAGACTAGAGCATTTTTTAGCAACTACTTCAATTGATCAAAACTCACTGCACATTCCTATTCCCATTCAAATTTCTTACCTTTCCTTTGCAATGATGTAATAGGATATGGAATGCGAGAGAAGTTCCTGATGAACGTCCTATAGTAATCTTCTAACCCCATGAATGATATTACCTTATCCACATTTCTAGGAGCTTCCCATTCCATGATAGCTCTTATATTCTCTACATCCACTGTTATACCTTCCTTGGAAACAACATGTCCCAAGTAATGTACCTCTATCTGAAAGAAACAACATTTTCTAAGATTGGCATACAACTAATGCTCTCTTAGCAATCTCAAAACATCTGCTAAGTGCTCAACATTTTCTTCCTCATTCTTAGAATATATCAAGATGTCATCAATGAATACAATAACAAAGTTGTCCAGATAAGGACGCAACACACTATTCACCAAGCACATAAAGGTAGCTAGAGAATTGGTCAAACCAAATGGAACTACAAAAAAGTCATAGTGCCCATACCTGGTCTGGAAATTTTTCTTGCATATGTCCTCTTCCTGAATGCATACCTGATGATATCCTAATCTCAAATTAATCTTTGAGAACACTGTTGCTCCCTTAAAATGATCGAACAATTCATCAATCCTCAGAAATGGACATTTGTTCTTGATGGTTACCTTATTCAACTTCTTGTAATCTATGCATAACTTCAAAGTGCCACCCTTCTTTTTCACAAACAATACCGGTCCACCCCATAGTGATACACTTGGCCTGATGTATCCCTTTTCAAGCATTTCCTTCAACTGCAACTTTAGCTCTACAAACTCTGGTGTGCTCATCATGTAAGGTGCCTTTGAGGCTGGCACTGCCCTTGCTACCAACTCAATAGAAAAATCCACTTCCCTGTGAGGTGGAAACTCTTAAATATCTACAGGGAATACATCCTCAAGCTATTGTAATATTGGGTACCTTCTCAATACCTTTGCATCCTCAACATCCTTGCCTTTGTTGCTAGAAATATGCACTACAAATAATACACACCTTTCTCTGCAACTGTGTTTTTCCTACATTCTTGTCACCATTATAACTGAGGCTTCATAGTTCTTAGCTTGTAAGACTCTATGTTCTCCATTGTCATCCAAACACTCAATGGCCTTTTCATAAAATTCTACTTTGGTCCTATGAAGATACAACCAATCCATGACCAAAATCATACTATATGATCCCAATGACAATATTTTCAAATATGTTGATGTAGGCATGCCATTCAACTCAAAAGCATAAGATCTTACCCAATGATGAACTCTCTTATTTATACTTGTACCCAACTTGCACTAACTAGGATTTTGCATGCAGTTCATTATTTAAACCACACTTATCCACCTGCCCCAGACTAACATAACTATAATTAGATCCAGGGTCAATCAAAATGGAAATTTTTTTATCACAAATCTTACTGTCCATCTTGATAACAATTGCCTAGGGCTCTTCCTACTTGATTTCCAGTGCTTCATAAATCCGTGGAGTGCTTTTCCCAACATCTCCAATTGTCTGCGCCTCTTGTGCATTTTAAATTTAAGGCCTACTTCCTTTATTTTGCAGGCAATCCCTCTTAAAATTTCCTTACCATATGTCTAACAATCCAACTGTCCTGTACCATCATCAGTATTTTGTTACTGTGACCCGTGTCCTTGTCTAGCTATGTTGAACTTATTGTATGGCGAAACATTTTCTTTCTCTTCTACATTCTAAGGCCTTGTTCTTTTCGGCTACCATTTACCTTTAGATTTATCTTTATCTTTCTTTTTCCAAGATTGCTGAGATTATGTCTTAAGCTTTCGCTGTGTAACAACCTCCTCCCACATGTACTTAAGTAACCTGCCAACCAGGGTAAACATGTGACGAGAAGTTACTAGGATATGATTTTACGTCTAAGTGACCTTAAGGAAGTGGAAATGGCAGAAACACACCATATTAGACCTTCTACACCTGCTACAGGACTCCCATAATGCATTTCCAGTCATTCCCCTGACCAACCCCTTGGTCCCACTAAGCGTTTAAACAACTAAACCTTGGTATGCTCCCTTGATATGGGCAAGGGTAAGTTTGGAAACCTCTAGATGCATGCACAACATGGGTATGCATGCATCTGGGGACTTTTTACCTCAGACCTATGCCTATGAGTCTACGATTTGTGCCACTTTTTAAGCCTAGAATCTAGGTCACTACGTACAAACCCTTGTAGCTTTTAAAATTAATAAATTACATGATTACAAGACTTACAAATCAAAAATTGACTCTAGGACTAGGCCTAACCATCCCCAACCAGGCCTGACATTCTATCAAACACTTGGCATCAATGCAATCTACAGGAAATGAATACAATATAGAGCATAAATGAATGATAACACATATGAGACTTGACAAGAAGGATCACCACCCTCTTTCCTTAACTGTTTTGAAATCAATTAGGTCTTGTATCCATTATCCTTTCAGTTCCAAGTAAATACATGAAATAACCATGACAATAACGAGTCATATAACTATTCTTATAACTAACATTAAACGATGTAAATAGCAATGAGATAACACAAGTTAAAGCCACATATTAACAAGTACAAAAGCAAGAGAAATTATCTTTTATTAAACATAGGCAAAGCCAACTAGATTCAGGACTTCCACATGCCACCTAACCGTAGACATGGCTGAACCAAATATTTCTTTCAGCCAGTCACCCCCGTGCCTTATTCCAAGCATAAATGTGGGATCTCATGGATAAACCAATCCAAAAACAACCTAGCAAATCCAAAGGTTAAACCACCTCCAACCTCACCAAACCATGATCTCACCAAAACTCGCATCGAGATCACAAAATCAAACCACGCTAGGAATGCCTCCGAACTCCATCAGTATCCTTAAGGAATTTTTTGTCTCCTTATCTCTAAAGATTTACTATAATCCACATCGGATCACTAGGCCCTAAACCGAGGCACCAGACTCTCAGGATTTACCATAATCCACACTGGATCACTATGCCCTAAACTGAGACTCCACCCTCGGGCTTTACCATCTATGCTGCGAAAAGTGCTCAAGGGATGCCTAGGACTTTGGGAATTTTCCTGAGACCACCTCTGTGCCGGATTCTGAAACCATCTGGAAATTCCAGAGGTCAAAACCACAAAAACAATCCCATCACACCATGGCTATCGGGAAAAGGCAAGGCAAGGCTGAAAACTATTGTCATAACCCAAAAAAACCATGCCACTGATAGCAAGAGAACCATATACCAACATGCAAATCCATGCATGTCAAAACCAGCTAGGAAATCACAAATGCAATATCTTACTTGCAAGTATTCCTGTTGAAGTTGCTTGATCCTGCTCTTCATTGCTTGATATTTGATTTCCCTTCCTTTCCTTGTCCTTCCTTTGCTTGTTTTTCCCTTCTTTACTCCAAAGCTAAAATGCTCCAAGAAAACTCTAAGTGTCCAAGTGATCTGGATTTAAATAGGAATGCAACAAATTACGGATATAACCATAAATAGAAAGATGCAGTAGAAATAACACTTAATTTCATTAATATCAAATACTAAAATGTGCTTACAAATAGAATGGAAATAAGACTAACTTGGGCGATGGTAGCTTATCTCTAAGAAGAGATATGGCAGCTACATGCCTCTGAACTGTGTTAAAATGAGGTGCAAAGGCATATTTATTGTTGAGAAATAATGGAAAACCCTAAACATCCAAAAACCTAACCCTAGGAGATCAAGCGGTAAACTATGGGCCCCGTTTGGGTAAATTGGTACATCAATTTCCTAGGGTCGTAACTTTGGCATACGATCTTCATTTGACATGCACAATACCTCGTTAGAAAGATCTGTCTGAGGACTACAACTTTTGAGTGATAAACATTGGTTTACAACTTATGTTGCTCCCAGGTTTCCCAAAAAATGTCGTTTAGGGCCTCAAAACGGCTCCAGAAGTTCAGGACCCAAAAAATTGCCAAAAATAATAAATTGTGCTACAAATAAGGAAACTGAAAAACTGAAAGAAACAATGGTGGCAATACAAGTGGAATAGGTAGGTGGCCACCAATATCCACCTGGATCATTCCTCGCCCCTTAGGAAGCAATGGTCCCCATTGCGTTGAGTTCCTCCATGAGATCAGGAAACTTCTACTGAACTTGGTCCTTGGTGAGCCACTTGCCCTAGTGAAGGAGGTGGCATGCTTTGACATGTCGATATAGTTGGATCATTTGCTGCCAGTTGTTCTTGATATGTGTGTCCATGATCTGATCAGTTGTGGCTTGCTCCATGCAATCTGGATTTAACTTTGTAGGTGTGAGCTGTTTTACAATGTCTGATGTGTCCAACAATGGTGGTAAGTATGGTCAAAGGTAGTCCACATTGAACACTGGGTGTAGGCCAAGGAATGGGAGAATGCTGAGCTCAAATGCATTGTCACCCACAACCTTGGTAATTGTGTAAGTACCATATCGGGTGGTCTGAGTTTCCGATAGGCTCCGGTAAGGTGTTCCTTTTGCAAATGCAACGAAAATGTGTCGCCCACCTGAAACTTGTGTGGCACCGGATGTTGATCATGTCATTGCTTGTACTTGGTATTTGATTTCTCCAGAATGTCATGGACCTACTAGCGGATATGTTGGATATGCTCAATGAAGTTGTTTTCCTTATTGGCTTCCGACTGGACATGAGCTGAATCTTCCTAAGTAGCTATAAATCGTATGGCCACATCAATGGGACATAGTGGCTAGAATCCCAAGCCCACCTTAAAAGGGTTGTGGCTAGTCGAGGTGTGGAGATCCCAGTTATAGCTCTACTAGACATAGCCAAGGCTCTCATCCCATGTGCGTGGATGATTTGATTTGTACATGCACAGAATGTGTACGATCATCCTATTGATGACCTCTATCTGCCAATCATTTTGGGGATGGAAAGCTATGGACTTAGTGAGCTTGGGTCCAGCATCGACCAGAGACTGGACCAAAATGTACTGAGGAACCTGTTGTCCTGATCTAAGATGATAGACTGTGGGATACCAAATTATACCCACAATCATTTAAAGAAGATTTTAGCAGTGGCTTTTGTTGTGATATTCTTCTTGCATGTCGCCATAATGGCCATCTTCGAGAATCTGTCGACGACCACAAAATCACAGTCATTACCATGCTTAGTAGAAGGAAGGCTTGACATGTAATCCATGGAGATGGATTCCCAAGGTCGAATAAGGGTAGGTAGCAAAGTATAGAGGCCTTGCTTCTTGATGGTCGGTTTGGCAATAGCACAAGCAGTGCAGGATCTGATGTACTTCCTGACATCCTGCCGAAGATTCGTCCAATAGAAATAGTTTTGCAATACTGCCACTGTTTTCTTGACCCCGAAATGGCTAGTGGCCCAACTGTAGTGCACTTCCCAAATCATTTTGGCTTGCTCGCTTGAAGGAACACAAAGGTGTCCTAGGTGGCATAACAGGGCATCCTCGAGGTGAAAATCTGGAACTTGCTGATCCTCCAAGATCATCTGGTATGTGTGGCTGAATTCTGGGTTGCTTTTGTAGATAAGTGGCTAATCCAAGTCTTGTGCCCACAAGAGTTGAGCATGGTGGTTAATGCCATGATCGTTCGTCGATTGAGGCAATCAGTAACATTATTGGTGCTAACCTTCTTATACTTGATATTCAAATGGAACAGCTACAAGTATGTTGACCACTTTTGATGGCGATCATTCTGAAACTTCCCTTGCATCTATACGAACTGCAAGGGTCGGTGGTCTATGTGGATGACCATTTCCTTCCCCAAAATGTGAAGCTTCCATTGTCGGTAGGCCTGGACAATGGAATACATCTCTTTGTCATAAGTGAGATACTTCCGGATTGTGTCTGAAAGTGTCTCACTATGATATGCCACTGGATACCCCAGTTGAGTAAGGACTGCCCCAATAGCATAGTCAGAGGCATCTGTCTCGACCTCAAATGGTTGTTGCAAGTCTGCTAAAGTGAGCACTCATGTAGAGAAGAGGCGATGCTTCAACTCTATGAATGCCTTCTGTTGAGATTCAAACCAAAATAATTTTGAATTTGCTCCTCCCTTGGTGACTTGACTCAAGGACCAAGTGATATGAGATAATACCAACACAAACCTGCGGTAGAAATTGGGTAGACCCAGAAAGCTATGGAGCTCTGTGAGAGTGGTTGGGGCTGGCCAATCCTGAATGACTTGGATCTTGGTTGGATCCACATGCACCCCTCATTCATCAATAATGTATCCTAGATACTGAACCTGGGTCATGCCAAAAGTGCATTTCTCCAAATTGGCACACAACTTCTGTTGCCGCAGTGTTTGGAGAATCTGTCGGATGTGGTGGAGGTGCTCTTCCCAACTCTAGCTGAAGATCGGATGCCATCCAAGTATACCACTACAAATGAGTTGGTGAAGGGCTGTAAGATGTCATCCATTAGCCTCATGAAGTTTGCAGGAGCATTCGTCAATGCAAAAGGCATAACCATCCATTCAAAAAGGCCCTCCTTGGTTTTGAAAGCAATCTTCCACACATTGGAGGGTTCGAGTGGTTCCTAGTGATAGCCAGACTTCAAGTCGATCTTGCTGACATATTTTCCCCCCTTCAGTTGGTCCAGAAGTTCATCAATCCATGGGATTGGGTACCTATTCTAGACAATGATCTTGTTCAGCACCCGATAGTCAATACAAAGTCTCCAGGTCCCATCCTTCTTTTGTACAAACATGATCGGGCTCCCACAGGGTCATGAACTTGGAGGGATGTGACCTTTCTACAGTAGCTCCTGAATCTGCCTCTTGATTTCATCGTTCTCTTGAATGGAGTGCCGATAAATTGGTCAATTGGGAAATGGCGCACCTGGGGTCAGATCAATGGAGTGCTTGACCTAACAGTGCAGAGGCACCCCTATGGGGGAGGTGAAGATGCCGTACTCCTCCACGACCTTGTTCATCTATTGTTGTCGTGTAGAGGGGCCTTGTCTGGAGGTCATGGCCACCATCTTCTTCCTTCCCTAAGGGTGTATCATCAGGAAAACAAATTTCTCGGTTTTGGAAATGAGCTTATTACATTGTTTTGCAGTAACCAAAGAGATGGCGGTTGGTGGTGCTACCTCCAGTATCCTGTACAACTTATTTCCCAAAGTAACAATAATATCACAACGCCTTGACTCATACACAACATTTCACTTCCATAAGTATGGTTGTCCTAATAATACATCACAAACATCAAGGGGAGAAACGTCACATAATACCCCATTCGTGAAGGGCTTGATGTTGTATGGAAGGTGACAATGCTAGCTGATGTGAAGATCGCGTCCTTGGTGAAGCCACCCAATGGTGCATGGTTGTGGATGTGTCGTGGTCAGTAAGCCCAGTCACTTCACGACCTCTGTTGAAATGAGGATCTTTTGGCTCTCACTGTCGACAATGAACTTTAGCAGGAACCCTTTACCCACATCTAGGAGTGGAAGAGGCACTCCTCCTCTGGATCTTCAGGTTCCTCCTTTTGGATATTCATGGTGGCAACGGTGGCGTTGGGCTCCACATTGATAATCTGCTTCCCTTTGTCATTCCCCTTGTCAAGTTTTGACTTAGAGTCAGAACATGCATCTGATTCCATAGCCTTTAGCTCGGCCACCAGTGACTGCATGGAGTGACACTCACTTGTGTTGTGAGTGGAGCTCTTATGTAACTCACACCACTTTCCCGTGTCCTTCTTCGGCTTCGTGATGTTGTTCTTTGCTTGCAGATTTGGTGGGTTTTCATAGGCCACCACACCTTGGCTTTTTCCTTTGTTCTGTAGTTTCGGGACACCTTTCCCTTGCTTCAGATTTGCATATCCAAAGACTCGCTTCTTTTGTTTAAACTTTTGCTCGATTTTGACGACATATCGGTATGTCGTGCCGAACGAGGAGATGTCCAGGAATTCCATCTCGTCCTGGATGTACCTGTGTAGGAAACGACAGTACTTGAGAACCAAATTCTTCTTAGAATCCTTGAAACCCAACATTGTGTATAGGGTATGAAAAACATTGGTAAACTCAGGCACATCTTAGTCCCTTCCCTGTCGCAGCATTGTCCACTTTATGTGTTTATCCTCATAGATCCTGATAGGGTAGTAGTGCTCCTTGATGGCATCCCAGAACAAGTTCCAAGTGGGTGCGGCCAAAAACAATGAGTTAGTACTTTTATCCTTCTACTCACAATAGGTTTCCCACCAATCCTTGACGTGGGGGGCTGCTTTGAGAAGTGAAAAAGTGATCGTTTCCTAGCTGGAAACATCATGAACTGAAAAATATCTTTCTAGAATATTTAACCATTTATCTACAATGTTTGCATCTATTTGACCCTCAAATATGGGAATGTCAAATATAACTTGTACCTTAAAGAGTGTGTCACTTTCAAAGTAGTTGTTGGAAGTAGATGCGTCACCCTTAGGTAGCTGCTAAAGGATGTGGACAAATTTATCCATCATAGCGTTCCTTTGTCCCTCGAGGGCTTATTCGAGCAAGATTTTTTATAGGATATCCTGCCCCCTCATCTTTCTTTTTATCTACCATGAGAGGTCGTCAGGATTTGCGAGGCTAGTCTTGCAAAGGTTCAACTAGTTCAAGCTCTAACTCCTTATATCCCGATCTCGTTGGGGACATGTAAAGAAAAACAAAGAAAGAGTAGACTGCTCTGATACCAATGATCCAGATTTAAACAAGAATGCAACAAATTACAGATATAACCATAAATACAAAGATGCATTAGAGATAACACTTCATTTCATTAATATTAAATACTGAAATATTCTTACAAATAGAATGGAAATAAGACTAGCTTGGGTGATGATAGCTTATCTCTGAGAAGAGATGTGGCGGCTACATTCCTCTGAATTGTGTTACAATGAGGCTCGAAGGCCTATTTATTGTTGAGAAACAATGGAAAACCCTAAACATCCAAAAACCTAACCTTAGGAGATGAAGCGCGAAAATATGGGCCCCGTTTGGGTAAATTGGTACATCAACTTCCCGGGCTCGTAACTTTGGCATATGATCTCCGTTTGACACGTGAAATACCTCATTAGAAATATCTATCTGAGGACTACAACTTTTGAGTGAGAAACATATGTTTATGTCTGAGGTTTCTCCCAATTTTCCCAAAAAATGTCATTTAGGGCCTCAAAACAGCTCCGAAAGTTCAGGACCCGAAAAACTACCAAAAATAGTAAATTGTGCTACAAATAAGGAAACTAAAAAACTGAAAGAAAAAATTGTGGGGGTCCAAGTGGAATAAGCAGGTGGCCATCGATATCCACCTAGATCATTCCTCTCCCCTTAGGAAGCAATTGTCCCCATTGCTTTGAGTTCCTCCATGAGATGAGGAAACTTTTGCTGAACTTGGTCCCTAGTGAGCCACTTGCCTTGGTGAAGGAGTTGGCCTGCTTTGACAACTCGATACAGTTGGATCCTTTGTTCTCAGGTGTTCTTAATCTATGTTTCCATGATCTGATTAGTTGTAGCTTGCTCCATGCAATCTGGATTTAACTCTGTAAGTGTGAGTTGTTTTGCAATGTCTGATGTGTCCAGTAATGGTGGGAAGTATGGTCGAAGGCGGTCCACATTGAACACTGGGTGTAGGCCAAGGAATGGGGGAATGTTGGGCTCAAATGCATTGTCATCCATCGCCTTGGTAATGATGTAAGGACCATATCGAAGTGGTCTGAGTTTTTGATAGGCTCCGGTAAGGCGTTCCTTCTGCAAATGAAACCAGACTTTGTCGCCCACTTGAAACTTGTGTGACACCTGATGTTGATCATGTTGCTGCTTGTACTTTGCATTTCATTTCTCCAGAATGTCATGGACCTGCTAGCAGATATGTTGGATGTGGTCAATGAAGTTGTTTGCTTTATTAGCTTTTGACTGGACATGAGCCAAATCTGCCTGAGTAGCTACAAATGGTGTGGCCACATCAATGGGACATAATGGCTGGAATCCCAAGCCCACCTGAAAAGGGTTGTTTCCATTCGAGCTGTGGTGAGCTCGGTTATAGTTGTGCTAGACATAGGGAAGGCTCTCATCCCATGTGCATGGATGCTTTAAGTTGTACATGTGCAGAATGTATACGATCATCCTGTTGACAACCTCTGTCTGGCCATCATTTTGGGGATGGAAAGTTGTGGACTTAGTAAGTTTGGTGTTTAGCATTGACCAGAGACTGGACCAAAATGTATTAAGGAAATTTCTATCCTGATCTGAGATGATAGACTCTGGGATCCCAAAGTGTACCTACATTCCTTCAAAGAAGAGTTTAGCAGTGGCTTCTGCTGTGATATTCTTCTAACATGCTGCCATAATGGCTATCTTCGAGAATCTATCGATGACCACAAAAACACAGACACTGCCATGCTTAGTAGAAGGAAGGCTTGACATGTAATCCATGGAGATGGATTCCCAAGGTCGACTAGGGGTAGGCAGCGGAGTATAGAGGCCTTATTTCTTGATGGTCGGTTTGGAAATGGCATAGGTAGTGCCGGATCTGATGTATTTCCTGACATCTTGTCGAAGATTCGTCTAATAGAAATACTTCTGTAGTACTACCACTGTTTTCTCGACCCAAAAATGCCCAGCGGCCTGACTCTAGTGTGCTTCCTAGATCATTTTGGATTGCTTGTTTGAAGAAACACAAAGGTGTCCTAGGTGGCATAGCAGGGCATCCTACAAGTGAAAATCCAGAACTTGTTGACCCTCCAAGAGCATCTGGTATGTGTGGTCGTATTCTGGGTCGCTTTTGTAGAGAAGTGTCCAATCAAAAGTCTCGTGCCCACAATATTTGAGCACGGTCGTTAACGCCATGATCGGTGGTCGGTTGAGGAAGTCTGCAACGTTATTGGTTCTACCCTTCTTATACGTAATATTCAAATGGAATTGCTGCAAGTATTTGTACCACTTTCGATGGTGATCATTCTACAACCTCCCTCACGTCTGTATGAACTGCAGTGGTTGGTGGTATGTGTGGATGACCGTTTTCTTCCCCAAAATGTAATGTTTCCATTATCGGCAGGCCTGAATAATGGAATACATCTCTTTGTCATAAGTGGGATACTTCTGGATTGTATCTAAAAGTGTCTCAGTGTGATTTGCCACTGGATGCCCTTGTTGATTAAGGACAACCCCAATAGCATAGTCAAAGGCATCTGTTTCGATCTTAAATGGCTGTTACAAGTCTGGTAAAGTGAGAACTGGCGCAGAGAAGAGGCGATGTTTCAACTCTGTGAATGCCTTTTTTTGAGATTCAGACCAAAATAATTTTCTTTCACTCCTCCCTTGGTGACTTGACTCAAGGGCCAAGTGATATGAGAGAATCCAAACACAAACCTGTGGTAGAAATTAACAAGACCCAGAAAGCTACGGAGCTCTTTCTGAGTGGTTGGGGTTGGCCAATCCCAAATGACTTGGATCTTGGCTGGATCCACATGCACCCCTCGTTCATCAATAATGTATCAGAGATACTGTACCTAGGTCATGCCCAAAGTGCATTTCTTGAAATTGGCATATAGCTTGTGTTGCTGTAGTGTTTGGAGATCCTCTCAGATGTGGTGGAGGTGCTCTTCCCAACTCTGGCTGAAGATCAAGATGCCATCTAGGTATACCACTACAAATGAGTTGGTGAAGGGCCACAAGATGTCATCCGTTAGCTTCATGAAGGTTGCAGGAGGATTCTTCATCCCAAAAGGCATAACCAACCATTCGAAAAGGCCCTCCTTAGCTTTGAAGGCAATCTTCCACACATCGGAGGGTTCGATTGGTACTCGGTGATAGCCGTACTTGAAGTCGATCTTGTTGAAATATTTTTGCCCCTTTAGTTGGTCCAGAAGGTCATTAATCCATGGGATCAGTTACCTATTCTGGACAATGATCTTGTTTAATGCCTGATAGTCAATACAGAGTCTCCAAGTCCCATCCTTCTTCTGCCACAGGGCAATGAACTCATACGGATGTGACATTTTTGCAGTAGTTCCTGAATCTTCCTCTTGATTTGGTCATTCTCCAGAATGGAGTGCTGATAGATTGGTTCATTGGGCAATGATGCACCTGGGGTCAGATTGATGGAGTGCTTGACTTGACAATGCATAGGCACCCCTGTGGGGGGAGGTGAAGATGTCCTCGTACACCTCCATGACCTTGTCCATCTATTGCTGCTATGCGGAGGGTTCCTGTCTAGAGGTCGTGGCCACTATCGTCTTCTTTCCCTCAGGGCGTATCATTAGGAAAAAAAAATTCCCATTTTTAGAAAGAGCTTACTGCATTGTTTTGCAGTAACCAAAGAGATGGCAGTAGGCGGTGCTACCTTCGGTATCCTGTACAACTTATTTCCAAAAGTAACAATAATAGCACGAGGACTTGACTCATACACAACATGTCACTTCCATAAGTATGGTTGGCCTAATAATACATCACAAACATCAAGGGGAGCAACGTCACGCAATACCTCATCCTTGAAGGGCTTGATGTTGTATGGAATGCGACACTGCTGGCTCACGCGAAGATCCTGTCCTTGGTGAAGCCACTCAATGGTGTACAGTTGTGGATGTGATGTGGTTGGTAAGCCAAAATGATTCACAACCTCTACTGAAATGAGGTTATTTTGGCTCCCTCTGTCGACAATGAACTGTAGCGGGGAACACTTTACCCACATCTGGGAGTGGAAGAAGCGCTCCTCATCCTTTGGGTCTTTGGATTTCTCCTTCTGGATCTTCATGTTGGCAACGGTGGCATTGGGATCCACATCGATAATCTGCTTCCCTTTGTCATTCCCCTTTTCGGGTTCTGACTTAGAGTCAGAACATGCATCTGATTCTGAATCCTTTAGCTCGGCCACCAGTGACTTCTTGGCCCGACACTCACTTGTGTTGTGAGTGGAGCTCTTATGGAATTCACACCACTTTCCCGTGTCCTTCTTCGGCTTCACGGTGTTGTTCTTTTCTTGTGGCTTTGGTGGGTTGTCCTAGGCCACCCCGCCTTATCTTTGTCCTTTGTTCTATGGTTTGTGGGCACCTGTAAGTTTTAACCCTGTACAAAAATTACCTGCATACGAATTCTAAAACATAGAAAATAAACAATGCGAGAGAATAACACATAAAACACATATACACAGAGATTTTCCCCTGGATCCCAAAACCGGGACTACCAGCTTGATTTTTCATTATATTCCTTTCAATGTTATAATACATATTTATACATGCTGAAGCATCCAATACCATGGACCAAAAACCATCGCGTCCAATACCATGGACCGAAAAACCATTGCGTCCAAAAACATGTGCGAAAATCATGCACAAAACCATAGGTGGGTCCGCCCATCCTAACATAGGGTCCAAAACCAAAATTTTCTGGGGCGCTGCCTCGGACCCCATAAAGTGGGGTTACAAGTATGCCTCAAAACCCCTGTGACCCACCCTCCCCCCCCCCCCCACTACACAATCGGCACAACAAAGGGGGGCTCTGCACCCCCCCCCCCCTCTAACCCCCCGGTTAACTACGTGGGCTAGTCGTGGAAAGAATATAACACAACCCAACATTCTCCCACTTGTTTTTTTCTTTCCATAGGGGGCCACAAGAGAGTTTAGTCATTTTTCCAGCCCTGAAACACCCATTGTTTCTCTACACCAGGAGAACTTCTCAGAGCTCACAAATTTTGTCAATGCATCTGAAGTATTCTTCAAAGTGTCCACCTTTACCAGCAACACCTTTTTGTCTTCTATCATATCCCTCACAAAGTGATACTAGACATCAATGTGCTTTGTCTTTGAATGATAAGCTGGGTTATTTGCCAAGAAAATTGCACTTTGGCTGTCACAGTCTATCCTTACAACTCCCTATACCAACCCCATACTTGAACACAATATCTGCAACTAAAATGCTTCCTTTCTTGCATGAGTGGCTGCCATGTATTCTGCCTCTGTAGTTGATAGTGCTACTACAGATTGTTTCTTACTCATCCAACTGAATGCACCTCCAAATAGGTTAAACACATACCCACTTGTAGATCTTCTCTGATCCAAATCTCTAGCCTAGTGTGCATCAACAAAGCCACAGATATCCAAAACACTGTCCAATCTTGATCTTCCTTGGTAGCACAAACCATAATCACTAGTGCCACGCAAATACCTGAAAACCCGCTTCACTGTTGTCCAATTCTCCTTCCCTGGTTTTGACATAAACCTGCTCAATACTCCCACTGCATGTGTAATGTCTGGTCTAGTACAAACCATTGCATACATCAGGCTGCCAACTGCACTTGCATATGGAACACAGGACATGTCCTCTTCCTCTTCTTGTGTCTTGGGACACTGTTCAGCAAATAACCTCACACCTACAGGAATAGGAACCTTCGCCGGTTTACTATCCTGCATATTAAACCTTTGCAGTATTGTCTCGACATACTTCCTCTGGTTTAACCAGAGCTTCCTCTTTGCCTGATCTCTTTTAATTTCCATGACCAAAATATAGTTTGCAACACCAAGATATTTCATGTCAAATTTGGAGGACAATTGGGTCTTCAAATCCTAGATAATTGCTTTGTCATTTCCAACCAACAACATATCATCCACATACAAAACTAGATAAATAACATGGTCACCAATTGATTTAAAATACACATAATGATCTGCTTTGCTTCTGGTGAAGCCAAGTCCCCGTATAAATGTATCAAATTTCTGATACCACATCCTTGGTGATTGTTTTAACCCATACAAAGACTTCTTTAACTTGCATACCAGTTCTTTCTTACCCTTCACCACAAAGGCTTCAGGTTGCTTCATCTAGATCTCCTCTTCTAGATCCCTGTGAAGAAATGATGTCTTCACATCCATCTATTCTACCTTAAAATCAAAAGCAACATCAACAGATAAAAGTAACCTAATAGAAGTTACCTTGGCAACAGGAGAAAAAATATCACCAAAATCAATTCCCGGCACCTGGGAATAACCTTTTGCTACCAACTGAGCTTTGTATTTCTCCACCTTTCCTTCTGCATTTGTCTTCTTCTTGAACACCCATTTGCTGCCAATGGGTTTTCTTCTAGCCGGCAACTCCACCAGATCCCAAGCCTAATTTTTGTGCAAAGATGCCATTTCATCAACCATAGCCTCTTGCCAGAGTTTTCCATCCTCTGAATCCACTGCTTCCTTCATAGTTTTGGGATCATCATCAGTAATAGATAAAAAAAAATTGAACAAAAAGCAGATGGACTATACCTTTCTGGCCGCCTTCTTTCTTGAACTAATCTTCTCACACCTGGAGTTTGTGTCTCTTCATCTTCTGATTCCTCCTCTACTGTAGAGTCTGATTCTTCCTCCTTTAGCTCAAACTCTATATTCTCAGGTTCCTTTGGTTGGACTTCATGTTTAATAATATCTTTCACCTCTCTGAACCCACATCTCAGCTGTACACAACCTTCCTTGTTACTGGGTTCCAAAGCTTATAACCATTTAAACCATCCTTATACCCAAAAAAGATGCACTTTTCAGATTTACTATCCAACTTGGTTCTTTTCTCCTTTGGAACATGTACATATGCATCACATCCAAATACCCTCAGATGTGAAAGAGAGGGTTTCTTACCAGTTCATACCTCTTGAGGAGTCTTATCCTCCAACGCTGATGAAGGTGAACATTTGACCAGGTAACATGCAGTATCCACCGCCTCTACCCAAAATTCCTGTCCTAACTCGACACCACTGAGCATGCTTCTTGCCCTTTCCATCAACGTCTTATTCATTCTTTCTGCAACTCCATTTTTCTAAGGTGTATATAGAGGAGTCTTCTGTTGTGCTATACCACACTTCTTACGGAAATCTTCAAATTCCTTGTTGCAAAACTCTCCAGCATTATCTGTCCTCAACACCTTTATCTTCTTCTCTGTCTGATTTTCCACGAGAGCCTTAAATTCTTTAAACTTGTCAAAGACTTCAGATTTCTTCCTAAGGAAACATAACCATGTATTCCTTGAGAAGTCATCTATAAATGATACATAGTACAAAGACTTACCCAGTGATGGAACCTTCACAGGCCCAAACACATCACTGTGCACAAGCTCTAATATCTGTTTCACCCTCTTACTACCAGAGGGGAAACTCACCCGATTCTGCTTCCCATATACACAATTTTCACAGAAATCAAAATCCAGAGAGCTATTACTCATACCTTCTACCATACCTTTACCATGAAGTATTTAAAGGCGCTTCTCTCCAATATGTCCAAGCCTTTGATGCCATAGCATGGTCTTTTCTCCAGAGACCACTAGATTTTCTACTCCACTTTCAGGAACCACAGAACTGTTGCACCCATCAATAACAATTCTACCTTGCAGCATGTACAGAGTTCCAATCCAAACTCCCTGCATCAATACCAATGCTCCCCGAACCATATTGCAGGTATCCTTCTCGAACATTGTTTTTACACCTGCATCATCCATCTTGCTAACAAAAATCAGATTTCTGGCTAATGCGGGAATATGTAGAACACCTGGAAGTGTTCTAACCCTTCCACCTTGCAGCTTCAACTTTACTTTTCCACAACCAATGATTCTAGCCTTCCTGTCATCCCCCAAGAAGACATCACCACCATCATATTTCTCATACTCGCAGAACCACTCTCTATGGGGAGTGAAGTGAAAGGATGCACCTGAGTCAATCAACCATGCCTCATGATCTACATGTGTACTTGAAGAAGCCAAGTAAACATCCCCACCTTCATATGAGGTGGTTTTCGCCTCTGCAGAAGGAGTATCATTAGATCCCTTTCCTTTATCAGGAGCTTTAGATTTACAATCCCTTTTGTAGTGCCCTTCCTTTTCGCATTTCCAGCACACCACCTTTACAGGTTTTCCTGGAGATTTAGATCTCCCTCTAGATTTAGATCTCCCACTTGATGACTTAATTTTGTTTCTGTTCTGGGACCGTCCTTGTATAGACAAGGCATCACCATTCTAGCTCTCCATATTTTTGCATCTCATCTCCTCCATCAGCAAGGCTAAGACTATTCATCAAATTGCAAGGCAGCTGCATTGCTACCTATTGCAATAACCAGACTATCTCACGAATCTGGTAGAGAACACAACAAACTGATGCATTTATCTTCATCTAAAATTTTAATATCAACAGATGCTAACTGACTTACCACAGTATTAAATGTGTTTAGATGCTCTGTCACCATGTCTCCATCTTTCATCCTCAGGTTATATATCTTTTTCCACAGGAATAGTTTATTCAGCAGAGACGTAGATTGGTACAAAGTCCCTAACTTGTCCCACAATGCATTCGCTGTAGCTTCCCCTGATACATTTAGCAATACTAAATCTGGGACACACAATTGTATTGTGCTCTTTTCCTTTCGATCCAACTTCTTCCATTCTTCATCGGACACTCTCGTTGGTTTAGTACCCGGATCTACCACGATCCACTGATCTTTATCCACCAACAGATCCTCCATCTTGAGTTTCCACAACTCAAAAATCTGATGATTAAATTTCTCGATCTCTATCTTTCCACTGCTCACCATCTTCTTTCACCACCGGAATCGATCTCGCAGATCTCCCACTGAACAGGGTCCACCACAGGCCCGATCGAAACCCCTCAGCAACAAAGGCGTCCCCTTGAAGCCAAAACAACTTTGATACCAAATGTAGGTTTTAACCCTATACAGAAATTACCTGCATACGAATTCTAAAACACAGAAAATAAACAATGCAAGAGTATAACACATAAAACACATATAGATAGATATTTTCCCATGGATCCCAAAACTGGGACTACCAGCTTGATTTTTCATTATATTCCTTTCAATGTTATAATACATATTTATACATGCTGAAGCATCCACCGAAAACCATCGCATCCAATACCATGGACCGAAAGACCATCGCATCCAAAAACATGTGCGAAAATCATGCACAAAACCATAGGTGGGTCCGCCCATCCTAACATATGGTCCAAAACCAAAATTTTCTGGGGTACGAGTATGCCTCAAACCCCCTGTGACCCCCCCCCCCCCTCTAACCCCACAGTTAACTACGTGGGCTAGTCATGGAAAGAATATAACACAACCCAACATTCCCCTGGTTCAGATTCGTAGATCCAAAGTCTTGCTTCTTCTATTTAAACTTTTGCTCTATCTTTATGGAATATCGTTATGCCATGCTGAGTGAGAAGATGCCTAGGAATTCCATCTCATCCTAGATGTACCTGTGCAAGCAACCATGGTACTTGAGAACAAAATGCTTCTTAGAATCCTTGATACCCATCATCGTGCGAAGGGTATGAAAAACATTGGTAAACTCCGACACATCTTGGTCCCTTCCTTGTTGGAGCGTTGTGCACTTTATGTATTTATCCTCATAGCTCCCGACAGGGTAGTGATGATCCTTGATGGCATCCCGGAATGAGTTCCAAGTGGGTGCGGCTAAAAACAATGAGTTCGTACTTTCATCCTTCTGCTCACAGTAGGTTTCCCACCAATCCTTAACATGGGGGGCTGCTTTGAGAAGTGAAAAAGTGATCTTTTCCCAGCTAGAAAAATCATGAACGGAAAAATATCATTCTAGCAGATTTATCCATTTATCTACAGTGTTTGCATCTATCTGACCCTCAAATATGGGAATGTCGAAGTTAACTTGTACCTTAAAGGGTGTGGCGCTTCTAGAGTAGCTGCCAGAAGTAGATGTCTCGCCCTTGGCTAGCCGCTAAAGGATCTGGAAAAAGTTGTCCATTATCACATTCCTTTGTCGCTCAAGGGCTTCATTGAGCAAGATTTTTTATAGGATCTCCTGCCCCCTCGTCTTTTTTTTCATTCGCCATGGGAGGCTATCGGGATTTGCGAGGTTGGTCTTGCAAAGGTTCGACCAGTTCATGTCCTTACTCCTTATATCCCGACCTCATTGGGGACATGCAAAGAAAAACGGAGAAAGAGCAGACCGCTTTGATACGACTGATCTAGATTTAAAAAGGAATGCAACAAATTACATATATAACCATAAATACAAAGATGCAGTAGAAATAACACTTCATTTCATTAATATCAAATACTGAAATATGATTATAAACATAATGGAAATAAGACTAGCTCGGGTGATGGTAGCTTATCTCTGAGAAGAGATGTGGCGGCTACATGCCTCTGAAATATGTTAAAATGAGGCTCTAAGGCTCATTTATTGTTTAGAAACAATGGAAAACCCTAAACATCCAAAAACCTAACCCCAGGAGATGAAGTGCCAAACTATGGGCCCCGTTTGGGTAAATTGCTACATCAACTTCTCGAGGTCGTAACTTTGGCATACGATCTTCGTTTCACATGCACAATACCTCGTTAGAAATATCTATCCAAGGACTACAAATTTTGAGTGAGAAGCATCTATTTAGGACCCATGTCATTCCCAGGTTTCCAAAAAATGTCATTTAGAGCCTCAAAACGACTTTGAAAGTTCGGGACCTGAAAATCTGCCAAAAATAGTAAATTGTGCTACAAATAAGAAAACTGAAAAACTGAAATAAACAATGGTGGGGGTCCAAGTGGAATAGGCAGGTGGCCACCAATATACACCAGGATCATTCCTCCCCCCTTACGAAGCAATGCTCCCCATTGCGTTGAGTTCCTCCATGAGATGAGGAAACTTCTGCTGAACTTGGTCGCTGGTTAGCCACCTGCCTCGTTGAAGGAGTTAGCCTGCTTTGACAACTTGATATAGTTGGATCCTTTGATGTGGGGTGTTCTTTATCTGTGTTTCCATGGTATAATCACTTGTGGATTGCTCTAAAATGTCTGATGTGTCCAGCAATGGTGGGAAGTATGGTCGAAGGCGGTCCACATTGAACACTGGGTGTAGGCTAAGGAATGAGGGAATGTCGAGATCAAATGCATTGTCACCCACAACCTTGGTAATGGTGTAAGAACCATATCGGAGTGGTATGAGTTTCTAATAGGCTCTGATAAGGTGTTCCTTCTGCAAATGCAACCAGAATTTATTTCCCAACTGAAACTTGTGTGGCACCTGATGTTGATCATGTTGCTGCTTGTACATGGCATTTCATTTCTCCAGAATTTCATGAACTTGCTGGTGGATATTTTGGATTTTCTCAATGAAGTTGTTTTCCTTATCTGCTTCTAACTAGACATGAGCCAAATCTGCATGAGTAGCTACAAATGGTATGGCCACATCAATGGGACATAGCGGCTGGAATCCCAAGCCCACCTGAAAATGGATGTGGCAAATCGAGTTGTGGAGAGCCTGGTTATAACTCTACTGGACATAGCCAAGGTTCTCATCCCATGTGCGTGGATTCTTTGAGTTGTACATGCGCAAAATGTGTACGATCATCCTGTTGATGACCTCTGTTTGGCCATCAGTTTTGGGATGGAAAGCTATGGACTTATTGAGTTTGGTGTCCAGCATCGACCAGAGACTGGACCAAAATATACTGAGGAACCTGCTGTGTCAATCTGAGATGATAGACTATGCGATCCCAAACTATACCCACACGCATTCATAGAAGAGTTTAACAGTGGCATTTTATATGATATTCTTCTTGCATGCTGCCATAATGGCCATCTTCAAGAATCTGCGATGACCACAAAAACACAATCGTTTCCATGCTTAGTAGAAGGAAGGCCCTACATGTAATCCATGGAGATGGATTCCTAAGGTCGACTAGGGGTAGGCAGCAAAGTATATAGGCCTTGCTTCTTGATGGTCAGTTTGGTAATGGCGCAGCCAGTGAAGGATCTGATGTACTTCCTGACATCCTGTCGAAATTCATCCAATAGAAATAGTTTTGTAGTACTACCACTGTTTTCTCGACCCCGAAATGCCCTGCGACCCGACTATAGCGCACTTCCAAAATGATTTTGGCTCACTCACTTGAAGGAACACAAAGGTGTCCCAGGTGCCATAGCAGGGCATCATCGAGGTGAAAATCTAGAACTTGCTGACCCTCCAAGAGCATCTGGTATCTGTGGCCGAATTTTGGGTCACTTTTTTAGAGAAGTGGCCAATCAGAAGTCTCGTGCCCACAAGAGTTGAGCACGGTGGTTAATGCCACGATCTGTGGTTGGCTGAGGAAGTCTGCAACATTATTGGTGCTACCCTTCTTATACTTGATATTCAAATGGAACTGTTATAGGTATGTGGACCACATTTGATGGCGATCATTCTGCAACTTCCGTTTCATTTGTATGAACTGTAGGGGTTGGTGGTCTATGTGGATGAGCATTTCCTTCCCCAAAATGTAATGCTTCCATTGTCGGCAAGCCTGCACAATGGAATACATCTCTTTGTCATAAGTGGGATACTTCCGTACTGTGTCTGAATGTGTCTCAGTGTGATATGCCACTGGATGCCCCTATTGAGTAAGAACTGCCCCATTAGCATAGTTAGAGACATCTGCCTCGATCTCAAATGGATGTTCCAAGTCTAGTAAAGTGAGCATTGGTGCATAGCAGAGGTGATGTTTTAACTCTTCGAATGCCTTCTATTGAGTTTCAGACCAAAAGAAATTTTCTTTAGCTCCTCCCTTGCTGACTTAACTCAAGGGCCAAGTGATATGAGAGAATCCAAACACAAACCTCCGGTAGAAATTGGCAAGACTCAGAAAGCTACAGAGCTCTGTTAGAGTGGTTGGACCTGGCCAATCAAGAATGACTTGGATCTTTGCTGGATCCACATGCACCCCTCATTCATCAATAATGTATCCCAGATACTGAACCTAGGTCATGCCAAAAGTGCATTTCTCCAAATTGTTACACAGCTTGTGTTACTGCAGTGTTTGGAGAATTTGTCGGATGTGGTGGAGGTGCTCTTCCCAACTCTAGCTGAATGGCAGGATGCCATCCAATTATACCACTACAAATGAGTTGGTGAAGGGCCGAAAGATGTCATCCATCAGTGTCATGAAGTTTGCAAGAGCATTTTTCAACCCAAAAGGCATAACCAACCATTCGAAAAGGCCCTCCTTGGATTTGAAGGACATCTTCCACACATCAGAGGGTTCAATTGGTACCTGGTGATAGCTGGACTTCAAGTCTATCTTGCTGAAATATTTTTCCTCGTTCAGCTGTTCGAGAAGGTCATCAATCCATGGGATCAAGTGCCTATTCTGGACAGTGATCTTGTTTAGCACCCGATAGTCATTACAGAGTCTCCAAGTCCCATCCTTCTTCTAGACCAACATGATTGGGCTTCCACAGGGTGACGAACTCGGACGGATGTGACCTTTCTGCAGTAGCTCCTGAATCTGCCTCTTGATTTCATCGTTTTCTAGAATGGAGCATCGATAGATTGGTCCATTTGGTAGTGTTATATCTAGGGTCAGATTGATGGAGTGCTTGACCTGACAGTGCAGAAGTGCCCCTGTGGGGGAGGTGAAGATGTCCTCATACTCCTCCATGACCTTGTCCATATGTTGTTGCTGTGCGCAGGGGTCATGTCTGGAGGTCATGGCCATCGTCTTATTCTTTCCCTAAGGGCTTATCATCAGGAAAACAAATTTCTTGGTTTTGGAAATGAGCTTATCTCAATGTTTTTTTGTAACCAAAGAGACAACAGTTACAAATTTCTCGGTTTTGGAAATGATCTTACTACATTGTTTTGTAGTAACCAAAGAGATGGCGATACGCGGTGCTACCTCCGGTATCCTAGACAACTTAGTTCCCAAAGTAACAATAATAACACAAGACTTTGACTCATACACAACATGTCGTTGCCATAAGTATGGTTGGCCTAATCATACATCACAAACATCAAGGGGAGAAACGTCACACAATACTTCATCTGTGAAGGGCTTGATGTTGTATGGAAGCCGACACTGCTGGCTCACGCGAAGATCCCGTACTTTGTGAAGCCACTCGATGGTGTACAGTTGTGGATGTGCTGTGGTCAGTAAGCCCAACCGCTTCACAACCTCTGCTGAAATGAGGTTCTTCTGGCTCCCACTGTCGACAATGAACTGTTGTGGGGAACCCTTTACCCAAATCTAGGAGTGGAAGAGGCGCTCCTCCTCCTTTGGATCTATGGGTTCCTCCTTCCAGATATTCGTGGTGGCAATGGTGGCATTGGGCTCTGTATCGATAATCAACTTCCCTTTGTCATTCCCCTTGTTGGGATCTGACTCAAAGTCAGAACATGCATCTGATTCCGAAGCCTTTAGCACGGCCACCAATGACTTCTTGGCCCGACTCACACCACTTTCCTATGTCCTTCTTTAGCTTCGAGGCATTTTTCTTTGCTTGCAGCTTTGGCGGGTCGTCCTGGGCCGAGTGAGGAGATGTCTAGGAATTCCATATCATCCTGGATTTACATGTGTAGGCAACTGTGGTACTTGAGAACCAAATGCTTCTCAGAATCCTTGATATCCAACTTTTTGTGAAGGGTATCCCTATCGCAGCATTTTCCACTTTATGTATTTATCCTCATAGCTCCCAACAGGATAGTACTGCTCCTTGATAGCATCCTGGAACGACTTCCAAGTGGGTGCGGCTGAAAACAATGAGTTTTCACTTTCATCCTTCTGCTCACAGAAGGTTTCCCACCAATCCTTGACGTGGGGGGCTGCTTTGAGAAGTGCAAAAATAATCTTTTCCCAACTGGAAAAATTATGAACAGAAAAATATCCTTCTAGAATATTTAACCATTTATCTACAACGTCTACATCTATCTGACCCTCAAATATGGGAATGTCGAAGTTAACTTGTACCTTAAAGGTTGTGGCGCTTCCAGAGTAGCTGCTGGAAGTATATGCGTCACCCTTCGGTAGCCGTTGAAGGATTTGGAAAAAGTTGTCCATCATCGCATTCCTTTGTCACTCGAGGGCTTCTTCGAGCAAGATTTTTTATAGGATCTCCTGCCCCCTCGTCTTTATTTTCATCCGCCATGGGAGGCCGTCGAGATTTGCGAGGCTGGTCTTGCAAAGGTTCGACCAGTTCAAGCCCTAACTCCTGACCTTGTTGGGGACATGCAAAGAGAAACAGAGAAAGAGAAGACCACTCTAATACCACTAATTCGGATTTAAACAATAATGCAAAAAATTACAAATATAACCATAAATACAAAGATGCAATAGAAGTAACATTTCATTTCATTAATATCAAATACTGAAATATGCTTACAAATAGAATGGAAATAAGACTAGCTCGGGCGATGGTAGCTTATCTCTGAGAAGAGATGTGGCGGCTACATGCCTCTGAAATGTGTTACAATGAGGCTCGAAGGCCTATTTATTGTTGAGAAACAATGGAAAACCCTAAACATCCAAAAAACTAACCCTAGGAGATGAAGCGCTAAACTATGGGCCCCATTTGGGTAAATTGGTACATCAACTTCCCAAGGTTGTAACTTTGGCATACGATCTCCGTTTGACACACACAATACCTCGTTAGAAAGATCTATCTGAGGACTACAACTTTTGGGTGAGAAAAAAAGTTTATTTACCATGTCGCTCCCAGGTTTCCAAAAAAACGTCGTTTAGGGCCTCAAAATGGCTCCAGAAGTTTAGGACCAGAAAAACTGCCAAAAATAGTAAATTGTGCTACAAATAAGGAGACTGAAAAATTGAAAGAAACAATGGTGGTGGTCCAAGTGGAATAGGTTGGTGGCCACCAATATCAAACAGGATCATTCCTCCCCGCTTAGGAAGCAATGGCTCCCATTGCGTTGAGTTCCTCCATGAGATGAGGAAACTTCTGCTGAACTTGGTCCTTGGTGAGCCACTTGCCCTGGTGAAGGAGTTGGTCAAATTTGACAACTCGATATAGTTGGGTCCTTTTTTTTCGAGTGTTCTTGATCTGCATGTCCATGATCCGATCAGTTGTGGCTTGCTCCATGCAATCTGGATTTAACTATGTAGGTGTGAGTTGTTCTGCAATGTCTGATGTATCTAGCAATGGTGGGAAGTATGGTCGAAGGCAGTCCACATTGAACATTGGGCATAGGCCAAGGAACGGGGGAATGCTGAGCTCAAATGCATTGTCACCCACAACCTTAGTAATGGTGTAAGGATCATATTACAGTGGTCTAAGTTTCCGATAGGCTCCGGTATCTACAAATGCAACCAGACTCTGTCGCCCACCTGAAACACGTGTGTCACCCAATGTTGATCATGTCGCTGCTTGTACTTGGCATTTGATTTCTCCATAATTTCATGGACCTGTTGGTGGATATGTTGGATGTGCTCAATGAATTTGTTTGCCTTATCGATTTCCAACTGGACATGAGCTGAATCTGCCTGAGTAGCTGCAAATGGTATGGCCACATCAATGGGACATAGTGGTTGGAATCCAAAGCCCACCTCAAAAGGGCTGTGGCCAGTCAAGCTATGGAGAGCTCGATTATAGTTGCGTTGTACATAGGGAAGGCTCTCATCCCACGTGCATGGATTCTTTGTGTTGTACATGCTTAGAATGTGTACGATCATCGTGTTGATGACCTCTATATGGCCATCAGTTTGGGGATGGAAAGTTGTGCACTTAGTGAGCTTGGTTTCTGGCATCTACCAGAGACTGGACCAAAATGTACTGTGGAACCTGCTATCCTAATCTGAGATGATAAACTATGGGATCCCAAAGTGTACCCACACTCATTCAAAGAAGAGTTTAACAGTGGCTTCTGTTGTGATATTCTTCTTGCATGCCGCCATAATGGCCATCTTCGAGAATCTGTCGATGACCACAAAAACACAGTCATTCCCATGCTTAGTAGAAGGAAGCCCCGACATGTAATCCATGGAGATGGATTCCCAAGGTCGACTAGGGCTAGGCAGCGGAGTATAGAGGCCTTGCTTCTTGATGGTCAGTTTGGCAATGGCACAGGCAGTGTAGGATCTGATGTACTTCCTAACATCCTGTCAAAGATTTGTCCAATAGAAATACTTTTGCAGTACTGCCACTATTTTCTCGACTCCGAAATGTAGAGAAGCCCAATTGTAGTGCACTTCCCAAATAATTTCGGCTATCTCTCTTGAAGGAACACAAAGGTGTCCTAGGTGGCATAGCAGGGCATCCTAGAGGTGAAAATCTGGAACTTTTTGACCCTCCAAGAGCATCTGATATGTGTGGCCGAATTCTGGGTCGCTTTTGTAGAGAAGTGGCTAATCAGAAGTCTTCTACCCACAAGAGTTGAGCACGGTGGTTAATGCCATGATCGATGGTTGGTTGAGGCAGTCTGCAACATTATTGGGGCTACCCTTCTTATACTTGATATTTAAATGGAACTGTTGTAGGTATGTGGACCACTTTTGTATGAACTGCAGGGGTCGGTGGTCTGTGGGGATGACTATTTCCTTCCCTAAAATGTAATGCTTCCATTGTCGAAAGGCCTGCACAATGGAATACATCTCTTCGTTATAAGTGGGATACTTCTGGACTGTGTCTGAAAGTGTCTCACTGTGATATTCCACTAGATGCCCCTATTGAGTAAGGATTGCCCCAATAGCATAGTCAGAGGCATATGTCTTGATCTCAAATGGATGTTGCAAGTTTGGTAAAGTGAGCACTGGTGTAGAGCAGAGGTGATGTTTCAACTCTGCGAATGCCTTATGTTGAGATTCAGACCAAATGAAATTTTCTTTCACTCCTCCCTTGGTGAGTTGACTCAAGGGCCAAGCGATATGAGGGAATCCTAGCAGAAACCTGTGGTAGAAATTGGCAAGACCCAGAAAGCTACGGAGCTCTGTGAGAGTGGTTGGGGCTGCCCAGTCCCAAATGACTTGGATCTTGGCTGGATCCACATGAACCTCTTGTTCATCAATAATGTTATGCCAGATATTGAACCTGGGTCATGCCAAAAGTGCATTTCTCCAAATTGGCACACAACTTGTGTTGCCGTAGTGTTTGGAGAACCTATTGAATGTGGTGGAGGTGATCTTCCCAACTCTGGCTGAAGATCAGGATGCAATCCAAGTATACCACTACAAATGAGTTGGTGAACGGCTGCAAGATGTCGTCCCTTAGCCTCATGAAAGTTGCAGGAGCATTCATCAACCTAAAAGGCATAACCAACCATTTGAAAAGGCCCTCCTTGGCTTTGAAGGCAATCTTCCACACATCGGAGGGTTCGATTGGTACCTGGTGATAGCTGGACTTCAAGTCGATCTTGCTGAAATATTTTTCCTCCTTTTGTTAGTATAGAAGGTCATCAATCCATGGGATCGGGTACCTATTCCAGACAGTGATCTTTTTCAGCACCCGATAATCAATACAGAGTCTCCAAGTCCCATCCTTCTTCTGTACCAACACGATCAGGCTCCCACAGGGTGATGAAATTGGACGGATGTGACCTTCTTGCAACAGATCCTCAATCTACCTCTTGATATCGTTGTTCTCCAGAATGGAGCGCTGATAGATTGGTCCATTGGGCAGCGGCACAACTAGGGTCATATCGATAGATTGCTTGACTTGAGAGTGCAGAGGTACCCCTGTGGGGGCGGTGAAGATGTCCTCATACTCCTCCACGACCTTGTCGACTTGTTGTTGTCATGCAGAGGGTCCCTGTCTGGAGGTTGTGGCCACCATCTTCTTCTTTCCTCGAGCACGTATCATCAGGAAAAAAAATTTCCTAGTTTTGGAAATGATCTTACTACATTGTTTTGCAGTAACCAAAGAGATGGCAGTAGGCGGTGCTACCTCCGGTATCCTGTACAACTTATTTCCCAAAGTAACAACAATAGCACGAGGTCTTGACTCATACACAACATGTCGCTTCCATAAGTATGGTTGGCCTAATAATACACCACAAACATCAAGGGGAGCAATGTCACATAATACCTCATTCGTGAAGGGTTTGATGTTGTATGGAGGGTGACACTACTGGCTCACGCGAAGATCCCATCCTTGGTGAAGCCACCCGATGGTGTACAGTTGTGGATGTGTTGTGGTCGGTAAGCCCAACTGCTTCATGACATCTACTAGAATGAGGTTCATTTGTCTCCTGTTGTCGACAATGAACTGTAGCAGGGAACCCTTTACCCACATCTGGGAGTGGCAGAGGTGCTCCTCTGGATCTTCGAGTTCCTCCTTCTGGATTTTCGTGGTGGCAATGGTGGCGTTGAGCTCCACATCAATAATCTTCTTCCCTTTGTAATTCCCCTTGTCGGTTTCTGACTCAGAGTCAGAACATGCATCTGAATCTGAAGCCTTTAGCTTGGCCACCAGTGACTGCTTGGCCTGACACTCACTAGTGTTGTGAGTGGAGCTCTTATGGAACTCACACCACTTTCCCGTGTCCTTCTTCAACATCGCAATTTTGTTCTTTGCTTGCAGCTTTAGCGGGTTGTCCTGGGCCACCCCGCCTTGTCTTTGTCCTTTGTTCTTTGGTTTTGGGGCACCTTTCTGTTGCTTTAGATTCGCAGATCTAATGTCTCGCTTCTTATGTTTAAACTTTTTCTCGATCTTGATGGCATATCGGTATGTTGTGTCGAGCGAGGAGATGTCCAGGAATTCCATCTCATCCTGGATGTACCTATGCTGGTAACCGTGGTACTTGAGAACCAAATTATTCTCAGTATCCTTGATAACCAACTTTGTGTGAAGGGTATGAAAAACATTGCTAAACTCTAGCACATCTTGGCCCCTTCCTTGTCGCAGCATTGTCCACTTTATGTATTTATCCTCATAGCTCCCGACAGTGTAGTACTACTCCTTGATGGCATCCCGGAACGAGTTACAAGTGGGTGTGGCTGAAAACAATGAGTTAGTACTTTCATCCTTCTACTCAGAGTAGGTTTCCCACCAATCCTTGATGTGGGGGGCTGCTTTGAGAAGTACAAAAGTGATATTTTCCTCACTGGAAAAATCATGAATGGAAAAATATCCTTCTAGTATATTTAACCATTTATCTACAGCATTTGCATCTATCTGACCCTCAAATATGGGATTGTCAAAGTTAACTTGTACCTTAAAGTGTGTGGCACTTCCATAGTAGCTATCGGAAGTAGATGCATCATTCTTGGGTAGCTGCTGAAGGATCTGGACAAAGTTGTCCATCATCGCATTCCTTTGTCGCTCGAGGGCTTCTTTGAGAAAGTTTTTTTATAGGATCTCTAGCCCCCTCGTCTTTATTTTCATCCGCCATGGGAGGCCGTCAGGATTTGCGAGGCTGGTCTTGCAAAGGTTCGACCAGTAGAAGCCCTAACTCCTTATATCCCGACCTCGTTGGGGACATGCAAAGAAAACCTGTGAAAGAGTAGACCACTCTGATACCATGATCTAGATTTGTACAGGAACACAACAAATTATAAATATAATCATAAATACAAAGTTGCAGTAGAAATAACACTTCATTTCATTAATATCAAACACTGAAATATTCTTACAAACAGAATGGAAATAAGACTAGCTCACGCGATGGTAGCTTATCTCTGCGAAGAGATGTGGTGGCTACATGCCTCTGAGCTGTGTTACAATGAGGCTTGAATTCCTGTTTATTGTTGAGAAACAATGGAAAACCCTTAACATCCAAAAACCTAACCCTAGGAGATGAAGCGCCAAACTATGGGCCTCATGTTGAAAATGGCAACAAGAAATGCTAAAAATATCACTACTTCAAATAGCAGTTCAGGTACCAGTGCTGGACTGAGAAACAAGGAATGAAAAATGGAAGTGCTAAAAATAGCATTGCTATTTTTAGCAGTTCGGGATAGATTCCTATTTTAGTTAGTCCTTGGAATAAAATAGTTAAGTAAAATTCGAATCTGATCTTAGCAGCTGTTTGTAAATTAATTAACTAATTCATCTTGAGCTAATTAGTTAAGGAAAAATAAACATGAAGTCTATGTGAGGACATGCAACAGTTGTTCCTTTGATTAAGGGATGTATCCATTAGTTAAAGGATAAGGATGAGTTGTAATTAGTTAGCTCAGTTAACTGAGTTAAGTCTAGTTAGATTAATTCTTACAGTTTGTAGAATTAATTGTGAGTTCAGTTAGTTAATGCTTGCATGCATGTAACTGTTGCACTTTAGATAATTGAATATTCTCTCATAAATAACTCATGCATGTCAGTTCAGAGAAAGACCCAGTTGAGATTAGAGGAGGGACAATGTACTATCAGTTGGATGAATTTTTCCTATAAAGGAAACTAATCTATGCAGAAGGATTTATCTCCTTCAGGATTGCTCAGTTACTACTGGGCCAAGTGAGCAGTGTGAGGTGGGAATTCACATGTGTGGAAGCACTGGACCCCAAGAAAAACTATGCAAGGAAATAGGAGGCTTGGAGGGTAGAGGAGAAGGTTTGTGAGAGGCCTTTGACTGTCTATGAGCAGCAAAGGGATTATACTGAGAGTTGGGTAGCTTCCGAGCTAAGGCTTTGTGTAATTCTGTGACTATTTTCCACTTGTATGATAATACAGAGAGTGGGGTTTTAGGCTGAGGCTTTCCTCGTATTATATTTTTGTGTTATGTGTGATTGCTTCTCATTCTCAGTTATATCTATTCTTGTTTGATACTGCTCATATGTGATAAAGCTTCCACAAAGTTTATGGTAGAAGTAGATCTAGTTTTATGCTTTAGTACGTTGCATATAGCAGTCGATATACAGGTGAAATTTCTACACCCCTTTTGGATAAATTTGTACATCAACTTCCCGGGGTTGTAACTTTGGCATACGATCTCCATTTAATGTGCACAATACCTTGTTAGCAATATATATCGGAGGACTACAACTTTTGAGTGAGAAACATAAATTTTTAACCCATGTTTCTCCAAGATTTCCAAAAAAATGTCGTTTAGGGCCTCAAAACAGCTCTAGAAGTTTAGGACCCGAAAAACTACCAAAAATAGTAAATTGTGCTACAAATAAGGAAACTAAAAAACTAAAAGAAATAATGGTGGGGGTCCAAGTGGAATGGGTGGGTGGCCACCAATATCTACCTAGATCATTCCTCCCACCTTAGGAAGCAATGGTCCCCATTACATTGAGTTCCTCCATGAGATGAGGAAACTTCTACTGAACATGGTCTGTTGTGAGCCACCTGAACTAGTGAAGGAGTTGGCCTACTTTGACAACTCCATATAGTTGGATCCTTTGCTGCTGGGTGCTCTTGATCTGTGTGTCCATGATTTGATCAGTTCTAGCTTGCTCCATGCAATCTGGATTTAACTCTATAGGTGTGAGTTGTTCTGCAATGTCTCATGTGTCCATCAATGATGGGAATTATGGTCGAAGGTGGTCCACATTGAACACTGGGTGTAGGCCAAGGAATGGGGGAATGTTGAGCTCAAATGCATTATCGACCATAGCCTTGGTAATGGTGTAAGGAACATATCAGAGTGGTCTGATTTTTCGATAGGCTCCAGTAAGGTGTTCCTTCTACAAATGAAACCAGACTTTGTCGCCCACCTGAAACTTGTGTGGCACCCGATGTTGATTATGTCGCTACTTGTACTTGGCATTTGATTTCTCCAGAAAGTCATGGACTTGCTAGAGGATATGTTGGATGTGCTCAATGAAGTTGTTTGCCTTATCGGCTTCCGACTGGACATGAGTCGTCTTTGCCTGAGTAGATGCAAATGGTATGGCCACATCAATGGGACATAGTGGCTGGACTTCCAAGCACACTTGAAAAGGGCTGTGGCCAATTGAACATTGGAGAGCCCGGTTATAGCTGTGATGGACATACGGAAGGTTCTCATCACATGTGTGTGGATTCTTTGAGTTGTAAATCCATAGAATGTGTACGCTCATCTTATTGATGACCTCTGTCTACCCATCAGTTTGGGGATGGAAAGTTGTGGACTTTGTGAGTTTGGTGTCCAGCATCGACCAGAGAAGGGTCTCAGATGTACTGAGGAACCTGTTGTCTTGATCTGAGATGATAGACTGTGGGATCCCAAAGTGTACCCACACTCGTTCAAAGAAGAGTTTAGTAGTGATTGCTGTTGTGATATTCTTCTTGCATGCCGCCATAATGGCCATCTTCATGAATCTATTGACAACCACAAGAACACGGTCATTGCCATGTTTAGTAGAAGGAAGGCCCAACATGTAATCCATGGAGATGGATTCCCAAGGTCGAATAGGGGTAGGCAACAGAGTATAGAGGTCTTGCTTCTTTATGGTCGGTTTGGCAATGGTGCAGGCAGTGCAAGATTTGATGTACCTCATGACATCTTGTCGAAGATTCATCCAATAGAAATACTTTTGTAGTACTACAATTGTTTTCTCGACCCCGAAATGCCCAGCAACCCGACTATAGTGTGCTTCCCAAATAATTTTGGCTTTCTCACTTGAAGGAAAACAAAGGTGTCCCAGGTGGCATAGCAGGGCATCCTGGAGGTGAGAATATGGAACTTGCTGACCCTCTAAGAGCATCTGGTATGTGTGGCAGAATTCTAGGTCGCTTTTGTAAAGAACTAGCCAATCAAAAGTCTTGTGCCCACAAGAGTTGACCAAATTGGTTAACGCCATGATCAATGGTTGGCTGAGGCAGTCTGCAACATTATTGGTGCTACCCTTGTTATACTTGATATTCAAATGGAACTACTGCAGGTATGTGGACCACTTTTGATGGCAATCATTTCGCAACTTCCCTTGCGTCTATATGAATTGCAAGGGTCAGAGTTCTGTGTGGATGACCGTTTCCTTCCCCAAAATGTAATTTTTCCATTGTTGGTAGGCCTGCATAATGGAATACATCTCTTTGTCATAAGTGGGATACTTCTGGACTGTCTCTGAAAGTGTCTTAGTGTGATATGCCACTGGATGCCCTTGTTGAGTAAGGACTGCCCCAATAGCATAGTCAGAGGAGTCTGTCTCGATCTCAAATGGTTGTGGAAAGTCTAGTAAAGTGAGCACTAGTGCAAAGAAGAGGTGATGTTTCAACTCTGCGAATGCCTTCTGTTGAGATTCAGAACAAAATAATTTTTCTTTTTCTCCTTCGTTGGTAACTTTACTCAAGGGCCAAGTGATATGAGAGAATCCAAACACAAACCTACAGTAGAAATTGGCAAGACCCAGAAAGCTATGGAGCTCTGTTAGAGTGGTTGGGGCTGGCCAATCCTGAATGACTTGGATCTTGACTAGATCCACATGCACCCCTCGTTCATCAATAATTTATCAGAGATACTGAACTTGGGTCATGCCAAAAGTGCATTTCTCGAAATGGGCACTGATCTTGCATTGCTGCAGTGTTTGGAGAACCTTTGGGATGTGGTGGAGGTGCTCTTCCCAACTTTGGCTAAAGATTAGTATGCCATCCAACTATACGACTACAAATGAGTTGGTGAAGGGCCGTAAGATGTCATCCATCAACCTCATGAAGGTTTCAGGAGCATTCGTCAACCCAAAAGGCATAACCAACCATTCGAAAAGGCCCTCCTTGGCTTTGAAGGTAGTCTTCCACACATCAGAGGGTTCGATTGGTACCAGGTGATAGTGAGACTTCAAGTCGATCTTGCTGAAATATTTTTCCCCCTTCAGTTGGTTTAGAAGGTCATCAATCTGTGGGATCAAGTACCTATTCTAGAAAGTGATCTTGTTCAGCGCCCGATAGTCAATACAGAGTCTCCAAGTCCCATCTTTCTTTTGTACCAACATGATCGGGCTCCCACATGGCGATGAACTCGGATGGATGTGACGTTTCTGTAGTAGCTCCTGAATCTACCTCTTGATTTTGTCATTCACCAGAACGAAGAACCGATAGATTGGTCCATTGGGTAGCGGTGCACCTCAGGTCAAATCAATGGAGTGCTTGACCTGACAGTGCAGAGGCACCCTTGTGGGGTAGGTGAAGATGTCTTTGTACTCCTCCACAACCTTTTCCATCTATTGTTTCCATGCGGAGGGGCCTTGTGTGGAGGTCGTGGCCATTGTCTTCTTCTTTCCCTAAGTGCATATCACCAAGAAAACAAATTTCCCGGTTTTGGAAATGAGCTTACTGCATTGTTTTGCAGTAACCAAAGAGATGGTGGTTGGCGATGCTACCTCTAATATCCTGTACAACTTATTTCCAAAAGTAACAATGAAATCATGAGGCCTTGACTCATACACAACATGTCACTTCCAGAAGTATGGTTTGCCTAATAATACATCACAAACATCAAGGGGAGCAACGTCACACAATATCTCATCCATGAAGGGCATAATGTTGTATGGAAGGCGACACTACTGGCTCACGCGAAGATCCCATCCTTGGTGAAGCCACCCAATGGTGTACGGTTGTGGATGTGCTATGGTCAGTAAGCCTAGCCACTTCACAGCCTCTGCCAAAATGAGGTTCTTTTGGCTCCCACTGTCGACAATGAACTGTAGTGGGGAACCCTTTACCCACATATGGGAGTGGAAGTGTTATAGAAATTTTTGTGCCTTACAGCTTTGAGCATGAAATGTCCATAATCTAAGGGATCCAAAGTCCCTAAACATGTTGTTCCTACCCCTAGAGGAACAAGGCAAACCAACCACAACAATTCACAGAAGTTCTCCACCTGAAAACACTCAAAAACAAGCCAATTCTGGATCATGTCAACTGCTCCACTGTCTACCTACGTTGAATGTCAACTCCAACAAAGGCTACCTGCGCTGAGCGTAATTGGACAAGTGGCAGGCTCATTCCTCAAGGTGTCAATGCCCAGGAAGCTTCCAAAATGACACTTGCATCAAGGAATTCGACTGGTGATGAGTAAGAGGTTCCAAATCTCCAAGTGGAAGCAAGAACCTCCAAGTGGACTCAAGAACTGAGAGAGGGAGAGGACACTAGTCAGATCTCAAGCTGACTCATCCTCTCTCCAAACATCTATATATATATCTCTCCTCCATGGGATCTGGGGGCTGGAATTTTGTTATTGCAAAGAATTGCTGTTGGTTTGAGACTGGGAACATTGGGTGCTTAATGCTTTGAAGGGAGCTGAAGAAGGAATTCCATTCTGCTGGGAAGGAGATGCTGGATTGGAGCCCTATGGGTTGTATCTCTTCCTGAACCCTGTTACTTATCAATAAAGCTATCTTGGTTTGCTCCTATATGCTGGTGTATTTGTATGATTGCATTAGTGTATTTGATTTACTTCTAATCCTGAATCATTTATGAATATGTATATTTTCCTTTGTGTTGTGTTCTTCTCTTGTCGCAAGTAGCTGTTCTCTTGTCACAGGTAGCTGTTCTCTTGTGATCTCGTGGGAATCAAGTAGCCGTTCTCTTGAGCCAGCGAGGAGGCAAGTAGCTGTGAACACACAAAGAGAAGAGGATCTAGATCGAGGGACAAACGGAAGACAATGGTAAGTCTATCGATCTCCTCTCTTTCATATTTCATAAAGGAAGAAACCAGTGTAGCTGTATTCGTTTGTTGCTAAGGTACTGTCACACCTTAGGTGGATAGGATCGTCCTGCATAGGCATTTTTCCCCACAACAAATTGGCGACTCCACTGGGGATCGAACCCAGAATTCAGGATCATGTCAACTGCTCCACTGAGCATCTGCGCTGAATGTCAACTGCTACACTGGCTACCTGCGTTGAATGTCAACTCCAACACTAGCTACCTGCGCTGAGCGAGTTTGGACATGTGGCAGACTCATTCCTCAAGGTGTCAGAAGCCAGGAAGCTTCCAAAATGACACTTGCCTCAGGGAATTCGACTGGTGATGAGTAAGAGGTTCCAAATCTCCAAGTGGAAGCAAGAACCTCCAAGTGGACTCAAGAACTGAGAGAGGGAGAGGACACTAGTCAGATCTCAAGCTGACTCATCCTCTCTCCAAAATAACTATATATAGATCTCTCCTCCATGAGATCTAGAGGCTGGAATTTTGTTATTGCAAAGAATTGTTGTTGGTTTGAGACTGGGAACATTGGGTGCTTAATGCTTTGACAAGGAATAAAGATTACGGGAATCCACGGCTGTCGAATAACAAGGTTGATGAACAACCTAGTAGTTCGACGACAACTTTAACCAAAGTTATGCCACCCATCATTCCTGAACCAATGATAAAGTCGCCAAAGGGAGTAGTACACAAATCGACATTTAATCCTCGTGCCAAAGTAGCACAGAATTATAATATAGTAGAGGACCTGGCCCAATCCCTGTCTGCTATGTCGACACTTGAGGTACCGCAAAATTGCCTCTCCCAAGAGCAAGCTTTATTATCAGCAATAGGTGGGATTGGCCCAAGGGATTCCAATCTTGTGGCCTTTGATCATAAAGGATATGACCCTCAGTTACCAGCTCAACTAGCTTTCCTTATTCAAGTGAAAGCCCTCAACAAAACTGTTCATCGAACAATTATTGATGAGGGGGCATCTACGTGTATTATGTCGATGAGTTGCTGGAAGAATTTAGGCTCACCACCCTTGTCGAGATCATCAACGACGTTAAAAGCATTTGATGGACGATCATACACTCCATACGGGATTTTAAGTAACTTGCAAGTTGAACTAGGGGGCAAAACAGTAGGAATTGATGTTGAAGTAATTGATGGAAACCTCGATTACAACATCCTACTGGGAAGGCCCTGGATATATGCCATGGCTACAGTTGTGTCGACCTACTTCAGGAAGATTGCATTTCCCTTTCAAGGAGAAATTACAGTCGTCGACCAACAAACTTTCCTCCCCGACAGTTCACAAGTTACGGGAAGCATTCCAATGATCCATGGAAGCAATCATTCGCTTCAAAATATTGGAGTAGGTCTCCTAAAAGACCCTGCCTTAATGGGTACTTTTGCCCTACCGCCTGCAAGTAATCTGGCGGAAGTGGCCACAGTGGAAACCTACAATATGAAATCTTCTATATCTAATGGATTCGGAAGATTCCTAAACATTTTGTCAGCGTGGATCATTTCCCTAATAGAAATACTGTAAATACAGTGGGCTCTGAGGACGGTTCTAATCTCGTGTCAACCTCGTTAAAAAATGAAACAAGAAGTCATGAGGATAGTTCTTTTATTGTGTCAACCTCATTAAAAAATGAAAACAATCCCCTTTCCAAATCTCTAAGATAAACCTTCATTCCAACCACCAAGTTGAATGTAATGAAGCTTGGGGGGCATGCACCTCGATTTGCGTTATTATGCTGGGGGCATGCAAACTTATAACGAACAGTTTTAGCATAAAGTTCATGCTCGTTAAAAAATAAACGCAAGACTCGAGCAGTTTTAACGCGGAATTTATGCTCGTTAAAAAATAGAAAAGCGATTTCAAGTAGTTTTAACGCAGAATTTATGCTCGTTAAAAAATAGAAAAGCGATTGTGAGCAAGTGTTTCCACCCATGTTTAAGCTCGTTAAAAAATGAACTATCCCGGTAAATAACCACTGTGAATGTAATATCATTAGCCATTAAAGCCTTGGTCGTGTTTGCACCTGCCACCTCCACTTTTCATTTGGCCGATCGTTCACCTCCATTTGATTGTTTACCCATTTTGAGGAACAGCTACGAAGAGTGATTTCACCTAGCCATCCTTGTGACACTGCCGTGATTGGAAAATTCCAATCTGTACCTGGAATCAGTTGCTATCCCTGTTTATCACTCGTTCCTCAAAAGATGAGTCTTCTTTAAGCCCTTTTCAACTGACTCGTAAAATATGAAAAGATTGCCGAGTCTTGGCCTTCCAGCTCGTTAAAAGACCGGAAGTGCTATCCCTCCTCTAGATTTTAATCTTTTTGGACCTGAGGGATTATTGCAGAAAAAGATCGAGCGCTTGTTTTATTCAGCTCGTTAAAACTATCGAAAACTCATCCCTTCTGTATTGTTTTATACTTTTTCGGACTTAAGGGATTAGATGACGAAAAAGGAATTTTGGAGTTGACTTTATGTACCTTTTCAGACTCTCTAAAAATGAAAAGGACCGAGTTATCCTTGTCGTTAGACTCGTTAAAATTATTAAATAGCGACAAACTTGTCTTTAGACGAGAACGAGTTTCACTATCGCTAGGCTCGTTAAAACATAGCGATGGGCTTGCCCGAAGGGCAGGTTATAGAACAAGCATATGTTATCCTCCTCAAGCTTGACAAAAATAAAGAGGTACTGGTCAGCAATGACTGGGGAAAAATTGGGAGAAAACTAAAGAAAACTTTGATGGTAGCAGGTCGCTCTTGAACATGACACTTTTCCTCCGTACCACAATCGGGTTGGGTTGTCTCATTCACCGGTCACATCATGATGGTCTCACCATACCATCCATATTTGGGGTAATGCTACCGATCCATCGCATCAATGTCGCCATATTGTCAAGAGAAGTCGTTCAGAAAGAGTCAACCGGGTCCCATCCACTACCATACATTATCCTTCATCCATTCATGACCGCCACCCTGAATCATATGTCACAGATCGTTTTCACCTCCATTAAAATCATTAGCTCCGTTCCGTGTCACTGATGTGGGATTCATTAAGGCCCTCCTTTGACGGATCGCTTCTTGTCGACATCGGCTCATTATCTAAGAAGTTGATCTAGGAACAACCCCTTCAGTACTTTGAAGCTTGCATGCCTCAATGGCAAGTTTCTCACTTCCGGCGACAGGTATACATCAATGACATTCGACCAGAAGATTTTGCGTGGTGTTCGACGCCAAGTCCTTTATTCACACCACGTGAATTGTACTGCAGTACCTTGAGGGTCATTATCATTATCGGTGATTCCTCTTGCGCTTGTTAACGGTTTACATCATTGGCCGGTAATCAAGCGATGTCTTTCCATGTTCGACTTCAGCGCAATTCTCACATGGATCGACTTGTACTTAGAGTGAAGATCAAACGAGTTTGAAGACCCTGGATCTAGTTTCATCCATCCGGGCTGCGATATATATTCAGGAAAGATAAAGACATTTGACATGTACATCATTGCAGCAGATGATCATCCTACTCAAAGGATGATAATTTCGCCAAAATTATCAGTCTACCATCAGACGATCGTCTGTTCTATGTATAAAAATGAATTTATAAATCTGAGCATGGGAATGCCTGCCTCAGCTAGATCATGAAAGCAGTATGAATCATAATGTATTGTATTGTATCTTATTACAGGTCTCCTCCCAGCAAATGGATGAACTTCGGACCCTCCTGGATAAAGCATTTCACCCGATAAACGGCCTCATACTTTAGGGGGCAACTGTTATAGACATTTTTCTGCCTTACAGCATTGAGCATGAAATGTCCATAATCTAAGGGATCCAAAGTCCCTAAACATGTTGTTCCTACCCCTAGAGGAACAAGGCAAACCAACCACAGCAATTCACAGAAGTTCTCCACCTGAAAACACTCAAAAACAAGCCAATTCTGGATCATGTCAATTGCTCCACTGAGCATCTGCGTTGAATGTCAACTGCTCCACTGTCTACCTGCGTTGAATGTCAACTCCAACAAAGGCTACCTGCGCTGAGCGTAATTGGACAAGTGGCAGGCTCATTCCTCAAGGTGTCAATGCCCAGGAAGCTTCCAAAATGACACTTGCATCAAGGAATTCGACTGGTGATGAGTAAGAGGTTCCAAATCTCCAAGTGGAAGCAAGAACCTCCAAGTGGACTCAAGAACTGAGAGAGGGAGAGGACACTAGTCAGATCTCAAGCTGACTCATCCTCTCTCCAAACATCTATATATAGATCTCTCCTCCATGGGATCTGGGGGCTGGAATTTTGTTATTGCAAAGAATTGCTGTTGGTTTGAGACTGGGAACATTGGGTGCTTAATGCTTTGAAGGGAGCTGAAGAAGGAATTCCATTCTGCTGGGAAGGAGATGCTGGATTGGAGCCCTATGGGTTGTATCTCTTCCTGAACCCTGTTACTTATCAATAAAGCTATCTTGGTTTGCTCCTATATGCTGGTGTATTTGTATGATTGCATTAGTGTATTTGATTTACTTCTAATCCTGAATCATTTATGAATATGTATATTTTCCTTTGTGTTGTGTTCTTCTCTTGTCGCAAGTAGCTGTTCTCTTGTCACAGGTAGCTGTTCTCTTGTGATCTCGTGGGAATCAAGTAGTTGTTCTCTTGAGCCAGCGAGGAGGCAAGTAGCTGTGAACACACAAAGAGAAGAGGATCTAGATCGAGGGACAAACGGAAGACAACGGTAAGTCTATCGATCTCCTCTCTTTCATATTTTATAAAGGAAGAAACCAGTGTAGCTGTATTCGTTTGTTGCTAAGGTACTGTCACACCTTAGGTGGATAGGATCGTCCTGCATAGGCATTTTTCCCCACAACAGGAAGAGGTGCCCCTCCTCCTCTAGATATTTGGTTTCCTCCTTCTGGATCTTCATGGTGGCAATGGTGGCATTAGGCTCCACATCTATAATCTGCTTCCCTTTGTCAATCCCCTTGTCGAGCTCTGACTCAAAGTCAGAACATGCACCTGATTCCGAAGCCTTTACCTCGGCCACCAGTGACTGCTTGGCCTGGCACTCATTTGTGTTGTGAGTGGAGCTCTTATGGAGCTCACACCACTTTCCCATGTTGTTCTTCGGCTTCGTGGAATTTTTCTTTTCTTACGGCTTTGGCAGGTTGTCCTCGGCCGCCCCACCTTGGGTTTGTCTTTTGTTCTGCGGTTTGGGGATAACTTTCCCTTGCTTCGGATTCACAAATCCAAAGTCTCGCTTCTTCTGTTTAAAATTTTGCTCGATCTTGATGGCATATCGATATGATGTGCCGAGCGAGGAGATGTGAAGGAAACCATGGTACTTGAGAACCAAATGCTTCTCAGAATCCTTGATACCCAACTTTGTGCGAAGGGTATGAGAAACATTGTTAAACTCCAGCACATTTTGGTCCCTTCTCTGTCGTAGCATTGTCCACTTTATGTATTTATCCTCATAGCTCCCGATAGGGTAGTACTGCTCCTTAATGGCATCCCAGATCGAGTTCCAAGTTGGTGAGGCTGAATACAATGAGTTTGTACTTTCATCCTTCTGCTCACAGTAGGTTTCCCACCAATCCTTGACGTAGGGGGCTTCTTTGAGAAGTGCAAAAGTGAACTTTTCCTGGCTGGAAAAATTATGAATGTAAAAAAAATCCTTCTAGCATATTTAACCATTTATCTACAGTGTCTGCTTCTATCTAACCCTCAAATATGTGAATGTCAAAGTTAACTTGTACCTTAAAGGGTGTGGCACTTCCAGAGTGGCTACCAAAATTAGATGCGTCGCCCTTGGGTAGATGCTGAAGGATCTGGAAAAGGTTGTCCATCATCGTGCTCCTTTGTTGCTCGAGGGCTTCTTTGAGCAAGATTTTTTATAGGATCTCCTGCCCCCTCGTCTTTCTTTTCATCCGCCATGGGAGGTCATCGGGATTTGCGAGGCTGGTCTTACAAAGGTTCGACCAGTTCAAGCCCTAACTCCTTATATCCCAACCTCATTGGGGACATGCAAAGAAAAACAGAGAAAGATAAGACCTCTCTCATACCACTGATTCGGATTTAAACAAGAACGCAAAAAGTTATAGATATAACCATAAATATAAAGATGCAGTAGAAATAAAACTTCATTTCATTAATGTCAAATACTGAAAATATGCTTACAAATAGAATGGAAATGAGACTAGCTCGGCTAATGGTAACTTATCTTTGAGAAGAGATGTGGTAGCTACATGCCTCTGAACTATGTTACAATGAGGCTCGAAGGCCTATTTATTGTTGAGAAACAATTGAAAACCCTAAACATCCAAAAACCTAACCCTAGGAGATGAAGCGCCAAACTATGGGCCCCGTTTGGGTAAATTGGTACATCAACTTCTCGGGGTCGTAACTTTGGCATACGATATTCGTTTGACATGTACAATACCTCGTTAGAAATATCTATTCAATGACTACAAATATTGAGTGAAACGTCAAATAACGACACATGTTGCTCCCAGTTTTCCAAAAAAACTTCGTTTAGGGCCTCAAAACGGCTCCGGAGGTTCAGGACCCAAAAAACTTCCAAAAATAGTAAATTGTGCTACAAATAAGGAAACTAAAAAACTGAAAGAAACAATGGTGGGGGTCTAAGTGGAATAGGTGGGTGGCCACCAATATCCACCTGGATCATTCCTCCCCCCTTAGCAAGCAATGGTCCCCATTGCGTTGAGTTTCTCCATGAGATGAGGAAACTTTTGTTGAACTTAGTCCATGGTGAGCCACTTGCCCTGGTGAAGGAGTTGGCTTGCTTTGACAACTTGATACAGTTGGATCCTTTTTTGTTTGGTGTTCTTGATTTGTGTTTCCATGATCGAATCACTTGTGGCTTGCTCCATGCAATCTGGATTTAACTCTGTAGGTGTGAGCTGTTCCGCATTGTCTAATGTGTCCAGCAATGGTGGGAAGTATGGTCGAAGATGGTCCACATTGAACACTGGGTGTAGGCCAAGGAATGGAGGAATGTTGAGCTCAAATGCATTGTTGCCCACAGCCTTGGTAATGGTGTAAGGACCATATCGCAGTGGATTGAGTTTCCGATAGGCTTCGGTAAGGCATTCCTTATGCAAATGCAACCAGACTTTGTTGCCCATTTGAAACTTGTGTGGCACCCGATGTTGATCATGTCATTGCTTGTCCTTGGCATTTTATTTATCCAGAATGTCATGGACCTATAGGCAGATATGTTGGATTTGCTCAATTAATTTGTTTTCCTTATCGACTTCTGACTGGACATGAGTCGAATCCGCCTGAGTAGTTGCAAATGGTATGGCCACATCAATGGGACATAGTGGTTGGAATCCCAAGCCCACCTAAAAAGGGATGTGGCTAGTCGAACTGTCGAGAGTGTGGTTATAGCTGTGTTGGACATGGGCAAGGCTCTCACCCCATGTGCATGATGATTTGAGTTGTACATGTGTAGAATGTGTATGATCATCTTGCTGACGACCTCTGTCTGGCCATTAGTTTTGGGATGGAATGTTGTGGACTTAGTGAGCTTGGTGTCCAGTATCGACCAGAGACTAGACCAAAATGTACTGTGGAACTTGTTGTCCTGATCTAAGATGATAGACTGTGGTATCCCAAAGTGTACCCACACTCTTTAAAAGAAGAGTTTAGTAGTGGCTTCCGCTGTGATATTCTTCTTGCATGCCGTCATAATGGCCATCTTCTAGAATCTATCAACAACCACATAAATACAGTGATTGCCATGCTTAGCACAAGGAAGGCCAAACATGTACTGCATGGAGATAGATTCCCATGGTCAACTAGGAGTAGGCAACGGAGTATAGAGGCCTTTCTTCTTGATAATCGGTTTAGCAATGGTGCAGGTAGTGTAGGATCTGAAGTACTTCCTGACATACTGTTGAAGATTCGTCCAATAGAAATACTTCTGTAGTACTGCCACTATGTTCTCGATCCCAAAATTCCCAGCAGCCCAACTGTAGTGTGATTCCGAAATCATTTTTGCTTGCTCGCTTGAAGGAACACAAAGGTGTCCCAGGGGGCATAACAGGGCATCCTCGAGGTGAAAATATTGAACTTTTTGACCCTCCAAGAGCATCTGGTATGTGTTGCCAAATTTTGGGTCAATTTTGTAGAGAAGTGGCCAAACAGAAGTCTCATGCCCACAAGGGTTGAGCACGGTGGTTAACGCCATGATCAGTGGTCGGCTGAGGCAGTCTGCAACATTATTGTTGAAAATGGCAACAAGAAATGCTAAAAATAGAAGTGCTAAAAATAACATTGCTATAAATAGTGGTTTGGGTACCATTGTTGGATTGAGCAACAGGGAATGAAAAATGGAAGTGCTAAAAATAGCATTCCTATTTTTAGCAGTTCCGGATGGATTCCAATTTTAGTCAGTCCCCAGACTAAAATAAGAAGTAAAATTCGAATTTGAACTTAACAGTTGTTTGAAAATAAATAAATTAAATCACCATGAGTTAATTAGTTGTGAAAAATCAAACATGAAGTCTATGTGAGGACATGCAATAGTTTCTCCATTCATTGAGGAATTTATCCATCAGTTAAAGAGGTAAGGATAAGTTCTAATTTGTGTTGTACTTAGTTGGCTCAATTAATTGAGTCAAGTCTAGTTAGATTGATTTAAAAAATTTGTTTAAATTAATGTGAGTCCAGTTAGTTAATGCTTACATGCATGTAACTGCTGCACTTCAGATAACTAAATATTCTCTCATAAATAACTCATGCATGTCAGTTCAGATAGAGACCCAATTGAGATCAGATGGAGGGACAGTTTACTATCAGTTGCTAGAATATTCTTTGGTGAATGTTCCTTGCATGCAGAAGGAATTTTTTCCTTGGAGAATTGCGTTGTTACTTCTTCCTATTCAGTGAGTGTGATGAGGCCAATTCACACATGTGGCTTCACTGGACCCCAAGAAAAACTGTGCAAGAAAATAGGAGGCTTGGAGGACTTGAGGAGGATATATGCTATGTCTATTTAGTCTGTGAGCATCATTGTTTGATTGCAGAGAGAGCATGATAACTTTTGAGCTGATTCCTTTCGTAATTTGAGCAAGATTTCCACTTATATGATAATACAGAGATGGGGTTTTAGGCTGCTGCTTTCCCCGGGTTATATCTTTTGTGTTATGGTTGATTGCTTCTCATTATCAGTTATATCTGTTCATGTTTGATACTGCTCATATGTGATTAAGCTTCCACAAAGTTTATGGTAGAAGTAGATCTAGTATTATGCTTTAGGATATTGCATATATCAGTGGATCTACAGGTGAAATTTCTACAATTATTGGTGCTACCCTTTTTATACTTAACATTCAAATGGAACTGCTGCAGGTATGTTGACCACTTTTGATGGCGATCATTCTGCAACTTCCCTTGCGTCTGTATGAACTGCAGGGGTCGGTGGTCTATGTGGATGACCATTTCCTTCCCCAAAATGTAATGCTTCCATTGTCAACACGCCTGCACAATGGAATACATCTCTCTGTTATAAGTGGGATACTTCGGGATTGTGTCTAAAATTGTCTCACTATGATATGCCACTAGATGCCCTTGTTGAGTAAGAAAAGCCCCAATAGCATAGTCAGAGGCATCTGTCTCGATCTCAAATGGTTATTGCAAGTCTAGTAAAGTGAGCACTGTTATAGCATAGAGGCAATGTTTCAACTATGTGAATGCCATTTGTTGAGATTCACACCAAAATAATTTTTCTTTTGCTCCTCCCTTGGTGATTTGACTCGAGGGCCAAGTGATATGAGAGAATCCCAACACAAACCTGCGGTAAAAATTGGCAAGACCGAGAAAGCTAAAGAGCTCTATCAGAGTGGTTGGGGCTGGCCAATCCTAAATGACTTGGATCATGTCTGGATCCACATGCACCCCTCGTTAATAAATAATGTATCCCAGATACTGAACCTTGGTCATGCCAAAAGTTCATTTCTCCAAATTGGCACACAACTTGTGTTGCCGCAGTGTTTGGAGAACCTGTCGGATGTGGTGGAGGTTCTCTTCCCAACTCTAGTTGAAGATCAGGATGCCATCCAAGTATACCACTACAAATGAGTTGGTGAAGGGCTACAAGATGTCATCCATCAGCCTCATGAAGGTTGCAGGAGCATTCGTCAACCCAAAAGGCATAACCAACCAATCGAAAACGTTGTCCTTGGCTTTGAAGGCAGTCTTCCACACATCGGACGTTTCGATTGGTACCTGGTGATAGCTGGACTTCAATTCGATCTTTCTGAAATATTTTTCTCCCTTCAGTTGGCCTAGAAGGTCATCAATCCATGGGATCAGGTACCTATTCTAGACAGTGATATTGTTCAGCGCCCGATAGTTAATATAGAGTCTCCAAGTCCAATACTTCTTCTATACCAACACGATTGGGTTCCCACAGGGCGATGAAATCAGATGGATGTGACCTTTCAGTAGCAGCCCCTGAATCTGCCTTTTGATTTTTTCGTTCTCCAGAACAGAGCGCCGATAGATTGGTCCATTAGGTAGTGATGCACTCGGGGTCAGATCGATGGAGTGCTTGACCTAACAATGTAGAGGCACCCCTGTGGGGGAGGTGAAGATGTCCTCGTACTCCTCCACGACCTTGTCCATCTATTTTTTCCATGTGGAGGGGCCCTGTTTGAAGGTCGTGGCCACTGTCTTCTTCTTTCCCTGAGGGCATATCATCATGAAACAAATTTCCCTGTTTTGGAAATTGAACTTACTGCATTGTTTTGAGGTAACCAAAGAGATTGTGGTAGGCGGTTGGCCTAATAATACATTACAAACATCAAGGGGAGCAACGTCATACAATACCTCATCCATGAAGGGCTTGATGTTGTATGGAAGGCGACACTGCTGGCTAACACAAAGATCTTGTCCTTGGTGAAACCACCCGATGGTGTACGGTTGTGGATGTGTTATGGTCAATAAGGCCAGCCGCTTCACGACCTCTACCAAAATGAGGTTATTTTGGCTCTCATTGTCAACAATGAATTGTAGCGGAGAACCCTTTACCCACATCTGGGAGTGGAAGAGGCACTCCTCCTCCTTTGGATCTTCGGGTTCCTCCTTTTGGATGTTCATGGTGGCAGTGTTGGCATTGGGCTCCGCATCGATAATCTACTTCCCTTTGTCATTCCCCTTGTTGGGTTCTGACTCAGAGTCAGAACATGCATCTGATTCCAAAGCTTTAGCTCGGCCACCAGTGACTGCTTGGCCCGACACTTAGTTGTGTTGTGAGTGGAGCTCTTATGGAACTCACACCACTTTCCCGTGTCCTTCTTTGGCTTCACGGCATTGTTCTTTGCTTGCGGATTTGGTGGGTTGACTTGGGCCACCCTGCCTTGGCTTTTTCCTTTGTTCTGTGGTTTTGGGGCACCTTTCCCTTTCTTTAGATTCGTAGATCCAAAGTCTCACTTATTTTGATTAAAATTTTGCTCAATCTTGATGGCATAACGGTATACCGTGCCTGACGAGGAGATGTCCAGGAACTCCATCTTGTCCTGGATGTACCTATCTAGGCAACCATGGTACTTGAGAACCAAATTCTTCTCAGAATCCTTTATACCCAACTTCGTGCTAAGGGTATGAAAAACATTCATAAACTCTGGCACATCTTGGTCCCTTCCCTGTTGCAGCATTGTCCACTTTATGTATTTATCCTCATAGCTCTCGACAGGGTAGTACTGCTCCTTGATGGCATCCCGGAACAAGTTCCAAGTGGGTGTGGTTGAAAACAATGAGTTTTTAATTTCATCCTTCTACTCACAGTAGGTTTCCCACCAATCCTTGATGTGGGGTCCTTCTTTGAGAAGTGCAATAGTGAACTTTTCCGGGCTGGAAAAATCATGGACATAAAAAAAATCCTTCTAGCAGATTTAACCATTTATCTACAACTTCTGCATCTATTAGACCCTCAAATATGAGAATGTCAAAATTAACTTGTACCTTAAAGGGTGTGGCACTTCCAGAGTAGCTACCAGAAGTAGATGCGTCGCCCTTGGGTAGATGCTGAAGGATCTAGAAAAATTTGTCCATCATTGCGTTCCTTTGTCACTCGAGGGCTTCTTTGAGTAAGATTTTTAATAGGATCTCCTACCCCCTCATCTTTCTTTTCATTTACCATGGGAGGTCATCAGGATTTGCGAGGCTGGTCTTGCAAAGGTTCGACTAGTTCAAGCCCTAACTCCTTATATCCCAACCTTGTTGGGGACATGCAAAGAAAAACAGAGAAAGAGCAGACCTCTCTGATACCACTGATTTGGATTTAAACAAGAACGCAAAAAATTATAGATATAACAATAAATATAAAGATGCAGTACAAATAACACTTCATTTCATTAATATCAAGTACTGAAAATATGCTTACAAATAGAATGGAAATGAGACTAGCTCGGGTGATGGTAGCCTATCTCTGAGAAGAGATGTGGTGGCTACATGCCTCTAAACTATGTTACAATGAGGCTCGAAGGCCTATTTATTGTTGAGAAACAATGGAAAACCATAAACATCCGAAAACCTAACCCTAGGAGATGAAGCACCAAACTATGGACCCCATTTGGGTAAATTGTTACATCAACTTCCCGAGGTTGTAACTTTGGCATACGATATCCGTTTGACACGTACAATACCTCGTTAGAAAGATCTATTCGAGGAATACAACTATTGAGTGAGAAACATCAAATAAAAACACGTGTTTCTCCCATTTTTCCCAAAAAAAACCGTCTTTTATGGCTTCAAAACGGCTCCGGAAGTTCAAGACCCGAAAAACTGCCAAAAATAGTAAATTGTGCTACAAATAAGGAAATTGAAAAACTGAAAGAAACAATGGTGGGGGTCTAAGTGGAATAGGCAGGTGGCCACCAATATCCACCTGGATCATTCCTCCCCCCCCCTTAGGAAGCAATGGTCCCCATTGCGTTGAGTTTCTCCATGAGATGAGGAAACTTCTGCTGAACTTGGTCCCTGGTGAGCCACTTGCCCTGTGAAGGAGTTGGCCTGTTTTGACAACCCGATATAGTTGGATCCTTTTTTGTCGGGTGTTCTTGATTTGTGCTTCCATGATCTGATCACTCGTGGCTTGCTCCATGCAATCTGGATTTAACTTTGTAGGTGTGAGTTGTTTTGCAATGTCCGATGTGTCTAGCAATGGTGGGAATTGTGGTCAAAGACGATCCACATTGAGCACTGGGTGTAGGCCAAGGAATGGAGGAATGCTGAGATCAAATGCATTATCACCCACAGCCTTGGTAATCGTGTAAGGACCATATGTCAATGGAATGATTTTTCGATAGGCTTCGGTAACGCGTTCCTTGTGCAAATAAATCTAGAATTTGTTGCCCATTTGAAACTTGTGTGGCACCCGATGTTGATCATGTCGTTGCTTGTACTTGGCATTTGATTTATCTAGAATGTCATGGACCTATTGGCATATATGTTGGATGTGCTCAATGAAGTTGTTTTCCTTATCAGCTTCCAACTAGACATGAGTCGAATCTGCCTGAGTAGTTGCAAATGGTATGGCCACATTAATGGGACATAGTAGCTGGAAAAACCATGAACAGAAAAATATCCTTCTAGCAGATTTAACCATTTATCTACAACCTCTACATCTATCTGACCCTCAAATATGGGAATGTCAAAGTTAACTTGTACCTTAAAGGGTGTGGCACTTCCAGAGTAGCTACCAGAAGTAGATGCATCGCCCTTGGGTAGCCGCTGAAGGATCTGGACAAAGTTGTCCATTATCACGTTCCTTTGCCGCTCGAGGGCTTCTTTGAGTAAGGTTTTTTATAGGATCTCTTGCCCCCTCGTAATTTTTTTCATCTGTCATGGGAGGTCATCGGGATTTGCAAGGTTGGTCTTGTAAAGGTTCGACCAGTTCAAGCCCTAATTCCTTATATCCCGACCTCATTGGGGACATGCAAAGAAAATTAGAGAAAGAACAGACCACTTTGATACCACTGATCCAGATTTAAATAGGAACGCAAAAAATTACAGATATAACCATAAATACAAAGATACAATAGAAATAACACTTCATTTCATTAATATCAAATATTGAAATATGCTTACAAACAAAATGGAAATAAGACTAGCTCGGGCAATGATAGCTTCTCTCTTAGAAGAGATGTGGAAGCTACATGCCTTTGAACTGTGTTACAATGAGGCTCGAAGGCCTATTTATTGTTGAGAAACAATGGAAATCCATAAACATCCGAAAACCTAACCCTAGGAGATGATACGCCAAACTATGGGCCCCGTTTGGGTAAATTGGTACATCAACTTCCCGGGGTCATAACTTTGGCATATGATCTCCGTTTGATGCACACAATACCTCGTTAGAAAGATATATCCGAGGATTACAACTTTTGAGTGAGAAACATAATTTTTTCACCCATGTTGCTCCCAGGTTTCCCAAAAAATGTCGTTTATGGCCTCAAAACGGCTCTAGAAGTTCAGGACCCGAAAAACTGCCAAAAATAGTAAATTATGCTACAAATAAGGAAACTAAAAAACTGAAAGAAACAATGGTGGGGGTCCAAGTGGAATAGGCGGGTGGCCACCAATATCCACCTGGATCATTCCTCCCCCCTTAGGAAGCAATGGTCCCCATTGCACTGAGTTCCTCCATGAGATGAGGAAACTTCTGCTGAACTTGGTCCGTGGTTAACCACTTGCCCTATGAAGGAGTTGGCCTGTTTTGACAAATCGATATAGTTGGATCCTTTCTTGTCAAGTGTTATTGATCTGTGTGTCCATGATCTGATTAGTTGTATCTTGCTCCATGCAATCTGGATTTAACTCTGTAGGTGTGAGCTGTTCTGTAATGCTTGATGTGTCCAGCAATGGTGGGAAGTATGGTCGAACACAGTCCACATTGAACACTCAGTGTAGGCCAAGGAATGGGGGAATGTTAAGCTCAAATGCATTGTCGACCATAGCCTTGGTAATGGTGTAAGGACCATATCAGAGTGGTCTATGTTTCTGATAGGCTCGGTAAGGTGTTCCTTCTACAAATGAAACCATACTTTGTCGTGCACCTAAAACTTGTGTGGCACCTAATGTAGATCATGTCGCTGCTTGTAATTGGCATTTGATTTCTCCAGAAAGTTATGGACGTGTCGGCAGATATGTTAGATGTGCTCAATGAAGTTGTTTGCCTTATTAGCTTCCGACTAGACTGTTGGCCCTCAGTTTTGGTCTATTCTTGCTTAGGGAAACTTACCTAATTCTTATATTTTCCATCCATTTTCCATCATATCCATCTCATTTTGATGTATTTTATGCATATTCAGGTGTTTAATTTTAATTTTGCAATTTTTAGAAGTTTTTATGAAAATTGAGTTTCAAGTGCAATTTTGGACTGAATCAGAAATTCCCGTAATAGCTATGTGGATGACATGTTTGTAGGACACTTGGGCTCGAGTTTCATGCATGGATGGACAGCTTGGGAACTAGGACTAAGCTAACTCCACTTGGTTCGGCCAGAACAAGCTTTATTAGGCCCGGTCAAGGCTGGTCAAACATGACTAGTCACTAGAAAATCCCTAGGAAATAGGGCAGTTTTGAGATTTTATGGGATTGACCATATTTCTTGGGATGAATTGGATGAGTTCGACTTAGATAGGTGGATATGAGTAGATATAAGTGTTAGAGATAATATAGATCAGTTTGTTTCATTAAACCTCTATTTAAAGCCAAGACTTTGATGGCTTTTGTAATGAAATTTGTATGTAACTTTTGTATAATTGGAGTTGGGAGCTAATTTGAAGAACTTGTTTCATTCCAATTAGCTGTTCATGCTTGGTTGATTTACTAAAGTTGCTGTAACTGAGATTTCTTCAAGTGTGCAAGGCAAGGGTGGAGGGCCCCCACACCAAGCTAAGTACACTTCTTGGTTCAATTTTCATAGTTTTCATAGACTAGTTTTTGTTTCAAATGTATTTAGATGTGTGATGATTGCTGAATGAATATTGGTTTAATTCTAATCTACATATGAACGGACACAAAGGAATTTAAGTCAAATTCCCCTTCTATTTGATCTTGAACTAAAACTGAATTTCATTCTCCATTTCTCATTTGAAGTTATTTCTGCATTTCTGGTTTGAAGCAATGGTGATTGTGATATAGTAGGATTGTGAAGAAGGACAATATGGACCTCCTTAGTTAGGAGCCTCTTCTTTTACATCTTCTGCATCATAAGCCATTGTTAATTAGTGCTCTTAGATTTATCTTCATGAAAGTAGTATTGTAGGGAAGGACAACCTGGTTCTCCTAAGTTAGGAGCCTCTTCCCTCATATATTACATAAATGAAGTAGAAATTGTTAAAATAGGTTTATATTTATAATATGTACTTCCTTAATTCTTCAAATTTTATCTTCTAAACTTGATTATATCTGATGTCCATATACAGTGGATTTGCCTCCAAGTTTTGCAAACCCGGATTGATAATTAAATACTTGTGTTAATTTAGTCAATAAATTAGCCCAAAATTTTGGCGCCATTTCCGGGGAGGTAATTATCAGCATAGTCAAATAGAAGATAAACAAAAACACTACAAATTTAGTGAAGATACATTTTTCTTAGTTACGTTTCTTTATGCCTAGAAATAGAGATCCTAAAATTAGGTTTCCAAAACAAAACCCCCCAACAAAAACATAAAATAGTAAAAAAAAAAAAACAAAACTACAAATCCATTTACACGACAAGATCTAAAAATGATGTTAAAGAATAGGTTACAACACTACTCCATTCTTCAACATTCTTTCTCATCATATCTTTATGATCAAATAAATTTTCATGTCCAAAAATTCATTAAAGTATATTTTTCAAATTTGGATGTGAGTTTACCCATGATCTTGTTAGGAAAATGGATGCACTGGAAATTCTCTTATACTTGAGAGAATGAATTTTTTTTTTTTAAATAGAATAGGATAGAGTAAAATAAATAAACAAGTAGAATGAATTCACAATAAGACTTCCATAATAAATTTGTTTCAAACTATTTCTTCAAATCATTGTTCAATATTCATTTGAAAGGACTACATGGCAAAATGCAGTAAGAACAAGCCTATTTTGGGTAACCATATAGGATCATTTTGAAATCATGTTGTTTTTTTTACATATCACTTGAAATCTAGTTTTGGAATCCATTTTGAAGTTTTCAATTTATATCACAAATAAAAATGTGATCAAAATCAAAACTAGGTCTCAATTGAAATGTTGAGGATAGAGTTAGTACAGCCTATATTTGATGTGTCTAATGGAAACATTTTTATTTGAAATTCATAAAGAAGATAGCCCTTGGAATCTAGTTTCCAAATCAATTTGAATCACTTCAATCAGGTATCATATGAAAAAGTTATTCTTGAAATACTAACTGCTTGTCGAAAAATCTGCATGGTGACAATTCTAGGTCTTGACTGTTCATTGGCATATTTGACATACCAAATCATCTTCTTTTCAAAACCTGTTTATATGGGAGATATATATTCAAGTCTAGTTTAAGACACAATTTGAATCATCCCATTTGGAGGTGAAATGAAAAAGTTATGCCACATTTAGTGACTGCATGTCTTCAAAACAATATAGTAAAACTCTGCCTCCTAGGTCTATTCATCACCAATTTTGTGATATCAAGCCTAAGAATTTTTAAAACCTATTTCTACTGGAAAGATTAAAATGAATCTAATTTAATCTCCAAGTGGAATCACATTGATCCGATCTTTATCGAATAAGTTACGCTTCAAATAGTGACTGTTGGTCTAGTTAAAAATTAATAAGCAGCTCTATCAAACATGGCACTTCTTATAATTTTTACCATATCATTTTAAATCATTTTGAAAACCTGTTTATACTGGAGGTAGCCATATGAATTCACTTCAACTTGGCTTTGGAATCACTCTAATTGGATATAAAACAAATATTTTGTAAACAAAATACCGTTAGGAGGTTTAGGCTGGCCACCATTCCTCAAGGGGTAGATAAATACATTATGTTTGTCTATCATATTTGGACTTGTTTTCTGAGCAATGCTTGTAATGATTTACATGTTTATTGGAAGAAGAGAGACTGTACACCTCTGTTCCTCCATCATCTAATGTTGTATTGCAGGCAAGTGCTATGTTTTTGCAGGTCATAGGAAGAATGAAGGAGTGAACTCCATGGATGAAGTAATTTTCAAAGTCAAATTCATATTCTAGAATACGAATACAAATGTTCAAGTCAAAGCAAAGTGAAAATTCACCTAATGTTGAGTTCATTCAATGAAACTCAAACTCTTGAAGCTTGCTCTTCAATGTTGACCAACAAAATCAACAAACCCTACAACATGATCGAGATCAAGGCAAAAAGACATGAAGCTAATCATCAGAAGAAGCAGTCAAGTTCAGTACCATGTCAAGTCACATCAATCTTCAAAGAAGCCTTTCGTATTGAATTCATATTGTTCATGATTTGATCCACCATCCATATTGTATGTTAAGCTCCACGACCATGCATGTTGAAGTCCAGATTTACTACTACATCATGACTTCAATATAGCCTATTTTCATAAGCTTTCATACTTCCCTACTCCATTACACCCCACCTCCATTCAGAAAAAAAAATAGAAAAGGTTCAAAAATAATAAAGGAGTTTGGTTGTGAAAATCCACGAAAGTGGCACAATACAAACTTGAATTCATATTGGAAAACCAACTTGCTTGGCCAATATGAATTCTCTATTTTGTTTTACCATTTCTTCAGTTTGAGTTTGTAGGAATCATCCTCCAAAATAAACAAGACTTGAGGACAAGTCTTCCCATCAGCAAGGGGAAAGGTTCACAAAAAGATACTTAGTTGTGCAGCTGAATTGACGACGGAACATGTATTGTTGGCAGATGGGACCTGAAATATTTTTGAAGTCAATTGCAGAGGGACCTGAAATGTTAACAAACACATGTATATATTGCATAAAAATGTACATGACAGAAGGGACCTGAGTTATCATGAATCAATTGCAGAGGGACCTGAACGACATCAACAATCAATGGACCAGAATCAATGAAGGATGCTAGAACAGGAAGCAGAAATAAATTCTATGTTTCTATCTATCCACGATATTCGAACAAGACAACTTCATCCAATATTGTTAAAAAACAGCAGCATTCATCCAATACTATCAGGGAAGTACAAGTATTGTGAGTACGAAATTTTGCTCTTGCAAATTCAAATTTTTGTAGAAATTTTTAGACTTTGTTAAAATTGAGTTAATACCTGAATGCATATTTATATTCATTACATTTTCCTTCATCCTATATCCATTATTTTATGCCCATTATCCTATATTCTACATTTACCCTATACCTAATCCAATGTACATATGTACATATTTTTCATTCCATAACCCTTATATTCTACATTCCCTTCATATATTCCATATTCATTTCATAACCCTAACCCTAAGTATTTTTCCATAAAGCAAAAGGGATCAAAGTGAGGATTTAAAAAGTTGAACGTGCACAAACAAAGCAAGCATTAGTCCTATGGAAACAATTTTAAACATGACCTAAAAATGGTCATTTTAAAATTAAGGAAATCATTGCAATACATATGGAATATCAAACAGACAAAATTGAAATGATATGATGCAATAAGGTGAAGTTATAATGGAAAATTGAATACAATATGATGGCAAACCTTATGGAACTATGCAATGATATCAAGCATATGGTAAAGGGTAAGAAAAATCAAACATGCACATGGAGGTATAAGGTAGGCAGGCTTGCGATCATATGGCAATATAATATGATTTCATAGTATGGCGCATAAAAAATAATACTATTGGCAATGTGATAATACGATGGTGCAAGATTGTTATGGTAAGCCAGTGGTAATACATTGAAATACGATGGAGACAGTCACGGCATATCAATGAAACGATAAGGTGAGACTGGTCAAAAGAACCGACAATTAGCCAATAAGATTTGAAAACAGTCAAGCAATTGAGAACAAATCCTCTGCTCCTCTTAGAAATATTTTGCTGGTTGCTAAACGCATTTTTTTTGACAGAATAGAAGGATGGCTTCAAAGGTGAATGCAAATAATAAAAACAACATGGTATAACCAACACGGTATAAACGGTCCTATTTAGCAGTCAAATGGAGACTATACACGACATAATGGACAAAATAGTGAAAAGGTCAAAATGTTTTGAACAAGTAGAAAAACCCTGTGCATATTAACAGAGAAGAAAAACGTTTGATGCTCAGAACCCTCTGCGTACTAACAGCTCTACCACTGTTGCAGCTCAGAATCATAAATTTGCTGCCATCACAGCTGTTGAGAGGCTCAGGAAAACAGTAGATGCCATTAGCATATGGTTGAAAGAAGTGAAACGTTTTGACAGAAGCAGCAACGTAGAATATATAAGCATGTCTAAGCACGCTATGAGAAGAATAATGCATTGGTTCAAAGAGATAGGAGAGCGTAATTCTCTCAATGTTAGCAACACTCCACCAGACTCCAGAAATCCCGTGAAAGAAGGTAAGAGATTGCCTCCAGTTGTTAGCAGATTTCAAGGAAAAATACTCGTGTTAGGCATTGCATTGTGAGCTAAAACTTCAGTTAAGGATTTATCACAATAGATACACGTTGGTCACCTGCAGATTTTGAGATACACGCTACCACAACCATTTCCCAGAAATTCCTCATGCTTATTTCGTTTTCATTAATATCTTTGAGGAAATCTTGGGATATTTTAATAAAAACATTAGTTATAAGATAATGCATTTACCAGTGTCACGACTGTCATTCATTGAGACTCTTCCATCAACAAAGCCATAGGGTGTTTAAATGCAGTTTAACAATGGAAAATGCAGTAATTGGGCCATGTTGCAGAGGAATCACGATAGTTCATCACAGCCAATGAGTTTTCTTGCACAAATAAGGCACGGGGAATGCATTGTTAGCTGTAAGGTGAAAAAAAATCAAAGTAAATCATTTGACAGATCCCGGTTCTCCATGAAATAAAATGTTTATTATGGGTTGACTGCATGCTGAAGTAATGAATAAAATTTTTGGGTGAAATCTTGAAAACATGTAGTTCGTTGAGCCTAAACTACACATGTACATGCATTTCTATGATCAAATAGGCAAGTTTCAGCTTCGATACGTGAAGGAATGGCTCTTTAAAAACAAAGTGTGGGTTGATGTTTAAAGATTTGCGTTCATATTTGCTAAAGCAAACCCAAATTTATATTGATTATCATATTTTGATTGAATTAAACAGTGCAGTGGTGTATATAGGTCATGGAGCAATGAAATGACATATGACGATTGCATAAACAATGCAATGTTTTATATTGGTCATTGAATGATGAAGGGTCATAGTTATATACAATGCTGAAGATTGATTTATACAGAGAACAGAATTTACAGTGGGCAAAATGCGTTTCATCCATGTATGGTTTGGGCAAATCCGTTTCATCTATGTGCACAGTGAAAAAATTCGAACCAGAGAGGGGATTTTGAGTTAAGAAGCAATGAAAACATGTTCAAAATGTTTTCAAGATCTTTGTATACAAAGAGCAAATTTATTTTTTTGTTTTTATCAGAGCAATAGACTCCTTTTTACAGTAGAAGACATAATACAAAAATTTAAGGCAAAGAAAAATTGATTTCATTGCTAGAGATGGATTGTTGGTAAAGAAAAAATCAATTTCCTCTAAGATTTTGATTTCTCAAGAAGCAGCAAACACATGTGCAATCAAAGATAGAAGGAAACGAGTCAACTACTAGTGGAGGTAACAGATAAGGAATCAGGGACCATATCTTCTAAAAAATTAGAAATTGCTAAGAAGCCATTATTTTTCGTTGTTTTTCTAAAGCAAACTAGAATGAAATTTGAAAAACGAAAACATGGGTTTTCTTCAGAACGAGCCTAATTAGGCTCTATGCGGGCAGTTTTTTTCAAATTCATTTCTGTTTGGGATATTTTTATGGTTCTTTCAACCCCTATTTTGCAGATTGCATGGGTAAATGAGTGGCTAAATTGAAAGTGAATGCCTAGACATAAAAAAAAATTTGCTTCTTTTAATGAGATGTAAGGGCAACTGGATATTGGATCCTTTGAGTAAAATTGTTGATTTGAGAGGGACATGAATCCTATGTCGGAATGTATTGCAAAATTCAAGTTTTATTTGTCGTCTGAAGCTGCTCATCCAGAATGATATATTGGTAAAGAAAGTCATCCACAAGAAAAGAGAAGAAGTACATGAAAGCATAGATATCCTTTTACAGGTAGCTCAAGAGAAAGCTTCATCTTCAAGGGATAGATCCATCGGTAGAACAGCCAGGGAGGTCAGCATACAGAGGCAGAAGGTCAATGAGACAAAGACAAGCATGAGGACATGCTTGAAGATCAGCAAGGGGGAGATGTTGGCCCTCAGTTTTGGTCTATTTTTGCTTAGGGAAACTTACCTAATTCTTATATTTTCCATCCATTTTCCATCATATCCATCTCATTTTGATGTATTTTATGCATATTCAGGTGTTTAATTTTAATTTTGCAATTTCTAGAAGTTTTTATGAAAATTGAGTTTCAAGTGCAATTTTGGACTGAATCAGAAATTCCCGTAATAGTTATGTGGATGACATGTTTGCAGGACACTTGGGCTCGAGTTTGATGCATGGATGGACATCTTGGGAACTAGGACTAAGCTAACTCCACTTGGTTCGGCCAAAACAAGCTTTATTAGGCCCGGCCAAGGCTGGTCAAACATGACTAGTCACTAGAAAATCCCTAGGAAATAGGGCAGTTTTGAGATTTTATGGGATTGACCATATTTCTTGGGATGAATTGGATGAGTTCGACTTAGATAGGTGGATATGAGTAGATATGAGTGTTAGAGATAATATAGATCAGTTTGTTTCATTAAACCTCTATTTAAAGCCAAGACTTTGATGGCTTTTGTAATGAAATTTGTATGTAACTTTTGTATAATTGGATTTGGGAGCTAATTTGAAGAACTTGCTTCATTCCAATTTGTTGTTCATGCTTGGTTGATTTACTAAAATTGTTGTAGCTAATATTTCTTCAAGTTGTGCAAAGGCAAGGGTGGAGGGCCCCCACACCAAGTTAAGTACACTTCTTGGTTCAATTTTCATAGTTTTCATAGACTAGTTTTTGTTTCAATTTATTTAGATGTGTGATGATTGCTGAATGAATATTGGTTTAATTCTAATCTACATATGAACGGACACAAAGGAATTTAATTTAAATTCCCCTTCTATTTGATCTTGAACTAAAACTGAATTTCATTCTCCATTTCTCATTTGAAGTTATTTCTGCATTTCTGGTTTGAAGCAATGGTGATTGTGATATAGTAGGACTGTGAAGAAGGACAATCTGGACCTCCTTAGTTAGGAGCCTCTTCTTTTACATCTTCTGCATCATAAGCCATTCTTAATTAGTGCTCTTAGATTTATTTTCATGAAAGTAGTATTGTAGGGAAGGACAACCTGGTTCTCCTAAGTTAGGAGCCTCTTCCCTCATATATTACATAAATGAAGTAGAAATTGTTAAAATAGGTTTATATTTATAATATGTACTTCCTTAATCCTTCAAATTTTATCTTCTAAACTTGATTATATATGATGTCCATATACAGTGGATTTGCCTCCAAGTTTTACAAACCCGGATTGATAATTAAATACTTGTGTTAATTTAGTCAATAAATTAGCTCAACATAGACATGAACCGAATCTACCTAAGCAGCTGCAAATGGTATGGCCACATCAATGGGACATAGTGGCTGGAATCCCAAGCCCATTTAAAAAGAGTTTTGGCCAGTCGAACTGTGGAGAGCCCGCTTATAGCTATGCTAGACATAGGGAAGGCTCTCATCCCATGTGGGTGGATGCTTTGAGTTGTACATCCACAAAATGCGTATGATCATCCTGTTGATGACCTCTATCTGCCCATTAGTTTGGGGATGGAAACTTGTGGACTTATTCAGCTTGGTGTCTAGCATCGACCGGAGAAGGGTCTCAGATGTACTGAGGAACCTGCTGTCTCAATCTGAGATGATAGACTATGGGATCCCAAAGTGTACCCACACTTGTTCAATGAAGAGTTTAGTAGTATCTTCTGCTGTGATATTCTTCTTGCATTCTGACATAATGGCCATCTTCGCAAATTTGTCGACAACCACAAAAACATAGTCATTGCCATGTTTAGTAGAAGGAAGGCCCGACATGTAATCCATGGAGATGGATTCCCAAGGTCGAATAGGGGTAGGCAACGGAGTATAGCGGCCTTGCTTCTTGATAGTTAGTTTGGCAATGGCGCAGGCAGTGCAGGATCTGATGTACTTCATGACATCCTATCGAAGATTCATTCAATAGAAATACTTTTGTAGTACTACCACTACTTTCTCGACCCCGAAATGCCCAGCAACTCGACTGTAGTGTGCTTCCCAAATAATTTTGGCTCGCTCACTTGAAGGAACACAAAGGTGTCCCAAGTGGCATAGTGGGGCATCTTGGAGGTGAAAATTTGGAACTTGCTGACCCTCTAGGAGCATCTGGTATGTGTGGCCAAATTTTGGGTCGCTTTTGTAGAGAAGTGGCCAAACAGAAGTATCGTGCCCACAAGATTTGAGCATGGTGTTTAACGCCATGATCAGTGGTCGGCTGAGGCAATCTGCAACATTATTGGCGCTACCCTTCTTATACTTGATATTCAAATGGAATTTCTGTAGGTATGTGAACCAATTTTGATGGTGATCATTCTGTAACTTCCCTTGCATCTGTATGAACTACAAGGGTCAATGGTCTATGTGGTTGACTGCTTCCTTCCCCAAAATGTAATGCTTCCATTGTTAGCAGGCCTGCATAATGGAATACATCTCTGTCATAAGTGGGATACTTCTGGATTGTGTCTGAAAGTGTCTCACCGTGATATGCCACTAGATGCCCCTATTGAGTAAGGACTGCCCCAATAGCATAGTCAGAGGCATCTGTCTTGATCTCAAATGGTTGTTGCAAGTCTAGTAAAGTGAACATTGGTGCAGAGAAGAGGCGATGCTTCAACTCTGCGAATGCCTTTTGTTGAGATTCAGACCAAAAGAATTTTTCTTTCGCTCCTCCCTTGGTGACTTGACTCAAGGGCTAAGTGATATGAGAGAATCCCAACACAAACTTGTGGTATAAATTGGCAGGACCCAGAAAGCTACGGAGCTCTGTCATAGTGGTTGGCACTGGCGAATCCCGAATGACTTGGATCATGGCTAGATCCACATGCACCCCTTCTTAATCAATAATGTATCCTAGATACTGAACCTAGGTCATGCCAAAAGTGAATTTCTCCAAATTGGAACACAACTTGTGTTGTCGTAGTGTTTGGAGAACCTGTCGGATGTGGTGGAGGTGCTCTTCCCAACTCTAGTTGAAGATCAGGATGCCATCCAAGTATACCACTACAAATGAGTTAGTGGAGGGCCGTAAGATGTCATCCATCATCCTCTTGAAGGTTGCAGGAGCATTCGTCAACCCAAAAGGCATAACCATGTTGGGTTGTGTTATATTCTTTCCACGACTATCCCAAATAGTTAATCGGGCGGTTAGAGGGGGGGCGGAGCACCCCCCCCCTTCGTTTTTCCAATTGCATAGCGAGGTCACAGGGGGTTTGAGAGGTGCAAGTAGCCCCCTTCTATGGGGTCCAGGGCATTGCCCCAAAAAATTTTGTTTTTTGGACCCTATATTAGGTTGGGCGGACCTACCTATGGTTTTGTGCATGATTTTCGCACATGGTTTTGGACCCGATGGTTTTCGGTCCATGCTTTTGGACGTGATGGTTTCTGGTCCATGGTATTGGTTGCTTCGGCATGTATAAATATGTATTGTAACAATGAAAGGAACATAATAAAAATATCCAGCTGGTATTCCTAGTTTTGGGATCCAAGGGAAAATCTTTGTGTATATGTGTTTTATGTGTTATGCTCTTACATTGTTTATTTTCTGTGTTTTAGAATTTGTATGCAGGTAATTTCTGTATGGGGTTAAAACCTACAAACCAACCATTCGAAAAGGCCCTCCTTGGCTTTGAAGGGAGTCTTCCACACATCAGAGGGTTTGATTGGTACTCAGTGATAGCTAGACTTCAAGTCGATCTTGCTGGAATATTTTCCCCCTTCATTTGGTCCAGAAGGTCACCAATCCGTGGGATCGAGTACCTATTCTAGACAGTGATCTTGTTCAGTGCCCAATAGTCAATACAGAGTCTCCAAGTCACATATTTCTTCTGTACCAACACAATCGGGCTCCAACAGGGCGATGAACTTGGACGGATGTGACCTTTCTGCAGCAGCTCCTGAATCTACCTCTTGATTTTGTTGTTCTCCAGAATGGAGAGCCAAAATATTGGTCCATTGGGCAGCAATGCACCTGGGGTGAAATCGATGGAGTGCTTTACCTAACAGTGCAGAGGCACCCGTGTGGGGGAGGTGAAGATTTCCTCATACTCCTTCATGACCTTGTCCATCTATTATTGCCGTGCGAAGGGGTCTTGTCTGGAGGTCATGACCATCGTCTTCTTCTTTCCCTAAGGGCATATCATCAGGAAAACAAATTTCCCAGTTTTGGAAATGAGCTTACTGCATTATTTTGCAGTAACCAAAGAGATGGCGGTTGGCAGTGCTACCTCTGGTATCTTGTACAAATTATTTCCAAAAGTAACAATAACATCACGAGTCCTTGACTCATACATAGCAGGTCGCTTCCATAAGTATGGTTACCCTAATAATACATCACAAACATCAAGGGGAGCAATGTCACACCATACCTCATCCATGAAGGGCATGATATTGTATGGAAGGCGACATTTTTGGCTCACGCGAAGACCCCGTCCTTGGTAAAGCCACTTGATGGTGTATGATTGTGGATGTGTTGTGGTCAGTAAGCCTAGCTGCTTCACGGCCTCTGTCGAAATGGGGTTCTTTTGGCTCCCGATGTTGACAATGAACTGTAGCAGGGAACCCTTTACCCACACATGATAGTGGAAGAAGCGCCCCTCCTCCTCTGGATCTTTGGGTTCCTCCTTCTAGATCTTCGTGGTGGCAATGGTGGCGTTGGGCTCCACATCGATAATTTGCTTCCCTTTGTCATTCCCCTTGTCGGGTTTTGACTCAGAGTCAGAACATACATCTGATTATGAAGCCTTTAGCTCAACCACCAGTGAGTGCTTGGCCTGACACTCACTTGTGTTGTGAGTGGAGCTCTTATGGAACACACACCACTTTCCTGTGTCCTTCTTCAGCTTTGTGGCATTATTCTTTTCTTGCGGATTTGGTGGGTTGTCCTGGGCTACCCCACCTTGGCTTTGTCTTTTGTTCTAGGGCAACTTTCCCTCGCTTCGGATTCGCAGATCCAAAGTCTCGCTTCTTCTGTTTAAACTTTTGCTCAATCTTGACGGCATATCGGTATGACATGCCAAGTGAGGAGATGTCCAAGAATTCCATCTCGTACTGAGTGAGGAGATGTGTAGGTAACCATGGTACTTGAGAACCAAATTTGTCCATTATCACGTTCCTTTGTCGCTCGAGGGCTTCTTCGAGCAAGATTTTTTATAGGATCTCCTGCCCCCTCATCTTTCTTTTAATCGACCATGGGAGGTCGTCGGTATTTGCGAGGCTGGTCTTACAAAGGTTCGACCAATTCAAGCCCTAACTCCTTATATCCCGACCTCATTGGGGACATGCAAAGAAAAACAGAGAAAGAGTAGACCTCTCTGATACCACTGATTCAGATTTAAATAGGAACACAAAAAATTACAGATATAACCATAAATACAAAGATGCAGTAGAAATAACACTTCATTTCATTAATATCAAATAGTGAAAATATGCTTATAAACAAAATGGAAATAAGGCTAGCTTGGGTGATGGTAGCTGATCTCTGAGAAGAGATGTGGTGGCTACATGCCTTGAAACTGTGTTAAAATGAGGCTTGAAGGCCTAATTATTGTTGAGAAACAATGGAAAACCCTAAACATCCAAAAACCTAACCCTAGGAGATGAAGCGCCAAACTATGGGCCCCGTTTGGGTAAATTGGTACATCAACTTCTCGGGGTCGTAACTTTGGCATACAATATCCGTTTGTCACACCTAATACCTCATTTGAAAAATCTATCCAAGGACTACAACTATTGAGTGAACAACATCAATTAGTGACCCATGTTGCTTCTAGATTTCCAAAATAACGTTGTTTACGGCCTCAAAACGGCTCCGAAAGTTCAGGACCCGAAAAATTGCCAAAAATATTAAATTGTGCTACAAATAAAAAAACTAAAAAAATAAAAGAAACAATGGTGGGGGTCCAATTGGAATAGGAGGGTGGCCACCAATATTCACCTAGATCATTCCTCCCCCCTTAGGAAGCAATGGTCTCCATTGCGTTGAGTTCCTCCATGAGATGAGGAAACTTCTGCTGAACTTGGTCCATGGTGAGCCACTTGCCCTGGTGAAGGAGTTGGCCTGCTTTGACAACTCGATATAGTTGGATGCTTTTTTGTCGGGTGTTCTTGATCTATTTGTCCATGATCCGATCACTTGTGGCTTGTTCCATGCAATTTGGATTTAACTTTGTAGGTGTGAGTTGTTCTGCAATGTTTGATGTGTCCAGCAATGGTGGGAAGTATGGTCGAAGATGGTCCACATTGAACATTGGGTGTAGGCCAAGGAATTGAGGAATTTTGAGCTCAAATGAATTGTCTCCCATAGCCTTGGTAATGGTATAAGGACCATATCGCAGTGGTCTGAGTTTCTGATAGGCTTCGGTAAGGGGTTCCTTCTGAAAATGCAACCAGAATTTGTTGCCCATTTGAAACTTGTGTGGCACCCAATGTTGATCATGTCGCTGCTTGTACTTGGAATTTGATTTATCCAGAATGTCATGGACCTACTGGCGGATATGTTGGATGTGCTCAATGAAGTTTTTTGCCTTATCGGCTTCCAACTAGACATGAGTTGAATCTGCCTGAGTAGCTGCAAATGGTATGGCCACATCAATGGGACATAGTGGTTGGAATCCCAAGCCCACCTAAAAAGGGTTGTGGTCAGTTGAGCTGTGGAGAGCACGGTTATAGCTGTGTTGGACATAGGGAAGGTTCTCACCCCATGTGCATGATTCTTTGAGTCGTACATGTGCACAATTTGTACGATCATCTTGTTGACGACCTCTGTCTGGCCATCAATTTGGGGATGGAAAGTTGTGGACTTAGTGAGTTTGGTGTCTAGTATCGACCAGAAATTGGACCAAAATGTACTAAGGAACCTATTGTCCTGATCTAAGATGATAGAATGTGGGATCCCAAAGTATACCCACACTCTTTCAAAGAAGAGTTTAGCAGTGGCTTCTGCTGTGATATTCTTCTTGCATGCCATCATAATGGCCATCTTTGAGAATCTATCGAAGACCACAAAAACACAGTCATTGCCATGCTTAGTACAAGGAAGGCCCGACATGTAATGCATGGAGATGGATTCCCAAGGTCGACTAGGGGTAGGCAGTGGAGTATAGAGGCCTTGATTCTTGATGGTCGATTTAGCAACGGTGCAGGCAGTGTAGGATCTGAAGTACTTCCTGACATCCTGCCGACGATTCGTCCAATATCAATAATTCTACAGTATTGCCACTGTTTTCTCGACCCCAAAATTCCTAGCTGCCTGACTATAGTGTGCTTCCCAAATCATTTTGGCTTGCTCGCTTGAAGGAACACAAAGGTGTCTTAGGTGTCATAGCAGGGCATCCTCAATGTGACAATTTGGAACTTTTTGACCCTCTAAGAGTATCTGGTATGTCTGGCCAAATTTTGGGTTGCTTTTGTAGAGAAGTGGCCAATAAGAAGTCTTGTGCCCATAAGGGTTGAGCACGGTGGTTAACGCCATGATCGATGGTTGGCTGAGGCAGTCTACAACATTATTGGTGCTACCCTTTTTATACTTGATATTCCAATGGAACTGTTGCAGGTATGTGGACCACTTTTGATGGCGATCATTTTGCAACTTCCCTTGCATCTGTATGAACTACAAGGGTCGGTGGTCTGTGTGGATCACCATTTCCTTCCCCAAAATGTACTGCTTCTATTGTTAGCATGCCTGCACAATGGAATACATCTCTGTATCATAAGTGGGATACTTTCGGATTGTGTCTAAAAGTGTCTCACTGTGATATTCCACTGGATTACCTTGTTGAGTAAGGACTACCCCAATAGCATAGTCAGAGGCATCTGTCTTGATCTCAAATGGTTGTTGCAAGTTTGGTAAAGTGAGCACTATTGTAGCATAGAGGAAATTTTTCAACTTTGCGAATGCCTTCTATTGAGATTCACACCAAAATAATTTTTCTTTCACTCCTCCCTTGGTGACTTGACTCAAGGGTCAAGTTATATGAGAGAATCCCAACACAAACCTGCAGTAGAAATTGGCAAGACCGAGAAAGCTACGGAGCTCTGTCAGAGTGGTTGGGGCTAGCCAATCTTGAATTACTTGGATCTTGGTTGGATCCACATGCACCCCTCACTAATCTATAATGTATCCCAAATACTGAACCTTGGTCATTCCAAAAGTTAATTTCTCCAAATTGGCACACAGCTTGTGTTGCTGCAGTGTTTGGAGAACCTATCGGATGTGGTGGAGGTGCTCTTCCCAACTCTGGCTGAAGATCAGAATGCCATCTAAGTATACCACTACAGATGATTTGGTGAAGGGCTGCAAGATGTCATCCATCATCCTCATGAAGTTTGCAGAAGCATTCATCAACATAAAAGGCATAACCAACCAATTGAAAACAGTGTCCTTGGCTTTGAAGGCAGTCTTCCACAAATCGGAGCGTTCGATTGGTACCTGGTGATAGCCAAACTTCAAGCCAATCTTGCTGAAATGTTTTGCCCCCTTCAGTTGGTCCAGAAGGTCATCAATCTGTGGAATCAGGTACCTATTCCAGACAGTGATCTTGTTCAGTGCCCGATAGTCAATACAGAGTCTCCAAGTCCAATACTTCTTTTGTACCAACACGATCGGGCTCCCACAGGGAAATGAACTCGGACGGATGTGACCTTTCTGCAACAGCTCCTAAATCTGCCTCTTGATTTTGTTATTCTACAAAACAGAGAGCTGATAGATTGGTCCATTGGGTGGCGACACACCTGGGGTTAGATCGATGGAGTGCTTGACCTAACAATGCAGAGGCACCCCTATGGGGGAGGTGAAGATGTCCTCGTACTCCTCCATGACCTTGTCCATCTGTTGTTACCATGTAGAGGGGCCCTGTTTGGAGGTCATGGCCACTGTCTTCTTCTTTCCCTGAGGGCATATCATCACGAAAACAAATTCCCTATTTTGGAAATGAGCTCACTGCATTCTTTTGCAGTAACCAAAGAGATGGCAGTAGGCGGTGCTACCTCTGGTATTCTGTAAAACTTATTTCCCAAAGTAACAATAACAGCACAAGGCCTTGACTCATACACAACATATCACTTCCAGAAGTATGGTTGGCCTAATAATACATTACAAACATCAAGCGGACCAACGTCACGCAATACCTCATCCATGAATGGCTTGATGTTGTATGGAAGGTAGCACAGCTGGCTCACGCGAAGATCCCGTCCTTGGTGAAGCCACCTGATGGTGTATGGTTGTGGATGTGTTGTGGCCGATAAGCCTAGCCACTTTGAGGCCTTTGCCGAAATGAGGTTCTTTTGGCTTTCACTATCGACAATGAACTGTAGCGGGGAACCCTTTACCCACATCCGTGAGTGGAAGAGGCACTCCTCCTCCTCTGGATCTTCAAGTTCCTCCTTCTGGATGTTCATGGTGGCAACGTTGGCATTGGGATCCACATCGATAATCTGCTTCCCTTTGTCATTCCCCTTGTTGGGTTCTGACTTAGAGTCAGAACATGCATCTGATTCCGAAGCCTTTAGCTCGGCCACCTATGACTGCTTGGCTTGACACTCACTTGTGTTGTGAGTGGAGCTCTTATGGAACTCACACCACTTTCCCGTGTCCTTCTTCGGCTTCACGGCATTGTTCTTTGCTTGTGGATTTGGCAGGTTTTCCTGGGCCTCTCTACCTTGGCTTTTTCCTTTGTTTTGCGGTTTGGGGCACCTTTCCCTTGCTTCGGATTCGCAGATCCAAAGTCTCACTTCTTCTGTTTAAACTTTTGCTCGATCTTCACGGCATATCGGTATGCCGTGCCTATCAAGGAGATGTCCAAGAATTCCATCTTGTCCTGGATGTACTTGTGCAAGCAACCATGGTACTTGAGAACCAAATGCTTCTTAGAATCCTTGATACCCAACTTCATGCGAAGGGTATGAAAAACATTGGTAAACTTCGGCACATCTTGGTCCCTTCCCTATTGCAGCATTTTCCACTTTATGTATTTATCCTCATAGCTCCCGACAGGGTAGAAGTGCTCCTTGATGGCATCCCAGAATGAGTTCCAAGTGGGTGCGGTAGAAAACAATGAGTTCGTACTTTCATCCTTCTACTCATAGTAGGTTTCCCACCAATCCTTGACGTGGGGGGCTGCTTTGAGAAGTGCAAAAGTGATCTTTTCTCGGCTGGAAAAACCATGAACAGAAAAATATCCTTCTATCAAATTTAACCATTTATCTACAGCGTCTACCTATCTGACCCTCAAATATGGGAATGTCAAAGTTAACTTGTACCTTAAAGAGTGTGGCACTTCCAGAGTAGTTGTCAGAAGTAGATGCGTCGCCCTTGTGTAGCCAATGAAGGATTTGGACAAAGTTGTCCATCATCACGTTCCTTTATCACTCGAGGGCTTCTTCGAGTAAGATTTTTTATCTGCCATGGGAGGCCATCAGGATTTCCGAGGTTGGTCTTGCAAAGGTTTGACCAGTTCAAGCCCTAACTCCTTATGTCTTGACCTTGTTGGGGACATGAAAAGAAAAACAGAGAAAGAGCAGACAACTCTGATACCATTGCCCCGTATTTAAACAGGAATGCAACAAATTACAGATGTAACCATAAATACAAAGATGCAGTAGAAATAACACTTCATTTCATTAATATCAAATACTAAAATATGCTTACAAATAGAATGGAAATAAGACTAGCTCGGGCGATGGTAGCTTATCTCTGAGAAGAGATATGGCAGCTACATGCTTCTAAACTGTGTTACAATGAGGCCCGAAGGCCTATTTATTGTTGAGAAACAATGGAAAACCCCAAACATCCAAAAACCTAACCCTAGGAGATGAAGCACCAAACTATGGGCCCCGTTTAGGTAAATTGGTACATCAACTTCCCGGGGTCTTAAATTTGGCATACGATCTCCATTTGATGCGCAAAATACCTTGTTAGAAAGATCTATCTGAGGACTACAACTTTTGAGTCATAATGCGTGTTGCTCCTAGGTTTCCAAAAAAACGTTGTTTAGGGCCTCAAAATGGCTCCGGAAGATCAGGACCCGAAAAAATGCTACAAATAAGGAAACTGAAAAACTGAAAGAAACAATGGTGGGTGTCCAAGTGGAATAGGCGGGTGGCCACCAATATCCACTTGGATCACCAAGAGTGTGTGAGAGAGAATAATTAGAGAGCTCCAAAACTGAACTGAAAAAATGTTGCAAAATAATCCTCAGAATCCTTTTTATCAATGAGGCCTCTATTTTCTTCATTTCCATTATTTTCCTTCAATTTCCTCCTCACATGCAACCTGTGACCTTTCAGCTTTCTTTTCTCCTATTTTCCCTTATTTTCATAAATAAATGTGCCAAAAATACCTTTTTTCCTTTTTAATTCCTTATCCATTGCCTTTGCCAATTTTCCTTTAGCCATAAACACATCCAATGATTCCCACTATGATATCCTTTCCCAACATTCAACTTGGAATACGTGTCGCTTAACCGTGGTCTTATTTTTCCTTTATTAAATCATATTACATGAACTGTTAACCAAGTCCTATTACATACCCCTTCCCCTTTGGGAACACCGTCCTCGGTGTTAAACCACACGAAGACCTTAGCAAAAATGCATAAAATGAAACATACTTCCCATGGATCTTTATAACTTAGCTCGTTGCAGTATTTACAATGAAATACATGCTCAAAAGAAAAACATCATGACAACATGACAATATAACAACCACACTTATTATTGGATCTTTATAACATAACTCATGGCGATATTTAAATCCATATACATATATACATATACCAAAACATCAGCAAAACATATACCAAACATCATACCAAAAGTAATTTTTCTCCACTGAAACACAAAGAAGGATACATGGCCCGCATCTGATCCACCATCTACCATGTAGCTTCTTCAGGCCTAAAGTGCTTCCAATGAACTTCAACTTGCTCTATGACTCTATTCCTAAGCATGAGTTGCTTCCACTACAATATGCATTGGGCTCCTACTGGAATTTTCCTTCTTGCTCCACATGCAATACATACTAGTCAATAACATGATCAACATCCTTTATATACGTCTTAAGCAATGAAACATGGAAAACATCATGGAATTCATTATTGAAGGTAGTGCAAGTTGATAGGCCACTTGTCCAATCCTCTCAAGGATCTGAAAATGCTCGCAATATCATGGTGCCAACTTGGCACATGATCCAATCCTCAAAGAGCTCTTCTTGGGCTTGATGCCCAAATACACATGCTCCCCACCTAAAACTCCTTGAGTGTGTTGTGCTAGTCCACATAACTCTTCTATCTATCCTATGCTTCCTTTAGATTATTCTTTATAACCTGCATTTCCAGTTCCATGTCTGCCAACATATTTGGTCCAATAAGTACTGTGTTCACTAGATCACTCTAATAGATGGGAGTATTACAACTGCGCCCATACAATGCCTCAAAAGGACTCGTCCTCAATGACTCCTAATAATTGTTGTTGTATGAAAACCCAGCCAATGGAAGATACTCCTTCCATCTTCTCTGCTGGTGCATCACATACATCCTCAAAATATCCTCCAAGATCATGTTGACCCTCTTTGTCTGTCCATCTATCTTTGGATGATAAGTTGTACCGATGGCCAACTCTCTACCCAAACCTACAAATAGCTCCTTCCAAAACTTAGAAGTGAACTTCTCATCCTGTTCTAACACAATCTTCTTCGGAACACCATGTAATCTCATGATCTCCCTGATGAAAATATGTGCCACCTAATTAGCTAAATATGTAGTCTTCACTGGAATGAAGTGAGCTACCTTTCTCAACTTGTCAACCACGACCATAATAAAATCATGTTGTCTCACTATCCTCAGAAGACTTGTAATGAAATCCATGGAAATGACCTCCCATTTCCATTCTAGAATCAGAATAGGTTATAGCAGACCACCTGGATTCTTAGATTTTTCCTTTACCCGCTGACAATCCAAACATCTAGCCATGAACTCTACCACTTCCTTCTTCATATTCGGCCAATAGTATAACTTCTTCATTGTCATCAATTTCTTTTGATATCTTGGGTGACCCAAGTATGGATTGATGTGAAACTTCCTCAAGATAAGCTTCTTGAGCTCACTACGATCTGGCACATAGATCATGTCCCTAAATCTCACCAAACCATCTGTTGTGAGGTGGTAGTCTACATCCTGATCACCTATACCTGTACTTGTACCTATTCCTGTACTTTGTTGTAACTTGTGCATAATCTCCATATACCTGTCATCCCACTGTGCTACCTACATGATCCTATCCTATAACTCTATCCCATAAAAGCACATAATTTCTATATGATTCACTTGTACCTTCATGGTAAGAGAATATGCAACCCGATTTTCCTTTCCTTTGATGTATCTGATCTCAAAATCAAACTCATTAACGGTAGCCAACCATTTGGCTTGCCTGGCATTTAGATTCGACTAATCAAACAATTATCTCAACCCACTATGATCACTCATCAATAAAAATATCCTTCCAAGAAGATAATGCCTCCACATCTTCAAGGTGTGAATAATAGCTACCAACTCAATATCATGAGTCATGTAGTTCTGCTCGTGCTCATTCAACTTCTCGGACTCATAGCACACCGCTTGTCCCTCTTGCATAAGGACTCCACCAAATCCTTTTTTACATGCATCTGTACACACTATTATCACTCTATAATTTCCCAAAAACCACTTGTAAAGCTGAGATCTAGCCCTTCCAACTTCAGAGAGGGATCTCTCTATTTTATTTTAGTTTTTATGTTTTAAGATATTATGCTAGTTATTGAATTTTGAGTTTGGTTTTTCCAAAGATTTGGTTGAAAACTGCAAGGAAATTCCATTGGGCATGGAGTCATGTGTTATTGGGTGATCAAACACAAAAATGACAGAGTAGTTGTAAGAGGGCAGGATAGGCAAGATTTTGGATCTTTAGAGCATTTGTGGAGTGAATAGGATGAAATTATTTAGATTCAATTAAATATAGAGCATTCTAAGATGAATTCTATACTTAACATGAGAATGAAAACATTGATATTGTTTGTAAGCCATAGCAGAGTGTACTTAAACAAATTCAGCCCTTTATCTTCTTTAAACAATAGAGACAAGAAAACATATGGAAAACCAAGGAAATAATAATTTCACATGAGAAGGAACATCACCAATTTATTGACGTGAGAATCATGGAACAAATGCTCTGTATTATTGAAATTGATCACTTCAGTACTTATAGATCTTACATCAAAATATTTTCTTTCTTCATACAAGTTCCAACCTTTTCTAAATCCTATTCCTGAATATTTATAGAAAATTATTACATCTCAAATTGGATTTCAAGATAAAATATATTTACAAAATAATATTTGTTAAAGACATAGATATTTTAGATATAGAAGAAGAAAAATAGGGGAAATCTGCTGAAATTTGTCGTGATGTTGAGGCTATGTAGAAGTCTCATGATGACTTTAGATATTTTGCTGCAAATGTTGTTCCTTTGATGCCTAAAATTTTGTGCTTCAGTTACACTTCACTCGATCGACTCTAGTAATTGGTCCCACATTTATTCACTTGGCATAGAAAAGTTAACCATATTTCTGAACCTTTCATCCACTTCGATGTAAGTGTCAAAAGTTAGCTTATTGACAAAAAGGTGATGGATTTCATCTTGAATATTCAAATCAAACTGTATTCCCTGTATGAATGATTCTCCACTAATAACTCCTTTAGCCTTTACAAACTTGGAAGCATCAACACCTATGTTGCACAATTGTTCTTTCTAGTTTTCTAATTGGATCAATTTTCCATTAGAATTCTTCAGAGTAGGTAAACCATTTTCATGCAGTAGTGTGAGTTTTCTATTGAACCTCCTGACCTGCAACTCAGGGTATTTACATTTGTTCTCTAGTTGTATCATCAAATTCTTTTTTTTTAAGACTGTGTTAACCTCCATGACTGTTGCTATCCTATCTGGAATGTCTAGGTCTTCTAGTTCCTCCTTGCTCTTGGAATTCAACATCTTGATAATCTTTTGTGCCTCTTTTAGTCTATGCTCCAAATCTTCCTTTGTGTTCTATATTGTTGTCTTGACTTTGTGCACAGGTTCCTCTTGCTCAAAAGTGATCTAAATTGAAGGCCACATAACTATTATATTGGAATTTATATTCTGTTAAATGTTGTTCTTAGCCTCTGCCAACTTCTGAATGACAAAGGACTAGTCCTCATTTTTCGGTATTTGCTAGATGAGCTTGTAATTTTTCTACATTCTTTTCAAATATGAATTATCAGTTTTAATCTTATTCTCCTCCATGCAAGTTAATGTTGCTGACAATTTCTCTTTCTCAGCCTGAGCTGATGAAAATTATTCCAAAGCTGTGGTAAGCTCTTCTATAGACTCTGAATATGTTTCATTTGTTGAAGTTTCTATTTCTGTACCTATGCTTGATATAGATGCCCCTCTTGCTTTACACAGTTCTTTTTCTTTCAACGGTGCTTCCATGCCCTGCTCGATTTTTTGTATTTGTGAATTCTACTCAACCACTATGGTAAAGCATTTTTCTTTCTTCATTTCTATATTAGAAACTTCTTTAGCTTGAGGATGTCTTGTTGAGGGTAGTGTTGGGAGCGGGATCCCTCAAGGGCAGTTTTGGGGCTAAAAGCCCATGTTTGAGTCAAATTTTGTAATAAAATTGTAAAGACTCCATATTTTGTGGTAACGGAGCGCGAAGGTGTCTTGTGTTGTAAAGGGTAGTCTGCCCTTAGTTTTGTAAAGTAAAGTCGGCTGTAAGAGATCTACCCATGGTCCACGGACCATGGGATAGTATAAAAAGAGTTAAGCTCTAAGTAGTTTTAGAGACACACAATGTAAGCGAGTCATAGCTTTGAAGTAAGAAGTCTAAGTCTTGGGTCATAGCGTAGGTAGAGGCTTCACAGTTAAGTGCGCAAAGGCCTAGGGTAGAATTCCATAGCTAAGAGCTCAAAGGCCTAGGGTAGAATTCCGTAGCTAAGAGCGTAGAGGCCTAGGGTAGAATTCTGTAATTGAGTGCGCGGACCCTTGCAACTGTGTGCGCAGGGTGGATAAAGCTTGTAAACACTTGGAAGATATCAATAAAGGGAAATATTTTGGAATTTTAGTGTCTTTGTTTTGTTGACGCATCTTGATATGTTATGTGTGAATTTCCTTTATTATGCTTATATGATGCACGAATGAATGCAATTACATTAGATAACTGAGCGCAATTACAGTTATCTGTTTACACTGGGTTAACTATAATTGTTTGATAAGATAAGAAAGTCACTTAGACTACTAGGAATCTGCACGGCACACTGCCATAGTAGCGCGAAAGTACTTGAGTAGCAAGCTAGGGCTGCGTGAATGTCGATCAAACCCTTTCACAGAGTTATTGAAGGACAGAATAGAGGGCTTGTCTTGTAAACACTAGAGCGAAGCGACCTGCGCGAAGGCAAGGATAGAGGGAATCAAACGACATCATAACCATCTCAGGGTGCAGAAACTTGGTTCGAGCATCCCCCCATACTGCTTTGGGTGAGACTTTGATCCGCGCTCCGTGGGATGATGCCGAAAGCGCTAGTAGTGTAGGGATTTGTTTGGCTAATTAACACTGAACCTGGGTCAAGCCCCCTCAAGCCAACAAATGGTTCCGTTGCTGGGGCCGGAATCTGCATAAGAGATGTGTGATGTCGTATCACTGGAATCCAACTAAGAAGGAGATCGGGGACTGGTTGGATAGGAAGACCCACGAATTCACAAAACAGGAGAACAAAAACCCACAACTAACAAAAGAACAATGTTGAATTGAGGCTTCTGTGATCCATATCAAGTATATGAGAAAAAAAATTTCGGCGTAAATCACATGATAGTACCTTTGTCGATGCATTCCAAACCAAAAAGTGTGGTTCATCATCAGGACCCCTATTTAATCTGTAGCCATGATCTGTTTCTTCAACTTTTCCTGACGATGAACCACACTCGTTGGTTCAAAACGCGTCGACAAAGGTACTATCATGTGATTTACACCGAAAAACTTTTTCTCATATAAAAGAACAATGGTTGGATAGGTAACTGTATATAGAGATCCACAAGATCTTTTTCTGCTCCTTTCCAGTTGAGCTATACGAGTGGATCGTGAAGCTAGTAGATAGCCAAGGAAGGTGGAAACTTGACGGTCCTGTTGTTTGGACCCCGGAGATAGTACAGAAATTGGAAGCATCGGAGGACAAGATCGCCCACACTGTCAATCATTAGCTTGATTACGTCATAGGAGGATATGTGATTGAATTCGTGGTCGACACATCAGTCAGCTACAGTGAGGCAGAGCAGCGCTTTTTCAAACGATCGTGAGGTAAGTACATGAAACCTTGAATACCTGAATTAAAATGCTATTGTGTGAAAAATGGGTTATGCAACTACCTTGATGTTTGGAACTACGCAAACCAGAAAAAATTACAGAAACGAAGGAAAAAAGGGCCCAGAGTATAGTCCATTGATTTCACCTTCACGAAGTGATGAGGAAGGGATAGCGAAGGTTTCTCCACAAAGTGCTATTCATTTAATAAGACAAGGATTCCCGCGAATACCACCTCCACCCACACCACCTTCAACTTCACCTCCATCACCCGCGACTTAACCCATACCACCTCCACCTCCACCACAGTTCAGTATGGCAAATTCAGTAAAGCTACCTTTTTTCAAAGGCTTAGGAAATGAGGACCCGAACCAATTCTAGTTCGTTGTGAGAGCTGTATGGGAGGCTCAGGGTGTTATAGATGATCATATAAAGAAGGCGACATTAGTTAGTGCTCTGCAAGATCGCGCACTAACCTGGTATATCAAGTACTCTAATGATAACTTGAATGTTGGAGTGGTAGACATCCAGACATCACTGAATAGAGAATTCAGCAAGCCTAAATCTGAGGCGCAATTGATTGTGGGATTCAAAGAAATTGCGATGCAACCAGGTGAGACACCTTGGGAACTAGATCAAAGGTTGAAGTGCACAATTCGTGAAGCCAACATGAATTTTACAGACGAACAACATCGCGAGTGGTTTGTGGCTTCGCTACTGCCACACTTAAGGGTTGCGTTGTCACAACAAAAGATAACAACTCAGGCAGAGGCCTTGGAGATTGCAATGAGACTGCATGAAACTCCAATGCAAGATCCAAATCTGGGGGTTCAGTAGATCTATGCGCAGTTGAAGAATCTGTGCCTTGAGATGCAAAGTCTAAAGCAACACAGAACGGTTCAACCAGAGGTGTGCAAGGAGGTATGGTGCTTGAAATGCAAGAGTCAGGGGCATGAGAACGACATTTGCCTGGTCTTTGCAAACTACATTGCAAGAGGAGGACCGATGCCATTAAGGCCGAAAGTTCAAGCAGGACCGAGAGCAGGGCCTGCATTGTGGCGTGCTATATGTCATGTAGTAGGAAAACATGCCATGAATAACTGTCATTTGTTGCAGAAGTTTGTACAGACACGCAACAGTTGTTCTGCAGGTTTTGTAGGTTGGTAGGGCATGATGAGCATAATTGCAAGAGTTATGAATTGATGATGTATAGAACTCCCGCCTATAGGGTTCAAGCAAAAACGTGGCTCCCTGACCAAAGCACAGGGATGCGGATAGGATTTTAGGGGCGTGGACAAGGCCGAGGCAGAGGAGGACCTGGCAGAGGTCGGGGAAAATTGATCTGCTACAATTGTGAGGGACCAGGATACTATGCCCGAGATTGTACTAACCCAATGCATCCATTGTACAAGTATTGCACGTTGTTTGATCATGAAATGGAAGACTGTCCTACGTTGATAGAAAGGATATGTGACAAAGGGGCACTACCACCTCTGCCAAATCAGAACCTGCAGATGATGAGGTCTGAGCCGCGTGAAGAGGATCCAAACGTAAATATAGTGCTTAGAAGTGGAATCGTGATAGGATATGACAAGGGGAAATAACTAGAAGACAATACATGGGTTCTTAAAGCTCCAGTGAAGGAGGATGAGTTTGATTTGGAGTGCGCACATGAAACCTTCATGGAAGCTAAGAAGAGCTTCGCTGAGGCCTCCAACTCAGGAAGCAAGCGTAAGCCTGATCAGGAGATGGATCCTTCTATGCTCACAACTATCCTGGAGACTTGCATGAAGTTACTATGTGATAGTAAAGCTGTGAAGGGGTTACGAGAGCTCATTAATAGATGTGTTGGAACCACTCTGGGTGAGCTGCGCGTAGTATGAAAGATTGGCAAGAATAAAACAAGAATGGGATGGGAAATGAGACTGACCGTGCAGATAGGAGAGTATGAAATGGACTAGGTCATTTTGAACCTAGGGTCAGATGTGAATGTCCTACCAAAGCAGAGTTGGGAATGGATGGGAAGACCCACACTGCAATGGTCTCTGATTCATCTAAGGATGGAAAATCAACAGAAGATCATCCCCATGAGGTAGCTGTAGGGGGTGACTGTGGATATTGAAGGTGCGAGCGCACTAGCTGAATTTAAAGTAATAGAGATAGATGATGACAGCAATCCCTATCCTGCACTCCTGGGAATTAACTGGGCTAATGATATGAATGGGGTAATAAACCTAAAGAAGTCAAAGATGATATTTGAGAAGAAATCGCTACGTGTAATAGTGCCCCTAGATCCTCTTGAAGGATTGCACTATACGGAACCAGTCTGTGATTATGAGAATGATGACGATTTGGACTGTATCTATAAGATAACAGCATGAGACCAAGATTGGGTGAATCCCACCATGGATGGACGAATTACATGGGATTGTGAGAGTTCTTGCACTTCGGACTCCGATGAAGACTTAGAACACTGGCAGAATCAGTTACATGAAGTGAGTACGCTAAATTGCAACATGATGACCCAATCGTTGTGTTGTGTGTCCTCAGAGGTAAGAAATCTGCCTACTTGTGATGGCCTAAATGAGGTATATGTCTTTTTGGATGCATTTAAAAGGGAGGTACCAGAAAAGCAGTGCTTCCAGGCACTAGACTAGGAACTACGTGCTATGCCCGCAAGATGGTGGGGTACGCATAAAGGAAGCTTTGATGATTGGCACGAATGTAGGAGGATGATGAGGACATGATTTAGGAAGCCTAAGATGCGAATGACAGATAAGTATGATGGGCAGGATGATCCGCACACACAACTAGCCAAATGGGCCTAGGCTTATGTAGAAGAGCCCCAACCTGAATGGGTGCACTTGTTCTGTCACACTCTGGATCTTGTCCCAATGAATTGGTACGTCGAAATAGAGCTCCGCCATGGTATAGGTGAATGGGATATTCTGCACGAGGGATTCATAATGACATTCAGTTTTGAAGACAAGTTTAACTGTATTGATGAGGCGCTACAAGAAGTGAAAGCAGCAATCCTTAGGATACCACAAGATCCTTTGGACCTGATTTAGCCTGAGTGGGCCACTCAGATAATTCATGCACTAGAATGCTATAACGTGACCACTGAAGAAGAATATGAGGATCCACAGAAGATTAACATTCCGGAAACAAAAGGTCACCACAAGGTTGAAGGTCCACAGATTGAGAACCTTGATATAACCCGTTGAAAACGAAACAAGTAAACATTGGTACAGAGAAAGAACCCAAATTTTTGAAGATTGGAGACTACTAGGATAGCGCGATGATGGATAAGGTCACTAAATTGATCCGCAAATACCAAGATTTATTCCCTACCAAGTTTGCGGATAGAAAGGGGATAATCGGGGACCAAGGAATGATGAAGATTACATTGAAGCCCGACGTGAAGCCAGTTAAGCAAAGACCTTACCGTCTCAATCCAAAATATAAGGAGAAGGTCTCCTTAGAGCTAGACAAGATGCTTGTGGTAGGCATCATTGAGCCTATGGAAGAATCTGACTAGGTAAGCCCAATGGTGGTACAGGAGAAAAAGCAGAAGGATGAAATAAGGATATGCGTGGATCTAAAAAAGTTGAATGATGAAGTGTTGGAAAATGTAGGCAGCCAGGAAGCATATTCCTTCATTGATGGGTTCTCTGGGTACCACCAGATTAAAATGACGCCGAAGGATAGGAGAAAAACAACCTTCGCCAATGAGTGGGGTTGCTTTCAGTACACTATAATGCTGTTTGGATTGAAGAATGCACCTGCAATCTTCTCATGCGTAGTCATTGTTACGTTCAAGGAATTTATTCACAAGTTCCTGGAGGTATATTTTGATGACTGGACCATGTTTGGGCTGGTAAAACGCCATGTAGAAAACTTGTGCCTGATGCTAGATACCTGTTGAAGATACTAGATCGCGCACAATCTAAAGAAGTGTCTATTTTGTGTTACTTTTGGGACCCAGTTGGGGCATGTGGTTTGTAGATAGGGACTGATGGTAGATCCCACAATGATAGTGGTGATATTGAACTTGGAAGCGCCGAGGAGTGTAAAGCAAATGCGCGCTACCCTAGGACATACGGGATATTACATAAAGTTTATCGAAGGCTATGCCCAAATCACTATGCCTATGGAGAAATTTTTGAAGAAGGATGTCACATTCTACTGGAACGAGGAATGTAAAAAGAGCTTGGATGTATTGAAAGAAAAGATTGTCATCGCACCAATACTAGACTTCTCGGATTAGAAGAAAGAGTTTCATGTACATGTTGACGTGTCATGTATAGCACTGGGAGTAGTACTCACACAGGCTAGCGAAGAAGGCTTGGACCATCCTATCGTGTTCGCAAGCCGAAGATTATCCAAAGTGGAGAATAACTATTCCACCACTAAGCACGAAGGGCTAGCTATGGTGTATGCACTCCAGAAGTTTATGCACTACATGTTAGGAGGCCATTTTAAGATGTATATGGATCACTCCATACTGAAGTACCTGGTCAATAAGGCTGTGTTGGGGGGAGAATCTGCATATGGCTCTTATTGTCCTAGGAGTATGATTTTGAAGTTATTGTAAAGCCTGGATGACTGAACGCGGGACCAGACCATCTATCGCGCATCGAAACAGGGGAGGAACCCACTAACTTGGAAGAAGGATTGCCTGACGCGCAGCTATTTGCAGTGCACATCGCGGATGGTAATTTTGAGGATATAATACGTTTCCTAATGATAGGTACTGCACCGTAGGGATACACTGTCGAGTAAAATAAGGAATTAGTGGTGCGCGCGGCAGATTTCTCTGTCATTGTTGGGCATCTGTACAAGATGGGGACTAATGAGATATTGTGATGATATGTACATGAGTTCAAAAGAAGCAGCATCCTCACAGATGCTCATGGGGGTACCACGGGAGGACATTATGCAGGAAGAGCAACCGCATAGAAGATTCTATGCTCAGGGTTGTGGTGGCCAACCCTCCATCAGGACTCAAAATCATATTGCAAGGCGTATGATGTATTAAAGGATTGGTAGGCCATCGTGGAGGGATGAGATGCCTTTGAATCCACAGATGACATTGCAACTCTTTGAGAAATGGGTGATATATTTTGTGGGACCCATTCAGCCCCAAGGAAAGACAGGAGAAAGGTACATTATCACTGTGATAGAGTATTTGACTCGTTGGGTGGAGGCACAACCTGTGAAGGATTGCATAGGTGCGACCACTGCAAAGTTCCTCTTTGAGCATGTACTAACGCGATTTGGCTATCTGAAGATCTTGATGAGTGATCACGGTACGCACTTTCGGAATGAGACGATCATCGTGCTGATGGAGGAATTTCAGGTATATCACTAGAAGAACACACCTTATCACCTGCAGGCTAACGAAATGGTGGAAGCATCCAATAAAGTGCTCGAAAATGCACTGACCAAGGTTTCCAATGCTCAGTAAAGTGATTGGGACCTACGCATACTTGCAGTACTATGGGCTTATCGAACGACATGCAAGAAGTTGACTGGACAAACCCCCTTTAGGCTTGTCTATGGGGTTGAAGCAGTAATGCCTATGGAAAATATTGTCCCTAGTTTGCACATAGCGGCACTCACAACTATGATGGATTGCGGAGCCTTAGAGGAAAGGCTTACACAACTGGATGAATTTGAGGAAGAGATAATTTTAGCTAGATTTCACCAACAGGTCCAAAAGTAGCGCGAAAAGGCATGGCATGATTAACACATTAAGCTGTGCAAATTTAAGGTAAATGACTTGGTTTTGTTATATGACAGTAAGTTTCATAAATTTCCAGGGAAATTCAGGATGCACTGGTTAGGGCCCTATATCATTAAGGAAATTATTGATAGAGGAGCGGTGCAGCTAGTCAAATGAACGAAGAACCCTTCCTAGGAAAGGTGAATGGCAGTCACTTGAAGCCATACACTAGTGGTTAGGCCAAGTGACTAAATGAAGGTAGCATAGTCACAGCGCTCTAGGCAGCTAAAAGGAGGCGCAGGACTATAAACTACACTGCCCGGGTTGGGGATCTGTGTGATTGGAGGATGGTGCGAAGTAAGGGAGTGCCACAAGGTCCGTGGCAGTGCGGAGGGAGCTGCTCTACCCAGGGAGAAATCACATAGGTTGACCAAAAAGTGACCGTTAAAGTCATTGTTCATGATTGGATGGTAGAAGTGAGGCCAAATGGAGTAGGTGACTAGCATTTAAGATGAAATTTATGGTTGAGATCCTTGAAAATCGGCCACCAATCCGGCATTAATGAACCAAATTTGGGGGAAATGGTCATATTTGAATTCAAAATGCCGTATAAATTAAAAGTGGCTATATAGCAAGAAACACTTAGCATTTTGAGTATTGAGTTGTTGAGCTCTCAGACACCTATGGACCGAGAATTCTTCGAGGCTTTCAAAGAGACTCCCACATTTTCAAACTTGCCAGAGGCATCGCGGGCAGTGTTAGAAAGTGTTATGTAAGCACCAACAGATATTATAAATACTGAGTAAGTAGTAGAGGATCTGGCAGAGGAAATGGAAATAAATGCAGATGTAGCTGCTCCGAAAGTGGCCAAAGTATTGGCAGAGGTCCCTAAATCACCGAGAATGTCGAGACCAAAGCCAACCCCAACCAAGGAAACTATGAAGGACAAGAAGGGAAAGCAGCCTACCACATCGGTGCATGCATTGCCAAGGAGAAACCCACCATAGCCCACTGCAGAGGAGAAAGGCAAGGCCATAAACCTAGAACCAGAAGAGGAAGATATCAAAGACATCCCAATGGATGATGAGGATGTGGGAGCTGAAGTGGAGGAGGTTGAAGCCTAGGGTGTAGACCCTATTACTCGGTTGCTAGAGTATGTCCCTCTACGCAAGCCTAAGTCCAAGGTACCAAAGGCCATCGACGAGAGTAAGACTCCCCTACAAACCCCTTTACTGCCAGATGAAATTGTTTTTGATGGTCCATGCTTGGCCCGAGTGCCATTGTTGAATCTTGAAGACTAGGACTTGGCGGACCACGAGAAGTTCTCACACCTGGAGACCAAGCAACTGATGTGCCGCATCCTTGACACAAATACGGGAATGACCACATTGGAGCTACGGAGGTGGCTCAAGGGGGTAGAAAAGGCAGGGTTTCTCAACCTACTCTGGGTGTCGCACTATAACTGCACCTTGGTGATAGTTTTGGTCATCAAGCAGCTGCTATGCTTGGTGCATGATGGGTGTCTGTGGTTGGAGGAGCCGATACCTATCACAGATAGGTTGATTCATCGAATGACGTGCCTCCCATATACCGGTGCGAATCCATCCATGATCTTTGGTGGAAAGGGTGGTAAGAAAGCTCTCGCAGAGTCAATGAAGGAAAAAATTAAGTTGATGAAGAAGCCACGCGAGTACACCATATCCAGTATCTGCGACCCTTTGTGAAGGTAGGCACACAAATCTTCGCAGGGAAGGTAATGAGGAAGTTTCACACCGATGAGGTGTCGGCACCTGTCGTCGTGCTCACAAAACAGTGTGCATAAGGAGTCCAGTTCAACTGTTCAGACTACCTTCGCGAAGAGTTCCTAGAAAAATGTTGCAAAGCACAAGAGCTCAGCAAGACGTTCCACTACGTGTGGCTCTTGCTGTTGATTGTGCTGGTAGCATGGGAGTTACCAGAGGATAGCCAGTTCCCTTCGGTCGTGCCAGACAGGCTCCCTGAAGCAGCAAAGTACGCTTCTCTATGGGCAACCAAGGATGTGCAGTGAGTCCGGATAGAAAGATCTTCTGGATCTTGATGGAGATGAACATCAAGATGGCCATCAATCAGAAACTGCAATTATCACCCATGGTGTACACCAACCTACAGGGCTAGAACAAGTTCAAAGTTGATTTCCATTAAGTATCCATAAGGTCACGGAAGGACCCTGCGTAGAAGTGGTTCGACTTGCCGTATCTAGCCACGGATGACACCATTGATGCGGTGCTTGATCAATGGCCGGCAGAGTGGCGCACTACCACAAACTTAGTGGTGGGTGGAAGCAACTCCACCGCGTAGAAGAAGAAAGAGGAGGCCAAGCTGAAGATGGCGTAGCTGGCCTAGAAGAGGAAAAAGGAGGCCAATGATAAGGCCTAGGAGGAGTAGCAGGAAAGCAGATAGGTGGAACAGAATGTGGCTTTGACAAAAGTGCGAGGTTTCCTTCACCTAAAACAGAAGAGGAAGACATAGAACAACACAACATGGACCCTTAGGAGACATCTTCCTGCATGAAGCACCTAAGAGAGCTAGAGAAGGGAGGGTCCAGGAAGAAATCAAAGGCGACCAAGACCTTGTTGGACCCTATCACATTAACAAAGGCAAGCTTGCGACTCTGCAAGTGATGCAACAAAAGCTTCAAGTTGACAGCGCAGGAGCAGTGACCGAGCAGACAGTGGAAGAAGTGAAGCAGGCGATAGCTCAGTGCACAACTGAGGTAGCGGTCATACGGGTCGAGCTAGATGGGCTTTGCATAAAGATCTTTGTTCCTACCTAGCGACTCGAGGGCAAGTCATGATGCTTGTGTTGGGGGCCTGTTGGGAGTGGCATTCCCCAAGGGCAGTTTGGGGCTAAAATCCCATGTTTGAGTCAAATTTTGTAATAAAATTATAAAGACTCCGCATTTTATGGTCATGGAGCACGAAGGTGTCAAGTGTCATAAAGGGTAGTCCACCCTTAGTTTTTTAAAGTAAAGTCAGATGTAAGATATCATCCCATGGTCCGTAGACCATGGGATTGTATAAAAAGAGCTAAGCTCTAAGTAGTTTTAGAGACACACAATGTAAGAGAGTCATAGCTCTGAAGTAAGAAGTCTAAGTCTTGGGTCGTAGTGTAGGTAGAGGCTCTGCAGATAAGTGTGCAGAGGCCTAGGGTAGAAGTCTGTAGCTGAGTGCACAGATCCCTGCAGCTATGTGCACAGGGTGGATAAAGTTTATAAACACTTGGAAGATATCAATAAAGAGAAATATTATGCAATTTCAGTGTCTTTGTTCTGTTGATGCATCTTGATATGTTATGTATGAATTTCCTTTATTATTCTTATATGATGCATGAATGAATGCAATTACATTAGATAACTGAGCACAATTACGGTTATCTTTTTACGCAGGGTTAACTATAATTGTTTGATAAGATAAGAAAGTCACTTAGACTAATTAAGGAATTTGCATGGCGCGCTACCATAGCAATACGAAAGTACTTGAGCAACAAGCAAGGGTTGCATGAAGGTCGATCACACCCTTTCACAGAGGTATTGAAGTTTGGAATAGAGGGCTCGTCTTGTAAGCCCTAGAGTGAAGCAACCTGTGCAAAGGTAGGGGTAGAGGAAATGAAACGACATCATAACCATCTCAGGGTGTGGAAACTTGGTTCCAACATCCCCCCATACTGCTTCGGGTGAGACTTTGGTCCGCACTCCGCGGGCGGATGCCAAAAGGGCCAGTAGTGTAGGAATTTATTTGGCTAATTAACGTTGAACATGGGTCAAACCCCCTCAAGCCAACAGGTAGCTTTAGTTGCTTCCTTAATTCCTGAATGTCTTCCTCTTTTCTCTTTATGAGCTCTTCTACTTCTTTGATATCAACAGGGTCATGTCCTAGTTTTACTATCAAATCTTCTAGATATTTGATCTTGTTGTCCTTAGAAAATGATGACATTTTCTCAATATTCAGCTGAGAATGCATGTTGTTTAAAGATGACTGAATTTTGAAATAGTCATGGTTGAACTGGTAAGTGTTGAGAAGATTAGCTCCCTGTATGCTTGTGTAAATCGATTTAATGGATTCATGTATCTTCTTGGTATCAATTGAGGAAATGGAGAATTTTTTGCCTTCAACACTCCTGGTAGTTGGTACTAAAGGTTCCATGAAGGCCATTTGGAACTGTCATTTCTATGAATCAAATGCAGAGAGTATTTTTTGTTGGGGTTTAGTTGTCTTCTTTGAAAATTCAGAGTAGGTGGAAGCCTTCAAAGGTTAATTCTTAAATTTTATGTCCATGTATCTTGAAAATATACTCCGCTGAGTTGAAATTTTGGAATTTGATGATATTGGAGACTGAACTGTTGTTTATATAGTAGGTGACTATACTATTTCTTATATTTGAGTAGAAGAAGTGATAGGAGTCCCTGACAAAATCACTATGGTTGGCTGCTATGTGTCCCTTTCCTCTGGAGTTTCATATTGGATAGTAATTACCCGAGGCTTAACCAGAGGACCTTATTTTTGAGTAGTGTTTGGGTCCTTCTTTTTCCTTTTAAAAACAATAAATTCTACATCTTGATTTTCATAATCACTAGGGGACATAGCTACTCTTTCCCTTCTTCCCTCCTTTTCCTTGGAAAGAGGTGTCTACATGGATGATTCACTGACTTGTTGTTCTTTAGCTTCCTGTAAAGTGTCGTCCATCCATTCCTCCTCGTTAGTGTATTGTTCAATTTCAGGCCTTGGTTTATGTGCATATGAGGTACTCTTCTGTTCCAATATGAGCTTTGAAATGATGGCTAGGGGATCATAGACCAAGATAAACGAAGCTTGAATTTTATTTGACTCAATATAGCTTCTACCTCCTTTGCTGCAGCTCTGGTGTTGATGATATAGGGACCTATATGAGCCTTCATCTTGAACTATGATTTCTTTTTGTAGGAGACAAAATGTAGCTCATCCATGCTTAGAATTTTGCTAGTGTATTCTAATACAAATATTCTAACTGGTACAAACACTAGCAACTTGTATGGAGGTAATTCTCATCCATATACTCTAATCTCAGTGTAGTTCTAGTATAATTACCAGTCTCAAACTTTATCTTGTGCTGACAAGTGTAAAAAATTCTTTATCTCTGGTGAAATCCTTGGGATCAAATCATTACTCAGCAAACTTAGTGAGGTATGTAGAAATTTATCAACAAAATTAGTATAAGAATACTCCTCTAAGTTATTTCTAACTAGAGAAGTCTAGTGAATCATTGACCAAGGGTTCCCTTCATTATCTGTCTTATGTAGAGGAAACATGAACCTGTATGACTGATAAAATAACATAAGGTAAACCAACACTCAATGATACTTAAAGACACATTTTTCTTTGAAATTTACAAACTAGTCATGGATTGAATTGGACAAAAACTGATTGTAGTTGAAAAAAATTGATGGATGTTTTCCTACTGCAAAAATTGATAAAAATCCTAAAATTATCTCATCTACCCACTGGTCATTAAGATACCCAAGCAGTCGAGTTACCATAGAAATTACTTGTTTGGACATTTCTAGGAAGATTGAGACTAGATATGGGGGATTGGTGTGGGGTAATTCAACTTTTTCTGGAAGGAAACACGCAAAAATTTGGGCTCTCTGAGGGAATGTAAATTTTTTATACAATTATATTAAGCATAGGCAAAAAAAAGATGATGGGAGGCCTAATATTAAATTTGTAGGGCCTGACAGATACTTTCATGGGAAATGGAGAAAATAACTTCATTATTATGGGAAATGACAACCTTTTCACTTGGAAAAATATCAGAGATGGCACCAAACATAGAATTTAGGGAAAAAGTGAGTTTGGGGGAAAATTATTGAGGGAGAAGGGATTCCCAAATTTTAAGATCGTCACTTTTATCCATGAAGTTTTGCTTTTCCCAGTTGTAGAGTTCGTACAGGTCAAATTTGGATTGGGCCTCGACAATCTTATATTGGGTGTTTATTAGGGGATATTTGTCAAAATATGGGACTGGGGGAATGAGGGGATTTGACTCTATAATGTTTCCCTTCCCTTTACGGTTTGACATCGTGAAAAGGAAAATGGCTAGAGAACGAACAATACTAGAGAAAATCTTGATAGAAAAAGTCTAAAGAACAGGGTTACCCATGGAAATTTGTCGATTGGGCAGAGGGAAAGTTGTTGTAGAAGGCTGGCAGTTGGTTTCAGTTTGTTCTTTTGATCTACAGGATCAATGTCATGCTAAAAGGAATGAATGTTGGCCTTCCTGGGTTTTTATAATAGTCCAATTGGTTATGTAACCGGAAAATTAACGTCAAGGGAGCGGGAGAAATTTATTGGTGGGAGTTAATGATACAACGTTCATGATAGATTTCACAACAAGTTTTTGAATGTTAAATGGATATATTACATGGCAGGATAGATGGTGGCAATAGAATGGTAGGGGGTAACGGGCATACGACGAGTGATTAGTGGTGGAAGAGAAAAAATGTGGTGGGTCATGAGTGGTGGAGGGATGGGTTGTTGGCGGGAGATGGAGGCGGTACTTCAGGGGTGGGGGGGGTGTATGTAGTAAGCGGTATCAGGAGGGGACCCCCCAAAATTCCCCAGGTGCTGCCACATTGGCCCAGGGGGTTTCATTGGAAACTTCTTTTCAGCGCCCCCCCCCCCCCTCGTGTTACCTATCGAGAGCACGGGGGGGCGGGGAGGTGGTGCGGGCAGGGAGGGAGGCAAAAATAGTCCTCTGCCATAGATTTGGGCGGAGATGATCATAGTCATTGACTCTAGCACAACATTTATTCACAAAACAAAAAATACCCATTTGTCATATTATTTTATATCAAATACATAATAATCAAATCAAACATCATAACCAAGGTCTAGAACTTTATAAATTCGACATTTTTGAAATTTAAAAGAGGCTTTTTTATTTTCTCGCTACAGGGGCTCATTTTTTCTTTATTTTTCTAATTTTTTTTTCATTTCTTTTGTTCTTTTTCACATATATATAATTTTTTTATATCCCCTGTTTTATTTTTTCTTTCTTTTTCTATTTTTTTTCTTCTTTGAAAATAATTTGCATAATGAAATAATTATTTACAACATCTCATGATATAAAATCAATAGATAATCATCAATTAATCCTATAAATTATAGGACCATAACAGTGGCTCCAATGGGGATGACATCCACCTTGTGAGGTTGTCAAGAACATTGTAGATCAGTAGCCTTTGTCCATTGGGTAATGGTCCTATATCCTTATTATATAACTAAATTTATTAGCTGTTGTTATTATAAATACTAGTAGAAACTCATCAAAAGCTTAGGGCCTTCTATGCGGACTTTGATACCTGATGTTACCAACCCTCACTTGCAGTAGAATCATAAAATGATATTTACAAAGACATATATGAAAGCTTATCTATCCTTGAGTGAAATAATGCTTGAGTAGTCTACCATTGACAAATCCTCCTAGTAGTCCTTCTCCAGTCAAATATTTCAACAAGAATGTATCGTTACATTGAAAAGCTTCAATTTTATAAGGTCCTTTCCATAGACTGTCAAAATTTCCATGCTTACCTTTCTCTTCATTTATGGAGTCCCATCTTATAACCATGTCATCTAGTTGGAAATCATTTGTTTTTGTCCTTCTATCATGATTTTTCTTCAATTTGTCTTGAATTATCTCAGTTTTGTTGTAGACTTCCTCCCTATTTTTCTCCAACTTTATCATTTCATCTATTCTTCTATGTAATCATTTGGCTCCACTTGTGTTTCCTACAATAACTTTAGCACTGGAATTCCTAGAGAGTTGGGAAAAATTGCATCCACTCCATATACTAATTGGAAAGGAGATATTCCAATATATTTTTTAGTGCTATTCTGTCAGCCCATAGAGCATTAATCAACTTCTTGTGCAAGGGTTTCTTATTTTCCTACAATAGTTTCTTTATAATGTTGACTAAAATATTATTATAAGATTCAACTAACCTATTCCCCTGAGGATAATAGGAGGTATAATGTCCTAAATTTATGTGATACTCGTGACAGAAATCAATCAGTTTCTTTGATTTGAAAGAAGCAGCATTGTCAGTAATGATTTTATGTGGACACCCAAATCTAGAAAGAATATTACCTTCTAAGAACTGAATGATGACAAAATTTGTAGCTTGTTTGGTTGGAATGGCTTCAATCCATTTGGTGAAGTAGTCAGTAGCTGTGAGGATCCATTTATATTGAGCTGAAGATCTTGGATGGATTTCTCCAATAAAATCTAAACCCCATTATTGAAAAGGAACCTCCACTGAAATGGGCTTTAAAGGTAAGGGAAAAAGTTTTCTCTTGCCTTCAAAGATTTGGCATTGATGGCATGTTGAGACTCTCTTATGATAATCTGCAAAAAAGGTAGGCTAGTAAAATCCAACCCTCAAGATTTTGTTGGTTTTGTCTTTCTAGTATAAATTTCCTCCACAGTCCCCTTGATGAAAGTTTTTCATGACTTTGTCTACTTGGCATTCAATAAAAAATTAAGAAAAAAACCTCCAGTATCTTTCCAATACACAACCTTATCTAAAATGTAGGACTTCATAGCTTTTAACTTGAGGAATCTAGCTTTAGTTTTTGTTAAACCAAGAGGAGATTGTAGATTTTGTAAAACATAGAAAATATGTGCATACCAAGGAGAGCTAGCAAATGCTTCTGATACCTATGGAGTCGTCAACTCTTCTTATTCATCAAGTGCAGCTATAAAATTTATGTCCAGTGCATGGAAATTTGACTCAGCCATGATTTTGGCTAATCCTTGACCTTTGATGAGTTTAGTAGGCCTTATCTCAATGTCATATTCTAAAATTACTGCAATCCATTTGCCTCTTTTCCCATCTGGATCAGTCTGAGTGAGGATATCTTTCACTATAGCACTTGGAACAAATGCAATTATGTGGGAATGTAGAATGTAGACTCTTAAGTATTTTAGTGCCTTTACTAAAGCAAAGGCTTGTTTTTCCATGATATTGTACTTTAAGGAGGCATCTATTAAAGCTCTGTTGAAGAATGTTATAGGTTGTTCATGTCCATCCTTATTTGTCTGTAACAATACTGCTGAAATAGTATGTTTTGATGCAAAAGAGAAAATCATGAAATCTTTAGTAAAATCAGGGCTAATTAAAATAGGAACACATTTCAAAGCTACCTTTACTTCATTGAAATATTTTTTAGCTTAATTGTTCCATTTTATATTAGTATCCTTTTCAGCATATTTGTAATTTCTCTCAAAATCTTGGCTACGTTTGGGATGAATCTTCTCATGAAGTTGATCTTGCTATCTTTTGAAATAATATGACCAAGTAGCTTTCCTTCCTCTAAACTGAAAAGAGATTTTTTGGGGTTCAAGGAAATACCATATTTCCTGCATTTTTCAAAAACCTTCCTTAAGTGCAGCAAATGATATTCATCTATTTTGGAAAATATAGTAATATTCTCTAGGTAAATTACAGTGAATCTATCCTTCTCATCATCGAAAGAAATATACATTTCTCTCTAGAAAGTGGCCCCTGCATTCGTAAGGTCAAAGACATCTTGACATACATAAAGGTCCCCTAAGGTGTTGTGAAAGTTGTTTTATGCTGATCATCAGGATGTACCAGAACTTGGTTATATCGTGAGAAACCATCCAACAAAGAAATTATGTTGGAACTAGCTACTTTCTGTAAAATATGATCCATTTTAGGTAGAGGGTAGTTATCCTTGAGAGAAACTTTGTTCAGATTCCTGAAATCCACACAAAGCCTTATTTCTCCTATATTTTTCTTGGTTGGCATTAGATTTGACATCCATTTTGAAAATCTTAAAGGCATAATGATTTTTCCATCAAAACGTTTTTTAACGTCCTTTTCTATCAAGGGTAGCAGAATTAGATTTACACTCAATTTCTTCTGGAAATGTTTTTGGTCTTCTCTGATGGGAATGATATGTTGTATGATAATGGTATCATATGCTTTTAGATCTTCATAACTCCAAGCAAACACATCAGAAAATTATTTTAATAGATCAATGTAGTTCTAGTTTTCTTTGGGAGGTAAGGACTTTGACAAGTTTACAATATTAGGATTTTCCTCAGTACCTATATTATAGTCTTCAACCTTAACTCCTACAGGTTCTATCTTTGGCTTTTTGGCTACATCATTAAAATCAAACAGCTCTTCTAATGGCACCAAACCTCTTGGTAACACATTGTCCTTCAATTGTATAACCTGAATTTCTTCTGGAATTTCATCAATCTCATTTAACACTATTTCATTTATATCATCATCTACATAGTTATCTACATCAATATGTACATTCTCAAACTCTTCTTTTAACTACAAAAAAACTTTTTATCTTCTTATCACTACCAAAAACCTACCAATATCTAACATTATCTTGGACAAATGGCCTGTGTTTCACTTCAACCTCATATTTTCTATTGGGATGAAAAGTCATCATGCAAGTACTGAGTGAAGTAGCCAATGCATCAACTAAGATGTTTTGACCTCTGGGAATCTAAGATAATTGATATTTTGGGAAACATTGTAGAAAATCTAAGACTTCATTTTTATAGGTCCTTAGTCTAGGTTGTTTAGCTAAGTACTCACCTTTAATTTGATTAATGATGAGTTCAAAATCACCATGTACAGAAATCCATTTAGTTCCCAGCCTCTTGAAAAGTTGTAGTCCTAAAATCAATGCTTCATATTCAATTATATTATTGGTACATGGGTTTGAGATCCAAACACCTGCCCCTTCTCTTCCTTTATCATTGCCTCATCAAAATCCATGATCCAAATGGATTCACCCATCTTCATGTTTTTTCCCAACATCTAATTTCATCTCCTCTATCTTGCTCAATTCGGCTTCCAAGAATGACACTTCCTCCTCTACACATCAATCATTATACAAAATAAAGGAGTCCATATCTGAATGCACAAAATACAGGGGATAATTATTTGGTTTGTCTTGGATATTTCATTAATGTTTCCCCGTATAACCTTCTCTCCTAACCAAAAACAGGAATGGTAGCATACGTCATGTTCATCTACAAAGTACCCTGTAACTTTACTCTTCGTGATCTTGATAGTAACATTCCATACTTAGGAGGTATATCTGCCACTACAATATTCATTACCACACTCTTTGCTGGGATTTGGGCTAGAGTAACACATAAATATTTGATGAGACCTAAGCATCTTACTTTTCTAGAATCAAAAGAATATAAATCTTTGTAGGGTCTTGTTATGTCTAATCCTAGCTTTTCCATGATGGCTATAGGCATAAGATTGTGCGAAGCACCGGAATCAAACATAGTATAGTGAAGAATAGAATATTGTCATGAATGTTCAAACTAATATAGAAAGGTGGCACACTACCATCCTGAGAATTCCCTTCAACTTCAAGTCCAAACAATAATTGAAGTTTTTCATCAGTTAAGTTGACTGTGTTTTTTCCTTGCCATGTGTTTAGTGCCTTCATGACTTGAGATCTATATGCATTAATCTTGTTAATCAATTCTGTCAGAGGAATGGAAATTTTTACCTTTACTAATTCATTTTCAGTACTGAAAGATGTTTGAGATTTGTCTATTTATTTTATATTTACAACCTATTTTGGAGAATTTTCCTTTTGATAATCATCCTTTGCCTAGCTGGTAGAAGGGGTGTCACTATGGATCTTCTTATGAGGATTTCCTGAAATATTTTTACTTCTCAAATTGTACTGCTTATGCACCTCCATGAGAGAATTTTGGTATCCCTTTTTATAATCATCTTTCTTTGCAGGGATCACTTCTGGCTGTGATAACAAAAATAGATCTTTCTCCTCTTAGTTAAGAAAATATTGTCAATTTCGCCTTTCCCAAATAAGTTTATTTGATTCTCCTCAGGATCCTCTGGTAACTCAACTTCTTCATCTGCATAATTCTCTTGGAATGGAGGTCTAATTTTCTGTTGATCAGCTAGGGCTCTTTGTTCTCTCTTTTTTTTGGGGTGGTTTTCTCCTAAAATAAGGATTTCTAATTTGAGGACCCCCTTGCTTTTCCCTTGGAGGAGCCCTCTCAGTTAAACTTATCATATCCATCATTCTTTTCATGGTTTTAACTAAGGTGTACAACTTAGCATCTGATGAAGAAGAAGCAACTTCTTCTTTATTAGTGACTCTTCTCTTAGCCTTTAACCTAGCTCTCTGTCCAAGAAATTAGCTTCCACACTGACTGCATTCCTTTGCACTTCCTCTAGGGTATTAGGATTTCTCTCCCTCAGTCGGTAAGACATATCTGCATCAAAACCATCTGGAAATTTGATCAACACTATAGGCTTGGACTGTTTCACTAGGAGTTCTCTTTATACTCTCATATTTAGCCAAGATTTGGAGAGGATTCTTCTTTACTTCCCATCGTGTGAGGAAATTTTGGTGAAATTGTGTGAGATCTGGGATAGAGGCTGCTTGCAATGTCTTAAACCATTTCCTAACTTCCCATGTTAGACTTTGGGAAAAGAGTCTCATATTCACATCATCTTCATCAACTTCTTGCAAATATAAATAATCATTCATTCTGTCTATATGTTATTGTGTTGTGTTTGGACCTGTGCCATCAAATTGAGGTATACAGCTCTGGTAATCTTATGGCATGGCATGAAGTTGTCAAGGTAAGACCAAGGGGGCATAACGAGCTACCATGATTGGTAAATGGGAATGAGAAGAAGATGATACTACAATAGATGTGGATATTGAGGGTATTAAAGAAGGTGGGATTATACTATGTTGAGTTAGTGTAGTAGTAGTAGGGATGGTAGATGAAATAGGGACAGTGGTATTGAGAGAAATTACTGCAGGAGTAGTAGTAATGAAAGAAACCATTGGAGGGGTTTGTGATGAGGAAGGAGAAGAAGAATATTTAGTCGAATGATCATTAAAAAAATTCTGCACAACCTGATTTAATTCAGTCACCAAAACTTCAAGCTTGTTAAACTATTTTATAACATCTTCATCAGAATCTAGATTGACAAATTGATGTTTTGGGATATAAGGTTTCAAAATATTTTCATCAAAAATTGTCTCAGGAACAAAGATTTCTTCTTCGGTACGAAAAGTTCTATGCTCAAAAGGTAATTCAAATTCAATATCCTCTACAGTAATGAAACTTTCAGGGAGATAATTAACTCTAGGTAGTGGATTATTGCTTTCTTGACTCTCAGTAAAACTCTTTTTCCTGATAAGTTTCTCAGGATTATCTACAATTTCAGGTGGTTTAGGATCTGGATGGGCTCTAGTGTAGATATTTCTAGGAGCCATATCTTCAATATATTATTTACAGATAGAAATATGTACACAATTTGGGTGGAAAAACAACCTTAATAACATCTATTTCACAACCACACACTAGAAATAGCTTTGAGATTTGAAAGAAAAATTTACCAGGGAAAAACACAATTTATATAAGATTTGTTCGACTATCCCCAGTATGGTCGCCAGAATGTTATCACTCCATAATTTCCCAAGTTTGTGGAGAGAAACCCAGAGGTAACCACAAAACCACTTGCAAAGCTAGGATCTAGCACCTCCCACTTCAGAGAGGGATCTCTCTATTTGATTTTAGATTTTTTGTTTTGAGATATTAGGCTAGTTATTGAGTTCTGAGTTTGGTTTTTTCAAATATTTGGTTTAAAATTGTAGGGAAAGTCCATTGGGTGTGGAGTCATGAGTCTATGAGTGATCAAACACACAATTGGCAGAGAAACTGTAATAGGGAAGGATAGGCAAGCTTTTGGATCTTTAGAGCATTTGTGGAGTAAATAGGATAAAATGTTTTAGATTCAGTTAAATATAGAACATGCTACGATGAATTATATACTTAACATCATAATGAAAACATTTATATTTTTTATAAGTTAGAGAAGAGTGTACTCAAACAAATTCAACCCTTTATCTTCTTTAAACAATAGAGACAGAAAAACATATGGAAAACTGAGGAAATAACAATTTCACATGAGAAGAAACATCACCATTTGCTTGATATGAGAATTTTGGAACAAACTATCTATATTATTGAAATTGATCACTTCAGTACATGCATAGCTTACATCAAAATATATGTTATTTTCATACAAGTTCCAACCTTTTATAAGTGTTATTTCTAAATATTTATAGAAAACTATTATATCTCAGATAAGATTTCACGATAAAATATATTCACAAAATAATATATGTTAAAGACACAAATATTTTAAATATAGAAGAATAAAAATAGGAAAAATATGCTAAAATTTGTTGTGTTGTTGAGGCTGTATAGGAATCTGGTAACGAATTTAGCTATTTTGTTGCAAATGTTGTTCCTCTAATGCCTAAAATTATGTGCTTCAATTACACTTCACTCAATCAACTTTAGCAACCAGTCCCACCTTTATTCACTTCAGATAGAAAAGTTAACCATATTTCTAAAGCTTTCATCCACTTCGGTGTTAGTGTCAAAAGTTGGCTTATTAACAAAAGGGTGATGGATTTCATGCTGAATATTCAAATCAAACTGAATTTCCTATATGAATTCTTCTCCACTAATAACTCCTTTAGCCTTTACAAACTTGGAAGAATCAACACCTTTGTTGCACTGTTGTTCTTGGTAGTTTTCCAATGGGATCAATTTGGCATTATAATTCCTCAGAGTAGTTAAACCCTTTTCTTGTAGTAGTGTGAATTTTCTATTAAACCTCCTGACCTACAACTCAAGGTATTTACATTTTTTCTCCAGCTGTATCATCAAAATATTTTTTGTTAAGACCCTCTTAAAATCCATGACTGTTGTTGTCCTATTTGGAATGTCTAGGTCTTCTAGTTCCTCCTTGGTCTGGGAATTCAACATCTTGATAATCTTTTGTGCCTCTTCTTGTATTTGTTCCAAATCTGCCTTTGTGTTCTATATTGTTGTCTTGACTTTGTGCTCAAGTTCCTCCTGCTCAAAAGTGATATGAAATGAAGGCCACATATTTGTTATATTGGAATTTATATTTTGCCAAATGTTGTTCTTAGCCTCTGTCAACATATGAATGACAAAGGACCGGTCCTCATTTTTCTGTATTTGCTGGATGAGCTTGTAATTTTTCTGCATTTCTGTCAAATATGCATTATCAATTTTAATCTTATTCTCCTCCATTTGAGTTAATGTTGCTAACAATTTCTCTTTCTCGACCTGGACTAATAACAATTATTCCAGAGCTCTGGTAATCTCTTCTGTAGACTCTAAAGATGTTGCCTCCGTTGAAGTTTTTGTTGATGTACCTATGCCTGATATAGATGCCACTATTACTTCCCATTATTATTTTTATTTTAATAATGCTTCCATGCCCTGGTCCATCTTTTGTATCTGCACATTTTTCTCAACCACTGTGGTAAACAATTTTCCCTTCTCCATTTCTATATTAGCAACTTCTTTACCTTGAGGATGTTCTGTTGAGGGTATCTTCAATTGCTTCCTTAATGCATGAATGTCTGCATCTTTTCTCTTTATGTGCTCTTCTGCCACTTTTATATTAACAGGGCCATGTCCTAGTTTTACTATCAACTCTTCTAGACATTTGATCCTATTGTCCTTAGCAAATGATGAAATTTTCAATATCTTCAGTTGAGAATGCATGTTGTTTAAATATGACTAGAATTTTGAAGTAGTCCTGGCTGAACTGGTAAGTGTTGAGAATACCAGCTCCCGTACTTTCTTGTGTAAATTGATTTGATCAATTTCACGTACCTTCTTGGTATCAATTGAGAAAATGGAGGCTTTATAGTCTTCATCACTCCTGGGAGATGGTACTAAAGGTTCTACAAAGGTCATCTAGAGCTATCCTTTCTTTGAATCAAATGTAGAGAGTAATATGTGTTGGGTTTTAGTTGTGTACTTCTAAAATTTAGAGTAGGTGGAAGCCTTGAAAGCTTCATTCTTCAATTTTATCTCCCTGTATCTTGAAAATATACTTTGTTGAGTTGAAATTTGGGAAATGGATGATACTAGAGACTGGATTGTTGTTTCTACAGTAGGTGACTATACTATTTGTTATATTTGAGTAGAAGGAGTGACATGAGTCCATAAAAAAATCACTGTGGCTGGCTGTTGTGTGTCCTTTTCCTCTGGAGTTTCATCTTGGATAGTAATTACATGAGGCTTAAACTGAGGATTAACCCAAGGATTTGATTTTTGAGTAGTGTTTGGGTCCTTCTTTTTCCTTTTAAAAACAATAAATTTTGCATCTTGATTTTCAGAATTAGTAGGGGACATGGCTTCTCTTTCCCTTTTTCCCTCCTTTTCCTTGGGAAGATGTGTCTGCATGGATTATTGACTTACTAGTTGTTCTTCAGCTTCTTGTAAAGTGCCTCTGTCCATTCCTCATGGTTAACATATTGTTCAAGTTTAGGCCTTCATGTATGTGCATAGGAGGTACTCTTCTGTTCCAATCTAAGGTTTGAAATGATGCCTAGGGGATCAGAGGACCAAGAGAAACTAAGCTCGAATTTCATTTGACTCAATATAGTTTCTACCTCCTTTGTTGTAGCTCTAGTGTTGATGATATAGGGACCTATGTGAGCCTTCAGCTTGAACTGTGCTTTCTTTTTGTAGGAGACAAAATGTAGCTCCTCTATGTTTAGCATTTTCCTAGTGTATTCTAATGCAAATATTCTAATTGGTACAAACACTCAAAACTTGTAAGGAGATAATTTTGATCCATATACTATAATCTCAGTGTAGTTCTAATATAAATACCAGTTTCCAAATTTAGCTTGTTTTGACAAGTGTAGAATTTTCTTTATTTCTGGTGAAGTTCTTGGGATCAAATCACTAGTCAGCAAACATAGTGAGGTATGTATAAATTTATCAATAAAATCAATATAAGAACACTCCTCTGAGTTATTTCTGATGAGAGAAATCGAGTGGATCACTGACCAAGAGTTTCCTTCGTTATCTATCTTCTGTAGAGGAAACTTGAACCTGTCTGACTGATAAAATAACATAAGCTAAACGAACACTGGCTAATACGTAAAGATACCGTCTGTTTTGAAATTTACAAATTTATCATGAATTGAATTCGAAAAAAACTAATGGTAGTTGAAAATAATTGATGGCTATTTGCCTACTACAACAATTGATAAAAATTCTAACATTATCTCATCTACCCACTGGTCATTAGGATATCCAAGCAGTTAGGTTACAATAGAAATCACTTGTTTGGACATTTCTGGGAAGATTGAGACTGGATATGGGGGATTGGTGTGGGGTAATTCAACATTTTATGGAATAAAACACTCAAAACTTTTTGCTATCTGAGGGAATGTTAGCTTTTTAGACAATTCCATTAAGACATCGACAAAAATAGGATGATGGGAGGCTTTCTATTTAATTTTCAGGGCCTAGCAGATACTTTCAGGGGAGATGGAGAAAATGACTTCATTATTATGGGAAATGACATCCTTTTGACTAGGAAAATATCGGAAACGGCATGAGACAAAGAATTCAGGGAAAAATTGTGTTTGGGGGAAAATGAATTGAGGGAGAAGGGATTCCCAAATGTTAAGATCATCACTTTTATCCATGAAATTTTTCTTTGCCCAGTTGTGGAGCTCGTACAGGACAAATTCAGACTAGGTCTCGACAATCTTATATTGGGTGTCTATCAGGGGAGATTTGTCAAAATCTGGGACAAGTGGAATTAGGGGATTTGACTCTGCAACGTTTCCCTTTCCTTTACAGTTTGACATCCTGAAAAGGAAAATGGCTAGCGAATGAACAATAATAGAGAAAATCTTGATAGGAAAAGTTTGAAGGTTACCCGTTGAAATTTGTCAACTGGGCAGAAGGAAATATGCTATAGAAGGTTACCAGTTAGTTGTAGTTTGTTCTTTTGATCTGCAGGATCAATTTCATGCTGAAGTGAATGAATGTTGGAAAACCTAGGTTTTTATAATAGTATAATTGGTTATGTAACGGTAAAATTAACGTCCAAGTAGTGGGAGAGATTAATTAGCAAAACAGATATATGGTGGGAGTTAATGATATAATGTTCATGACAGATTTTGTGGAATTTTTTCAAACTTTAAATGGATATATGACATGGAGGGGAGTGACATGGAAGGACAAATGGCAACAACAAAATGGCGGGGGGTAACAGGTATGTGGCGGGCGATGAGTGGTGGAAGAGAAAACATGTGGTAGGTGATGAGTGGTGGAGGAGCAAACATATGGCGGGTGATGAGTGGTAGAGGGATGGGCTGTTGGTGGGAGACATAGGCAATATTTTGGGTGGGTGTAGGTTTTAAGAAATATCGAGAGGGGATCCCTTGAAATGCCCTAGGTGCTACCACATTGGCCCAGGGGGTTTTAGTGGAAACCACTTTTCCACCCCCCCTCCTCCATGTTTACTCTTGGGAGCATGCGAGGGGCGAAAACAACCCTCCGCCATAGATCTGGGCAGAGTTGATTGTAGTCATTGACTCCAGTGAAACATTTATTCAAAAAATGATAAATACCCATTTGTTGTATTATTTTATATCAAATACATAATAATCAAATCAAACATCATAACCAAGGTCTAAAACTTCATAAATTAGACATTTTTGAAATTTAAAAGCGACATTTTTATTTGCTCACTACAAGGTCTCATTTTTTCTTTATTTTTCTAATTTTTTATTCATTTCTTTTGTTTCTTCACATATGTATATCATTTTTTTATATCCTCTATTTTATTTTTTCTTTCTTTTTCTCTCTCTTTTTCTTTTTCTATTTCTCTTTTTTCTTTGAAAATAATTTGCAGAATGAAATAATTATTTACAACATCTCATGATATAAAATCAATAGATAATCATCAATTGGTCCTACAAATTATAGGACCCTAACACACACTACAAAATATTTATTCATATCTGCAATCTTAAGAACTCGAGCATTGGTCAACAACTGCTTCAGCTGCTCAAAACTAGTTTCACATTCTTCTGCCCATTCGAACTTCTTACCTTTCCTCTGCAAGGATGTCATAGGATATGCAATGTGTGAGACCATTGTTTTGATCTTCCCGTAGTAACCTGCCAATCCCATGAATGATCTCACCTCATCTACGTTCTTAGGAGCTTACCACTCCATGATGACCCTTATCTTTTCTAGATCTATTTCTATGCCTTCCTTGGAAACAACATGTCCCAAGTAATTCAACTATGTGTGAAAGAAGCTACACTTGCTAAGCTTGTCATACAATTGATGCTCTCTTAGTAATATCAACACCTCTGCTAAATTGTTAGCATCTCTTCTTCATTCTTGGAGTATATCAAAATGTCATCAATGAATACAATAACAAACTTGTCTGAATAAGGACGCAACACACTATTCATCAAACACATAAATGTAGCTGGAGCATTAGTCACACCGAATGGAACTACAACAAACTCATAATTCCCATACCTGGTCCTGAAGGCAGTCTTGTAGATATCATCTTCCTTGATGCGTACTTGATGGTATCCTGATCTCAAGTCGATCTTAGAGAAAATTTCTTCTCTCTTCAACTGATCAAACAAATCATCAATCCTCGAAAATGGGTACTTATTCTTGATCGTTACCTTTTTCAGCTTCCTGTAATCAATGCATAATCTGAGAGTGCCATCTTTCTTTTGGTGCAACCCTAGGTGATACACTTCGCCTAATGTATCCCTTATCAAGCATCTCCTTTAACTACAATTTCAACTCTACTAGATTTGGTGTACTCATCCTGTAAGGTGCCTTCAATGCTGGTGCTACCCCTAGCACCTACTCAGTAGAGAAATCTACTTCCATGTGAGGGGGTAACTCTAGAATCTATGCTGGAAACACATCCCGATATTGCTGCAATACAGTGTATCTCTTGAATATTTCTGCATCCTCAACATCTTTTCCCTTGTCACTAGATATATGCATTGCGAACATCACACAAACTTTTCTATAACTACACTTAGCCTGCATAATGGTAAACATCCTCTCTGAGGTAGGATTATTCTTTCCCTACGAAATTCTCTTTTCCCCATTATCATCTAGGCACTCAATGGCTTTGTCGAAGAAATCCACTTTGGTTTTATGAAGGTACAGCCAATCCATACGCAAAATAATGTTATACAATCCCAATGGTAGTACATTCAAAGGTGCTACTATAGTAATACCATTTAAATCAAATGCACAAGCTCTTACCCAATGGCGAACTCTCCTATTTGTACCTATAGCCACTATACCAACTAAGATTCTTCATGGACTTATTTTCTCAAACCACACGTATCCACGAGGTCATCATTAATATAACTATAATTAGATCCAGGATCAATCAAAATAGAAAGAACTTGATCAAAAATATTACCATCCATTTCAATGATAGATGTCTGATGATCTACTTGCTTGTTGTCCACAACTGCATAAATTTGATGAATTCTATGGCCAACATCCTCAACTGTATGCTCCTCCTGACATGGAGGATTCATTGGGGGAACAATATCATACCACATGTATTCATATTGGGGATATATATTGATAAAAAAATGACATAATATATTGAGAATGTAATAGGGGGTAAAGGGTTTTTATATGTTGTGTATGAAAAAATGAGATCAAAGTTAATGAAAAAATATAAAGGGGTATACAAATTGTTAATGAAAAAATGGATACCTACAATATCTAATGAAAGGAGGGATTTTTTAAATTAGGAAGGTGTATTGGGTTCATATTAGTAGGGGATTTAATAAAGTTATTTTTAGTTTTATTTTCCAATACGTAGTCAAATTAAGGGTATTTTTTAGTATGCCATGAACACACATGTTATATCGTAGGTTCATTGATTGAAGCCCCCATGCCTACTGAGCATTATATATCTCAGGTATTCCACCCCGATACTATAGATAATCCCTCTTATGACGATCCTTACCACATATCCAACACTATAATGATGCTCTACCATCGCCTCTAATCTGCTGCTCTCCATGTCCCTTCTCAATTGTATTGAACTTCTTGTAAGGGACTACATTTTCTTTCTCACATGCATCTTGAGGTCTTCCTCACTGGTGGCCATTTTCCTTTAACTTTCTCATTTCCTTTCAAGTTTCACTTAGCATCAAATTTGTGCTTTGACTTCTCATAACAATGTTTCAGCTTTCAAACGGCCTCCTCCAACAATCTAGGCTCATCGAACTCAATCCATTCTTTGTATGCTACTGGTAGTCCACTGATGAGTCTATGAACCTTGGCCTTCTCATCCTTGAGGTAAGGCACATATCTCAATAGCTCCAACAACTTGCTAGTATACTCATCATCTGTCATGGAACCCATCTACAACTCATAAATATCCTTAGCCCTGTCATCATAATACCTTTTCAAAAAATACTTCTTCTTGAAGAGCCTCTCAAATTCATTGCAATTCAATTCATCCTCCCAAATACCTTTAATATTATTCACATCCTCCCACTAGAAATCTTCTTTCCATTTAAGAAGGAAAGTGGCTAACTCCGCTTTCATGTTCTCTGAATAATCGTGTGATCTAAAGAAATTCCTCATACCAAGAAACCATGCCTCTGCATCCTTTGATTTCTTCACCCATCCATCGAATGTAAGTGGCTTTTCTTTCTTAAAATCATTCGGAAAATCTCCCCTGTCACTCTACCTATAAGGATGATAATGATGACGATTATAATGCCTGTCAGAACCAGAACTAGAATAGTACCCATGTCTATCACCCCTCCTATATAGAGTATCTGAGGACCTTCCATCTCTAATCATGTCATCTCTATCTGACATGTACTCACCAAAAGACTTATTTCCACATGCCCCATTAGTTTTTTCCTCTTTCTCATGGCTGATCTAAAGTGGTCCCTGTTGCTGCAATTCTGAAACTCTGAAGTATCACTGCATTTACATCTGCTTGTTTCACTTGTGCCTGTATGATTTTGTCATTGTCTGCCTTACAACTCCTTATTTCTGCATTGAAACTTCTCAGTGTGTCTGCCAAATCAAAAGAGTGGCCAACACTACATTGCTCATTTGATCCATAAGGAGAGTCTCAATAATTGTAGTCTACCATCTTGATAGTCATCTATTATATTCTTCCTGCAAGGTATATCATGTCAGCTAAACCAAATCACAATAAACCAACATACCTTAGCATAATTCAAGGAGGATACCTCATATGTAAGGTCAAAAAATCAACGTAATACATGTATAACATAATCATGATAGCATATAGAAATATAACGGATGCGCATATAACCATGTAACCATCATTCTAGCTAGAGCTCAATAATCAATGCATGGCCATATTAACCACACATACCATGACCTCATGCAACAAAAAAAACAATATCAATGCACATTTGACATGCCTAGCAATGCATAACTAATCATACACTCATGATGACACACTTCATAGAAACAACATCCTCTTTCACATAGTGACATCACTACACCCATGAACGACACCATGCATATGTAACAATCATACATACCTAATAATGATTAACACATGTGCAACTGACATGAATGCATGACCAACACACAACCCATCTAGTTTTGAGGGGTGAACCGTGCTCTAATACCACTTTGTAATGACCTCCTCCCACATCTACCCAATTAACCGACCAACCAGGATAAACATGTGATGAGAAATTACTATGATATGATTCAACCTCCTAAGTTACCTTAAGGAAGTGGACCCCACATAAACATGCCATATCATATCCTCTGCAACTACTATAGGACTCCCAGAATACATTTCCAGTCAATCCCTTGACCATCCCCTTGGTTCCATTGATATTTTAGACAACTAAAACCCTGGACGCTCCCTTGATATGGGCAAGGGTGTATCTAAAAACCTTTGGACACACACACAACATGGGTATGCATGCATTTGGGGACTTTCCACCTCATATCTATGCCTGCGACTCTGGGATTTGTGCCACATTTTAAGCCCAAAATCCAGGTCACCGCCTAAAAACCCTTGTAGCTTTCAAAATCAATAAATTACATGATGGAAAGACTTACAAATAAAAAACTGACTCCAGGACTAGGCTTGACCATCCCCAACTGGGATTGACATTTTGTCAAACATTCGGCATCAATGAAATATAGAGGAAATGAATACAAGACAGAGCATAAATGACTGATAACTCATATGAGACTTCACAAGAAGGATCACAACCCTCTTCCCTTAACTGTTTTGACATGAATTAGATATTTCATCCATTATCCTTTCAGTTACAAGTAAATACATGAAAATAACTAGTCATATAATCATGTTTATAACTAGCATTAAACCATCTAAATATAATGAGATAAAAACCATTAAAGCCACATATTAACAAGTACAAAAGCAAGAGAACTTCGCTTTTATTAAACATAGGCAAAGTTGACCAGGTTCAGTACTTCTATGTACCAGATGACCATAGACATGTTTGAACCAAATCTTTCTTTTTTCCCATGCCTTATTCGAAGCATGAATGTGGGATCTCATTATAAACCAATCTATAAACAAACAAGGTAATCTATAAGTTAAACCACCTCCACCCTTGCCAAAGCTAGCACCGAGATTGCAAAATGAAACTAAGCTAGGAATGTCTCCGGACTCCATCACTATCCTTGAGGAATTGTTTGACTTCTTGTCTCTCAGGCTTTACTATAATCTACACTAGATCACTAGGCCCTAAACCAAGACACAAATCTCTAAGTCTTTACTGAAATCCACACCAGATCATTAGGCCCCATACCAAGAGTCCACCCTTAAGCTTTACCATGTATCCCGCCAAAACTAGTCAAGGGATTCTTAGGCCTTTGGGAATTTTCCTAAGACCACCTCCACCCCAGATTCTAAAACCATTAACCATTGCCAAATCTCAGAACCGAGAAAACAATCCCATCATAGCATGCTTATCTGGAAAAAGGAAAGGCAAGTCTGAAAACCACTTTCATAATCAGACAAAACCATGCCACTCACAATAAGAGAACCATATACTAACATGCAAAGTAGTGCATGTCAAAACCAGCTAGGAAATCACACATGCAATATGTTGCTTGCAAGTATTCCTGTTGAATTTGCTTGATCCTACTCTTCCTTGTTTGATATTTGTTTTCCTTTCCTTTCCTTGTCCTTCCTTTGCTTGATTTTCCCTTCCTTGCTCCAAAGCTAAAATTCTCCAAGAAAACTCTATGTTTCTAAGAGTATGAGAGAGAGAGAATAATGAGAGAGCTCCAAAACGAAGCTGACAAAAGGGTACAAACTGATCCTCATAAGGCTTTTTATCAATGAGCCCTCTATTTTCTTCATTATCCATTATTTTCCTTCAATTTCCTCATCACATGCAACCTGTGACCTTTCACTTTTCTTTTCTCCTATTTTCCTTTATTTTCATAAATAAATGTGCCAAGAATAACTTTTTCCCTTTTTAATGCCTTAGCCATTGCCTTTGCTAATTTTCCTTTAGCCATAAACACATCCATTGATGTCCACTGGGATATGTTTTCCCAACATTCAGCTTGGAATACGTGTCCCTTAACCATGGTCTTGCCTTTCCTTTATTAACTTTTATTACATGAACTTTTACCAGGGGCTGTTACAGACTATTCATATCAATGCTTCAATTTCACAATAACTTCCTGAAGTGATCGAGGTTCATCATACTCAATCCGGTCTCTAAATGCTAATGGAAATCCACTAAAAATATATGAACTTTGGCCTTTTCATCCTTAACATATGTACATACCTCAATATATCTAGGAAATTAGTCATATACTCATCCTCCATCATAAATCCCATCTTTAGCTCATAAAATTACTTAGATTTTCTATCATATCACCTTTCTCAAAAATATTTCTTTTTTAAAAGTCTATTGAATTCATGCAAACTCAACTCTTTTGTCCTGATGTCTCTGACCTGCTTTACATCTTCCCACCAGATGTTTTCTTTCCCTCTGAGGTTGAAGATATCTATTATGGCCTTCATATTATCTGTGTACTCATGTAGATCAAATAATTTCTTCTTCCCAAGTAATCAAGCCTCTCCATATTTGACTTCCTCAAATCTCCATCAAAAGTAGGTGGCTTATCTTTCTTAAAATCATCCATAAAATAGCCCCTGCCACTCCTCCTGTAAGGGTGATAATGATGATGAGCATAGTGCATTTCAGAACTAGAACTATAATAGTACCCATGTCCATCACCTCTCTTATCCACATTGTCCAAAAACCTTCCATCTCTAATCGTGTTATCCCTATCTCACCTGTGCCCACCATGAGATCTAGTGCCATATGCCCCATTAGTTCTATCCTCTGGCCCATGGCTGATCTGAAGTGGTCCCTATCTCTGAAATTCTAACAAATTCTAAAAGATTAATGCATTAAATTATTCTTGTTTATCTTGTGCTTGAATGATTCTGTCATTGTATGCTTCACAACTTCTTATTCCTTCCTTGAAACTTCTCAATGTATCTGTTGAGTTAGAAGAGTGTCCAACACCGCACTAGTCATCTGATCCATAAGGAGAATATCATGAACTTTAGTATACCATCTTGTTAGTCATCTTTGATATATTTCCTACAAAATATACCATGTCAGCTAAACCAAAATATAAACATATCAACATACCTTAGTATATTTCGGGGATGATATCTCATCTGCAAGGTCAACCAGATTAGTGCAATACATGTATAAACATAATCATAACAACTTATAGATATCATCCTAACCATAGTACAATCATCAATGCATGACCATATAAATCAAACCTCATGACCCCATGCATGATAACTATAACCATGCCAATGCATGCATAATCAACATATATACGACATGCATGCATATACGATACATACAAACGTTGACATGATATTTAACTAGTGCATAATCAACCTATACTCATGATAAACACATCCAACATCAACACCATCAAATTTTACATGGTGACACAACTACAACATGGCCACCACCATGCATTCAAAACAAGTACATATATGACATGCATAGGGAATGAATATAGAACCAATATGAATGCATAACCAACACATACCGCCCATCCAGTCCAAGGGATGAACCATGCTCTAATACCACTCTGTAACACCCTCCTCCCACACTTACCAAAATTAACTAGTCCACTGGAGTAAAAATGTGATGAGCGATTACTATGATTTGATTCAAATCCCCATGTACAGTTAAGGAAGTGGAAACGATAAAACAAGACCAAAATGACCCTCCACACATGCAACAGAAAATCCAGTAGCCAACCAACCTTTCCAGGTGACCAACCCCTGAAGAAACTTAACATTTTACTGACCTAGAGCCTCAGTCGCTACCATGGCATAGGCATGCATGTGATTGGGACCCTCCAGTTTCTCTCATAGAAAGGGCATGTAGGTGATTCGGGTCTTTTTCAGCTAGTTCTAAGCGTGCGACCCTGGATTTTGTACCACTTTTTCGGGGCCAAGATTTAGGACACTACCTAGAACTCCATGAAACTTCCAGAAACAAAATATAACATCATAACAATGATACTAACGAAAATACTTGAACAAAGTCTTGAATGGACCCCTACTAGCCATGACAAGAATTTCGTCAAACATGTCACAAATATGCATTCTACAGGTCATAACAACAAATATGAGCATGGGGGTCTCATACTTATCTGAGAATCGCTAAGAAGCATTGATGCCTTACAATATTAGTTATATTATCATCTATTAGGTCATATATTAAATGTTCATTAATGTACAAATTAAAACATGATGAGATCCATACATCATCACTCTCATAAAACATACTCATAAGTAGCATATAAACAACAGAAATAATAAGGATAAAAAAACCATAGAATTTGCATATGAACCACTACTTTTTCTCATAAAATACCAAGGAGAACGAGCTCTTATTAATGCATCCAAAAGCCAACTAGGTTTGGGACTTCCATGATCCACCCAACCATAAATTAGCTGAACCAAATCTTTCTTTCAACCATTCACCCTCGTGGAACATTCTAGGCATGAATGTGGGACTCATAACCAAAACTCAACCAGGGCTTCTTGAGGCTATACCACCTCACCCTCATCAATAGAACCAATATTTACCACAATCCACACTGGATCACTAGGCCCTAAACAAGCATGGATGCCACCAAATTTCTGCACCTACACCATGAGGAATTTTCCTGTCTCCTAGTCTCTAGGCTTTACTATAATCCACACCGGATCACTAGGACCTAACTGATACCTCACCCTCATGGCTTTACTCTATTTCATACCATTCACTTGCCAAGTATTCCTAGGCTTCATCGAGGGTACCGACGTCTAGGCTTTGCCACATATCTTTCCATACACAGGTAGAGGATTCCTAGGCCCACTGAGGTAACAAAAAATATTTCTTTACTGTAACCCAGGTCCGATCCAAGAGTTACTAGGCCAAGGATTTACCATAATCCATAGTATTATTCAAGGATCAGTATGACATGTGTTATTTCTTTCAAAGACCACCTCACTCAATTTTGAATTCATCTGGCAATCCTGCTCAACCAAAACATGAGAACCCCATCACACCATGGCTATCCAGAAATGGCAAGGAAATACTAAAGAACATTGTCACACCTGGAAAAACCCATTCCAGTGACAAAAATAACCAAGAATACAAATGTGTAACCATGCATGAAAAAACTCACAAGGTAATAATACATGCAAATTGATACCTGCAAATAATCTTGATGTAGTTGCTTGATCTTGCTCTTCCTTGCTTGATCCTTTCTTTCCTTTTACTTATTTTCTTTTCTTGATCCAATGTTGAAGTGCTCCAAGAAAAATCTAAGTGTCCAAGAGTGAGAGAGAGAGAGAGAATAGTAATAAAGCTCCAAAACTGAACTGACAAAAGGTTACCAATTGATCCTCATAAGCCTTTTTATTAATGAGGCCTCTATTTTCTTCAATTTTCCATTACTTTCCTTCATTTTCCTCCTCACATGAAACCTATGACCTTTCACCTTCATTTTCTCCTAATTTCCATTATTTTCATAAATAAAATGTGAATTAATGCCTCATGGCTTTCCAAAGCCTTTGCCATTTCCTTTTCCAATTTCCTTTAGCAATAATAAACCAAATGAACACCCACTAGGATGTCTTGCCCAACATTCAGTTTAGAATATGTGTCCCATAACTGTCGTTATTATTTTTCCTTTATTAACTTTTATTACACTTAATTTTCACTATGGATGTTACAGAACCCTCCCCCTTGGGGAAACACTATCCTTAGTGTTCAATGAAACCTACAACCAACAAGACTGATGTAAGGAAAACATATTGTCTATGAAGCTTTATAACTTAGCTAGATGCAATATTTATAATAATCAACTTGCTGAGAAGCAAACCAACATGATACATAACAAAATAAAAACCATATCAACATGACACCCATACCTCTTATTGGAGTTTTATAACATAGCTCATGGCAGTATTTACATCCATATAAATATGTACATATAAAAAAAACATCACACTAAAACATATGCAAAACATTCGCTCAACCAACGAATAAGAAAGGATACATAACCAAATCTGATCTTCCATCTCCCATGTAGCTTCCTTAGGCCCAAAGTGATTCCACTGTACTTTAACCTTCTCAATTTCTTGGTTCCAGAGCATGAGAATATCTCTCTGCAATATACACTAAGGCTCCTGCTAGAATTCTCCATCTAGCTCCACCTGCAATACAAATGTGTCAATCACAAGAAATGACACATGGAAAACATTATGGACTTTCACTATTGGAGGGGGTGAAATTCGATAGGCTACATCCACAAGGAGATCTTCTTGGGATTGATGCACAAGTACACATGTTCCCCTACATGAAACACCTTAATCAACTTGTTCCGATCTACATAATTTTTCTTCCCGTCCTATGCTACCTTTATATTCTTCTTGATTACCCACATTTTTTTCTCCATCTCTACCAACATGTCTGGTCCAATCAAAAATATATTAACTAGATCACTCCAAATGATGGGATTTTTACAACTCTACCCATACAATGCCTCAAACAGACTCATCCTTAAAGATTATTGATACCCATTGTTGTAATCAAACTCAAACAGTGGAAGATGTTGTTCCCACTTTCATTGTCGATGCATCACATACATTCGCAACATGTTGTCCAATATCCTGTTGACCCTCTTTGTCTTTCAATATGTTTGGAGAGGATAAGCTGTACTAAAGGTTAATTCTATCCCTAAACCTTGAAACAACTACTTCCAAAACTTGGAAGTGAACTTAGCATCCCTATCTGACACAATCTTCTTTGAAACACCATGCAGTCTCACTACATATCTCATGATGGCATGTGATACATCACTAGTTGAGTAAATAAACTTCATTGTAATGAAGTGCACTACCTTTTTCAACCTATCCACCACAACCATGATGGAATCATGTTGTCTAGATGTCCTTGGAAAACCTGTGAAGAAATCCATGGAAATGACCTCCCATTTCCACTCTGGAATCACAATCGGATGTAGTAGTCCACCTGGATTCTTACACTTTGGTTTTACCTGTTGAAAGTCCAAGCATCTATCCACAAAGTTTGCCACATCCTTCTTCAGATTCGACTAATAATAAAAATTATTCACTGCTATCAATGTCTTTTGATATCCTGGGTCACTGTTGGGAATGGGATCCCCCAAGGACATTTTTGGGGATAAAAGCCCATGTTTTGGTAAAATTTTGTAAGAAACTTGTAAAGACATCGCATTTTGTGGTCGTGGAGCACGAAGGTGTCATGAGTCATAAAGGGTTGTCTGCCCTTAGTTTTGTAAAGTAAAGTTGGTTGTAAGAGATCTACCCATAGTCCGCAAACCATGGGATTGTATAAAAAGAGTTAAGCTCAAAGTATTTTTAGAGACACACAAGATAAAAGAGTCATAGCACTGAAGTAAGAGTCTAAGTTTCAGGTCATAGCATAGGTAGAGGCTCTGCAGCTAAGTGTGCAAAGGCCTAGGGTGGAAGTCCGTAGCTGAGTGTGCGGACCATTGCAGTTGTGTGCACAGGGCAGATAAAGTCTGTCATTACTTGGAAAAATCAATAAAGAAGAGTATTATGCAATTCTGTGTCTTTATTTCTGATTAATGCATCTCGACATTTTATGTATGAATTCCCTTTTTAATGCTTATATGATGCGCGAATGAATGCAATTGCATTGGATAGCTAAACACAATTAAGGATATCTGTTTATGTGGTAGTAACCGTTATTATCTAATGATATAAGTAAGACACTTAGACTGGCTTAGCAATCTACACGGTACACTGCCATAGCAGCGTGAAAGTACCTAAGCCACAAGTTAGGGCTATGTGAAGGGCAATCGTACCCTTTCGCAGAGGTATTGAAGGGAGGAATAGAGGGCTCATCTGGCAAGCCCTAGAGCAAAGTGACCTGCACGAAGGAAGGAATAAAGGGAACAAACCGACATCACGACCATCTCAGGGTGCAGAAACTTGGTTCCAGCATTCCCCCATACTGCTTTGGGTGAGACTTCGGTCTGTGCTCTGCGGGCTGATGCTGAACGGGCCAGTAGTGTAGGTATTTGTTTAGCTAATTAATAATGAACCTGGGTCAGGCCCCCTCAAGCCAACAAATGGTTCCGTTGCTGAGACCAAAATCTACATAAGAGATGTGTGATGTCGTATCACTGGAATCCAACTAAGAATGATATCGGAGACTGGTTGGATAGGAAGATCCATGAATTCACGGTGCGGGAGAACAGAAACCCACGACTAACAAAGGAACAGTGGTTGGATAGATACATATATATAGAGATCCATGAAATCTTTTTCTTCTCCTTCTCGGTTGAGCTATACGAGTGGATCACGAAGCTAGCAGAAAACCAAGGAAGGTGGAAACTTGGTGATCCTATTGTGTGGACCTCGGAGCTAGTATAGAAATTAGAAGCATCTGAGGACAAGGTCACCCATGTTGTCGATCATTGGCTTGATCATGTCATAGGAGGATTTGTGACTGAATTCATAGTTGACACCTCAGTTAGCTACAACGAGGTGGAGAGGTGCTTTTTCAAAGGACCGCCAGGTAAGTAAGTTAAATCTTTGAATACCTGGATTAAAATGCTATTGTGCAAAAAATGGGTTATGCAACTACCTTGATGTTCAGAGCTATGCAAAGAAGAAAAACTTACAGGAACGAATGAAAAAAGGGTCCTGAATATAGTCCATTGATTTCACCTCCGCGAGGTGATGAAGAAGGGATAGCGCAAGTTTCTCCACGAAGTGCTATTTAGTTAATAAGACATGGATCTCGCGAATACCACCTCTAACCACACCACCTACAACTTTTCCACCATCACTCACAATTTCACTCGTACCACCTCCACCTCCACCACAGTTTAGTATGGAAAATTCAGTGAAGCTTCCGTTGTTCAAAGGCTTAGGGAATGAGGACCCATACCAGTTCTGGTTCATCGTGAAAGCCGTATGGGAAGCTCAGGGCATTACAGATGATCACATAAAGAAGGCGACATTGGTTAGTGCTCTGCAGGATTGTGTGCTAACCTGGTATATCAAGTACCCTAATGATAACTTGAATGCTGGAGTGGCAGACATCTAGACAACACTAAAAAGGGAATTCAGTAGGCCTAAATCTGAGGCACAGTCGATTGTGGGATTCAAGGAAATCGTGATTCAACCAGGCGAGACTCCTTGGGAATTATATCAGAGGTTGAAATGAAAATCCCGTGAAGCTAACATGAACTTAACAGATGGACATCATCGCAAGTGGTTTTTAGCCTTGCTATTGCCACATTTAAGGGTTACGTTGTCACAACAGAAGATAACAACTCAGGCGGAAGTCTTGGAGATTGCAATGAGACTACATGAAACACTGATGCAAGATCCAAATCTGGGGGTTCAGTAGATCCATGCATAGTTGAAGAATCTGTGGCTTGAGATGCAAAGTCTGAAGCAGGACAGAACAGCTCGACTCGAGGTGCGTGAAGAGGTATGGTGCGTGAAATGCAAGAGTCAGGGACATGACAAAGACCACTTCCCAATCTTTGGGAAATACATTGCAGTAAGAGGACCAACGCCTTTAAGGCCAGAAGCTCAAGCAAGACCGAGTGCGGGGCCTACATCATGGCACACTATATTTTAGGTAGCGGAAAACGTGCCACGGATAACTGTCATTTGTTGTAGAAGTTTGTATAGAAACCACAACAACTGTTCTGCAACTTATGTAGGTCAGTAGGGCATGATGAGCATAATTGTCGGAGTTATGAATTGATGATGGATAGAACTCCCATCTATAGGGTTCAGGAAGAAACGCGGCCCCCTGAATAGAGCGTAGGGATGGCACGGACAGGATTTCAGGGGCGCGGACGAGGCCGAGGTGGAGGAGGATCTGGCAGAGGTCGGGGACAGTTGATCTGCTACAATTGCAGAGGACCGGGACACTATGCCTGCAATTGCACTAACCCAACCCGTCTGTCATGCAAGTTTTCATGTTGTTTCATCATGAAACGGAAGACTGCGTTATGTTGATAGAAAGGATACATGATAAAGGGGCGCCACCACCTCTGTCGAATCAGAACCTGCAGATGATTAGGTCTGAGCCGCAAAAAGAGGATCCAAACATGAATATGGTGCTCCAGAGTGGAATCACAATAGGAGATGACAAAGGGAAATAGCCTGAAGACAATATATGGGTTCGCAAGGCTCTGGCGAAGGAGGTTGAGTTTGATTTAGAGCACACATGTGAAACATTCATGGAAGCCAAGAAGAGCTTCGTTGAGGCTTCTACCTCGAGAAGTAGGGATAAGATTGATCAGGAGATGGACCCTTCTATGCTCACAACCTTCCTGGAGACCTGCATGAAGTTACTACGCAATAGTAAGGCTGTGAAGGGGTTACAAGAGCTCATAAATAGATGCGTCAGAAATACTCTGGGTGAGCCGCGCGTAGTACTAAAGATTGACAAGCATAAAAAAAGAATTGGATGGGAGATGAGATTGACCGTGCAGATAGGAGAATATGAAATGGATCAGGTTATTTTGGACCTAGGGTCAGATGCGAACGTCCTACCGAAGAAGACTTGGGAACGAATGGGGAGACCCACAGTGCAATGGTCTCCAATTCAGCTAAGGATGGTGAATCAGTAGAAGATCATCCCCATGGGGTGACTGCAGGGGGTGACTGTGGATATTAAAGGTGCGAGCACGTTGGCTGACTTTGAAGTAATAGAAATTGTGGATGACAACAACCCCTATCCTGCGCTCCTGGGAATTTATTGGGCTACTGATATGAACGGGGTAATCAACCTAAAGAAGTGAAAGATGATATTTGAGAAGAAATCACTATGTGTAATAGTACCCCTAGATCCTGTTGAAGGATCGTGCTATACTGAACCAGTCCGCGATTATGAGAGTGATGATGATCTAGACTGTATCTATAAGATAACAGTGCAAGACTAAGATTGGGTGAATCCCACTATGGATGGACGAATTACATGGGATCGCGAGAGTTCCTGCACCTCGGACTTCGATGAAGAGTTAGAACGTTGGTAGAATCGGTTACATGAAGTGACTACGTTGAACTGCAACATGATGACCCGGTCGCTACGCTGTGTGTCCTCATAGGTAAGAAATATGCCTACTTATGATGGCTTGAATGATGTAGATATCTTTTTGGATGCATTTGAAAGGGAGGTACCATAAAAAGCAGTGCTTCCAGGCATTGGATTGGGCACTGCACGCTATTTCCGCAAGATGGTGGGGTACACATAAGGGAAGATTTGATGATTGGTGCGAATGTAGGACGATGATGAGAACACGATTTGGGAAGCCAAAGATGTGAATGAAAGACAAGTATGATGGGCAGGATGATACGCATGTGCATCTAGCCAAATTGGCCTAGGCTTATGGAGAGAAGCCCCAACCTAAATGGGTGCACTTGTTTTGTCATACCCTAGATGTTGTCTCAATGAATTGGTACATAGAAACAAAGTTTCTCCATGGTACATGTGAATGGGATATTATGCGCAGGGGATTCATAATGAAATTCAATTTTGAAGATGGGTTTGACTGTATTGATGAGGCACTACAAGAAATGAAAGCAGCAATCTTTAGCATACCACAGGATCCTTTGGACCTGGTTTAGCCTACGTGGGCTACTTAGTTGAGTCACACATTGGAATTATATAATGTAACCACTGAAGAAGAGGATGAGGATCTGCGAAAGATTAATATTCCTGAAATAGAAGGTCACCACTAGGTTGAAGGACCACAAATTGAGAACACTGATATAACCACGTTGTTGAAAATGAAACAAGTAAACATTGGTACTAAGGCAGAACCCAAATTCACGAATATTGGAGACTACTAGGATGACACGATGGTGGATAAGGTCGTTGAATTGCTCTGCGAGTACCAAGATTTATTCCCTACCAAGTTTATGGACTTAAAAGGGATAATCAGAGACCTAGGTGTTATGAATATCACGCTAAAACCTGACACAAAGCTGATTAAGAAAAGACCTTACCATCTCAATCCGAAGTATAAGGAGAAGGTCTGCTTAGAGCTAGACAAGATGCTTGTGGAAGGCATCATTGAGCCTGTGGAAGAACCTGACTGGGTCAGCCCAATGGTGGTACAGGAGGAGAAGCAGAAGGATGAAATAAGGATATGCGTGGATCTCAGAAAGCTGAATGATGCTTGTGTACATGATCCTTTCCCAACTTTATTCACTAATGAAGTGTTGGACAATGTAGGTGGCCAGGAAGCATATTGCTTCACTGATGGGTTCTCTGGGTACCACTAGATCAAAATCGCTCCGGAGGATAGGAGCAAGACAACCTTCGCGACTAAGTGCAGTTGTTTTCAGTACAATGTAATGCCATTTGGATTGAAAATGCGCCTGCGATTTTCTCGCACATAGTTGTTGTTGTGTTCAAGGAATTTATTCATAAGTTCCTGGAGGTATACTTTAATGACTGGACTATGTTTGGGCTGGTAAAACGCCATGTAGCAGGCTTGCGCCTAATGCTAGATACCTGTCGAAGATACCATATCGCGCTTAATCTAAAGAAGTGTCTGTTTTGTGTTCCTTTTGGGACCCTGTAGGGTCACGTGGTTTGCAGACAAGGATTGATGGTAGATCCCGCGAACATTGCGGTGATACTGAACTTGGAAGCACCAAGGAGTGTGAAGCAGTTGTGCACTACCTTAGGACACACGGGATATTATAGAAAGTTTATCAAAGGCTATGCCCATATTACCACACTTATGGAGAAATTGTTGAAGAAGGACATTACATTCTGATAGAACGAGGATTGTAAGAAGAGCTTGGATGTATTGAAAGAAAAGATGGTCATCACACTAATTCTAGTATTCCCAGATTGGAAGAAGGAGTTTCATGTACATATCAACGCGTCATGTATAGCGTTGGGAGCAGTGCTGACATAGGCTGGTGGAGGAGACTTGGACCATCCTATAATGTTTGCAAGCAAAAGTTTATCCAAGGTGGAGAAGAACTATTCCACCACTGAGCGCGAAGGGTTAGCCATGGTGTATGTGCTCTAAAAGTTTAGGCACTACTTGTTGGGTGGCCATTTTAAAATGTATACAGATAACTCCACACTAAAATACCTGGTCAATAAGCTTGTGTTGGGGGAAAGAATCTACAGGTGGCTCTTATTGTTCCAGGAGTATGATTTTGAAGTTATTGTGAATCCTGAACGACTAAATGCAGGACCAGACCATCTATTGCGCATTGAAACATGGGAAGAGCCTGCTAATTTGGAGGAAGGATTTCCTGACGTGCATCTTTTTGTAGTGCATGTCGCAAAAGGTCATTTTGAAGATATAATAAACTTCCTAATGATTTGAACTGCCCTGGAAGGATACACTATCTAGCAGAAGAAGGAACTAGTGGTGCGCGTGGCAGATTTCTCTGTCATAGCTAAGCATCTACACAAAATGGGGTCTGATGAGATATTGCGACGATATGTACCCGAGTTTGAAAGAAGCATCATCCTCGTGGATGCTCATGGGAGTGCTACAGGAGGACATTATGCAGGAAGAGAAACTACGCAGAAGATTCTACACATAGGGTTGTGGTGGCTAACCCTCCATCAGGACTCAAAAGCGTATTGCAAGGAATGTGATGTGTGTCAAAGGACTGGTGGACCATTGTGGAGGGATGAGATGACTTTGAATCCATAGATGACGTTGCAACCCTTCAAGAAATGGGCGATAGATTTTGTGGGACCCATTCAGCCCCAAGGAAAGACAGGTTGAGGTAGATTATCACCGCGATGGAGTATTTGACTCGTTGGGCGGAGGCTCGGCTTGTGAAGGATTGCACAAGCATGGCTACCACAAAGTTCCTCTTTGAGTATGTACTGACACGATTTGGATGTCTAAAGGTCTTGATGAGTGTATCGCAGTACCCATTTTCTGAATAAGACGATCAGCGTGATAACAGAGGAATTTCAGGTATATCACTAGAAGAGCACACCTTATCACTCATAGGCTAATGGGACAGTGGAAGCATTCAATAAAGTGCTCGGAAATGTGCTGACCAAGTTTTTCAATGCTCAACGAAGTGATTGGGACCTACGCATACCTACAATACTATGGGCTTATCAAACGACATGCAAGAAGTTGACTGGACAAACCCCCTTTAGGCTTGTCTATGGTGTTGAAGCGGTAATGCCTATGGAACATATTGTTCCTAGTCTGCACATAGGGACTCTCACAGGTATCACAGATCACAGAGCCCTGGAGGAAAGGCTCGCACAGTTGGATGAACTTGAGGAAGAGAGATTTCTTGCTGGATTTCACCAACATGTCCAAAAGCAGCGCGAAAAGGCATGGCATGATCGACATATTAAGTTGCGCACCTTTAAGGTAAATGACCTGGTTTTGTTATATGACAGTAAGTTTGATAAATTTCTAGGGAAATTCAGAATGCACTGGTTAGGGCCCTATGTCATTAAGGAAATTACCGACGAAGGAGTGGTACAGCTGGTCAAATTGAATGGAGAGCCCTTCCTAGGAAAGGTGAATGGCAGTCGCTTGAAGCCATACACCGACGGTCCAGCCATGTGACTAGATGAAGGTAGCACAGTCTTAGCACTCTAGGCAGCTGAAAGGAGGCACAGGACTATAAACTACACTGCCCAGGTTGGGGAGCTGCGCGATTGGAGGATGGTGCGAAGAAAGGAAGTGTCACAGGGTCCACGGCAGCACAGAGGGAGCTGTGCTACCTAGGGAGAAATCATGCAAGTCGGCCGGAAAGTGACCGTTAAAGTCACTGTTCATGATTTGACGGTTGAAATGCAGCCAAATGGAGCATGTAGCCAGCATTTAAGATGAAATTTATGGCTTAGATCCTTGAAAATCTGCCACCAATCCGGCATTAATGAACTAAATTTGGGGGGAACGGTCGGATTTGAATTCAAAATGCCCTATAAATTACAAGTGGCTGTCCAACAAAAAACACTTGGCATTTTGAGAATTGAGTTGTTGAGCTCTCAGGCACCCATGAACCGAGAATTCTTCGAGGCTTTCAAAGAGACTCCCGCATTTGCAAACTTGCCAGAGACATCGCAAGCACTGTTAGAAATCATTGTGTTGGCACACACCAAAATTATAAATACCAAAGAAGTAGTTGAGAAGTCGGCACAGGAAATGGAAATAGAGGTAGAATTAGCTACTCCAGAGGTCGCCGAGGTGCTCGTTGAAGTCCCTAAATCACCAAGAACGCCGAGACCAAAGCTGACCCCAACTAAAGAGACTGTGAAGGATAAAAAGGGCAAGCAACCTACCATACTGGTGCACACATCACCAAGGAGAAACCCACCAAAACCCACCACATAGGAGAAAGGCAAGGCCATAAACTTAGAACCAAAGGAGGAAGACATTGAAGACATCCCGATGGACGATGAGGATGTGGGAGCTGAAGTGGAGGAGGTTGAAGCCCAGGGTGCGGACCCTATTACTCGGTTGTCAGAGTATGTCCCTCCGCACAAGCCTAAGACCAAGATACCAAAGGACATCGATGAGAGCAAGACTCCCCTGCAAACCCCTCTACTGTCGGACGAAATTATTTTCGACGGTCTGCGATTGGCATGAGTGCCACTGCTCAAACTTGAAGACTGGGACTTGGCAGACCACGAGAAGTTCGTACACCTGGCGATCGAGCAGTTGATGCACCACATCATTGATATGAATACGGGAATGACTATATTGGGGCCGTAGAGGTGGCTGAAGGGAGTAGAAAAGGTAGGGTTGCTCAACCTGCTCTGGGTGTCGCACTACAACTGCACCTCGATAATAATTTTGGTCATCAAGCAACTATTGTGCTTGGTGCATGATGGGTGTCTGTGGATGGAGGAGCTGATACCCATCACGAATAGGTTGATTCATCGGATAACACGACTTACGTATACAGGAGAGAACCCAACCATGATCTTTGTTGGAAAAGGTGGCGAGCAGTTCTCACAAAATCGATGAAAGAAAAATTTAAACTGGTGAAGAAGGTACATGGATATGGTATATCCAGCATCTACGACCCCGTTGTGAAGGTAGCCACATAGATATTAGTGGGGAAGTTGATGAGGAAGCGTCGTACTGATGAGGTGCCAGAGCCTATTGTCATGCTAGTAGCACAGTGCGCTAAAGGAGTCCAGTTCAATTGGTCAGACAACGGAGAGTTCCTAGCGAACTGATGTGAAGCAAAAGAGCTCAGCAAGACATTCCATTATGTGTGGCTCTTGCTGTCAATTGTGTTGGTAGCATGGGAGATGCCAGAGGACAGCTAGTTCCCTTCGGTCACGCCAAACCTCCCTGAAGCAGCGAAGTACACTTCACTGTGGGCGACTGTTACAGATCCATTTGGGCATATCAACCCCAACTTACAGATTGATGCTATTAGGGCTCATCAACCCTAATACAGTTGTTACATGCCCTAAAGAAGTTAGTCATCAGAATGCCTTACCTCCAAAGAAGTTCCATCACTGAAAGCATCCAAAAACAATCTCTAAGAAGATCAGTGCGGGTAGGCCTTCAGTAGGGTGTGCTGTAATACAAACCATACACTAACAGGGTGCTATGCAGTGCACTTGGTACCTGTTTGGCCTACACTGAGTGAATTTGGGAAAATTTCCATGAGGGTTTGAGGATTCCTTATCCATTGGAAGCCTCTAGAAGTTTCTCAAATGCCACCTACTCCTTTGAGTTCACCTTTGGATGAGAAAGGGAATTAGGAAACATCAATCCCGTATCCCCTCTTCCATGGAACTGATTTCTAAATTTAGAAAGGCATTCATCATGACCATTGATGGCATAACCTCCTTCACTCACCTATAAATAGATCACTCATCTAAGAGATCAGGGGGCTGAAATTCATTTGAGATAAGGAGATGCTGTTAATATGAGATTTGAATCAAGTATAGTGTTGATGTCAAAGTGTCTTGTTTGTCATGAGGTGAAGAGGGATTGAATTGGAAGGATGAAACTGGATTGAGCTCATATGGGTTGTAATCTTTCCTCTTATTAATAAAGTTTTCAAGACATTTTCCTTATGCTTGTGTTATATGTTAATGCTTTCATATGTATATCATGTTTTTGATTCCATGTTATTTATAAGCAATATATCATTATGCTTTGATTGGTTTTTGCTTTATGTGATTGTGTAGGTACTTTCCAAGCGACTTACGTACGGGAAGGAGCAGCAAAATCGGTCAAGGAAAAAAAGGAGTTAGTGAAGACTACAAGTAGGTTTCTCTTCTCTCTTGTTTTATTTGTTGATTATAGAAAATGTTAAGATTACTTTGCCTGTTGTTTCTAGATCCGCTACTAGATCTAGAGGGTTAGGCATTTGTCCAAGAACACTAAATATTCCCGAAAAAAATTGGTGACTCCTCTGGGGAACGATCTTAACCCTTTTAGTAGCTTATCTGTCTTCTTAAAGCATTTTGACACACTATACTTCCTGTCATTTATTGAATTCAAGTCTAAATTCACTGAAAATTGAATCAAATTTAAGCATAAATACCTTCATAATTGCTCACTGTCATCAGTGCACCGTCTCTAACTGATGCCTGCACTGTAGTGCACTTCCCACATAGGTACAGAGCAATTCAGTGCACTGTCTATCACTACAGTCTGCGCTGATTCATTTAGGGTCAGTTTTCCCATCTAGGAACTAAAACTTCTTATCAATTTTCATCAGTTTGAATTGCTTGTTGAATGTAAATGCTTTTTTGTCCCTGGAAACAGTTTTATCTCCTTATTCAGCCCAATTTAGACTAGATTGTTGGATCTTTTTTATGTATTTGTTTTATCATTTGCAATCCATTGTCGAAAAGTATTTTTGATCGATTGTTTTTTTCGATAGAAAAGTGTCGTAAAATCGTCATTTTCTTCAAAAAATGAAGTGTCGTAAAGTCTTCCTTCATAAATAATCGATTGATTTATTTGTGCATTTGATTTGTTTTTTCATTTAAAGTGTCAAAAATCTTAATTTATTTAAAATCGAAAGTGTCATATAGTCTTCCTTTCCCTTTTAAAAGAAATTGTCACAAATCATCATTTTTTATGAAAAGAGTTCTGAATCGTTTGTGCATTAGTTTTTCTTATTGCATCATTCACATTAAGAGAAACTAAAAATAAATACATGCAATTTTCATTTTAGAGTTTGAGTTTGTGTGTTCGAAAGGAATGGTTTATGGGATTGCATTAGTTTGTGCTCTTTGTTACTTGTTCAAAAAGTACTTGTATGCTCTATCCCTCATAGCTAGGATTTTCATTGCTGAAATTAAATGGAAAGAGTGCTTCTAATTCTAGTTGCATTCTTAGGAATTTCGAAAAACATCTCATGGTGAACCTTCATAGGAAAATTTTTAAGCAAGATAAACTTAAAATGAACATCAATTTATCTAATAATGCATTGGAACTTAACGAAAAACATGTATAGGTCTAGGCTAGAGACGTGTTCCAGCGTCTTTAAACCTAGTCGCTAACCTTTTCACTGAAGGTTGGGTGATTTCTCCTCCCTGATTCGATAAGTGCTAGTATGGACTTGTGCTCCCTGTACTATCGAGTATATGTTGGTAGACCCCAATAGGTTGAAATACTTTATCCCTAGGAAGCTGAGTCTATCGCCTTACCGATCGCAATGCATCGAACACAGCATTCAGGAAGATTGACTGTCGTACATGAAGTCCTTGGTCATTTCTCTTTCATTTATCACCAAGGTGTATATTGAAGTTTTGCGATTTTTCTGGTAAGCCCTCTTGTCTAGAATCTCCAGAGCAGTCACTTTCATTCATTTTCAACTCTTTAAAAGTAAAAGGATCATCTGAGCACTTGTCCTTTCAGACTCATTAAACGTCGAAGGTGACTAGAGTCATCTTTTGTTTTTTCTCGACTCTTTAAAAATGAGATAGCGAAGTTATGTTCCATTGTTGTAAAAATTAATTGACTGCAAATAACATCCTTATTCCTTAGTTGATCTTAAGTTGAAACATATGGCGACAAATCTAGAGTCCACCAATCAAGTAATTCCTTTTGATGGGAATCCTAGTCCTTTTCCTCCTTTTGGAAAAATTGGTACTCCATATATGGCTACATTGTCCCTTCCGAGATTTACCATTGGCTTGCCAGTATGGTTGTTTTCAACCTCCTTGGTTCAAAATTTCGTGAATTCTCTGAAATTGAGTACACCTCCAACTGGACAAAATCAACCTTGAGTTGATCCTAAATTTGACCCTTTGCCTTCTTCCTCGGTTGTTTTTTCCTCCCCTTCTTCCTCTTTGCATGGTGAAGGTATTGGCACTAGTAACCAGGTGGCTAAGAAGAAGAAGAAAGGGAAGAAGAAAGGGAAGAAGAAGAAGAAGAAGAAGAAAATTCAGCAGAAGGCCAACCAAGCAACCATTGCTTTGAATGCAACATCTAATGAGAAACTGTCCATCAAGATTCACAAAGTTCGATATCCATGCAAACTTTGTGCGGGAGACCATATTATTTGAAATTGTCCTAATATTCCTCAGATCTTAGAAGAATGGTCTTCTTGTTCGCATCATCCCGTGTCATCAAATTCTCATGATCATGTTGGTGACACACCATCAACTAGTGGCAGTAAAGATCATGGAAAGAAGGGAAAAGTTAAGCTTCCATGTAGGTTATGTGAAGGGATTCACCCCATTCACCTTTGTCCCTATCTGGACGAAGCCAAAAAAGTGTTGGATAACCAACTCTCTCTGAAAGTGAATCCTATGAGTCTATACCCGACCCAAATCAACAGGTCAAGGCAATAATTGACCGGATTTCACCTTCAGTAAAACGTACCTTTCCCGAAGAGAGTGAATATGATACCACTCAAGTTCTTTTTGTTTCTTCAGATTCTAATGAGCTTGGGGGCAATCCTCCCGTTCCATCAAGACAGGACGAAAATCCCCCCACTTTCTCGTAACTCAAGGGGTTAATTCTCCCATTTCTACGGTACCCCTCCAAGTAGTCTAGTCACTTCCTTTGATTGGAATCAACTACCAGGATTCCATCTTCCTTCTTATGTGCATTTCCAGATCATAGTACAGGTCTGTAATATGATTGTATCATGAACTATTATAGATGAAGGAGCATCCGTGAGTATCCTTTCCTCAACTGCTTGGCAAGCACTCGGTTCGCCGCCGCTTGTGCCAGTTACCCAAATTCTATTGTCTTTTAACAGAGGAACTAGTCAACCGTTAGGGATCCTTCCTTAGTTACCTATTACTTTGGGAGGAAAAATCATTTATCTGAATGTGATGGTAGTCCCAAAGCCTTTAGATTACAATTTACTTCTTGGGCGTGACTATGTTTATAACATGGGAGCTATTGTTTCAACACTCTTTTGAGTGATTTGTTTCCCACATGAAGGCAGAATTGTCACCGTTGACCAGCTTTCATTTCCCGGTCCAAATATGGCTTCCAGTAAACCATCTTCCCTAAATGGTCCTTTTACACCAAAGGTATCATCCCCACCACGGGTTAATTATGTGGCAACCTATTCCATACCTACATCAACTGACGATCAATTCAATGATGTTGTACATCATGTACTGGGGGCATTGGAACCGGAATTCTCCTTCATGGCCTCATATGAGTTGTGATTGAAAATGAGGACAGTTCATGGTCTTGTGTCAACCTTGTTAAAAAATGAAACCAAGGATACAAGGACAGTTCCTAGTCTTGTGTCAACCTCGTTAAAAAATGAAACCAAGGATATGAGGATAGTTCCTTGTCTTATGTAAACCTCGTTAAAAAATGAAACAAGGAATATGAGGACAGTTCTTGGTCTTGTGTCAACCTCGTTAAAAAATGAAACCAAGGATACGAGGATAGTTCCTGGTCTTGTGTCAACCTCATTAAAAAATGAAACCAAAGATATGAGGATAGTTCCTTGTCTTGTGTCAACCTCGTTAAAAAATGAAACAAGGAATCTTAGGAGAGTTCCTTGTCTTGTGTCAAGCTCGTTAACAAATGAAACAGGGATTATGAGCATAGTTCCTTGTCTTGTGTCAAGCTCATTAAAAAATGAAACAAGGTCCCCTAGAGAAAAGTTCCAAGTTGAGTCTTTGATTAGATCTCGTAAAATCCAAATTGAGTCTTTCACTTGATCTTGTAAAAGAACCTTCATTCCATCCACTTGATAGCCATGAGTAGTCTACTTAGGTGAATGTAATGAAGCTTGGGGGGCATGCACCTAGTGGAGTTTTCTTTCGTCCTGTAGGTTATGTGAAGGGAATCACCCCATTCACCTTTGTCACTATCTGGACAAAACCAAAAAAGGTGTTGGATAACCATCCTGTTTCACCATAGCGATTTCCATCTGGTTATAGGAGACTCTCCCTTTCATCATGCTAGGGGCATGTAAACCAATTCCAAGCATAGTTTGTTGTTTCAAGATTGTGTAAAAATGAAACTGAATCCAAGCATAGTTTGTCGTTTCAAGCTTGCGTAAACATGAAACTGAACCCAAGCATAGTTTCCTATGTTTCAAGCTTGTCTAATAATGAACCCATTTCCATTTTTAAAATTGTGATTGCCATTCTATCAGCCTCTTTCATCAGATGAGACTTGGTTGTTTTCATCCCATCGCTACCATCTCTTTGGCTGATCATACGCTTTCACTTGGTTGTTTTACTCTTTTTGAGGAACAGCTGCAATGAGTGGTTTTATTAGCCAGCCTCTTCACATTAATCAACATGTTTTGAGAAGTTCCAACATCACCGGAACTAGTTGCTACCCTAGACACCACTCGTTCCTCAAAGTGGAGTCCTCTTTAAGCTCTTTTCAGACTCTCTAAATATGAAAAGATTGTCGAGCACTTGTCTATTCCAGCTCGTTAAAGGATTGGAAATGACATCTCTCTTGTATTATTTTACGCTTTTTCAAACTTGAGAGATAATTTATTGAAAAAGAACTTATGGAGTTTCCTTTTCATCCATTTTCAAACTCTCTAAACATGAAAAGGACTGAGTTGTCTTTGTGTTAAACTTGTTAAAAACATCAAATAGCGACAAACTTGTCCATCTAGACAAGACTGAGTTTCACCTTCACTAGACTCGTTAAAGGATCAAATAGCGATGGGTTCTCCCGAAGGGTGAATTATACAACAAGCACATGTTATCCTCCTCAAGCTTGATAAAAAATAAAGAGGTACTGGTCAACAATGACTGGGGAAAATGGAAAAAGTCGAGAAAACTATATGGTAGCAAGTCGCTCTTGAACATGACACTTTCACTTCATCACTTGAATATGTGGGTTGGGTCATTTAGCTTGATGGTTATCACACCATTGGTCTATCATACCATCCATTACTTTTTTTTGGGTCAATGCTACCAATTCATCAGTGTCGCTGATATGTTCAAGAGAAGTCATTCAATTCAAACTTCATCTTTTGCAATACCGTAAACCTTCATTTTCATGACCACCATTCCTGAACCTTTTGTCATCAGTTGATTCTCATCTCCAAAATCATTTACCTCGTTTCGTGTCGTAGATGTGGGATACATCAAGGCCCTCCTGCGACGAGTTGCTTCTTGTCGACATCAACACATCATCCAAGAAGTTAACTTAGAAACACCCTTCAGTACCTTGAGGCTTGAATACATCAAAAGCGGGTTTCTCACTTCCGGCAATAGGTTGAAATCAATGGCCTTCAACCGAAAGACTTTGCATGGTGTTCGACATCAAATAAATAATTCACACCATGCGAAATGTACTATAGTACCTTGAGGGTCATCATCATTATCAGTGATTCCTCTCGCGTCTATTAACAGCTTACGTCATTAGCTAGTAATCAGACGATGCCTTTCCATGTTCGACCTCAAAACATATATTCACATGGTTAGACTTGTACTTGGAAAAAAGATTGAATGAGAATGAAGACCCCGAATCTAGTTTCATCCATCTGGGCTACGATATTTTTCAGGAGTACCAAATCAAATGTACAATCGCCTTACATTTATGGTCAACTATTCATGGGTCTACATCTGTAAACGACTATATTTGTACATGTAATGAAAGTTTATAAGCTGAGCATGGGTATCTCCATCAGCTAGTTCGTGAGAAAAATAAAATTATCATGATATATGTATTGTAATTAATGCAGGTCACCTTCTGTTTCGAAACCTCTTCTCCTCGTGATAAAGCATTTCACCCAACATAGATATTTACGACTTCATGCTTTAGGGGGTAACTGTTACAGATCCATTTGGGCATATCAACCCCAACTTATAGATCGATGTTATTAGGGCTCATCAACCCCTAATATAGTTGTTACATGCCCTAAAGAAGTTAGTCATCAGAATGCCTTAACTCCAAAGAAGTTCCATCACTGAAAACATCCAAAAACTATCTCTAAGAAGATCAATGCAGGTAGGCCTTCAGTAGGGTGTGCTGCAATACAAACCATACACTGACAGGGTGTTATGTAGTGCACTTGGTCCCTCTTTGGTCTGAGTTGAGCAAATTTGGGCAAATTTCCGTGAGGGTTTGAGGATTCCTTATCCATTGGAAGCCTCTAGAAGTTTCTCAAATGCCACCGACTCCTTTGAGTTTACCTTTGGATGAGAAAGGGAATTAGGAAACATCAATCCCCTATCCCCTCTTCCATGGAACTGATTTCTAAATTTAGAAAGGCATTCATCATCACCATTGATGGCATAACCTCCTTCACTCACCTATAAATAAATCACTCATCTAAGAGATCAGGGGGCTGAAATTCATTTGAGATAAGGAGATGCTATTAATATGAGATTTGAATCAAGTATAGTGTTGATGTCGAAGTGTCTTGTTTGTCATGAGGTGAAGAGGGATTGAATTGGAAGGATGACACTGGATTGAGCTCATATGGGTTGTAATCTTTCCTCTTATCAATAAAGTTTTCAAGACTTTTTCCTTATGCTTGTGTTATATGTTAATGGTTTCATATGTATATCATGTTTTCGATTCCATGTTATTTATAAGCAATAGATCGTTATGCTTTGATTGGTTTTTTCTTTCTGTGATTGTGTTGGTAATTTCTAAGCAACTTAATTACAGGAAGGAGCAGCAAAATCGGTCAAGGGAAACAAGGAGTTAGCAAAGACTACAAGTAGGTTTCTCTTCTCTCTTGTTTTATCTATTGATTTTAGAAAAGGTTAAGATTACTTTGTCTGTTGTTTCTAGATTCGCTACTAAATCTAAAGGGTTAGGTGTTTGTCCAAGAACACTAAATATTCCCAAAATAGTGACCAAGGATGTGCAGTGAGTCAAAGATAGCAAGATCTTTTGGATCTTGATGGAGATGAACATCCAGATGGCCATCAATCGCAAATCGCGACTGTCGCCAATGGTGTATGCAAACCTGCAGGGCTACGCTGAATTCAAAGCCGACTTCCATCGAGTATCCATCAGGGCATGGAAGGACCCTGCACAGAAATGGTATGATTTGCCTTATCTGGCAATGAATGATGCCATTGATGCGGTGCTTGATCAATGGTCGGCAAAGTGACACACTACCACAGACTTGGTGGTGGGTGGGAGTAAGTCCGCCTCGCAGAAGAAGAAGGAGGAGGCCAAGTTTAAGATGGCATAACTGGCCAAAAAGAGGAAAAATGAGGCTGTTGATAAGGCCCAGGTAGAGCACAAGGCCGTGTAGTAGACAAGGAAGTAGACAGGTAGGATAGAGCGGGGCTCTGATAAAGGTGCAAGGTTGCCTTCACCAGAGACAGAAGATGAGACTGAATAGCATGGCGTAGACCCTCAGGAGACATCTGCCTGCATCAAGTGTCCAAGGGAGCTGGAGAAGGGAGTGTCTAGGAAGAAATCAAAGGTGACCAAGACCTCACTGGACCCCATCACATTAACAGAGGGTGACTTGCATGGTATCAGTGACACAGTAAGGGATGTCACTGCAGAGGCCCTGCAACAATTTGAACAGCAGTAGCAGATCATCCTAGGGGCTATCCAGATAGGGTTGTAAGAGTTGTAGACCTGCATGTCGTAGGCTGGCACTGTGTCTACCAGCTTGGCTATCAGCACTTCAGAGGCTACCGATATGCTGTGCATGAAGGCTTCTAATGCGATAATGTTGTCGAATGTATCACTGACCACAGAGAATGACGCTGACAGGCCCACTATCAGTGCCCTAAAGGGAGTAGGGTTGAACCTAGTAGTGCTCCCACGTGAAGCACTCCACCTCTTGCAGGATGGAGTAATTACAGAACTAAGGGCCCGTGAGCACCGCACCCTCCAGGTGATTAGTGAAAAACGGATCAACAATGAGCAAATTTCCCTACATAGAAATGTTGCCATCGTCGCTAAGACCAAGGTGACCAATCAGAGCAAGAAGATTATGTAGGTCATTGAGGAGGCATGCCGAATGGTTCCAGAGTTGGCCATTCCGGAGGAGGAGCCAGTCGAGGTACACATCCGTAAGCTGGCCACAGGGCTGTGTGACACTCAGACTAAGATGGTGTGGGTTCAGTTGGAGTTGAACCTACAAATTACGGAGTTAGAGTTGAAGGCCCAGCCTTCAACTCTACCAGAAGTGAAGGAACATTGGGCGACCGCTGTCACAGAAGTAGTTGCGATGGTGGATAGTGCAGTAGCAGACTGCACGCAAATGTTTGAACAATAATTTGAGGTCCTCACCAGCTTGCAGGAGGACCCCAATGTACAATAGCTAGAGATGGAAGTGCATGAGCTATGACAACGCTACAATGAGGTTAAGGGCACAGTGCCAACTGTTGCACTGACATAAAGACTAACCAAGCTATAGGAGGCCAAGCAGCTGAAGGAACATGTGGATGCGGCGCTGCATAAGGAAGCAGTGATGAAGGCAAGACAGAAGCCCTAGCTGGATGAGGCTTACGCAGTGACATGATCTATTGAAGGCAAGCTTGTGACTTCGCAATTGATGCTGCAAAATCTTTAGGCCAACAACACAGGAGCAGTGACAGAGCATATAGTGGAAGACGCGAAGTAGGCGACCATAGAGTGCACGACTGAGATTGTGGTCATACGAGTTGAGCTGGAAGGGCTATGCGCAAAGATCTGTGCGCCTACTAAGTGACTCGAGGGTGAGTCACGATGTTTGTGTTGGGGGCTTATTGGGAACGAGATCCCCCAAGGATAGTTTTGGGGCTAAAAGCCCGTTTTTTGGTCAAATTTTGTAAGAAACTTGTAAAGACCCCGCATTTTGTGGTCACGGAGCGCGAAGGTGTCATGAGTCATAAAGGGTTGTCTGCCCTTAATTTTGTAAAGTAAAGTCAGCTGTAAGAGATCTACCCATGGTCCGCGGACCATGGGATTATATAAAAAGAGCTAAGCTATAAGTAGTTTTAGAGACACACAAGATAAGAGAGTCATATCTTTGAAGTAAGAGGTCTAAGTTTTAGGCCGTAGTTTAAGTAGAGGATCTACAGCTGAGTGCATAGAGGCCTGTTGCACAAAAAATTGTCACCTTGACATTATGCAATCTGTGCGAGTCCATTACCACTCATACTTTCCTCCTTTGCAAGTCTTAAGCCTCAATTCTTCATATCAAACCTTGAAAATAAGAGACAGTCCTCAAAAGTCTCTAAAACTCTAGTTCCACACTTTCTCTTAGCATTAACTATGGTCCTGCACCTAAAGCTCATGTCCCCTGCGCAATTGACCGCTCTGTCTCTGTGTTATGGGTGTGGACCCCTGTAAAAGTTAAAAAGGCTCAAGTATATTCTTAAAACTCACTTTGAGTCATTTCTAGAAGCTTCTCGAAGGAATCTTGAGGTGGCAATTTCATCCCTTAAGGTTCATGCATCCCATACCTTAAGGAGCTAACCCCTTGATGTGAGGAGCTTATCCCTTTGAAGGAGGGCTCTATCCCTTCATAGGTGGACCTGTAACCTCCTTCCTCTGCACTATAAAATGAAGCATTGGGCTGGTTACTTGGGAGGTTAAAAGCTGAATATTTTTTAGGTGAAATGCTGCTGGAACTTAGTCTTCCTAATTGAGCTTTTATGAGGAGAGATTACATACCTCTTTGATCTCATTTGGAAGAGTGTAAGGCTTGTCAAAGTAAAGGAGATTCCTGTTTCGGACCCTGGGAAGAACTTGTTCAACATCAAGGCTGAAAAGGTTGTAAGTTTCTTCTACTTCAAAGTTAATACAAATAAGTTTGTTTTTCTCAATAAGCTGTGTTTTATGGTTTATTTTATGGATTCCTTGATCACCATAATGAACATGATTTATGATATTAGCTATGCAGGTGTTATTTGATGTTTGTTTGTTTGTGATTGCAAGTTCTCAAAAGGAAACTCTTTCGGACGGTTGAAGGATGGCTGCTACAAACTAGCATTGGACTTAAGGTAGGGTCTAAACACCTCTATAGTTTTTATTTATGAATCGCATATGTTTAGAGAAAGATAGATTTATTTGTCTACTTGTTGCTAGATATCTTTTGATACTAGGGAGATTGGCCTTGTCCGCAAGATTGATTTATCTGGCCAACAAATTGGTGACTCCACTAGGGAATTGAATTTGGTTTTCGGTTTTCCTTTGTCTTTGACTTGAGAAACTTGTTCTCATTTCTGGTTTTTGCTTGATGTGTGTTGGATTGGGTAGTTTTAGAATATGGAATATTTTTTGTTTTTTTCGAAGTTTTCAGGGGACCACACTTTCTTTTTACAAACAGTGTGGGTGTCTCCGCACTTTTCCTTTAGTATACAAAGCAGTATCGCATCTAGTTCTTCCGGAAGCCTGCGAACCCTGTAAATTCTTTTGAAAAACCTAAAATATTTTCTTCCAATTAAGTTTAGGTTTTATTTACAACTTTTAGTGTCTACCCAGATCTACATGTGTTCTGTCAAAAATCTCTTGTGAGTGAGTTCCATTGGTATTTTTGTTTTAGATGATTTTCTAGAAGTTTTGCATGCCTAGAGTGGTTTTCACTTGGTCTATGTAATGACTCAAAGATCAGAAGCTTGAGAAACCTTAGATTACCCTGGTATCTTTTTGTCTTCTTGATGAGTCTAACTGGTTTGTGAAATCTGTCCTTTGTGAGAAATAGACTTACTTTTCTCTTTGCAAATCTTTGAACGAACTTGGTTATAAGTTTTGAATTTCATTTTTATAAAAGAAAACATATTTAGATGTTTTTTTATTGATTTTTTATTCTGAAGGAATTAATACTTAGTTTACCGAACAACTAAGTAAAATGTCCTCAAAAATAATTGAAGCTTTTATACAATTAGGTTTTAGAAGTTTTTAGATCTCAAGATTAGTTTTGTAGTTTTGAGTATTTTCTAGAACTTGTAGATCTCTTTTGAAAGAAATTGTTTTTTGTAGTTTTGAGTTTTGAAAAAGAAAGGGATTTATTGTGAGCATAATTAGTAGTCTCATTTTGAGTTCTTATTGAAAAAGACAAAAGATTTTCCTTTCATTTACATGTTGAAAGAAGGATTTGTTTCTCAAAGAATTGCATTCTCGAAATCTTTCTTTTAACTAGAAATACATTGAAAGAAAATGAATTGTTTATCATTTTAGGTGCATTTTTTAGTGTTTTTGGAGTCGAGTCTTCACACCATCAAAGTTTCATTTCCGTACCTATTGACTTAAAGAACAACCCATAAAAGTAACGCTTAATTAAAATTGATCTAGCAATCTTTTTTATTTCTAGGGCTCTTATCACCAATATAGCTTAGGCTAGTATCTTGGAGTAGGGAGTAATTAACTCTCCAAGATAGTTAAAACAAACAAGTAGCTATATATTGCGGTAGGAAATAAATCAAAGTTTAATTGATACATTCTAGGAAGATTCTCTTAAATGAGTCAATCATGAGATCATGTCCGAACGTTTGAGACAATCAAGTTTGTTTCATTGGGAAAGATAGAAGATTTGCACGTATTATAAATGGTAAACATCGGATTAACCATTGTCGAGGAGCCTAGGGTCACTTGTTGGTAAACCTCGAATTTATCATGTCGAGGAGCCTTCAAGGGGATTGAGCTTTGTTACTCTGCCCTTGCACGTAGATCGGATCGTAGAGTGTTCCCCTAGTTGTATTTGTTGATGTTGGTAACCTTAGTGTCCATAAACTTAAGATTATTTCCTAAGGTGACGGTGAAGGACGGGTCTCACCGTACCTGGAGTAGACGTCAACTAGACTCACTTGGACTCTCTGGGGGGTTCTCTTCACTCGAGATGGTTTTGTGAAGAAACTTGTGCCAGTCTGTTTCATTAAGCAGGTTGTCAGGGTAACTGTTCCAACCACCCTTTCTGTATTAAAATTCTATGATGTTGGATTTCATCACCAACTAGTGTTTTTAGTACGGTAAGTTACTATTTGTGTGTGGTTTGAACTCTTATATTTTTAGGCGTGTGTTTCAATTGTTTGTTTCTTTAGAGACTTTAGGTGGTTTTACTGAAATTTTTCTTTGTTTGCGTGTGAGTAATTAAATATTTAATCGTGGCTTAATTACCGAGAAAATCTCGTAGACTCCGGGGCAACCTCTTTAGTATACACCAAGCCAGCTTGATAATCTACGAGCTCTTGTATCACCTACTGACAGTAGAGTTGGGTCAACAGAAGCTGGAGAGTCATCTTTAATTGTTCATCCTGATTATCAAGTACAAACAATAGAGTATATTTCTGAACCAATTTCATTTTCCAAAATTACTGGTAGAATTTCTCCTACCAGTGAATTAGCTGAAGAACCTGAAATTTCTGAGCCTAAAACTGAACCTGCTACTACTCCATCTTCGGGATTTGCTTCTCCAACTTCTAGTGGTCCTAGTTCACCCAGTGTAGGAAATATCATTACCCAAAATCTTCCTTCTGGCCTCATTTCTATTGAAGAACTTGTCAGTCTAGACGAAGACGTAATTCTTCCCGAAAATCAACCAACTATAGAACTTATGGAGCGTGAATCAATTTTTTACAGTCCTTTTAGGAGTGACGCTTGGTATGTATCATTGACAAATTTTTTAGAGTACCCGGGCCTTAGTTTTTCACCACCTTGAATTCCTTTTCATCCAACACCCAGAGGTTAGTATCCTTCATTGAATATGTCAAGATAGTCATCTATGTTTTCCCAAACACTGGAAACATTTTTATATGGCGGTCCTTCTGTTCCTTCGGGGTACCAGTCACTCACTGGTACTTTTTCAGGAGCATCTCCTCAACCAATCGAACATGAGCTATCAACTGGTAATAATGGAACTCAAGCGTTGAGCGTAGAAGAAATCCTTATGATGTCTGGTAGTATTCCAAATCCTCAACCTCAAGGTAGTCAGTTACCGCCTGGGGGGAAACCTCAAGGTAGTTAGTTACCGCTTGGGGGGCAACCTCAAGGTAGTCAGTTATCGCTGGGGGGGCAACCTCAAGGTAATCAGTTACCGCCTAGGGGGAAACCTCAAGGACAGTACATACCATCAGGACAGTACATACCTCAAGGTCAACCCCAGTATCAATATATACCTCAACGTCAACCCCAGTTTCAGTACGCGCCTCAAGGTTATCAACCTCAAGGTCAGTACCCAACTCAAGGTTTCCAACCACCTTCTAGTCAACCATTTGTACAAGGAGCTGGAAATGTACTGCTTAATTATCAACCCTACGTTCAACCCGGTTATGGTCCTCCATATGCACAACCTTTTATGGGTCCATACCCCAGAATGAATATGGTGCGGGATCCATCTCAAACTCAACAAAGTATGCAACCTAATGTGTAGTTATCAAGTCAACCTGGACAACCTTTGGTTTCTGGTCCAACCCAGCAACCTGTCAAGCCTACTGTTCAAACTTCTGCACTGGGTTTAGTTCAGTAGCCTGGGCCTAGTTCGCCTCGATCTCTGCCTCAAACTGCTGCTGCGACTACTGCAGCTTCTGTTCAACCTACCACACTTGTTTCTAGAGTATCAGTAGCTCCAGTTTCTACTGTTCCTGCGTCAATGCAAACTCCTCAAGCCTCTTTACCATAGTCAGGACCTATAGTTCAGACTTTGGTCCAGATGCCTATAGGACAAGCTGGTCCAAGTACAGTTGTCACAAGTCAACAGAAATTCGCTTATCAACCGTACCAGGGATAGTACCAATTTGTTCCTACTGTACAAAACCCAGTTTATCAGTATCAACCGTACCCTGGCTATACTTATCAACAACATCAACAACCCCAGTTTGGTCTAGTTAATCCTGGTTTTCCAGGAGGTTATAATATTCCTAATGAAAATCCAATTCCAGGTTATCTTGGATATCCTCATTCTGGGGCTGGTCTTGTTACCCAAGGTTTTCACAACCCTAACCGTCAGTTACCATTTATTGCAACTTTGGATTTACCTGATTTGTCGCGCCTTACGAACGATCTAACTTACTATCTTTCATATTGGCTGCCAATGCCTAATAAGTTGCCCAGTGATATCCTGAAGTTTGAGGATAAGTCAGGGGAGGATCTGTCAAATCATGTGATGACTTATCACCTCTGGTGTGCATTTAATTCCATCATTGATGATTCAATTTGCTTACAACTTTTTCAATGAACTCTGATTGGTCTTGCTGCCAAATGGTACATTGAGTTACCACGAGGCTCTTTTTATAATTTTAGTCAGTTAGCTACTTATTTCTTAACTCATTTTCAATTGCCTGTCAGATACGACAATGGCACAGAATTGTTAACTTCACTAAAACAATCCACGTCCACATATATTTCTGATCATATTCATGAATGGCGATGTAGAAGGCATTTAGTGAAAGTTTTTATTCTGGATCAAATTTTAGCAGAATGGTTTGTTAAATCATTGTTACCTAAAATCACTGAAGATGTAGCTAAGGCAGGAGTTGTTACTAAAGAGCAAGTCATTTCTCAGGCTCAGTACCTTGACCTCGTCTATACGCAGTCAGGTACTTTACATGAAAAAATCCCTGATCTTCCGAAACACAATCAAATAACTGTAGCTCCTTCAGGGTCTCATGTCGCTGATGGTATGATCGGTTCAGTTAGTACTAAAAGAAAGAAGAAATCTTCAAATAATTCTTCTCCTATTATAACTTTACCAGATTCCCCAACAGGAGACTCTTCCGCTGAAATTCCTGTCGATATCCATGTCATAGAATCATCTACAGCCAAATCAAAATCTGGTGGTAAAAAGAAGGGGAAGAAGAAAAAAAACAAAACTCAGAAGAGAAAACAGATAAAAAATAATCTACTGACGAGAAACGTAAACCTCACTATCCTTGTCTCATTTGTGATGAGGATCATTTTACCAAATACTGCCCACATCGAGCAGAGGTTTTGAAAATTGTCAAAGGTTCTCAAACGCCTGCTGTCTTGAAGGATCCTTTTCCTAATCAAGATAGTAAGATGATCAGTTCTTCCTCAAATGCCTCAAAAGAACCCATTATGATGATGTCTCATGTCAGGATTGCGACGCAATCGTAAGATTATGGTAGTAAAAATCCTGTTGGTGGTAAAGAAGCAGAATCTTCTAATTCAAACGCATCAACTACAACTCCTCCTGGTTCTGATCTGCTGCAGATCGAGAAACCTAACCCTGACTTAGTAATCAAACCGCCTACTAAAGGTATACTTCAGAAATCAGCTTTCAATCCACATGTGAGAGCTACTCAAAATTATAACATTTTTGAAGACTTAGCTATTTCCACTTCAGAAATGTTGGCTTTGGAAGTGCTGCAATCATGCCTAGCACAGCGTAAATTACTATTGTTTGCTATAGGAGCTGTTGATATTCAGGATTCAAACCTAATAATCTTCAATTTAGAGAATAGTACACACTACCTACTTCATCAAATGGCTTTCTAGATTCCAGTGTTAGTCAAAAATAGACCTTGCTTTCAGACTGTGATTGATGAGGGAGCTTCTACGTGTATTATGTCGATCCAGTGTTGGAGATCGCTTGGTTCTCCTACACTCAATCAGTCTCCAATGATTCTAAAGGATTTTGATGGCTAAGGGTTCCATCCTTTTGGTATTTTGTAGGATTTACCTATAGGGGTTGAAGGCAAAACTGTAAATCTAGATGTGGAAGTGGTTGATGCCCCTCTAGATTACAACCTTCTCTTGGGTCGCAGTTGGTCTTACGCTATGACTATTATTGTTTCATCGGTATTTTGGCTTATCAAGTTTCCTCATAATGGAAAGATCGTTATGATAGACCAGCTAACTTATTTCTCATCCGACCCAACCTCTTAAGATAGTATTCAGCATGTCGGTAAAACAACTATCCATTACAAGGATGTTGGGGTAGGTTTGATTAAAGATTCTAGCTTACTAGGAACTTTTTCCTTCCCTCCTCCTAATGTATCGCCTTCTATTGCAACTATTCATATGATTTCATCGAACACTATTGCTTTTGATGATCCTTGGATCGTACCTTCCGATTCTGAGGTGGATTCATTTAATGGCGCGATGCCTTTGAGTCCCTTTGAAATTGCATATCAGGCCGTACAGTCGTTTTCTGACTCTTGTTCAACCGAAACTAATCCAATGAATGTGGTCCATGGAGAATCACTTTCAATATCAACCTCAACTTCAACAACATTTTCTGAGCCTGTTCATACTGATGAGCAGATTCGTGAACTTTTGTTTGTTGATGATTTACCATCGGAAGATCTTCATCATCAATATTTGTTTTTACCTAAGCTTGATCATTTTGAAAATGATCTTTCATCTATTTTTACTACTGACTATGTCAAAGAACCACAAAATCCATTGCAACATCCTAATTCTGAGTTAAATTTGGGAAATATCTCTTGAACGGTTCTTATTGACATTTCAGTTAAACCTGGAATTATTGAAAACATTCATATAGGTGCTTCCTATACAGAACCAACAATGTCGTCCTCCTTTCTCCTATTCACAGGGACCCTCCCCTTGGCTCACTACAGTTTGGTTGAGGATATGTGTAGGCCGGTAGGTGTTCCCCATCTGCTGAAAAAAGAACCACACCCGGTAGAGGTAATATTGCAATATTTTTTTTCACAAATAGGGTTTTTTTTGCCAAACTTTTACTAGCAAGACCCTGGCTTCTCGACCGGGTCAATAACTACCAAAACCCATTACTCAAGTGTGAAACATGATTAATCCCACAAATGTTGATCCGAGAGGCGGCCGCTTGGGTTTTTGGCCCACCTAGAAACAAAATCGACACACCACGGCCTGTATGGTCTGCGACTTGCCCTGGCAATAAAACTGCCTCCCACAGGTTGAAGTGTGAGTGGAAATGAGATGAGGGACCCGCTGCATCCTGGTTAACAACTAGAAAGAGGAAGCCTAGTACAAATGTAAGGGGGCCGACTACAGAGGACCCATTAAACCTAGGCGCAGTGACAGAGTACTCCAAAAATGACCCTTATAAACCAGATCTAGAGTTTGCATGGGGCGGACAAAATACAAATAACAGTGGAGCGATGGGTTTCTCACAGAAAACAACCAAACCACCAAAGCTTTGCCACAATATGGCTGAATCATACTGCCTGGGTGAAGATCGGAACCAAATCTTCATCAAATTGACAAGGGGCAGCCACCATTGCATGAGGCTCAGCATGGGGTTAAACATACAAGAGTTAAAAAAGGAAATACATAACGAAGTTGGAATACCCACAAAACACCAAAACCTGATATGTACAGGTCGTTGTCTACAGGATCATCACACCCTACAGGAATATGGGATCAGTAATGATACAACCATTTTTCTTAATCTGAGACTGCGCGGAGGATGCAATGGATCCAACTCAAAGACTCCAGGCTCCTTTCGAGATGCAGTCAAGGGGAAAGAAAAAATGCAGCACAAATCAGTGTCAGCACCAGAGCAACCAGGTCCTTGTATAGTGGAACAAAAACTAGAATCCCCAACGCTCCAAGTTACTATGCCAAAGGTAACTGATCTACACACTGAACTCTCTAAAAATGTTGTCATATGTAGATTTAATGGATTCTGGCCAAAATCCGATGCTCTACATCAATGGATTTACTCCTACTGGACACCAGACTGTGATATACACCTATGTTCAAAAGGATTTTTCATTGTTAGTTTCCACACAGAACAAGAACGTGACAGTATTATCAATCAGGGGCCTTGGTTTTGGGGCAATGCTAGCCTTTTTATTACCCCCTGGTTCGCTGAATTTGATGCAAACACTATGAAAATTTCAACAATGCCTATTTGGGTGAGGCTTCATAACCTCAATTTACACTTCTAGCATCATATAGTATTATCTGCCATTGGGAATTCCTTGGGGAAATTCCTAAAAATTGATGAAGACAGAGTTAGCAAAGGAATCTTCTCATTCGCCAGAATTTGTGTAGAAATGGACCTGAGTCAGGGATTGCCTGATCATATTACATTGAACTATAATAGGACTCTAAGGGATCAACCCCTTGACTATGAGAACACTGCATTCAGATGTCGTAGCTGCATGCAAATAGGACACCTCCAATATCCCTGCCCACTAGCCAAAAAGGACCCCAAAAGAAACAAGAAACAACAAAAAACGCCCAAAGGGTGGCAGCATACAGATCTGATGGAAGAAGAGGACAGATAGATAGAACATACAGAGAACCAAGAAGAACCTGATATAAATATGGAACAGAATTGTACACAGGATGTCAATGCCCCAGACCCTCAAATGGGGCCAAACAATATACATCAGCATCAAGAACCTCAGTTGGAAGTTAGTGGCATAAAAATAACTCATGGATCTAAAGGATCAGAATCCGACAAAGAACTTCCATTGAACACACAGGAGAACCAGCAGGCCATCATTGTACCCCCTCCTAACTCTGAGGGTTGGTGTAGGGTGGAGAAGAAGAAGGGCAGAAAAGTATAGGCTTGCTATTTTATTTTATTTCCTTATTTATTATTGTAATTGTCCTCCTCATGGATAGCTATCTGCATATGCTCTAAGCATCTACAACATGTAATTATTTTCATTATGAATAAAATTACGTTATTTTTCCATGGAAAAAAAGGTGCTTCCTATACGGACAATGAAATCCAAACTTATAAATCCCTATTTCAAGAATTCCGCAACGTGTTTGCCTGGTCATATGAAGACATGCCGGGAATCGATCCATCAATTGTTGTCCATGAAATTAAAACTTACCTGGATGCTAAACCTGTCCGGCAACATTTGCGTCAGATACATCCGAGAAAAGCTGCTGTTATTAAAGTTGAAGTTGAGAAATTACTTTGAGCAGGTTTCATTTATCCAATTCCTTCAGTGGATTGGGTATCAAATATTGTTCCTATTAACAAAAAACAAGGAACGATAAGAATATGTATCGATTATAGGGATATTAATCGAGCTTGTCCTAAAGACAATTGTCCAACCCCCTATGTTGATCAAATTATTGATGATTGTGCCGGTAGTGAAATGTTCTCCTTTATGGATGGTTTTTCTGGTTACAATCAAATCAACATACTCCCTACTGATCAACCTAAAACGGCTTTCATTTATCCATGGGGGACTTTTGCTTATTGAAAATTACCTTTTGGGTTGAAGGACACTGGAGCAACTTTTAAAAGGGCTACGTCTTACGCATTTCATGACATCAAGCACATTGTGCAACCTTATCTCAATGATTTACCTACCCACTCATTACGTAGAGCCAATCATCTCACTCATTTACGAGTTATCTTTATGAGATGTAGGAATTATCGAATTAGGTTGAATCCACACAAATGTGTATTTTGTGTAGAAACAGGTCATTTACTAGGATTTGTCGTTTCAAAATTCGGCATTTGTGTTGATCCCTCAAAGGTTGAAGCTATCGTCAAATTACCTCCTCCTTCGACTCTTCTCCAACTCCGCAAGGGAAAGAATTTTTTTTACATCATTTCATTCCTAACTACGCCGAGATAACAAAAGGTTTTACCAGGTTGTTGAAACAGAATACTCCATTCTTTTGGGACGAGATAGCTGACAAATATTTTGATGCACTTAAACATGCGTTAACCCATGCACCGTTATTGCATCCTCCCAATTACAACCAGGATTACTTTTTGTACCTCGCTACTTCTCATTCTACCATTTGGATGGTTTTAGTTCAAGAAGATGAATTCAATAATGAACATGTGATTTACTATCTTAGTCGAACTCTGAATCCGGCTGAGCTTAAATATTCACATGTGGAGAAATTTGCCTTGGCAGTTGTTCAAGATGTCCAAAGATTTCGTCATTACATCTTATTACGCAAAACCACGGTAATTTATGATTGTAACCCTATGCTTTACATCTTGACCAAGCAATTGCTAGGGGGCAAGTATTCCATATGGATAGTTATCCTGCAGGAATTTGACTAGGAATTTGAAAAATCCAAGGCTAAGAAATATTTGGTTTTTTTAGAACTGATGTGTGATTTCCCGCATACTGATACTGAAACTGTGGTGGAAGAACCCATTGCGGACGAATCCTTGTTTCTTATCAGTACTCTTGATCCATGGTATGGAGATATTATTGTTTATCTCCAAACCCAATATTTTCGGCCTGAAATCTCACGATCTCAGCGACGAAAAATACGTTTCCAATCCCAATAATACAATATTATTGGTGATACACTGTATCGTTGTGGGGCGGATTCTGTTTTCTGGCGTTGTCTAACTCATGAAGAAGCTGAAAAGGTTCTGAATGACTATCACTCTAGAGCATGTGGCGGTCATATGTCTGGGTATGCCACAGCCCAAAAGATATTGCGCGCTGGTTATTTCTAGCCATCCTTATTCAAAGATTGTATCTATGCAGTCTGGAAATGCCACAATTGTCAAATTTTTTATCGTAAGATGCGTGCACCACCCACTCCTCTCCACCCTATAATTACCGTTGGTCCTTTCGCAAAGTGGGGTATTGACTTTATTACATGTAACCCTCACTCAGCCGGGGGGCATGCGTATATCATCCTAGCGGTAGATTATTTTACTAAGTGGGCCGAGGCGATGCCTACATTTTCGGCAGACGGAAAAACTACTGCAACTTTTATATTCAATCATATAATTGCTAGATTCGGTGTTCCTCAAGCTATTATTATTGATCATGGAAGTCATTTTTGAAACATCATGATGACTGAACTGACAGATCAACTTGGCCTACGTCACGATAGTTCTACTCCATATTACCCATAGGCTAATGGTCTGGTTGAAGCTATCAATAAAGTTCTGGTCACTATGATCCAATGAATCATTGGTATTCATAGGTTGAATTGGCATAACATGTTATTTTAGCACTTTGGGCATATCGAACCTCAGTTAAAACATCAACTGGTTTCACTCCTTTTCAATTGGTTTACGGTTTGGAAGTAGTGTTACCTATTGAATGCGAAATTTTGTCATTACAAATAGCCATAGAATTACTCCCAACCACTTCTGAAGAGGAGAAACATTTTTTGTACTTAGCTCAGTTAGATGAGAATCGACGCACTGCTGCATTAGCAATCGAAACTCATGCGAAACGGATAAAAGCTCAGTACGACCAAAATGTTACACCTCGTAATTTTTCGGAAGGAGACCTAGTTTTACTATATGATCAAGCAAACGATAAGCTAGGGGCTGGAAAATTTGTACCTATGTGGCATGGTCCTTATATTGTTAAGCGAAAGCTGGCAAAAGGGGCCTATGAATTGGTAGATTTTGATGGTGTCTCTTTGGGTAAACCCAGAAATGGGCTTTATCTGAAGAGATATTATGCTTAAATTTCAGTGTGGAGATTTTTGTTAGATTAGTTTCTTTATAGTTGGTGTGTTTTAGATCAGAAAAGTGTGCCTAGTTTAGATAGTGCTTTTATCATTATTCTTGCTTATCTTGATTTTACTCTCGATATTGCAGATGTCGACGTCTCTTCAAACATACATTGGTTTTGCTGATGGTGCTTATCGTAGTACACATAACATTTCTTCCGCAGCTTGGGTTATCTATTCACCCTCTGATGAGTTAGTATCTATGCATGGGGTAAGCCTCGGTCAAACAACGAATAACATTGCAGAGTATAGTGCAGTGATTGAGTTATTATCTGAATCCATTTCATTTGGGATTCAGAGTTTGATTGTTAGGTTAGATTCTAAACTCGTTGTATTATAGCTTAACAGGGTTTATGCCATTAGAAATACAGTGTTATTAAGGTTATTTTTGAGAGTTCGTCTCTTGGAACATGAATTTGATTACATTGAATATCAGCATATTCCAAGACATTTAAGTACATTAGCAGATGCATTTTATTCTCGTATGATAAATAGACATTTACAATAATAAAAAAATTTAAAACATTCAATAACATGTTACACAAGATAAACGGTAATAATGATATATCATAACATAGAAGAAGTGTGTCAAATATACATCGTCTTCGATCATAGGTTGAAAAACACCTTATGATCGGCAAAAATGATAGTACAAAAAGGCAAAAATGTCATGTGAGTCTACAAAAGCAATCATCGTATCCCTGGTGATGATCACGATAAGAAACCACTGCTCGGGCCACCCTACAAAGGAACCTCCTAAAAGGTCCTGGGACCCCAATCATATATCGTTGTAACCTAAGTGGAATATCATCTATGCCAATTTCTGGAATATCTACAGTCAAATGCTCTGGATGGTTCTCCAAATCGATCAGAATCTCTATAGATTGGTCTTGTGGGGTTGGTACTGCTGCAGTTGGGTGTCTCCTCTCATAAGGCTAGAGAGCGGCTGGTCGTCATGGACCCACATCTACATTTAAAACTTTTTATTGTCAGTTTTGGACGATTTAAACAACAAAAAAATTAGTTAAAACTTAGAAAGTGTTGAAAATGATTTTACCTGAATCATCCCACTACTCTCCTGGTGGAAGAATCATGTCTGGGTCACCGCGATAATCCATCCCGGCATATGGAAAATCCTGAATCACAAAAATTTGGTTCCTCAACCAACGAAAATACTCAGGCGGAAATCAAACAACCTCTGAACCCTCCTCAGGATGATGGGCCATCACTGCAACCCAACGCATTATCCTAGGCTCTCGAGGAAGACCAGCCTCAACAGAAAGTTGTTGTGGGACCAGCATAGGGACCCTCTCTAGACCAAAGCTCACAACCAGGAAACCGTATCCAAAGTTTTTTAGTTGTCCGTTCTTTGCTCTGGTTAGTTGGCCTTTTACATTCGCCAACACAGCCTCGCACCAATTGAATATGGTACCTCGATAATAGTATATCGCCATTTGCATCTGGGATCCAGTAGCTACATGCAATGCTGCACTCCCTCATAGTCTGGTGATAGTGAATGCGATAACCATGGGATTATATAAAAGAGCTAAGCTCTAAGTAGATTTAGAGACACACAAGATAAGAGAGTCATAGCTCTGAAGTAAGAGGTCTAAGTTTCAGGTCGTAGCTTAAGTAGAGGATCTACAGCTGAGTGCGTAGAGGCCTAGGGTGGAAGTCCGCAATTGAGTGCGCAAACCCCTGCAGTTGTGTGCGCAAGGTGGATAGAGTCTGTAATTGCTTGGAAATATCAATAAAGAAGAGTATTCTGCAATTCAATGTCTTTGTTTCCAATTAATTCATCTTGTCATTTTATGTATGAATTCTCTTTTTAATGATTATATGATGTGCAAATGAATGCAATTACATTGGATAACTGAACGCAATTAAGGATATCTATTTACGCGGTACTAACCGTGATTATCTAATGAGATAAGTAAGACACTTAGACTAGTTTAGGAATTTGCACGGTACACTGCCATAACAGCACGAAAGTACCTAAGCCGCAGGTTAGGGCTACGCGAAGGGCAATCATACCCTTTCATGGAGGTTTTGAAGGGTGGAATAGAGGGCTCGTTTGGCAAGCCCTAGGGCAAAGTGACTTGCGTGAAGGCAGGAATAAAGGGAATAAATTGACATCACGACCATCTTAGGGTGCGGAAACTTGGTTCCAGCATCCCCCCATATTGCTTCGGGTGAGACTTTGGTCCGTGCTTGTTACACTAAAAAATGTCACCATGGCTATTTACAGTTAGTATGGCTCTATCAACAGTCATGCTATCCTCCTGGGCAAGTCTTATGCCTCTGCTCTCCATGTCAAACTCCAAAAAGAGAGAAAGTCTTAGTAAATGTGTTTATCTCTGGGTATGCAGATTCTCTCGGCCTTACCTGCGTGTACGCACCTAATGTTCACAAAAACTACGTACTTGTACGCTCTGTATGTAAAGGGGTAGGTGCGTACCCCTGTAAAGGTCAAAAGGCGCGAGTTTCATCTTTAAAAAGTTACTTGTGGTCATTTCTAGAGCATTCTAGAAGGTTGTTCGACGTGTATTGAGCGCCTCCAGATGGTTCATGTACCCCTATGAAAGAGGAACTTATCCCATCAAGAGGGGAGCTATCCCATCCAAAGAGGGGCTTATCCCATTGATGGTGGACCTGATTAACTTCCTCTTGAGCACTATAAATACAGGCATTGGGCCAGAAGGAGGGGAGGTTGAAAGCTAAACATTTCTAAGGGTAGATGCTGCTGGAATTAGGACTCCCATTTAGAAGCTTGTGAGGAGAGATTCCCATCCTTTCTTGTTTCATTTGGAAGTGGGTGAGCTTTGTCAAAGTAAAGGAGAACTCTTGATGGACCCTGGGAGGGACTTGCACAACACCAAGGCTCAGGTTCTAATTGTTCCTTTTGTTTCCTATTAATGCAAATGAGTCCATTCTTCTCAATAACTTGTTATTTATGAGTTGTTTCATGTACTCCTTGGTCTATATGTTAAATATGTTTTATTTTATGAGATTATCAAGTGCTATTTAATCGTTTGATTGTTAGTGAATGCAGGTTTCGAAGTGAAGGAGGAGCTCATCCGGATCGGCGAGGCTGGACTACTACAATAGCGTTGGACTACAGGTAGGATCTAAACACTTGATTTCTCGTATGGTAAATGCATGTTTAGAGAAGGATTGCTCTTGTTTGTCTTGTTTGTCACTAGAGAGTCTTAGGCTCCTAGGGAGGTTGGTTGTGTCCGCACTATCGACTCTTTCCGCCTGACAGCGCTTTGTGGGCTAATGCCGAAAGGGATAGTAGTGTAGGGATTTGTTTGGATAATTAATGCTTAACCTAGGTCAGGCCCCCTCAAGCCAACAGTGACCTGAATATGGTTTCACATGAAAATCTCTCAAGATAGTCTTCTTGATCTCTCTACTGTCGGACACATATATCTTGTCCCTAAATTGGATCAAGCCATCTGCTTTAAGACAATAATCCACATCGTGACCACGTGTACCCTACTATAATTTGTCCATAAGATCCTTCTACCTGTCATCCTGATAACCTTCCTGTAAGATCTGATCCTGTAAGTCTATCCCATAAGAACTCATAGCTGCTATATAATTCACTTGTATCTACCTTCTATGAGCATCTGCAACCCTATTCTCTTTACCCTTGATGTACCAGATTTCAAATTCAAACTCACTGATCTTAGCAAACCATCTAGCTTGCCAGGAATTCACGTTTGGTTGATTAAATAATTATCTCAACCCATTGTGATCACTCATCAATACAAACCTCCTGCCAAGAAGATAATGCCTACAAATCTTCAACTCATGGATGACCATTGCTAGCTCAAGATAATGTGTCGGATAATTCTGCTCGTGCGCATTCAGTTTTTGTGAATCATAGCACACTACCTTTCCTTCTAGCATAAGGACTCCACCAAGTCCTCTCTTACAAGCATACGTGCATACCACAAATTCTTTGTCCAGATCTACAATATTTAACAATAGAGGATTTGCCAACAACCGCTTCAATTGCTCAAAACTAGCTATAGATTCCTTTGTCCATTCAAATTTATTACCTTTCCTTTCCAATGACATAATAGGATATGCAATGCAAGAGAAGTTCCTAATGAACCTCCTATAGTAACTTGCTAACCCCATGAATGATCTTACCTCATCAACATTTCTAGGAGATTCCCATTCCATGATAGCTCTTATCTTCTCTGCATCCACTGCTATACCCTCCTTGGAAACAACATGTCCCAAGCAATGTACCTATGTCTCAAATAGACTGCATTTTCTAAGCTTGGTATACAATTGATGCTCTCTTAGAAATATCAACACTATTTCTAAATGCTCGGCATGTTCTTCCTCATTCTTATAATATATCAAGATGTCATCAATGAATACAATAACAAAATTGTCCAAATAAGGATGTAACACACTATTCATCTATCATATAAAGGTAGCTGGAGAATTAGTCTAACCAAATGGAATTACAATAAGATCATGATAACTATACCTAATTCTGAACATTGTCTTGTATATGTCCTCTTCCTTAAGGTGTACCTGATCATATCTTGATCTCAGATCAATCTTTGAGAACATTATTGCTTCGTTCAACTGATTTAATAAGTCATCAATCCTTGGCAACTAATATCTATTCTTGATGGTTACCTTGTTCAACTTCCTGTAATCGATGCATAGGCTAAGATTACCATTCTTCTTCTTCACAAACAATACCAGTGAACCCCACGGTGATACACTTTTACTAATGTATCCATTTTTAAGTATTGTCTTCAATTTCTACTTCAACTTGACTAACTTTGATGTGCTCTTATCTTCTCTGCATCCACTGTTATAGCTTCCTTGGAAACAACATGTTCCATATAATGTACCTATGTCTGAAAGAAACTACATTTTCTAAGCTTGGTATACAACTGATGCTCTCTTAGCAATATGAACGCTATTGCTAAATGCTCGACATGTTCTTCCTCATTCTTAGAATATATCAAGATGTCATCAATGAATACAATAACAAACTTTTCCAAATAAGGACATAAACACTATTCATCTAGCACATAAACATAGCTGGAGCATTAGTCAAAACAAATGGAACTACAACAAGCTCATAATGATCGTACCTAGTTCTGAAAGTTGTCTTGTATATGTCATCAATGAAAACAATAACAAACTTGTCTAGATAATGACTTAAAACACTATTCATCTAGCACATAAAGGTAGTTGGAGCATTAATCAAACCAAATGGAACTACAACACATTCATAATGACCGTACCTATTTTTGAAAGTTGTCTTGTATATTTCCTCTTCCTTAATGTGTACATGATCATATCTTGATCGCCGATCAATCTTTGAGAACATTGTTTCTCCCTTCAACTGATTAAACAAGTCATCAATCCTCGACATATATATGTTCTTTATGGTTACCTTGTTCAACTTCCTGTAATCGATGCATAGCCTGAGAGTACCATCCTTCTTCTTCACAAACAATACCAGTGAACCCCACGGTGATACACTTTTCCTAATGTATCCCATTTCAGGCATTCCATTCAACTACAACTTCAACTTGACTAAATCTGATGTGCTCATCCTATAAGGTTCATTTTATGCTAGTGCTACCCCTAGTACAAAATCAATAGAAAAATCCACTTCCCTATGAGGTGGAAACTTTGAAATATATATAGGGAATACATCCTGAAACTGTTGTAAGATCGGGTTGCTCAATACCTTTGCATCCTCAACATCCTTACCTTTATCACTATAATTATGTACTACAAGTGACACACACCCCTTTCTATGACCTTGTTTTTCTTTCATAATTGGCGTCATTCTAACTGATGTTGCCTTATTCTTACACTGTAAGACTCTTTGTTCTCCATTGTTATCCAAACACTCAATGGACTTGTAATAACAATACACTTTGGTCCTATGAAGATACAATCAGTCCATGGCCAAAAGAATACTATATGATCCCAATGGTGATACATTCAAATGTGTTGATGTAGCCATACCATTCAACTCAAAATCATAAGACCTTACCTAATGATAAACCCTTTTCTTGGTACCTGTAGTCAAATTCACTAACGAGAATTCTGCATGAACTTCTTAATTCATACAACACTTATCCACCAAGGCATGACTAGCATAACTATAATTAGATCCAGGGTCAACCAAAATGGAATCAAATTTCTCACAAATCTTACTGCCCAACTCGATAATAGTTTCCTAGTGCTTTGCCTGCTTGTTATCCAGCATTGCATAAATCCGTGGAATGCTTTTCCAAACATCCCCAACTGTCTGTGCTTCCTATACACTATAGTTATGAGGCCTACCACCTTGATTCTACAGAAAATCCCTCTTAAGATGTTCCTTACCACAAGTCCAACACTCCAACTGTCTTGTACCATCACCTCTACTCTACTGCTATGACACATGTCCCTGTCTAGCTATGTTGAACTTCTTGTATGGTGCAACATTTTTTTTCTCTTATGAATTCTAAGGCCTTATTCTTTTTGGCTACCATTTACCTTCAAATTTATCTTTATATTTCCATTTCCATCCTTGCTGATATTATCTCTTACATTTTGACTGTTCATAGAAATGCTTCAAATTCCCAATAACTTCCTCAAGTGATCAACGCTCATCATACTCAATCCGGTCTCTAAATGCTAATTGAAATCCACTAAAAAATCTATGAACTTTGGCCTTTTCATCCTTAATATATGGTACAAACCTCAATAGCTCCCAGAACTTAGTCGTATACTCCTCATATATCATCAATCCCATATGTATCTCATAAAATGCCTTGGTTTTTCTATCATAGTGCCTTTGATAAAAGTATTTCTTCCTGAAAATTCTCTCTAATTCATGCCAACTCAATGCTTTTTTCATGATGTCTCTGAACTACTTTACATCTTCCCACCAGATGTCTTCTTTCTCTTTGAGGTTGAAGATAGAAATTCTAGCCTTCATATTCTTTGTGTGCTCATGTATTTGAAAGAAAATATTCATCCCAAGTAACAAAGTCTTTGCATCATGCAACTTCTTCAAATATCCATTGAAATTAGGTGGCTTAGCTTTCTTAAAACCATCCAGAAAATAGCCCCTGTCACTCCTTGGGTAAGGGTGATAACGATTACGATCATAGTGCCTGTCAAAACTAGAACTAGAATAGTACTTATGTCCACAGCCTCTCTTATTCAGAGTGTCTAAGAAAATGCCATATAGATCGTGTCATCCCTATCTAACCTCTTCCCACCCTGAGATCTACTGCCATAAGTGTTATAGCTCCATTTTCCACCTTTTGGTATTTGTGATGCTTCATTTATGGCCTAGGGAAACCCCTCCTTCTAGACTTAGTCCAAATATTTTAAAAACAGTGTTTTACTTCCTGTACGCTACTTTTCCCTAATATAAAAGCGTGTACACGTGGGTTATTCAATACCCAACCAGTGTATATGTGTTAAAACACTTTAAAAAATTAAGTTTCCTTAACTATGGGTGGAGTTCACCGGTTTTAATTGTTGATTACCTCCTAGTGCTCGTGGCCCAACTGTTTCCCGACTAAAAAACTACTTGGGAGAAATATAAATAGATGGGAAGGCCTTAAGGACGAAAAAAGGAGATAGAGTTATTACACTGAGATTATCCCTAGACTAAGTTTGAAGTATCCCTATGCCTCAAGCACTTCCCCTGGTTTTAGGAAACCCTCGTTTCCTTGAGTGTTGATATTCTCCCACTTGCTTGAGATATCATGGTATTGGTTATGGAAGAAGGCTGTTGAAGGCTGGGGCTGGACAGACCTGGAGGACAGTTCCGCTTTGAGCCAGAAGAAGACAATTCAGGTGAATTCTTTCCATGTTACTTATAACTTTCTACAATAAAAGGAAACATTGTCTTGTTCTTGAGATTAATTGTGTTTATGCATCAAGTAGTATTGTAATCCATGTGTTAATGTTATTTTGAGGTATAACTGATCAATTGCTTATATGACACAAAGTTAATTTCATTAAAATGCTTTATCTATATGCTGTTATGTATGCTTGAATTGGTTGATTTTCAGGTTTGAAGATTGTCAGGAGCTGCAGAGGGTCTGAACCCTTGCTGGAACTACACAAATGAAGGACATTTGGGTACATTCATTTTCACATAGTTTGTTTAAATAAGCATGTTTCCTGAGTTGTTTGAGTGTTTATTTCTGTAGTTTTTTCTTGCTCTGTTGGGGTTCTAACCCAAAACCCTAGGGTAATCATTCCTGTAACAGAATTGGTGACTCCACTGGGGATAACACTCTTGTTATTCCTAGTTTGGGTAGTCCAGTGTCATTCAAGGTTTAATTCTTAGTTTTCTTGCTGTGACAGTATTTATTGGTCTAGTAGCATCTCAGACCCTAAGTTTGATCATTTTGATTTGGCTTTCTTTTTTATTTTTCTTGTAAAGTTTGGTATACTCTGTTCAATTTGCTTGCAGTAGCATACAAACTCTAGTTTCTGTGAAGTGAAACCACATATACACGTGTTTCCTTTATCAGAATTGCGTATACACGCTTCTGTGCTTAGACAAATATACCCTTTTTTACATAGTGTTTTTCAAATCTCTCTGTCTGGAAAGGTTTGTCGAGTGGTCTGTTTGGTCTCTGCTTGATCATTTCCTGTCTGAGAAGTTTTATTTTTCTGCAAGCTGGCTATATTGAAGTGTCTTATGATTTGAAAAGTTCTAGCCTAGGTTTGCTTTTGAGTGAGTTTTTGATTGATCTTTTGACGCACAAGACTTCGTTCGGAGGTTCTTGGTTGATTCTAGTTCTCCAAAACAGCAGGCTGTCTTCAATCTTGGTGTCAAGCTTGGTTATTGGTATGCTTGCTTAACTTTCTGTCATTTGGTGGCCTCATTACTTTTCTTGCTTCTTGGAAGTTTTTTGTTTTGATGAATTTGAAAGGTTTATTTATTGATTTCTTGATCCATTTGTCAAGCTCTTTGTCTCTACTTGGGTCGTTTGGTGCAAGTTGAGGTCTTTTACTCAAGTTTTTCATTCACTTTCGAGTTTATAACTTATGTAGGCTCCTTGTACTTTCTTTTCGGTCCTTGAGTTTTAGTGACATTTTGAGTGCTTTCAAAAAGTTGCTTCTAATTGTTTTTGGAAAAAGAAAAGATTTTGCAAAACATTGTTTTTGTTTTCTTTGCCAAGTGATTTTGGTTTTTTTGGTTTTGTGAAAGTGAATTGGGATTTTTCAAGACTTTCCTTTCTTGTTTGGAGGAAAATTTGTATTTGAAACTTGTATTCTTCTCAAACACTTGAGTTGGCTTATTGAAGTGATAAACAATTGCTTTCATTTCTTTTTAGAGCAATCTGGAATTTTGCATTATCATGTACACCTTGCATTAGGGTAGTTTTTCATTATTAAGCATCAATAGTCTTTTTAGTTTTTGTGAGTGTGGAGTGTGCTTTAAAGAAGGAAAATAAAAAGTTTTTGCTTTATAGAAGTTTCTAAGAACCCAAGTAGAAGTTTCTTTTCATCGAAGAACAAACGATTACATTTCATATAAGTTATTTTTTCATTAATTTCTTTTGCGTCATATGAACACCATTGGTTTCATTTCCATCAAACCCTTGACTTAAAAGTACAGCCACTTAAAAGCAAGCGCTTAATAAAATAAACTAGAACTTTTTGTATTGTCATCAGAATACACCAACAAGTTTTAGGTTTATTTGGGGACTTGGATTAGGCAAGAGGAGAGTAAACTCTCCAAGGCTACTTTGAATTGTAAAACATAGAAGTCTAATTAAAGAGTGAAATCCAATAGCATTAGGGAGACCAGGAAAGCTCCATGACTGGGAGTTAAGCACGAGGGTTCGTGAAGATAAGGACGAGAGATACCCCCTCTCTTACTTGTCGAATCCTACCTCACGACTGTTCCACCCGGCTTCTGATACGAGTTGGTACCTTTAGTTGGCTATAATAGGGATCTACACAGGTGGCTGCGAAGGGGAATCCCATGGCACTTGAGGTTGATGTTGCATCACGTTCAGCAGTACTTCTGGAGGGCACCCTTGCGAAGCTTGGGGGTTTGCACTGGCACATGCTGTTGTCTGGAGGTCAACGTAACTACCTCTGATACCTTCACTAGTAGGCCTAGGGTGTAATTACCTCAGTCTATTTTTGGAAGGCCCTTATTATCAACTTTCTCATATTTTGGTGTCCGGTCCTAATCACCTGAAGCGGAAATACTTGGAAGGTGCTTGAGTGCTGATATCTTTAGGGACATTTTAGTGTGTGTTCGGTGCTTCTAGTCAGCCTAGCTTTTAATTTTCTTGAGTCTTTAGGTAGATTTGTTAAATAATTCAAAGTGGCTGACCAACCATCTAGACGATCTCAGAGACTCCGTGGGCTTTCACCTATGAGTCATGAGCCTTCTACTAGAAGGCGTAGGCACAATCCTGCCAGTGGTAGCAGGCACATCGGAGATTGATACTCCACCTGGGGGCATTATTTCACAGGACCAACCTAGTTCCAGTGTAGAGTTAGAGAGAACCACACCAGTTATTTCTCGAGTACTCTTTCAGCCGGAAGATAATATTAAGGTAGAAGAGCTTCTAGAGTCGGTTGCGGCTCCGAATTCTCCTCTCCCTCCTGATCATCTTGACGTAGTATTATACGTCGGATCTCTGACTCACAAGCCATCAAGCCCAGGTCCATCTACATATATCCCTTCGATGACCACTGCTGGAAGCATGGCATCCATGACAAGTGTTGCGAGTATGCAGACCCCCATATATGCACAAGGAGGAAGGAATTTTTCCATCCCTTATAACACTACTAGCACTTATATATTTGGGTCTACTTCCATTCCATCAACAAGTGGAAGTTCTCAGTCAGCTGCATCCAATTTTGGATTCTTCCCTTTTGGAATGCCTTCTCAAGGTATTCCTTCAGTTCCTTTGAATATGCCATCAACCGCCTCCACATCCATGATGAGTGGATCAGCCTCTTTTTAGGGTTTTCCATTTGGAAGTGGTCATATACCACATTCCAATATGACAGTTGGATCAATGCCTTTTCCTTTTATAGGACAAAGCAGTAACCCCTTCCCAAATTGGACAAACCCTGCGGTTAGTGGTATAGGAGCTGGGAATCAGATTTTTAACCAACAAGGGAATATGCCATATTCTTTGGTTAACTCCTTCCAAAGTTTTTCACCCTTGGCCAATGCTTGGAATCCTTATCAGGGGCTATCGACTCCTTTCAATGCTTTGTTAGGGGGTAATTTTATGGGTTACAGAGGATTTTCGATAGGAGTTGGTCAAACTCCGAATTTTGTTGGACCACAAGGGTCACATTTTGGTCCAGTAGGTTCTACCAGTTACTTCGGGCAACCTGGTGCATTTCAAAATCCAGGTAATTCTTTTTAGACCTCTGGGAACCCTACCCAATCTGGGTGGAATCCCCTAGATCCTCCACGAATTCTGTTTCTGGCCACGATTAATCTGCCAAATTTGACTAAGTTGAAAAAATGATCCAATTAGGTACAATCCAGCTTGGCCTCTGGTCCCAACAAAACTTCCATCGGATATTCCAAAATTCGAAGGGAAGAATGGTGAATACTCAGGTGACCATGTAACCATGTTCCATTTATGGTGTTCATCCAACTCTTGGATCGATTATTCGATCAGGTTGAGGTTATTTCAGTGCACCTTAACCAGGAATGCAGCTAAATGGTATATAGAGTTTCCAGGGGGCACCTTTACTACTTTCGCCGATTTGGCTAATATTTTCTTAAACCATTTTCAGTTGCCTGTCTGTTATGAAGCTGGAACTGAACTTCTGGCCAATTTTCATCAGGACATAGCTACTCACATTTCGGATCATATCTAGGAATGGAGACGAAGAAAAAGGCTTATCAAAGTCGAAGGTGTCTATTCGAAGGAGCAGGCTATTTTCCGAGCCCAACAGTTAGAGCTGATATATTCTCAGTCTGGGACTCTTCAAAAAATCTCACCCGACGCTCCTAGATCCATGGTTGATGTAGCCAAACCGAAGCCAAGACCTCATGCTGATGGTATATTTGGATCGATTAATGTGAATACAATGAACCTTCTAAACCAATTGCAGCAGTTGTCTTTGCAAACTGCTTCTTCCAACCAGGTTTCACCATCTACTCCTTCAATTTCCCAAACTACTACCATAAATGTCATCCAGGCCTCTAATCCCAAAGGAAATCCACAATCTGATGGGAAGAATAAGGGATGAGGTAAAATGAAAAATCAGGATGGGAAAAGTAATACAAACAAACCCGGAAATGGTGTTAGTGAGGGTAGAACAAAGTCTAAGAAAAAGGTTAAGTTTCTGTGCAAGTTATGTACTGGAGATCATTTGACTCACCTCTGCCCGAAAATTCAAGATGCTTAGTGCTTGTTAGCATAGCAAGGGTCTTCTAGCTCCCAAGCTATTTTAACTAACCCTTTTCCCCAAGGGCAGCAACTTCTTGTTGGCGCAAATTCGAACCTTGGTACCTCCTCAGGGGGCAACCAGGAAGGGGATAATTCTTTGAATGTTTTCATGATGAGTTCTCACATCGATGTTGCTACATGAGCATGCGATTATGGTGAAACAGAACCATCTAAGGCAAAATTTGTACCCGACACTATGGAACCGCTTCATATTGAGCGACACTCTGTTGAATCTATACCTCGGATACCGAAAGGTTTCGCAAAGCGTGCGACTATTAACCCTAATGCTAGGGTAGCCCAGAACTACTCGATTGTAGAAGATCTGTTCCAAATTCCATGTGCTATGTCTACATTGGAGGTACTCCAGTCATGTCCCACTTAGAGAAGTGCATTTCTTTCAGCAATCGGGGCAGTAGATCCAAAATATTCTTTCGTGCTCACTTTTGATATGCTCAATGTCAAAAAGAGACTTCCTCATCATATGGCTTTCCAAATAAAGTCTACTTACCAGAAAACCAATATTTTTTGGATGGTTATAGATGAGGGAGCTTCCACGTGTGTCATGTCTATGTCATGTTGGAAGGCAATTGGATCACCTTCAGCCATTCCTTCACCTACTTTCTTGATTGAATTTGACGGACATTCTCATAGGCCACACGGGATTATCCCGAACTTTCCTATATGTGTTGGAGGAAATGTCATTAATATTGAAGTAGAAATCATTGATTCCAACCTTGAACAATCTCCTCTTAGGACAGAATTGGATTTATGAGATGGATGTCATAGTGTCATCTTTATTCTGCATCCTTTGTTTTCCTCATGAGGGGAGAATTATTAAAGTTGATCAATAGGATTATTCTCCAGGTGATCCCCGTGCACCTTCGGATTATACTATTCCAATGGTGGATAACCCCCGTCAACCTATTGAGAGTCTAGGGGTCGGGATGTACTCTTAATTAATGGGTATATTTGAACATCCCCCTCCTGTATCCATAATTAATGCAATTTCATCATCCCAGGGTCCTTCACGGGAAGAGTTATTTCGAACTCATCATTTTTCAGACCCTTGGACCTTAACTTCGCCTACAACCACATTAGATGAAGGAAAAGTTGGTGGAATGGCATTCCCTATGTCTGCAATAGAGCTTAGATATAAATCTATCATTAAATCTACAGACAACCATCCTACTCCTTTTTCAGAAGAGGAGTTAGATGCTGATGTGGCTCCAGCTTGGACCCTTGACTCTACCTCTACTCTGGATTGCTTAGATATGGTTTTACCATCTGAGGAAGCAATTATATAAGCCATGACAGGTGTAGATCGACCATGGGAAGATTTACACCATCATTCATACTTTCTTCCTCCATTTCAGGAAGCTGAGTGCAGGTTTTCCAATCTGCTCACTAGCGATGTTTGTATAGTCTCAAACCCTTTGGCTCCAGCACACATATGTGCCCAAGGTAATATGTCGGTCATTTCAAAGACTGTACCCATAAACATCTCTAGAAACCCTGACGTGATAGAAAATGTCTTCATCGGAGCCAATTGTTCCCCTGAAGAGATTCAAATTTACACCGACCTTTTTAAGGAGTTTCGGGATGTATTCGCTTGGTCTTATGAGGAAATACCTGGTATTGATCCATCCATAGTTCAACATGAGATCAAGACGTATGAAAATGCCAAGCCGATTCGTCAAAAGCTTTGGCCGGTAAATCCTCGGAAAGCAGCAACTATTAAAACTGATGTTGAAAAGCTGCTCAAGCCAAGGTTCATATACCCTGTTCCTTTAACGGAGTGGGTTTGTAATCAAGTCCTGGTAGACAAAAAACAAGGAACAATTCAAGTATGCATTGACTTTAGGGATTTGAAGAAGGCTTGTCCGAAAGACAATTACCCCATGCCATTTATTGATCAGATCATTGATGAATGTGCGGGTAATCAAATTTTTTCGTTCATGGACAGATTCTCGGGGTATAATCAAATCACTATTCTTTCAAAGGACCAGCATAAGACAGCTTTTATTTGTCCCTGGGGCACATTTGCATATAAGAAAATGCCTTTTGGTCTTAAAAAATGCTGGTGCCACATTTCAGCGGGCCATGTCTTATGCTTTCCATAACATCAAGCATATCATCAAAGCATACTTGGATGATTTAACTGCTCGTTCTTGAAAGAGAATCGATCATCCCAGCCACCTACGGTTAGTTTTTGAGTGATGTCGATTTTACAAGATCCGGCTGAATTCGAACAAGTGCATTTTTGCGGTTACATCTGGTCGGTTGTTAGGTTTCATAGTATTGACTAAAGGGATTCGTGTGGATCGTTTCAAGGTTGAGGCAATAATTCAGTTGCCTCCCCCGTCCTCAATTAGACAACTTCAAAGTCTTCAAGGAAAGGAAAATTTCTTAAGGAGATTCATAGCCAATTACGTAGAGATAACCAAAGGGTTTATCCAATTGCTCAAGAAAGGCGTTCCATTTATCTGGGACAACTTTGCGTAATGATCTTTCGATGCCTTGAAACAGGCATTAATCTCTGCTCCATTGTTGAGTCCACCTGATTATGGCAGGGATTTCCTTTTGTATCTTGCGGCGACAGAATCAACCATAGGTATGGTTTTGGTTCAGGAGGATGATGCTCTCATCAAGCATGTTATCTATTACTTGATTCATGGTTTAATAGGCCCTGAACTCTGCTATTCTCCTATAGAGAAATTGGCCTTGGCAGCTATCCATGCTTTCCAGTGGCTTCATCATTATATTTTGGTATGTAAAACATTCGTCTTAGCGGTTGTCAATCCGTTTCAGTTTTTCCTTAGTAGGCAAGTGATTGGGGGCAAATACAATTGTTGGATTGTCATTTTATAGGAATTTGATCTTGAATTCTTGTCAGCCAAGTCTAAGAAATCTTTGGTCTTTGCGGAGTTGATTTCCGAGCTGCCTTGTGAATATGGCCTTGTTTATGAGGAATATCTCCCTGACGAGCATTTGTTCCTTATTTCTTCACAGGATCCTTGGTATGGATATATCATTATATATCTCCAGACTTCGAAGTTCCTGCCTGCTTCTTCCAAGGATGAGCATAGAAAATTACGCCACCTAGCTAAAAATTATGTTATCATTGGTGATACATTATATCACTGAGGAGTTGATTCAATCCTTTGGCGTTGCTTAAGTTTAGAGGAAGCAGAGACTATTCTCAATGATTGCCACAGTGGAGCTTGTGGCAGTCATCTATCAGGGCTTGCAACAGCCTAGAAAATCTTGTGTGCAGGTTACTTTTGGCCTTCGCTTTTCAAAGATTGTGTTGAAGCGGTCAAAGGTTTCCATCCTTGTCAAGTCTATACTCGAAAGATGTGTGCTCATCCAGCTCCTCTTTTCCCTGTTATCAGTGTTGGTACCTTTACAAAGTGGGGTATTGACTTTACTACTTGTAATCCCCCTTCGTCAGCAGGTCACAAGTACATCATCGTGGCCGTCAACTACTTTACGAAGTGGGTGGAAGCCATGCCTACTTATAAAAACGACAATGAAACAACAACCTTGTTTCTTTTCAATCAAGTTATTTCACATTTCGATATCCCGAGAGAGATTGTCACTGATCATGGCAGTCATTTCCAGAATCAACTAATGACTGAATTGGCTATCAAGTTGGGCTTTCGGCGGGATCATTCATCTCCCTATTATCCTCAGGCCAATGGTCAAGTTGAAGTCATGAATAAGTCCCTCAAGACTATCCTGCAAAGGACAATCAACCAAATTCATTCCAATTGGCACATCATGTTGTACCCGTCTCTCTGGGCATACAGCACTTCGGTAAAGGCTGCCACCGGTTTTACACCTTTTCAGTTAGTTTATGGGTTGGAATCTATTTTTCCTGTTGAATGTGAAATTCCGTCCCTTAAGTTAGCTATATAACTTCTTCCAGAGACCTCTAGTCTTGAAGAGTGCCTCGTTCATATGGAACATCTCAATGAGCAACATCGAGATGCCACCATAATCAACGAGGCACATAAGAAGAGGATTAAAACCCAATATGATAGAGTTGTTTGTCCTCGAGTCTTTTCTGAAGGTGACCTTGTCTTGGTCTATGACCAGGATAAAGACGCCTTAGGGGCAGGTAAATTCAAGTCTATGTGGTATGGTCCCTTTGTTGTAAAATTATTTTTGGAAAAAGGGGCTTACGAATTAGTTGGTTTTGAAGGAAACAAGTTGGTAGAGCCCGGAAATGGGCTCTACCTGAAGAAGTATTTTTCTTAGGTTTAGGCCAAGCAATTACTTGCTTATATATAGTGTATTTTTGTACATATTTATCGGGCATTTTTGTGATATTCACGTTTTTTATTTTCTTTGGCAGGTATTGATGGATGACATGATACATTTTGGATTTGTCAATGGTGCTAGCCGGCACACTCAGAATCTCTCTTCTATAGTGTGGGTAATTTATTATCCATCTGGCCAGTTGATGGTATCAAGGGGAGTATGTATTGGTTCTGCTACAAATAACATGGCCGAATATACTACCGTTATTAATTTATTATCTGAAGCGATTTCTTATGGAATTGATTCATTGATATTCTATCTTGATTCATAGCTGGTAGTGTCACAATTAAATAACATTTATCGGGTTAGGGATCCTTATTTATACCACCAATTTTTGAGAGTGCGAATGTTGCAAAGATCATTTGTTTATATTACATATGTTCACATTCCATGATCATATAATTTATTAGAAGATTCTGTTGCTAATCAAGCATTAGATTGGCATATCATTCATTCATTATTAAGCAAAAACATAAAAGATTTGGGTCTGAATATATATCATAAAGCTGTCTGTGTGTACATAAAAGTGTTCAAAATAATATACAAAATTGGGACTAAATGCCCTAAAAAATTTGGGTCCATGCCCATAATCATGTCCAGTCTATCTAATGACCCAGCTCAGGATGAGCAGCTAAGAAGTTCACTACTACATTGGCCACACGCCGAAGTATGCAAACCCAGTCTCGTGGCACTCCTACCACGTGGTGTTACATCTCCTCAGGAAGGTCTTCTATGGCTATCATCGGTACCTGGTGAGTTAGCCTCACCAAGTTCCTCTGTACTGCATATAAGACCCTCTCTATCTCAGCTGTTGCTTCTTCAGCACCTCTGCTCCGACGCCTGTGTTGCGGAAACCCATCTAGTCTCACCGGACCTACATCTGGAACATGGTAATTTTTTTCAGTGTTCGGTCCCGTCAAAAATATTTCTAAGTTCATATTTAATAAAATAATCAAACCAAAAAATCTTAAAATTTTTAAAAACTTAAAAAGTTGTTACCTATCTCTCCCCATGCTATGTTTGGTGGCAGCACCAAGTTTGGATCTCCTTGAAAATCCATACCAGCATAGGGATAGTCATCAATAGCGATGATCTGTTGTTCCCACCAGGTGAAGAACTCATCATCGAATGTAGTCCTCGGCACATCCCCACCTCCAAGGCATTTCATCAAATTAGCCCACCTACCCATCCAAGGGTCTCGAGGGCTAGTGATTGAGACAGATACTTTGGGATGCAGCCCAGGTACCTTCTCGAAGAAGGAGCATAAAATAGTCTCATATCCAAAATTCTTGGTCTGCCCTTTCTAAATAGAGGAAAACTAGCTCTTCATGTTGGCAAGAAGAGGTGTACACCAGTCGAAAACTGTGGTAAGACACTCCACGGCTAAGCTCATGGATACCCGTGAAGCTTGGTGTAGTGAGGTTGATCTGTTTATCCTGGCTATGGTGAACAATATGATCCGCAGTGATAAACTTTCCACGTGTTTTATTGGAATCTGACTTCCAAATTTTTCCGAATGCCCAGGACAGTATATGTGTACGTAGTCTTCTACTGAAAGACTACCTCATGTCCAGCTAGTCCAATGCACAACCTCTCCTCTTCAAGAGAGACCAGTGATAAAATAAATATCTTCCACCTCTATCCACAAAGGCATCTGATCTATCATAAAATAATCATCCTCGACACTCCAATAGTGGATCAGCATTTCAAGCAGACGAGTGTTGGCTTTCATGTTGGGCATTTTGAAAAATTTCAACAAGCCGCATCCCCTCAATGTATTTAGTACCTATTGGTCATTCATAACTTCATTATCAATTATGGTATGCTCCCTCTCTCTCCATGTGATTGTCATCTTGAAAAAAATTGAGTTTCAACCGTTAGAATTTTGTATTTAAATTTCAAACCGTGTATACGCCGGTTCCTTTTACACATAGTCGCATGTAGGGCCGTCGTATACGCGGGTTGATAAACATCCAACCCGCATGTATGCCGAGTTGGAATTTTTAACATGAATTCCTACGGTAAAACCTTAATAAAAACTTCTAAAAACTATCACAAAACATTGCAAGCTTGAATTGAGGGTTACCTGATGATTTTGGTACAATTTGAACGGTCCAATTCTCCGGGAGCAAGTTTGCTCTTTTTTCTCCACAACTTTTTCTCTCAATGCAAATGACAAAAATGGTGAGAAAAAAGTCATTTTATAGCTTTGAAATTGTCAAAGTTTTTCAAAACTTGATTTTTTCGTCTCATGAAATTTTTGACTTGTGGGCTTGAATTGTTGAGAATGAGTTATTATTTCAAGATATTTTGGATGCTTCTTCGATATTTCATATCAGTTCCATGACCACTGACTTGTCATGGCAGGTATCGTTCACTCACTGGCATATAGGTTAGGGAAACCATTTTTTCCGTTGCATCTTGCATACTAGCCTCCGTTCGTCAATACACTTGCCATAGGGTCGACCCCATCGTGTTATGTTTAGTAAACCATGTTCACTCGTCGATTTTTAAATCATGATGTGATGGTAGATCCATCCTTTACATGGGCATCATAGTTAGCACCTCACTAACATTGGTTGCCCATGCTGTTATATTGAGTAGGCTCGAGAGTCCTCTTTAGTCCCACCATGACTTGTGTGTGGAAGACTCATTCTCTTCGCTTCTTCACTTAGTTCTAGCCTTATACCCTAGAGGCTCCTTTGTGTTGAGTTGTACTGCTGCATTGCATTTTGACCATTTGCACCTTTTGGCCTTAAGTTGGCTTCACTTGGACTCATGTTTAAGCCACTTGTTTGACCATGCCTTCTGCAAAATCAACCATGCAATCCCTTAGCCTCTACAACTTGGCACATCCTTTGATCTGTGGAAGGAACATCCCTTTGAGTGTCCTTGACTAGTTTCGCCTCCCTGCATTAAGCATAGGATTGTTCCCATTCTAGGAACTAGACCATCTATTTCACTGACACTCGTTCTTTCCACTATACTATAGCATTATTTTATTCTTTTTACAGCTTAAAGAAAAAGAAAAGGAAATTATATATTCCAAAAAGAGCAGGAACAAGACAACATTTTCCTATATTGTTGGCAACTAGAGTCAGTCATGTCACCCTTGAACAAAGCACTCAAAGCAGAGTCTCTCCTCCATTTTTGGGCGGGATTTAGTTTGACTTAGGTATGCCTTAATCTTGTTATTTAGTCAGTCCTCCTCCAATTGGTTATCTCTTCCAATCATATGGAGAGTTCACTCTTGCCTCCTGCATGACAAACTTACACAGAGTCATCACATGCTACCATATAGTCATCATTGAGTCGTGCTTTTTTTCAAGGGAAGTAAGCCTGAGTCGGCCTCTCTGCGGTATCTCTTGACCTATTTTTCAGTCGGCCATCCCTGGTTGTTAGTATCATGTTTGTAATCACATCAGTTTTATTGGTCCTCTACTCATGCTGGTTTGAGAAGGTCCCCATTGACTTCTTGCTGGCGAGTCTTCTCCTTATCGACGACGACATATTACTCTGAGGACAGGCCTACAGCCGCACCCTGGCCCTATTTTCATTATTGATAGGTCACCTTGTTCTCAGCATCGATCAGTATCATGGGTCCTTGACTGAGTGTTTTCCCTTGTGTTCGACATCAGCTTTCATTATCACAATTGGGATTCGTGCAGTGCCTTGGTTTCCATTTGACCCTATTGGTGGATTCCTCACCCCTGTGTTAGCTTTCATTATTGGTTGGTTCAAGGAGTTTATGTCGTGCGCTAGCTACATCTTGTGTACACCATAAACGTGCTTCAGTTGGGTTACTACATATTTTTTTCTTCCAATTCCTTTCACATTATTGGCCTACAGGTTACACTCGCACTAGATTGATGAAGGATGCCTTAATGCCTTCCTTCTAGTGGAGCTTTTCCTATTGACTACAGCTCATTTCTTTGGGATAAAGATCTAGAGTCCATTTGACAGTACCTTGGGGTTTGTAGTCATCAATGGCAGATTCCTTCGCTATCGATAGCGGGAAATCATCATTATCCCCTGATTGATAGATTCTTCCAGGTGTTTGACTTCGGCTCATTTATTCACCCTTGTTAGATTGTACTAGGTACCTTGACTCTCATTATCATTATCGGTGAGTAGTCTCGCATTTGCTAATGGTATACATCAATGGCTGGTAATCAAACGATTTCTCACATGGTCGACTTCAGATCATTTATTCCCATTGTGTAGAAATGTACCACGGCAGTCGGTGAAGACCTCGGGTTGCATCAACATACTTTGGTTCACTTGTCAGTTGCTCCTGTTTCTGCTAGTTGACGAAATCCACCTTATATGTTGCAGTCCTTCACAGCAACATCTTATATGCTAGCATCTAAGTTGCGATGTAGTATCATTTAATTCCATCATGTTCATTTGGTACTAATGGGATCAGTTTGTGACATCAGTAATCAGCTTCGTCCTTTAGCTTCATTGATCATCTTCTTATCTGTGTTATTCAGACATGTACCTTTTCAATCAGGATCAGATGATCCATTATGTAATTTTCAGTTCTTTATCCTTGTATACATCTTGGATCCGCTTATACTTGATGTGCAGACATGCTTTACTTTCTCTGAGCATGGGTATGCCCGCCTCAAACAGCAGTTTCTTTCTGATCTCTTTGTGATGGCTTGGCAGGCTGAAATCTAGTGAAGTCCTTCTTAGTCTTGGCAGCTTTCTTTCCATGAACTTAATACATTTCGGCCATCATGTACCCCTTCTGACCTCATGTATTAGGGGGCATCTATTATAGCTCCATTTTCCACCTCTTGGTATTTGTGATGCTTCATTTATGGCCTAGGGCAACTCCTCCTTCCAAACTTAGTCCAAATATTTTAAAAACAATGTTTTACTTCTTGTACACTACTTTTCCCTAATATAAAAGCATGTACACGCAATTTAGTCAATACCCAATCCGCATATATGTGTTAAAGCAGTTAAAAAAATAAAATTTCCTTAACTATCGGAAGAGTTCACCGGTTTTACCTGTTGATTACCTCCTAGTGCCCGTGGCCCAATTGTTTCCCAACTGTTCCCCAACTAAAAAACTACTTGGGAGAAGTATAAATAGATGGGAAGGCCTTAAGGAGGAAAAAAGGAGATAAAGTTATTACACTGATATTATCCCCTAAGTTTGAAGTATCCCTGTGCCTCAAGCACTTCCCCTGGTTTCAGGAAACCCTTGTTTCCTTGAGTGTTGATATTCTCCCACTTGCTTGAGATATCATGGCATTGGTTATGGAAGAAGGTTGTTGAAGGCTGGGGCTGGATGGACCTGGAGGACGGTTCCTCTTAGAGCCGGAAGAAGATGATTCAGATGAATCCTTTCCATGTTACTTATAGCGTTCTACAATAAAAGGAAACACTGTCTTGTTCTTTAGATTAACTGTGTTTATGCATCAAGCAGTATTGTAATCCATGTGTTAATGTTATTTTGAGGCATAACTGATCAATTTCTTATATGACACAAAGTTAATTTCATTAAAATGCTTTATCTATATGCTACTATGTATGCTCGAATTGGTTGATTTTTAGGTTTGAAGATCGTCAGGAGTTGCAGAGGGTCTAAACCCATGCTGGAACTACCCAAACGAAGGACATCTGGGTACGTTCATTTTCGCATAGTTTGTTTAAATAAGCATGTTGTCTGAGTTGTTTGAGTGTTTCTTTCTGTAGTTTTCTCTTGCTCTATTGGGGTTCTAACCTAAAACCCTAGGGTAATCATTCCCATAACAATATGCCCCATTAGTTTTGTCTTCCTACACATGGTTGATCTGAATTGGTCCTTGTCTCTGCAATTCTGAAAAACTTTGAAGGATTACTGCATTAACTTCTGCTTGTTTCTCTTGTGCCTGAATGATTCTGTCATTGTCTACTTTACAACTCATTATTTCTTCCTTCAAACTTCTCAATATATCTACTAAGTTAGAAGAGTGGCCAACACCACACTACTGATCTAATCCATAAGGAGAATCTCATGAATTGTAGTATACCATCTTGTTAGTAATATTTGATATATTTCCTGCAAAACATACCATTTCAGCTAAACCAAAATATAAACATAATCAACATACCTCAATATAGTTAGAGGAGGATATCTTATCTGTAAGGTCGACTAGATTAGCGCAATACAAGTGAAAACATAATCATAACAACATGTAGATATCATCTTAACCATAGTCCAGCCATCAATGCATGACCATATCAACCACACCTCATGACCCCATGCATGAGAACTACAACCATGTCAATGTATGCATAATCAACATATGTACGACATGCATTCATATACGATACATAAACATACTCACATGCATAACCAATTCATAACCAAGCTATATTCATGATAAATACATCCAACATCAACACCATCAACTTTCACATGGAAATACCACTACAACCATGGCTGCCACCATGCGTACACAACAAGTACATAGACCATAAGCATAGAGAACACACATGCAACTGACATGAATGCATGACCAACACACACTACCCATCTAGTGTAAGGGGTGACCAATGCTATGATACCACTATGTAACACCCTCCTCCCACATTTGCCCAAGTTAATCGGTCTGTTGGGGTAAACATGTGACGAGAGGCCACTATGATCTGATTCAAATCCCCATGTATAGTTAAGGAGTTGGAAATGGAAAAACAAAACCAAACTAACCCTCCACACATGCTACAAGACCTACAGGAGACAACTAACCTTTCCAGGTGACCAACCCCTAAGGAAACTTAACATTTTTCTGACCTAGAGCGTTATTCTCTCCCATGACATGGGAATTCATGTGACTAGGACCCTTGAGTTGTTATCATAGTAAGGGCATGCATGCGACTTCAGTCTTTTTCAGCTAGTTCTAAGCCTACAACCCTAGATTTTGTGCCACATTTTCATGGTAAGGACTCATGCCACTTCTCAAAATTCCATGAAACTTCCAAAAATGAAATATAACATCAAAACAATGATACTAATGAAAATAATTGAACAAATACTTGATTGGACCCCTACTAGCCATGATAGGAATTTCATCAAACATGTCATAAATATGCATTGTATAGATCATAACAACAAATCTGAGCATAGGGGTCTCATACTTATGTTTGAATTGCTAAGAAGCACTGATGCCTCATCACATTAGTTGCATTATCATCTATTAGGTCATATTTTCATTCTTCATTCATTTACAAATCAAAACATGATGAGAGTGATTCATCATCACTATCATAAAACATACTCATAAAAAACATATAAACAATAGAAATAATAAGGATACAACAACCATAGAATCCACATAAGAACTAGTATGTTTGTTCATTAAATACCAAGGAGAATGAACTATTATTAATGAATGGAAAATCCAACTAGGTTTGGGACTTCCACGAACTACCCAATCATAGATTGGCTGAACCAAATATTTCTTTGAGCCAATCACCCTCATTCCATATTCCAAGCATGAATGTGGGACTCATAATCTAAACTAAACCAGGGCTTCCCGAGGCTACACCACCTCACCCTCATTAATAGAACGAGGCTTTACTACAATCAACATTAGATCACTAGGCCCTAAACAAGCATGGATGCCACTAGATTTTTCCACCTACACCGTGAGGAATTTGCATGTCTCCTAGTCTTTGGGTTTTGCTGCAATCCAAACCAGATCACTAGGCCCTAACTGAGACCCCACCCTCCAAGATTTACCAAATATCCTTCCATTTACTAGCCAAGTATTTCTAGGCCTGATCGAGGGGAACCACCTCTAGGCTTTACCATATATCCCTCCATTCATGGGTCAAGGATTCCTAGGCCCATTGAGATAACACAAAATCCAGCTTTATTGTAACCCATGGTTCAGTTTAGGGGTTACGAGGCCAAGGCTTTAGCTCAATCCACAGTTTGATTCAGGTATCACTAGGCCATTTGTTCTTTCTTTCAAATACCATCTCACTCTATTTTTAATTTATCTGACAATCCTCCTCAACCAAAACATGAGAACCCAATCACAACATGGATATCTGGAAATGGCAAGGCAAGGCTGAAGAACACTGTCACACCTGGAAAAACCCATGCCAATGACATCAATAGAACTAGAAACATACATACATAGCCATGCATGTCAAAACTATAAAGGAAATTATATGTGCAAATAATCCCACTGTAGGTTCTTAATCTTGATATTCCTTGCTTGATCCTTTCTTTCATTTGGCTTCTTTGATTTTATTGATCCAATGTTGAAGTGCTCCAAGAAAACTCTAAGAGTCCAAAAGTGTGAGAGAGAGAGAGAGATAATAGAGAGAGAGCTCCAAAATTGAACTAACAAAAGGTTACCAACTAATCCTTTTCCTTTTTATTAATGAGGCATCTATTTTCTTCAATTTTCCATTATTTTCCTTCATTTTCCTCCTCACATGCAACCTGTAACCTTTCACCTTCCTTTTCTCCTAATTTCCATTATTTTCATAAATAAAATGCCAAGTAATGCCTCATGCCTTTCCAAAGCCTTTGGCATTGCCTTTTCCAATTCCCTTTAGCCATAATAAACCAAATGAACACCCACTAGGATGTTTTTCCCAACATTCATCTAGGAATAAGTGTCTCATAACCGTGGTTATTATTTTTCCTATATTAACTTTTATTACATGGAATTTTCACCAAGGTTGTTACACATGCAAGACATCAAAATAAAACATTATGTTAGAGCAAACATATGTCACCAAAATGATATCTTATTCATGCTCCCTCTCATGGAGGCAACAACCACAAGCATAAGCTTATCTCATCTAGTGACATCATCTTAATACATAAATATATCTTTGTCCCAGCAACATACAAGATATTTTTCCATTCGAATCCCACTATTGATATCACAATATATCACTTTCATATCCAAAACCTGCTCAAACAACTCTCCAAGGAGCTTCCTTAATCAAAATTCCTCATAGCTAGCCACGCTAGAAACAATGTACTCAATGTGATCTTCCAATTATTAGAGTATCCATGTAGACTCATATCTATGGAATATCTTTCATCTCGAACTCAGTGGCTAGCTCCCTCTTACGCTTGATCATCATAGGCTCACTACCTATCAATAATATATCTCTAGTATATAAAACCAAAATCAAAGTCATACCTTGGACCAACTTATAGATTTTGATCAATGTTGCTTCTAGGCTTTAATAATTGTTTATGCAGGCTCAAGGAGCTTGATACAAACCATACAATTATTTCTTATAAGCTTTCATGCTCATAGAACTCTTCCAACTTCTGCTCCATGTATGTAGGTTTGTCATACTCCTGGTGTGCTCCTAATCTTGTGTAGGAAACTTCCTATTTTGTGACGTATAGGCACAACGTCACCCATAAGCCTTCTTTTGTGCGGTTGTGAGGCCTATAACCACACTCTTAAGCCTTCTTCCATGTGTTTGTGTCATCGACTAGGAGAAACATTCTTTGCTCAAATCAGAAGTTTTCAAAACTTCTACAACAACATCAAATGGTTATTCATGTCTAGAATCCTTCCTTAGGAAATGAAGTATCTTATTTTCAAATAATACTCATGAATTATTTCTTCCTCTGAATGAGAATCCTATTCAATCATCACTATCTATTTTTCTATCATAATATTGTCATCCTACAACAAAACTATTAGATCACAATCTATATCAGGTTCTTAAACATATATCATAACAAGTCACCATCATGTTATCAAACATTCATCAAGAGTTAGTGTCATATAAGAGTATCTTCATACTTCAAGGATCATAATAATCAAGTCAGAGCTTCCAATTCTACCACGTGTCATATTTACTAAACTTTATGAAGATCAATAAGAGAATCAATCTACACTTTCATCATGATTATCTCAAGCACTAACAACAACATCAAGCTACCATATATCAAAAAATATTTGCTAGCCTTCTTTATGAAATTCATCATGAATTCCATCATCTCTAAATTGAAATATGTTTGAAAAATATCAAGAGCACCAATATATTTCACCCATACAACATAGTTACAGATGAAACGAGAACCGTTACCTCAAAACGGGTACTCGAGCCCAAAACCCCCCAAAAAACATGAAAAAACAACCCAAAAATGAAAATTGTTTATTCCAAAATGATGTTTATTTTTTAGGGTAAATTTTCAACATTTTTTTTAAATGGAAGTAAAACCATTTTTTTTTTAAAAATGGATGAAAAAAACACCTTTAAAAAAATTGTTTATTCTGGAATAACAAAAAAAATTTGGGTTACAACTTTGACATTTTTTAGCAATGGAGTTAAAGAGAAAATATATGGACTTTGAAAAACTATAAAATTCCAACAATTCTCGGACATGATGTTAAAGATAAAATATCATGTCTCGAATCCTAATAATTCCAACTATTTCCATCCATGTTGTTAAATATAAAATATCATGACTCTAAAAAACCTTGAAATTGTAATTGTTTTCGACCATAGCATTAAAGATAAAATATCATAATTCAAAAACATCTTAACATTTTGACAAATTTTCAACCTTGTAATTAAAAACCTTCAGTTTGTAACACATTTCAACTATTAAAATATGGACAAATTATATGACTATTTTGTTTTTAAATGAACAAGTAAATGAAAGATTCATTATTCCAAGAGTATTTTTTAGCAATGGAGTTAAAGATAAAATATCCGGACTTTGAAACACTGTAAAATTCCAACAATTATCGGACATGACGTTAAAGATAAAATATCATGTCTCGAATCTTGATAATTCCAACTATTTCCATCCATGTTGTTAAAGATAAAATATCTTGACTCTAAAAAACCTTGAAATTGTAATTGATTTCAACCATAGCATTAAAGATAAAATACCATAATTTAGAAACACCTTAACATTTTGAGAAATTTTCAACCTTGTAATTAAAAACCTTCAGTTTGTAACACATTTCAACCATGAAATTATGGATAAATTATATGACTAATTTTTTTTTAAAATGAACAAGTAAATGAAAAATTTATTATTCCAAGAGTAATTTTTAGCAATGGAATTAAAGATAAAATATCTTGACTCCAAAAAACCTTGAAATTGTAATTGTTTTCAACCATAGCATTAAAAATAAAATATCATAATTCAGAAACACCTTAACATTTTGACAAATTTTCAACTTTGTAATTAAAAACCTTCAGTTTGTAACACATTTCAACCATGAAATTATGGACAAATTATATGCCTAAAACAATTTTTAAAAATGAACAAGTAAATGAAAGATTCATTATTTCAAGAGTAATTTTTATTTCAAAGGATAAAACTATAACTCTTTTCAAATTTTAGCTTAATACAACTTATCCTATTGTAAGAAAAATTTAAAAATCAACCATCAAAATGAAGTGTTCTTTTTAATGAGGCATTAAAATTTCAATAATTTTAAAACTATCTGATACCAAATGATAAAAATAAATAATATCATGACAATATCACTGTATAATTTAAAAAATCAACATTAATTTCTAATATTTATATACTTTTAATCAAAATGTCAACTTTTGTAGATTGAATATCACATACATTAAAGCATATAATCCAAAAAACATTGAAATGACCCATAACTTCATGTAAATCATATGGAAGTCAAAAATATTTATTTTAAGTTACCATGCAAACATATCTAAAGACATGAATTTCTTTTAATTAAAACATTAAATCCAACAAACATAGAAATTACTCATAAATTCATGTAAGATCATGGAAGTCAAAATATTTATTTCAAGTTACCATGAAAACTTCATTTACAGAAAATGTCTTAGATATTTATTGAAAATCATCGATAGGATCTGGAACACCATCAGAATCTACATCTTCAAATGAATGACTAGATGCAGATGAAGATGACCCATATTCTTCTCTTTCATCAACTAGAGCCCCATCTGGGTCAACATGCATGCCCACCATTTTAGGTTTCAAAAGTCTTCTAGATCTACGACTAGGTTCAACAGACTCTCATCTCAACATTGTTCCTTCTGGTAGAAACTTCTTCAAAATATCTATGGTCTTGAAGCGAAGAGTTCCTCTCTTTGTTAAATTGAAGTTATAGACAAGTATGTCAACATCCTCCAATTTTAATAGGTCTGTGTGGCGATGATTTGTCTTTGTACCCTTTCTTTTTCTCTTTTTACAAATTTGTTTATCAATTACCATCTCTGGCTTGTACACACCATTCAATGGGTGGGTATTTGTGGCATACCAATGTACCTCAAAAACTTTAATATCTTCATTTTCTTTAATTACTTTTATAACCATCGCAACCTGTTGTGCTCTACAACAACCCCCCATTTCATATCATTTTTATTCACAAAACTATCATATGAAATGGGTCCCTTTAGATTTTGATTGGTATCAATATTGTATTATTTAAAAAGGTCCGAAAATCAAATGAAAACATTATAAAAAACCTTTTGAAAAACCCATTTTGATCATATTTATGCAAATAAATCAATCTTTTATCATTGCGATAAAGCGATCGCAAGATCGCATATCGCAATGACATAAGGAACATAAGTAAATGGCACATTGGTTTCCGCCGATGCGATATCGCTATCGGCTATCGGCAATGTTCCATGCACATTCTTAAAGCGCCCCCAGGCCATTCACCCCGATGCGATGCGATATCGCTATCGGCAATCGGCGATATACTATCCATGTCTCATATAATGTCAATACTCCCGATGCGATGCGATATCGCTATCGGCGATCGGGGTTTCAAAAGGTGTCAATATAAGAGGTTAAGCTTTCCCCGATGGCCGATTGCGATAAAGCGCAGATTTCAAAAAGCCGTTAAAATGAAGGGATATTACGATCAGTTCATATTAAAAGCTTGATCTGTCGAACAATGATTCACCTGCTCTCAACCGCCAAAACATCTATAACAAACTTAAACGAATCATTCGGCCAATTAATGGTATAATGGGCATTTAAGGATTGGCAGGTTTTAAACGGCCATTTAATGTAATTGTAAGCCCTAAAATCTTCCTATGGATTGTATCCACGGCCATTGTAAAAGTTTTCTCTCATCACGCATTGATCAATATATCTCACCATATTGGAGTTTTCATTGCCAATTCTCTGTGTTACGTTTATTTTCACTTTTGTGCAGAATTCATCCAAAGAAGAAAACTCAAGCAAAATGGGGAAGAAATCTAAGAAAACCTCAGTCGCTTCCGTTGCACCAGCCACAGGACAAGCTGTCACTGATCCCTCAAACAAAAAGAAAGGATTGATTTCGGATACTACATGTTCTGGTCTCGACAAAACTACTTGGCAAAGTACCTACAACTTGATTGAAGCCGAAGAACCTGAAGTGACCACAGTACAAGCTACTGCAGATTCAACTCAGAAATCTGATGGTACCCTAAAGGACTTAGCTGACTCCTTCCTTCATCGGATAGCAGCTAGGGAACAAATTCTTCCATATACAGATGTAGTGCGGTGGGCAATTGAGGAAATCCCAATCATGGATAGAACCTTCAGCACCAGAGACGGGAGAATTTTCGGGTCATTGAAGGCTAATGATTTAAGGCAAATGTATCATTTGCCTGAGCCAGAGAAGAAATACAATAAGGCGTTCCTGGGGAAATTCCGAAAGTAGAATGAAGTTGAATCCGAACCCATCCGGGATTGGAGACAAAATCCGGCAAATCACAAACATGAATCTTCTGGTAAGTACTCGGTTGATTCCCTAGCTTCTCCTTATTGCTACACTGGAATAATGATGTGTAGATTGTGGGGATTGCACGACTCTTCTAATTTCACTATAGAAATGGTTCCCTTAATGGAAGCGGAATGCAACAATATAATAATGGATTGGGCCACTATTCTCTCAGATAAACTAGCCACAGTTGTTCTTGAGTTTAGGAATAAGACCCGCATTACTGAAAGGCTAATTCCCCCATTCTATTACAGTGCCTATATTTTAGATACCTTGTGTTTTAATTCTGAATTTCCCGTGCTCGACTGGAGGTGGACACCACAAGAGCCCATGCCTATTCACATATACCATCAGAAATTATGGAAATCCCCTTATAAGCACCATTTGTACCAAGTCTGCAATGGCTTTATGTTGCCTATTTATTATTATATTTTTGATAAACCTGTTCCCAAGATTTCCTACCAAGATGGGATTGATTTAACAGCAGTAGGGAGATGGTTCGGGGAGGAAAAGTTCACTTATATAAGAGTTTTCGGTAGCCAAGCCGAACCTCATGTCCTCCCTTTATACATACCTGATAAACTGCTAGCAAGGGAAATCGCTTACCAGATCATTGCTGAGAGTCTTTTCCTTTGAGATGCGGTGTCTATACCTTACATGATCTCAAACATGTAGAAAAAGAAGCTACAAAGATTAAATCATTAACTCTAGCAACTCTCCCTAATAGGCAATTTGATCCAAGCAAAGTTGCCTATAATGCACTAGAGCAGGCCAAATTGTCAAAATTTTATCATAAAGAAGATATGTTTGATGACCTGTTCTCCTCCGCTGAGTCAATAATGCAGGTTAAGGCATTTGCTAGAATGAAATATCAAGATGAAGGGTTGGTTGAATTTAACAGACTTAGAGAACAGAGGTTGCAAACTCTGCCTCTAGATCTATTAGCAACAACCCCAACAACATCGACAAGCGAGCTTGAACGGCAACAGTCAAAGGAGCCTCCGGTTACAACAATAGAACCAGAAAAGCCACAGGAGGAAACTCAGACTACAGAGCAGGAGAAAGTGCAGGAAGAGACTCAGATGAAAGAGAAGAAACAGACCACCACTGAAGTAAACGTGGATACTCATATTGACCCAAAATTGCTCCAGGAATGGTAGCAATTTGATTCCATTATCAATGGTTTGGAATGTTCAAAGGACACTGAAACTTCAAAGGCAGCAGACACACAGGAAACCACTTCACCACAGGTTCTAAGTGGAACCAGCGGCCCACCCATTTCAAAAGAGGTAGAGATAATACCAAAGGACCCCTCTGATCAAATCATTTTGCAGGTAGAAGAGATTCCTCCCTTGGATGTCTTCTACAGCCCAAGGCATAAAGCTGTAGTAAAACGACAAAGGAAAAGAAGAAGGACTGATCAACCTTCCCTTTTCCCAGAACAGACGGTCACGGGCAATGTGGTTTGGAAGGAGGAATTTGACCCCTCTGATGACCTGACAAAATTGTCACAATATGCTGGAGCCTATTCGGCGGCAACAATAGATAAGGCATCAGAGGTGAGTCTTTTGCTGAAAACAAAGGACCAGGAAATTTTCTTATTACAGGCACAGCTGACTGAAGCAAAGCAGAAATCGGAGCAGGCAGAGCAGCAATTGTTGACGCAACAGCAATTAAACAGTCAACTAACTCAACAATTGCAGGCAGAAAAACAAAGGGTTGACCACAGCGCAATCCAAAAGCAGAAAGAATTGTCAGAGGCCTTGGTGCAATTGAAGGCAGCGAATGAGAAAATGCTGAAATCAAAAGATGAGCAAATCGTTCAACTATCAGCACAGATTGAAAAGACAAAGGGCGTTCCACAAGTAGCTGAATTCAGAGTAGAAGCGCTACAGATAAATACTGCATTGATAGCCCAAATTAAGCTTCTATGTCAACAAATCGCCCAGGCAGAGCCACTATGCGAATTAACGGCATCCATAAGTAATAAAGTAGACAAGGTTAGAACTGAATTGGATCAAGCTGAAGAAACGATAGCTGCATTTCTCGACTGGAAAGATACTGATCAAGGACAAGCGGCGAATTTACCATGAATCTTAGAGTCACATAAAGATATACTCTTTACAGAATGGCAGTCCCAGTTAATGAAAGCAGAGAGGGCAGTTTCAAGATGGAAATCAACTTCAAGCAATTTAGTTGAATTAGTCAATAACACTCTCTACTTATCAAACATGATTTCCCAATGCACACCAGGAAAATTGACAACGATGAAAACATTGGAGCAATCATGTTATCCAGATCTAGAGGAAAAGGGGAGATTAATTGCTGGGATTAACAGTTTAACCTGGGACACCTATTGGTTCTTCTTGGTAAAACCACACACACAGAGAGCCGCCCTCAAGTGCCTTATGGATGCAATCGGGTATATTATCCCCGATATTCAGGATGCCACCTATGCCGCCCAGCTCAGCTCTCGCCTCAACAGACCACCCGAAGTGGAGCCAATGCTTGCAATAAGTCAGCTCAGATTTAAAGGCAAACAGCCTACTTGATGATTCATGCCGCCGACTGCCAGATTGCTGAAGAAAATAGGATCAAAATCAATTGATACCAATTAAGTAGGATTTCAGTTTCGTAGATAGTTAGATTAATTAAGTATTTATAGACCCTTTCATTGTTTTGTAAAGGATCGTAAAGTTTTGTACTTGACTTAAAGACTAAAGTTGCACTATTGTGCTTCAGCCATATTCTTTTATGAAACTGGACCAGTTATTCTAAATTTGACAAGGAAGCTTTTATGCAATTGTGCACTATTGTCTTTGTTTGAAAGTGTTTCTGCGTTGAAGGAAGAATCTCAAGTAGCGATTGATATTGGGACTGTCTAGCAGCGCATATGGTACTTTTATCTATGTCTGAATTCATTCTTTTCATATGAATTGTTATTTGATTATCTTTGTTATTATCGAATATATGTATGTGCTTTAACAGCGGTTCTGTATTCCTTCCACTATTGGATGTTTATGGTGTGCTTTTCTCTTAATCATATATGTGTCGATGATATAAATGACAAGTGTAGTAATATTTCTTTAATCGCTTTGCTTAACTATTTAAGCAAAGTAATCCTTGAATGAATTAATGTCCATGTCTGTTAGATGGAGTCATCTATATGCCTGTCCATAGACACAAATCATCAAGCGCTACACTTCAAAGTACAATAGTTCCCGGGATAAGTAATAGCTCTTTTATTTTGCTGATAGATTTAGCTATTCGCCTATCATTAGATTAGTCAACCAATCATTCATTCCGTTTATCCATTTCTGGGAAACTGGTCCCATTATCCCCAGTCGGAGCCACCATTCCAAACGGAAAAGGAGCTGTACTAAGGTCCGGACCGGGTGGTTATCCCCCAATGTTGATACAACGATTTTCGGGGCATCAACATTTTTGGCGCTAGAAGGAGGACATCAACTGTGAATGGCAAGCAAACCCAAATCTGCAGGCCATTCTAAAAGTAATTCTCCCTCCGTATCCCCTCAAACTTCCCAATTGCATGCTGGTTCTCCAGTATCCAAACAAGAAGAAGAGGAATCAACTACCACTGCTCAAACCCATCGTACTCCAGAACAATTAAGTCTTGAATCCCCTGAAGTCCAGTCTCTTATCCACAAACTTCAGAGCTTCTCGATTTCACCACAGAAATCTGAGGTATCACAAAGCAGTGCGACTTCGCAGTTCAATTTACCTCACCCTCTCACCAGACTTCAGAGCGAAAAGCTCGATATTGAACCCGCTGAGTTCCCTTTACCCAAAAGGAAAAAGGTGAAGAAATATACTTAAGGATCTGACAGTGAAAAGCTTTCATCCACATCCTCCATTTCATCTTCCCCTCTGCAAAGTCAACCATCCACTCCCCCATTACATATTGTTGTTCATCAGGGATTAGGAGCTTTAACATCCCAACCTGCTCACTCCTCAACATTATTTCCTTCCCAGACATTTGGAATTCCAACAGTAGTATCAACCACTACTGCTATTACAATGGCAGATCCATGGGCCAGGCGTGGTGTAGTCAACATGCATGCACCATTGCATGCATTACCAGATGCTCCTGAAAAATGGCTACCCAAGTTTAACCCAGATGATGGGACCCAGGCTGAGGAACATATTAATAATTTCATGTTGGCAGTCAACTTGAAAGGAGTAACAGAACAAGATGTTGTTGTTAGACTTTTCCCTTACACCTTGCAAGGATCAGCAGGATCCTGGTATTTTTCTTTACCCTCTGGTTCCCTTACCAGTTGGAACACTTGCCAAGAGCAGTTTCTTACCAAATATGGAGATGATAGGTCTTTGGCTACGCTAATAAACGATCTCTCCAATCTTAGGATAGAGCATAGGGAACCAATTAAGGAATTTAATGCTCGATTCAATAAACTCCTGAATAAAATCCCGATGGCCTCCAAACCAAGTGAACAAATTCGAAGCGAATGGTATATAACCGCCCTACCTGCTAATATAGCCATTTTTGTAGATAGGGTTGGGAAACCTACCTTAGCCGAAAACGTGAAAGAAGCACTTGCTGTGGAGAAACGTATTAATGCTCTAGAAAAGAAAGTTGCTCTGGAAGACATAAAAGCCAAAAAAGTCTCTTTTAAAGATGACTCAAGGAAGAAAACCCCAAAAGACCCATATGACATGGAGGGTTTGCAAAAAGTCCTAAAAACTTTGTCAAATGAAATGGTTGAAATAAAAAAACAGGTAGCCGAAACCTCAACCAAAAGACCCTTTAGGACTTATAAGAAAACCGAATCAAAGCCACCGAATGTCATATCTAATGCAGATTCAGAGCAAGAAGAAGAGGAAGAGGAAACAATCTCACCAACTGATGCTGAAGAAGAAGTAGTTGAATGTCATGGAATGTGGGATTTTATACTCCCCAACTCCGATACCGATAATGAAGAAGAAGCGTTCCCGGTCACTACTAGGAGTAAAAGTACTTCCGAACCTGTTCAGGCAACGTCAAAGAAAAGGAGTGCAGGTGCTGCTACAACAAAGGAAAAAATACCTGCAAAGAAATCACCTGCAGCAGTTCCCCAAGACCAACCTTCAACTTCTAATACTCCTTCAACATCTAAAACGTTAGTGGTATCCGATTCAATGGATTACAATATTGTTGATGACATGAAGAAAACTAAAGCAAACATTACTATGTTTGAACTTAGTAAATTAAAACATCAGCAGAAATTGCTTCTCAAAGAATTGAATGTTGTTCCTTCTTCACCTCTTCCCAGTGCTAAAGCTGCTAATGGTTCAGGGCAACCTCCTCCTGGTATGGTTGAAGCTACCGATGTGGTTCTGATTGGAGATAGATCAAACTCTCATACTCCACCTTTCCTTCTAACCTATGAGATCTACAACAGAAACCTGCACAATTGTTTGATTGAATCAGGGGCATCTTCTAACATAATGCCAGCTTCAATTTGTTCCAAACTGAACATTGAACCCCAGAAGTCTGCTATTCATATTGTACAGTTGGACAGGACCAAAGTACAGGTTGTGGGAGAGATTAATTCCGTAACTATCAGGTTATCTGCTGATCCCATAGTAGTACAAAGGATTGATATCCTAATAGCCGATATACCTGAATTTTACGGTTTAATCTTGAGTAGGGATTGGTCTGAAAAACTACATGGGTATATTTCTACTGATTGGTCACATATGTGGCTTCCCTATAAGGGTAAGCCAAATCAAATAAGGATTGATCGAGAAAAACATATGACCCATACAGTTACTGAATTTGAGCAAGAAAACCAACCTGTAGCATTTAATAACAACATTTTGGGGAATTATTCATCTGAGTCATTCTTTGGCAACTTTACTGCCCAGCCATCCCCTTTCTCAGTGAACCATTTTACATCTCAGATTGAGAATTTTTCACAAACAGATAGGTCTAGATGTTTCAATGATACTGAGAAAACTGTAAATAAAATTGTTAATACTTCTTTATTTTGGTCGTTATATTTCGATGGGTCCAAATCTAGTGAGGGCTCAGGAGCAGGATGTATTTTGGTTAATCCACAAGGAGAAAAAACAATGTTGTCCTGTAGGCTAGAATTTGAATGCACTAACAATACAGCCGAGTATGAAGCCTTAGTCCAAGGACTGTATAAAGCAATCGGCCTTAAAGTGCAATATTTAAAAGTATTCGGCGATTCTGAAATTATTATCAAACAGGTGAGAAATACAATTCATTGTCTTTCAAATCATCTTAAACATTATCAGTCGCTAGTACAAGAACTCACCTCACACTTTTCGGCATTCAATATTTCCTCCATCCCTAGGTCTCAAAACTCGACAGCCGACTTGCTAGCCAATGTAGCTTCCAAGCTCCTACCTTCTGAAGACTATAGCCCAGATAGATTTTCAGTAGAATTGCTTTTTAGGCCATCAATTCCTGACAATGTCACTAATTGGAGAGTATTCAACCATGATGAGGATATTTTACAATTCTTAACTTCTGAAAAGTCCTATGATAATCAAATTATTGAGGAAAATGAGCATGACTTTCAAATGAGAGAAACACCTCAGGAAAATTCAATCCCTAAGCCTGTGGTAAAGCTGGAGGATCTTTATGATATTAAAGACATGTTTAAACCTGTGACTAATACAAAGCTCCAAAGTTCTACCCTAAGGTTTGAGTTGATAAATCTTGGCACTGAGCAAACTCCTCAAAACATTAATTTAGGATTAGGACTTTCCTTGGAAGAGAAGGAGGCATTCATTAAACTGTTAAGGAAAAATAAACAGGTTTTTGCTTGGAAATATGATGATTTGAAGACATATGATACATCCATTATCCAGCATACCATTCCAGTGCTTCCCGATCAGAAACCAATTCAGCAGAAGTTAAGAAAAATACATCCAAGCTTAGAGAGTCAAATAAAAACTGAACTTAACAAACTCTTGAAAGCCAAGATTATTTTTCCAGTCCGTCACTCAAACTGGGTCTCCAATATGGTGCCAGTCAGAAAGAAAAATGGCGACATTCGGATTTGTATTGATTTCAGAAATTTGAACAAAGCAAGCTTAAAAGAAAATTTCCCATTACCTACCATGGAGCAAATACTCCAATCAGTAGCAGGCTCTGAATTAATGTCCTTTCTAGACGGTTTCTCAGGATATAACCAAGTTTTGGTCCATCCTGATGACTAGCTTAAAACCACATTCAGAACAAAATGGGGAACATATGCATATCAGAAAATGCCTTTCGGACTTATTGATGCAGGAGCGACATTCCAAAGAGCGATGGATATAGCTTTTAAAGGGTTGATTAATAGAATAGTAGTCGTCTATCTAGATGATATTATTGTATTCTCTAAAGAGAGGTCCAATCATTTGCATGATCTAAATCAAATCTTTCAACGCTGCAAAAGATATGGTATTTCTCTTAACCCTAAAAAATCTTTCTTTGCTCTTGACCAAGGAAAGCTCTTAGGCTTTATTGTGTCTAAAGATGGCATTTATATTGATCCTGATCGGATCAAAGAAATCTCTGAAATCCTTTTCCCACATAATAAGAAATCCATGCAGTCATTTTTAGGCCAAATCAATTTTGTTAAAAGATTTGTTCCAGATTTTTCTCAAATTATTTTGCCACTTCAAACTATGATCAAGAAAAAATCAGTCTTTAAGTGGGGATCAGCAGAAAAAGAAGCGTTTGATTTAATCAAGCAATCAATAATCAATGCCCCAACCTTAAATACTCCCAATTTTTCTAGTCATTTTACATTATACACTATCGCATCCACCTCCTCTTATGCAGCAGTACTCACGCAACTCAACGATCACAATTTGGAAGCACCCATTTCATTTTTTAGTTCAAATCTTCAGGGTGCTGAATTGAATTACACCGAAGTAGAAAAACAAGCCTTTGCTGTATTTAAAGCGGTCAAACATTATAGAGACTTCCTTTTGAAAACCCACACAAAAGTTATAGTTCCTTTCCCTGCAGTTAGGCAACTATTAATCCAAAGAGAACTGGGTGAAAAAAGGGCAAACTGGGTCACAGCGCTTCAAGAATATGACTTAGAAATTAAGCCAGCAAAGATTGTTAGGGGCCAAGGTTTTTGCAGGTTATTAACAGGAGCATCCAATATTCCAGAACCAGGTGATACAGATCAAACCGAAGAAATCAACCAGATAAGTATTACTGATTCTGAATCACAGTATACAGATTTAATCTTTTATTTGAAAAATGGTTATGCACCTCCTAACCTGTCTTACAAAAACAAAAGGGCCATTAGGTTAAAAGAGAAAAATTTTACGATTATTGATGATGTGCTTTTTAGGCAGAATTATGATTCAATCTTATTAAGATGCCTTGAGAAACCTGAAGCACAAAAGGTTTTGCAGGAGTTACATGATGGACCAGCAGGAGGACATTTTGGAGCTAACACAACAGCTCACAAAATTATTCATGCTGGATACTATTGGCCCACTCTGTTTAGAGATGCCCACGAGTATGTAAGGAAATGCCGCAATTGTCAAACTTCTAGTGGAAGAAAACGAAAACCAGCTTTCCCTCTGCAACCAGTCAACATTGAACAACCATTTGAGCAATGGGGATTGGACATCATTGGAGAAATTACTCCACCTTCTTCCAAATAGCATAAGTATATCCTTACTGCTACCGATTATTTTACTAAGTGGGTTGAGGCAATTCCTTTGAAGACAACAAATTCTGAAGCAATCATTGAATTCATAGATCAATTCATCATTACCAGGTTTGGTGTCCCAAATGCTCTTGTTTTTGATAATGCATCTTACTTCTCAGGAAATGCTATGTTTGATTTCGCTATTAAAAGAGGATTTAAATTGAAATATTCTGCTAATTACTATCCCCAGGGTAATGGTTTAGCAGAGTCTACCAATAAAAATCTGATCAAAATCATTAAGCGAACTATCGAATAGAATCATAAAAACTGGCACAAATCCTTAATGTTTGCATTATGGGCTGATAGGATAACACAGAAAGCTTCTATAGGATCTTCTCCATTCAACCTTGTGTATGGAAAAGAAGCAGTACTACCCACAAATCTTGTTCTTCCTTCTCTAGCCCTAGTTCAGTTCATTGAGGAAAGTCCTTCTTCTTCTATTCAACTTAGACATGATCAAATTCTAAAACTAGAAGAGGAAAGAGAAAAAGCTAGGGTTATTCATGCCAAACATCAGAAAATCATCAAGGCAGCTTTTGATTCAGTCTCATCTGGTTCAAAACAATTTCAAGTCGGTGATTTAGTTCTGAAATGGGACAAAGCCCATGAGGACAAGGGAAAACACACCAAGTTCCAGAAGATGTGGCTTGGACCATTTCAGATCTGTGAGAAGATAGGCCATTCGACCTTCATATTGCAAGATTTATCAGGTTTGAGAGATTCTCTCCCTGTTAATGGCCTTATCTTGAAGAAATTCTTTAATTGAGGAGGTAACCCCTTCTCCTTTTTAGTTTAATAGAGTTTTGTAGTTTGTAGGATCTTTAGAAAATAAAGTTGTAAGGTATCCTCCATTGACCTTTGCTGTGTTTGAAAACTTGATCCACAGAAGTAGTATGATATTTGCTTTTAAAATAATAGAAGTCTTAACCAAAAGGGATAATTTCTAGGAAACTAGGTATCATTGTATTCTGAAACCACACTTCAAGTTTTGTGAACTCCTCTCAAAGTTTAGAAGTATTGTAAATCATTTTCTGTTTTCAAATTGGTCACAAAAGGTTATCAATATCAAGATAGAAGCTAATCCAACTTCAGCATCTTCAACTCTTACCCTGTCATCCATCTACTCTTAAGGAGAAAATTGTCCATCCCATTCACCAAAGTTTATGATTACTCAGAGTGTAATTCTAAAAAATTTGATATAAAAGATAAGAGGTCTTATTACAAGCCTGCTTACCATGACCATAGGGAAATAGTTTAACCGACATTACCAATACTGCATACCATAACAAGGTAATGGCTTAAGAATTATAAGACAAGGGGTCTCATCATGAGCCAGCTTGTTCGGTTAGATTATTACCAGTGAATGGCATTGTCAATAGCTGGCTACCAAACCAGGACAATGGCTTTTTATCTTATCAATAACAGAAAAAGGAAAAGAGATACAAAATATGAAAACATGTTTTGAATTCATTCTGTTAATCACACTCTTAATTGGATCGGACAATGGACAATAACATGGTGAAAAGGTATCTCTGTTGAAACTATGAACGTTTGCTGGCAGCAGAGGCTCTACCTATGACAGACGAGTTCACTATAAAAGCTGATTTGGAAAGGTTTTCTGTTTTATCATTATAAACCAATAGAGGCCTATTTAAAACTTAGAATGTATCTATTTTCTTAAAAAGAGAGGAAATTAGCAAAAATAGTTTCATTTTACTCAGAATGCATATATACCTAGTTATATTAGAATTTTCCCCTTTGATTAGAACTCTATTTTGAAAAAGTTTAAGTATTTCTATACTTTTCAGAGATAACTGTTTCTTCCAGCGAATCGCCAATTGTTGTGCTCTACAACAACCCCCCATTTCATATCATTTTTATTCACAAAACTATCATATGAAATGGGTCCCTTTAGATTTTGATTGGTATCAATATTGTATTATTTAAAAAGGTCCGAAAATCAAATAAAAACATTATAAAAAACCTTTTGAAAAACCCATTTTGATCATATTTATGCAAATAAATCAATCTTTTATCATTGCGATAAAGCAATCGCAAGATCACATATCGCAATGACATAAGGAACATAAGTAAATGGCACATTGGTTTCCGCTGATGCGATATCGCTATCGGCTATCGGCAATGTTCCATGCACATTCTTAAAGCGCCCCCAGGCCATTCACCCCAATGCGATGCGATATCGCTATCGGCAATCGACGATATACTATACATGTCTCATATAATGTCAATACTCCCGATGCAATGCGATATCGCTATCGGCGATCGGGGTCTCAAAAGATGTCAATATAAGAGGTTAAGCTTTCCCCGATGGCCGATTGCGATAAAGCGCAGATTTCAAAAAGCCGTTAAAATGAAGGGATATTACGATCAATTCATATTAAAAGCTTGATCTGTCGAACAATGATTCACCTGCGCTCAACCGCCAAAACATCTATAACACGCTTAAACGAATCATTCGGCCGATTAATGGTATAATGGGCATTTAAGGATTGGCAGGTTTTAAACGGCCATTTAATGTAATTGTAAGCCCTAAAATCTTCCTATGGATTGTATCCACGGCCATTGTAAAAGTTTTCTCTCATCACGCATTGATCAATATATCTCACCATATTGGAGTTTTCATTGCCAATTCTCTGTGTTACGTTTATTTTCACTTTTGTGCAGAATTCATCCAAAGAAGAAAACTCAAGGAAAATGGGGAAGAAATCTAAGAAAACCTCAGTCGCTTCCGTTGCGTCAGCCACAGGACAAGCTATCGCTGATCCCTCAAACAAAAAGAAAGGATTGATTTCGGATACTACATGTTCTGGTCTCGGCAAACCTACTTAGCAAAGTACCTACAACTTGATTGAAGCCGAAGAACCTGAAGAGACCATAGTACAAGCTACTGCAGATTCAACTCGGAAATCTGATGGTACTCTAAAGGACTTAGCTGACTCCTTCCTTCATCGGATAGCAGCTAGGGAACAAATTCTTCCATATACAGATGTAGTGCGGTGGGCAATTGAGGAAATCCCAATCATGGATAGAACCTTCAGCACCAGAGACAGGAGAATTTTCGGGTCATTCAAGGCTGATGATTTAAGGCAAATGTATCATTTTCCTGAGCCAGAGAAGAAATACAATAAGGCGTTCCTGGAGAAATTCCGAAAGGAGAACGAAGTTGAATCCGAACCCATCCGGGATTGGAGACAAAATCCGGCAAAGCACAAACATGAATCTTCCGGTAAGTACTCGGTTGATTCCCTGGCTTCTCCTTATTGCTACACTGGAATAATGATGTGTAGATTGTGGGGATTGCACGACTCTTCTAATTTCACTATAGAAATGGTTCCCTTAATGGAAGCGGCATGCAACAGTATAATAATGGATTGGGCCACTATTCTCTCAGATAAACTAGCCACAGCTGTTCTTGAGTTTAGGAATAAGACCCGCATTACTGAAAGGCTAATTCCCCCATTCTATTACAGTGCCTATATTTTAGATACCTTGTGTTTTAATTCTGAATTTCCCATGCTCGGCTGGAGGTGGACGCCACAAGACCCCATGCCTATTCACATATACCATCAGAAATTATGGAAATCCTCTTATAAGCACCATTTGTACCAAGTCTGCAATGGCTTTATGTTGCCTATTTATTATTCTATTTTTGATAAACCTGTTCCCAAGATTTCCTACCAAGCTGGGATTGATTTAACAGCAGTAGGGAGATGGTTCGGGGAGGAGAAGTTCACTTATATAAGAGTTTTCGGTAGCCAAGCCGAACCTCATGTCCTCCCTTTATACATACCTGATAAACTACTGGCAAGGGAAATCGCTTACCAGATCATTGCTGAGAGTGTTACACAGACTCTCAAGAAAAATAAGAAGCAGGGCTGGCCCTCTTTTCCTTTGAGATGCGGTGTCTATACCTTACATGATCTCAAACATGCAGAAAAAGAAGCTACAAAGATTAAATCATTAACTCTAGAAACTCTCCCTAATAGGCAATTTGATCCAAGAAAAGTTGCCTATAATGCATTAGAGCAGGCCAAATTGTCAAAATTTGATCATCAAGAAGATATGTTTGATGACCTGTTCTCCTCCGCTGAGTCAATAATGCAGGTTAAGGCATTTGCTAGAATGAAATATCAAGATGAAGGGTTGGTTGAATTTAACAGACTTAGAGAACAGAGGTTGCAAACTCTGCCTCTAGATCTATTAGCAACAACCCCAACAACATCGACAAGCGAGCCTGAACGGAAACAGTCAAAGGAGCCTCCGGTTACAACAATAGAACCAGGAAAGCCACAGGAGGAAAATCAAACTACAGAGCAGGAGAAAGTGCAGGAAGAGACTCAGATGAAAGAGCAAAAACAGACCACCACTGAAGTAAACGTGGATACTCATATTGACCAAAAATTGCTCCAGGAATGGCAGCAATTTGATTCCATTATCAGTGGTTTGGAATGTTCAAAGGACACTGAAACTTCAAAGGCAGCAGACACACAGGAAACCACTTCACCACAGGTTCTAAGTGGAACCAGCGGCCCACCCATTTCAAAAGAGGTAGAGATAATACCAAAGGACCCCTCCGATCAAATAATTTTGCAGGTAGAAGAGATTCCTCCCTTGGATGTCTTCTACAGCCCAAGGCATAAAGCTGTAGTAAAACGACAAAGGAAAAGAAGAAGGACTGATCAACCTTCCCTTTTCCCAGAACAGACGGTCACGGGCAATGTGGTTTGGAAGGAGGAATTTGACCCCTCTGATGACCTGACAAAATTGTCACAATATGCTGGAGCCTATTGGGCGGCAACAATAGATAAGGCATCGGAGGTGAGTCTTTTGCTGAAAACAAAGGACCAGGAAATTTTCTTATTACAGGCACAGTTGACTGAAGCAAAGCAGAAAGCGGAGCAGGCAAAGCAGCAATTGTTGACGCAACAGCAATTAAACAGTCAACTAACTCAACAATTGCAGGCAGAAAAACAAAGGATTGACCACTGCACAATCCAAAAGTAGAAAGAATTGTCAGAGGCCTTGGCGTAATTGAAGGCAACGAATGAGAAAATGCTGAAATCAAAAGATGAGCAAATCGCTCAACTATCAGCACAGATTGAAAAGACAAAGGGCGTTCCACAAGTAGCTAAATTCATAGTAGAAGCACTACAGGTAAATACTGCATTGATAGCCCAAATTAAGCTTATATGTCAACAAATCGCCCAGGCAGAGCCACTATGCGAATTAACGGCATCCATAAGTAATAAAGTAGACAAGGCTAGAACTGAATTGGATCAAGCTGAAGAAACGATAGCTGCATTTCTCGACTGGCAAGATACTGATCAAGGACAAGTGGCGAATTTACCAAGAATCTTAGAGTCACATAAAGATATACTCTTTACAGAATGGCAGTCCCAGTTAATGAAAGCAGAGAGGGCAATTTCAAGATACAAATCAACTTCAAGCAATTTAGTTGAATTAGTCAATAACACTCTCTACTTATCAAACATGATTTCCCAATGCACACCAGGAAAATTGACAACGATGAAAACATTGGAGCAATCATGTTATCCAGATCTAGAGGAAAAGGGGAGATTAATTGTTGGGATTAACAGTTTAACCTGGGACACCTATTGGTTCTTCTTGGTAAAACCACACACACAGAGAGCCGCCCTCAAGTGCCTTATGGATGCAATCGGGTATATTATCCCCGATATTCAGGATGCCGCCTGTGCCGCCCAGCTCAGCTCTCGCCTCAACAGACCACCCGAAGTGGAGCCGATGCTTGCGATAAGTCAGCTCAGATTTAAAGGCAAACAACCTACTTGGTGATTCATGTCGCCGACTGCCAGATTGCTGAAGAAAATAGGATCAAAATCAATTGATACCAATTAAGTAGGATTTCAGTTTCGTAGATAGTTAGATTAATTAAGTATTTATAGACCCTTTCATTGTTTTGGAAAGGGTCGTAAAGTTTTGTACTTGACTTAAAGACTGAAGTTGCACTATTGTGCTTCAGCCATATTCTTTTATGAAACTGGACCAGTTATTCTAAATTTGACAAGGAAGCTTTTATGCAATTGTGCACTATTGTCTTTGTTTGAAAGTGTTTCTGCGTTGAAGGAAGAATCTCAAGTAGCGATTGATATTGGGAGTGTCTAGCAGCTCATATGGTACTTTTATCTATGTCTGAATTCATTCTTTTCATATGAATTGTTATTTGATTATCTTTGCTATTATCGAATATATGTATGTGCTTTAACAGCAGTTCTGTATTCCTTCCACTATTGGATGTTTATGGTGTGCTTTTCTTTTAATCATATATGTGTCGATGATATAAATGACAAGTGTAGTAATATTTCTTTAATCGCTTTGCTTAACTATTTAAGCAAAGTAATCCTTGAATGAATTAATGTCCATGTCTGTTAGATGGAGTCATCTATATGCCTGTCCATAGACACAGATCATCAAACGCTACACTTCAAAGTACAATAGTTCCCGGGATAAGTAATAGCTCTTTTATTTTGCTGATAGATTTAGCTATTCGCCTATAATTAGATTAGTCAACCAATCATTCATTCCGTTTATCCATTTCTGGGAAACTGGTCCCATTATCCCCAGTCCGAGCCACCATTCCAAATGGAAAAGGAGCCGTGCTAAGGTCCGGATCGGGTTGTTAACGAGTTTAACAACAAAGATAACTCGGTCCCTTTCATTTTTAGAGTCTGAAAAGGCACGTAAAGGTAACTCCGAAATTCCTTTTTCGTCATCTAATCCCTTAAGTCCGAAAAAGTATAAAATAATACAGAAGGGATGAATTTTCGATAGTTTTAACGAGCCGAACAAAACAAGTGCTCGATCTTTTTGTGCAATAATCCCTCAGGTCCAAAAAGATTAAAATCTAGAGGAGGGATAGCACTTCCGGTCGCTTTAACGAGCTGGAAGGCCAAAACTCGGAAATCTTTTCATATTTTACGAGTCAGTTGAAAAGAGCTTAAAGAAGACTCATCTTTTGAGGAACGAGTGATAAAAAGGGTAGCAGTTGATTCCAGGTAAGGGTTGGAATTTTCCAATCACGGCAGTGTCACAAGGATGGCTAGTGAAATCACTCTTCGCAGCTGTTCCTCAAAATGGGTAAACAATCAAATGGATGTGAATGATTGGCCAATGAAAAGTGGAGGTGACAGTGCAAACACGACCAAGGCTTTAATGGCTGAAATGCTTCATTCACGGTGGTTATTTACCGGGGAATAGTTCATTTTTTAACGAGCTTAAATGCGGGTGGAAACATTTGCTCATGTCTTATGTTTATTTTTTAACGATCTTGAACTATGTGCTAAAACTGCTTGATTAATCCAGTCATATGATAAGAATGTCTCATATAAAACGGCAACTTTTAGATTTTTGCCCCACATCCTTTCTTTATGCAAGTTAGGTGACAACTAATCCTAAGAGTTTAAAGGGTTAGAGGTCCTAAAAATTTAAAAAATAAATAGCCGCCCCTCGCTTGCACTCCAAAAGGTTTGCATGCCCCCAGGTATAAAGTATGGTTTCAAGGTTACCCCTTCTTTAGTCCAATAAAACATTTGTTTTACCGGGAGAGGCCTACCTCTTACAGGTTACCCAAAGATTGCTCGATTCGCGGTGCAAACAAAACACTTCTTTGGCGATGTCTACCGAGATAAAAAAAGGTGAGTGACTCAGTTCTGTCAACTCACATAACTTTGACAAGAGAATCTTGTTCTAGAATAACCCCTCTTCCACCGACGGACGAGGTACAGACTAGTCATATTCTCCCGCGGAAACCTACCCTATACCCGAAGTTTTCCTGCCGAAGTAGACCAGGATGCATGCCCCCTGGGTTTCAGTCATATCCCTTCGAATTACTCGCGCTCATCGGGAGGACGGACTGGGGATTGAGACATTTCTTGCGTGAAGAGACCATTTAGGGATGGTATATGACTATTTGCTATGCGTGATCCGGGAAATGAAAGCTGGTCCACGAGTTTGACCACTCTTCCTTCATGCGGAAAACACATTACTCTAAAGAGTGAAGAGACGATGGCTCCCATGCAATAAATATAGTCTCGTCCAAGGAGTAGATTGTAATCTAAGGGTCCTTGAACTACCATTATGTTCATTTGAATTGTCTTCCTTCTCAATGTTATGGGCACATCGGGAAGGATCCCTAAAGGTCGACTGGTTCCTTTATCAAAGCCTGTCAGATTTCTCATCTCAGGCAAAAGCGATGGCGAACCAAGCGCTTTCTAAGTAGTAGAGGAAAGGATACTCACAGAAGCCCCCTCATCTATGATGGTACCAGCCATGACCATTCTATATATTTGAACGATAATTCAGAATGGTATGCTTGCTGGTAAACGGGGTCTGCCTAGTTGATTCCAGTCGAAGGAGACAACTAGGTTTCTTGGAGGTGGGACCGAGTAGACGGCTGGGTATGGCTCTGATGAACTTCCTTCCTGAGGTAAAGGAATGGGTAGATTGCCCCCATGTTCATCAAAGTCTGTGTTGATGAAGAGAATTTGGACGGTGTCATCCTTGTTCTCTTCAGTGACTGTATCATCCGAAGATAAAACCTCTGAAGGCAAGACCGGGTCAACTGCCGCCTCGACCCTTTGACTTTCGTCTGGTATGGATTCAGATGGTTTATCTTCGATGATAGGCGCTTCAGCCGACCACTTGAGCGGGCCAGCTGGATTCTCAACTAGCGACGGACTCGGCAAGAATTTTTTATATCCAGGAGGAAGTCGTAACGGTGAAACCGGACGATCATCCAAAACTCTTTTCGCTTCGTCTAAGAAGGGACAACGGTGGATGGCATGATTGCCCTCGCACAGTTTACAGGGAAATCTAGCTTTCCTTTTTTGTCCTGGGGCTTCACTTTCGCTAGTTGACGGTGTGCTTTCAACATGATCATCAGAGGTTGATGACACTGGATTGTGCAAACGAGGAGACCAGTCCCTTAGTATCCAAGGGATGCAAGGACAATCTCTGTGAAAGTGGTCTCCTTTGCAAATGACACATGGTGATTTAGGTCTGGTAGGTGCAGTGTGTGGATTTTCGTTAGACGACACTCGTTTTCCCCCATTCGCCTTTGGCTCCTTCTTCTTCTTCTCTTTCTTCTTCTTCTCCTTCTTCTCCTTAGGAACTTGACTTTTGGCTTTGCCAGCCCCATTAATCGAAGAGGAAGGGGGAGAGGAAGAATTAGAGGAAGTAGAAGGTTGGTGGGCAACTCTGGACTCGTTTAGTTGCTGATTCGATTGTTTAGGAATAGTGGTGTTCTGAACGACATTGGTTGAGAAGATCCATACTGGCAGGCCAATTGTCAGTCTTGGAAGCGACAATGTGGCCATATGGGGTGCACCAACATCTCCCCAAGAGGAGAAGGGACTAGGATTTCCACCAAGGGGTATTCCTTGGTTGATAGACTCCATTTTCTCAACCTAAGATCAACGTGGGAAAAGGGTAATGAATATTCCATTTAAAATAAATTTTTAGACACTTTGACACAACTTGTTTTTTCAATTTTTAAGAGTCAAGAAAAAACAAAAGATGACTCTAGTCTCCTTCGATTTTTAATGAGCCTGAAGTGACAAGTGCTCAGATGGACCTTTTCCGTTAAGGAGTCTGAAAAGGAAAGAAAGGGACTGCTCTGAAGATCTAGGTAGAGGGAGTACCAAACCAATCGCAAAACTGCAGAATACTTTTTACGGTACGGCAGTCAATCTTCCCGAATGTTGTGTTCTGTGCATTGAGATCAGTGGGGAGGCTGACACGGCTTCCTATGGATAAAAGGTTTTAAGCATATAGGGGTCTCCCAATATATACTCGACGGTACGTGGGAGCACAAGTCCGTACTGGCACTTATCATCTCAAAGTGGAGGAATCACCCAACCATCAGTGAGGACAATAGTTATCAGGCTTTACGACGCCGGAATACGTCTCTAGCCTAGACCTCTAAATGTTGTGCGTTAAGTTCCAAAGCGTTGTTAGATTCATTCAATTTATTTTAAGTTGATCTTTCTTAGAGGTTTGCCTTTTGGGATCACCACGAGATGTATATGTAATTCCTAAAATGCAATCTAAAGATGATAAGAAAACTTTTATCTCTTTTCAGCAATGAAAATCCTAGCTACAAGGGAAAAGAAAGACACAATCTTTTCTCAAAGAGCAAAGAGCACACTGTAGATGCACTTTTCCTAAATCAAGCCAAACAGACTATCAATATGCGAATGCACATATGCATGTATTTGTTTTGACTTTCTTAATATTGATGCCTAAAAAGAAAGTTGATGTACAAATCTGAATTTGCTTTCAAGTGACAAACACAAACAAGCTTCTTTTCGAAATCAAAAGGTAGAGATGATTACGACACTTTATGATTTTGAAATAAACACTCGTTTCGACACTAGAAAGTCTCAAATTCAAACCAAAGGCAAAAGTAAAAGCATAATCGACTGTCAACAGCAAATAAACTTTCTCCTAAGATCAAAATCGACACTTACGACAGATCTAAATCCAAGGACGACAGTATGACTATTCTACTCTTTCAATGGAAAACTGTAAATGATGTAACAAACACACAAAGAACATCTACAGTCTTTTTGTACAAAGGAGGCGGAATTAAGGCAAAAGAAAAGGGGTTTTTAAACAGACACACACTGATCACAGGCTGCAAAAATCAGAGACAAAACTGAAAAAATGAAGCAAAGAACCTCAACTGCACAGGGCTAGGCTGATCAGCGCACCTGTTACACAGAGAAACTGGATTGCAGCGCAGGTAGCCCTCTCGGGAACTGCGTTGAAATGCAGAATCTCTTCACAGTGCCTGCGCTGGGGCAGAAACGAGAATTCTATCTGGGTTCTGGGTCACGGTTTGCAGTTTAATCTATGGTTTTTGGCCGAGTAAAAGCAATCAGTAATGCACAATCAGAGGGTGGATTTAAAGGAGGTCTAAGAGCTATCACAAAGGGTAATCAGATTATTTGTGAATCAGCTGTTCAAATCATAAACAAATCCAGTGAATGGATTGAAGTAGCAGGTGTCTACTTTGCATTTGATAATGGCAAATGCAGTTCGATTGCTACTTCTGTGTTTATGAAACAAACAACAAGAGAAACACAAACAAACTAACTAGACACGATCCCCAGCGGAGTCACCATTTTGTTAACGGGAAAAGTGTCTACTCAGAACGCCCCTATCCCACTAAGGTGTGACAGTACCTTAGAAACAAAAAGAGAAAACTACTTTCGTATTCTTCTTTATGAACTATAAACGAAGAGGAATAGGATGAACCAACCTGTGTCTTGCGCTAGTCCTTTGATCCAATCTCTCTCCTCTTTGACAGCTTCCAGCTACCTGCTCCCTTACTTGCCCAGCTTCACCAAGTTCCTGCAAGATCACAGAAGAGGAAAACTACACAAAGACATGGATTTATATTCATAAATAGCTTAGGATCAGATTTAAGCTAAACATGCAAATATAACAAAACATCATTGATACACAAGCATGTAGGAGAAACTCAAATAGTTTTATTGATATAACAAGAAGGTACAGGAGGAGTTACAACCGATGATTCCTGATCCAACATCGACCCCCCAGCAAAGGAATCCCCTCTTCACCTCCAACAAAGCATAAATCACCCAATACTCTGATCTCTATATCAAAACCAACAGCAATTCTCTGCAATGTACAAAATTCCAGCCTCTGGATCTCTGGGATGAGGGATCCATATATATATGTATGCAAAGAGGATGAGTCAGCTTATGATTTGACTAGTGGCTTCTCTCTGTCAGTTCTTGCTTCCACTTGGAGACTGAGAGCCTCTTACTCATCCTTGATCGAACTCAGTGAGGCAAGTGTCATTGGGGAAGATTCTGGAAGCTTCCATTGTCTGTCCACCTCGCGGAATGACACTGCCATTTGTCATTTTCCGCTCAGCGCACCCTGGTAGTGCATTTAGGTGCGTTGCAACGCACCTAGCTAGTGTACTTGGGTGCTATGCAACGCAGCTAGCTAGTGGAGCAACTGAAATGATCTTGATTTGACTGATTCTGAGCAGTTTCTGGTGGAGAACTTCTGGGAGAAGCTGTAATTTGTTGACCTTATTCCTCTAGGGGTCGGAACAACACTTTTAGGGACTTAGGATCCCTTGGTTTATGGACATTTTATGCTTAGAGCTGTAAGGCACAAAAATGTCTATAACAATACCTATTTCTGCCCCTTGAAATTTATCTCATTTTGATTTAAGAGAAGAACATGTACTGAAAATCCCCATCCTTGTCTTCTTAGGAATACGAACATTGTTGAATTTGTTCCTCCATATCCTTATAAAATATGAATATGTGATAAAATTACCATCTCCTTCAACACCTTCTGCATATTCTCTGTATAAGTTGTAGATTTCTCGTCTTGAGAGATTATCTGGAATATGTATTGTGTATTTATTTGGCATGCACTCTCCATACTTTGAAAAGAAGTCTTTCATCCATGACATTGCAATAATTTCTAATGTTCCAAACTCTCTTTTATAACGTACTTCTGAATAGTATGTAGGGTCTTTTTCCAGTCTTTCTTGGATTCTTGACAAACTAAAATTATCGACTAAATGCAAAATTTTGAAAGCCTTTCTACAGATCAATACATTCCCAATATGATAAAGATAACCTACTAGTGTAGATTGCATGCAACCCACTAAAAATGAATTTTGCATGCTTTTATTCATTGACAAATATTTCTTCCTTTGCTCCAAAAAAAGCTTGAAATCCATATGTTTCAAGAAATATTTTCAACAACATTCACACTTGAAATCAGATCACCGACAGAACTTCTACTTATGAGATATTCTATCCTATCCCTTGTATAACTGGAATATTTTGGTTTGATTTGAAAAGGCCTACGCCTACTCCTAGATAGAATATTTGCTTGCAATGTCTCCCTCATTTCATTATTATTTGCACAAGCATTTTCATCATCAGTAGGAGGAATATTATATTGACGAAGATAGTTAGAAAATTCATCACCATCATTTTTTGGAAAATATTCATTACCATCTTCACATGAAGGAAATTCTTCACTACCAACCGCTGCGCTTTTGAAATCTTGACTCACACGAAGTTCTTCATCATCTTCATCCCTGCATTGAAAAACTCCCTTGGAGGACTCAATTCATCATCACCACGACTACCTTTGAAACACTCACTTAGAGAAAATGCATTATTGACATTTGTGCCTCTAAAATTATCATTTGCAAGAAACTCTTCATCCTCCCCTTCATCACCGGTGCTTGCATAATCCTTAGGATTATGACTAAGTGGAAAATATGACTCTCTATTCATAGTCAAATTATCATTTACATGAAATTATTCATCCTCCCCTTCATTAGTGGTCGTTTCATAATCCTTAGGATTAGGAACAAATGGAAAATTTGAATTTCTATTTAACGGAAATTCTTCATCCTCCCCTGCGTCAATGGTGCTCTCATAATCCTTAGGATTAGGACTAAGTGGAAAATTTGAATCTCTATTTACTGGAAATTTTTCATCCTTTCCCTCCCCTTCATGAGTGGTTCTCTCATAATCATTAGGATTAGGAATATGTGGAAAAATTGACTCTGCAAATTCTTCATCCCCCCCTTCATCAGTGGTGCTCTCTTAACCCTTAGGATTAGGAATATGTGGAAACTTTGACTCTGCAAATTCTTCATCCCCCCTTTATCAATGGTTCTCTCATAATCCTTAGGATTAGGAATATGTGGATGTTGGAAATAATACTGAGAGGAGGGGGTGAATCAGTATTATCAAATCAATAAATTTTTCATTTCCACAATCAGATTTATATATGCTACTTCAGTGAAGTGAACTTGCGTGTATATGCAACAGTTCTTAAGGCAACCAACGTATATCTAGTGAACTTATGCTTCAGTTAATTCATCATATGTTGATCATTAATCTGTGCATTATTACTTTATTAAACATTAAACAGTAACCATGTGCAGTTAATAATAGAAGGAACCATAACATATAAGCAACACACATGAACACCAAGGTTTAAGGTGGAAACCCAATGCAGGACAAAAACCACCTGCTGTTGTCTTCTTTTAATACAAGAAAAACCTGTTTACAATCTTGTACTGGCGCGGACTCGTACTAGTACACAAGCTTCTACCTGCAGAAGGCTACAACCTTCTCTCGATCTCCAACTTCCATTGGAAGGGGGCTACAACCCCCTAGCTCTTGTACTAGCCGATATGTTTACTAGTATGTAGGCGTCGGCCTACAAAAGGCTACAACCTTCTCTCTTCTTCCAGGGACCTCGTCTCATAAATTCTCATACTAGATACACCTGGATCACAACACCACAATCTAAAAGGCCACATTTCATCCAATTTTCATATTGGACCCATCAACAACATTGAAGCTCAAAATCAATCACAACTGCAATAAAACCAATAGATATATTTGTATCCACCAATCACTAAAACTCACTCATCTCTTTCTGAATCAATCAAACTCAATCAATCGCTGACAACTTCAGAACCTCTGAGCTTCAACCAATCAATTGTAACAGATAGATCACAGATTTGAACCCAGATCACTACATCATCTTTCACAATCAGCTGTAACCTTACAACCATGCATCAAAGTGTATACGCTACTTGGCTGAAGTTAACCTGCGTGTATACGCTAATTCCCTGAAGAAAACCATCGTATATATCTGCAAATACTTACATATAACTTTGTTGCACTTCCCGACTTCAGACATAACCAAATTATCACACATACAGGATAAAACATGTGTTAGCAATCAGATCCATCCCATCCAACATTAGATTATGATCCTAATCCATCATTAGATCTCATCCGTCAACACTAAAGCAAATCACAATCAACCAATTTGAATATGCAGAATACTGTCACCAGAAAAACAGTCACCAGAACATAAAGCAGAACCCTGAACATTGCAACAGCAAATAGAAACTTTATAGATCATACTTTAGAAGATATACACTACTTCCAAAAGCTGAACTAGTGTTTATACGCACTTTTTCCAAAGTGAACCAGTGTATAGATCTGTAAATTCCATTTCATGAGGTATACACTACTTCTGCATGTTGAACTAGCATGTATACATTGTTTTACTAAAGTCAATCTGCGTACAGATTTGAAAATGCTAACTTAACACATCACAACTATTTCAGACTTCATTCATACCTAGATCATCACATTTACATAAAAAACATGCGTCAGTATTCAGATCTAGAATGTTTAAGATCAAACCACATGATAATACATCTAAGTCTTCATGATCTCGGTCCAACAACCATATAGGTGCATCCTTAGTTCAGATCAGAAATCCATAACCTGCATACTTTATCTCACACCTCATTGGATATTGAATGCTTGCACACCCTTGGCCTAATGATCTTCTCCTCCTTATATAGTCTTAGCCCTTTCTCAATACCATGGATCAAAACCATTTAGGATCAATACCTTGGACCAAATACCTTAGACCAATACCACGGACCAAATACCTTGGATCAATACCATGGGTCAAAATAACTTGGACCAAATTCCAAGGACCAAAAATATAGTTTTCCAAGATATACACACTTTTCCTTTGGTGAAAGTGCATGTGTACGTATACACATATTTTGTTCAGTGAACCTATGTGTATACGCAGCTTGGTCAAGTCAAACCTGCGTATACCTTTTTTTCTTCATTCTGTGAAGTTTGATCTGCAATTCTTTACTGTTGACCTACTGTACTGTGATCTTTCATCTGAGAGAGTTGCCATTGTACTTTAATGTTGAACTAATTCCTTTGAACTGCCCTGCATTCTGTCACACCTACTAACACAACTGCCATGTATTCTGTCACACCTGATATCTTTCCTGTAGATTCATCTAGTTACCATATACAAGTGAGTTGTTATGCTACAAGTGGGTTTCCATCAAGTACAACACATACATCATAATGCCAAAAATCTCCCCCTTTGGACTTGATGGCAACAACAACACTAAGTCACTCTCCCCCTTTGACATCAAGGGCAAAGGGTGGACCAAGACATTCTCCCTTTTTGATATACCTTATGCTATCCATGCTCCCCCTGAGTACATGCTGAATTCTCAGATTCAGCTCCACCTTTGTTCATGCTAAGATGCACATAACCATCTTTGCTCCCCCTGAGCACATGCAAATTCTACAAATATTTTCCAAAAGAATAACATGACTCTATAACTCAACTAAGTGAGTTTGACCTTCCTATCACCAATGACTCATACATACATCAATCTCCCAACCAAGTCGAGATATACTAAATTTGACTCATCCAACCAACCAAGTGAGGATATACCAAATGTTTATACATCACTGAAATATAGCAATTATTACATCATCCTTCCCATGCATAGTGGGGGTACAAATTACATCATATGATCAAAATGACTCATCAAAAGACTACAACAGATATAGAAAAATTATACCATCATGAGTCTTTATATGACCTTCACATCGAATGATATATATGATATTTATAACAGAGACCAAACATCTAACTAGACCATGATAGTCATTAGTAACTATCACACACCATGTATGATCTGCACCATAAGCATCTGTCAGAAACATCAGCAATATGTATATGTCCATCATTAGTTCAAATCAGCCTGTGACAAAGTATGCCGCGCATAGATATTAACTCCTCCTCTTGATCTCATCAAGATTAACTTACTTCGTTTCCTTAGTAGAAAAAGCCTTATCATAACCTTCCATGAATCAACTAAGCATGTGTCATATCCCCAAGCAGTAACACAAAAATATTCACATCATATCATATGCATGTGAAAACACCATGGTCATCATCATCATCAAGAACTGCATGATCTTTCCACAAGAACCTTCAATATATCAACCATGTATCATCACCTGGGAACATCCCAAATATGATTAAGCATCAACCATGATAATCAACATATGTGAGTATCAAGAACTCATCATCATAAAGTAAGAATTCATCATCATTATGTGACTAATTAAGCCATGTCTCTGAATATCCATGTCTTCAAATAGATATGCCTGCAATAACACCATTCTCTTGGCCAACCAACAATATTTATCAATATGCATCTTAAGAAATCATCCATGTATCCAGCATACTGTATATCCATCATAGAGATAGCAATATGTATCTAGCAAACCATGCGCTCGTACTCATTTGTCAAGCTTTCTTAACCATGTGAGAACAAAGGACTATAGGAATCCTACATCATATGAACTGTATGCATCTTTGAAGGCATGATGACAGCAGCATAAACGAAATGAGTGACTCATCATCAACTAGTGAAGTTGTGTACTCAAGATTTGTACTTCTCCTTGTCCTTATGAAGATCACCATATATGTATTGTATGCATCATCAAACATATCATCCACAATCATCCATAAGTTTGATCTGAATAACAACTATGTAACCCCAAGCAATATATAAGTATCATCTAAGACTCATAACCGCAACATAGCATGATGTATCAAACAAAATACTCTAGCCACATAAGCATCTTCATTATTGATAGGAATCAATAGGTGCCAAAGACTTCTAAACATAATGCCAACAATGCACTATTAGAAGCATAGCATATTCTCTCTCCCTGAGCCTGTGTGACCTGTTCACTGTCAGATCTGATCATTGCATATATCAGTAAGAAGTATCAAGGCATCATTATCAAATTTACATTAAGTCATAAACAACTTATGAGGATCAAAAGCACTTCTAAACAACATCCACTGACTATAGTCATCAATCATCAAGACAGAAAAGATAATTGATAGATGTCTGAGTCATATCATATTTTTCTGAGTCTGTCCCTCTGCTTTTCTTCAAATCAACATATACGCAACTGTACAGCTTAGAACTCATGTATATATGCGACTTGTCTTCATGAAACTTGCGTATGAGAGTTAGAACATTGAAGTTTCATACTTTCATCTCCCCCTGAGTCTGTTATGTCTGTACACTGTGTTATGCCATATCTTTCTGGCTCTACTTCCTTCTTCTTCCATATCTTCAAGTGTTCTGATGTTTTCTCCTTTTGGTATGGTACCCGAAGTTTGTTCTTGCATTCCTTTGCTATATGTCCAAACTTGTTACATGCATAACATCTTACATGTTTCATATTCCTTCTGTAGCAATCCATGACTTTGTGACCAAACATATTGCAATAAAAGCAATATCCCTTAAAGTACCTAGAAGCTAATGATCTTTTTGTGTGATGGTCTTGAACCATTCTACTCTTGCATCTTGATACAACATGTCCAAAGTTATGAAATATATAACATTCAACCTTATTCTTCTAAGGAAATAATCGACTATCACTTCCACAGTTAGGAATAAAAGATTTTCTTTGAAGAATTTCTTTCCTTGGTTGTTGATGGGGTTGACCTCTTATCTCCTTGTTGAGTATTTCAGGTTTTTCATTAGAGTTCCTTGCCTCACCTTGTGAGCTAGATTCACCTTCAATAGATTTATAAAAACCAAGACCAGTTTTGATGGCAGGAGACCTTTGACTACTAAGAATATCATCCAAGATCTTAGTACTATCTTGAAATCGTAAAAGCTTATCCTTTTCTTGTAATTTACCTTTTATAATTTTTACCTCAACCTGGTATTGATCTTCCTTTTCATGATACTACTTCTTCATGATTTCTTCAGCTTTTCCTCCTTCTTCACTTGTTTCCTTAATTCAAGAACTTCGTTTTCTTGTTCTTCAAGAGCTTGGAGTAGTTCTTCATTCTGCTTATTTGATTGTTCATGATCTTATTTTAGAGAGAGGATCTTAGCTTCAAGAATTTCATAGTAACTGGATCTTTCTTTAAGTTTCTTGATTGTTGTGCTCCTTTTATTTACTTCATTTCTTAATGAAGTTACTTCATCTTGCAGCTTTTTACATTTATCTTCATTTTCCTTGTACTGCTTCCTTACTTTGTTTCCTTCCTCTAGTTGAGCTTTTAGATTGATAGCTTCTTTCTTGAAGGCACACTCCCTTTTGTCCAATACATCTTGTTGATCTCTAATTTTGTCTGTGAGCCTTTTAAATTCTGCCTCTATTTGATATCTTTCTCTTTCACCCATAAGAGTAAATTCATTTGTTTCACCGTCACTTTCATTTTGTTCAAATGAACGAAGAAATGGATCACCAAAGGATAAAAAATTCATACCTGATAGTTCTTTTTATTGTTCATATTCATTTTTAGGTGATTCAGTTCTTTTTGTTGTTCATCTTCATTCTGAGGTGATTCTGAATCTAAAGAGTCGCTTCTACATAATCCCCAATTGACTCTCCCACTGTCATAGTTCCTTTGAGATGCCTTCTTCTTTTGAGGTGCTTTCTTCTTTCCCATTGTTTCTATGGATCTCCTTCAAGCGATCAAGCTTCTTCCAAATAACCTGCTCCGATACCAATTGTTGGAAATAATACTGAGAGGGGGGGGGGGGGGGGGGGGGGAGTGAATTAATATTATCAAATCAATAACCTTTTCATTTCCACAATCAGTTTTGTGTAAGCTACTTCAGTGAAGGGAACTTGCATGTATACGCAATAGTTATTAAGGCAACCAACGTATATCTAGTGAACTTATGCTTCAGTTAATTCATCATATGTTGATCATTAATCTGTGCATTAGTACTTTATTAAACATTAAACAATAACCATGTGTAGTTAATAACAGAAGGAACCATCACACATAAGCAACACACATGAACACCAAGGTTTAAGGTGGAAACCCAGTGTGGGACAAAAACCACCTGCTGTTGTCTTCTTTTAATAAAAGAAAAACATGTTTACAATCTTGTACTAGCGCAGACTCATACCAGTAGGCAGGATTCTACTTGCATAAGGCTACAACCTTTTCTCATTCTCCAACTTCCACTAGAAGGAAGCTACAACCCCCTAGCTCTCATACTAGTCGATATGTTTACTAGTACGTAGGCACCAGCCTAGAGAAGGCTACAACCTTCTCTCTTCTTCTAGGGACCTCGTTTCATAAATTTTCATACTGGATACACCTGGATCTCAACACCACAATCTGAAAGGCCATGTTTCATCCAATTTTCATACTGGACCCATAAAAAACATCGAAGCTCAAAATCAATCATAATTGCAATACAACCAATAGATATATATGTATCCACCAATCACTAAAACTCACTCATCTCTTTCTGAATCAATCAAAATCAATCAATCACTGACAACCTCAGAACCTCTGAACTTCAACCAATAAATTGTAACAGATAGATCACAGATTTGAACCCAGATCACTACATCATCTTTCACAATCCAATGTAACCTCACAACCATGCATCAGAGTGTATACGCTACTTGGATGAATCCAACCTGCATGTATACGCTAATTCCCTGAAGCAAACCAGCATATATATCTGCAAATACTTACATATAACTTTGCTGCACTTCTCGACTTCATACATAATCAGATTATCACACATACAGGAAAAAACATGTGTTAGCAATCAGATCTAGCCCATACAACATCAAATTATGATCCTAATCCATCATTAGATCTCATCCATCAACATTGAAGCAAATCACAATCAACCAATTTGAATATGCAGAATACTGTCACCAGAAAAACAGTCACCAGAACATAAAGGAAAACCCTGAACACTGCAACAGCAAACAGAAACTTTATAGATCATACTTCATAAGATATACGCTACTTCCAAAATCCGAACTAGCATTTATACGCACTTTTTCCAAAGTGAACCAGCATACAGATCTACAGATTCCATTTCATGAGGTATACACTACTTCTGCATGCTGAACTGGCATGTATACACTATTTTACTAAAGTCAACCTGCGTAAAGATCTAAAAATGCTAACTTAACACATCACAACTATTTCAGACTTCATTCATACCCAGATCATCGCATTTACATAAAAAACATGCGTCAGTATTCAGATCTAGAATTTTTAAGATCAAACTGCATGATAATACATCTAAGTCTTCGTGATCTCGGTCCATCAACCATATAGGTGCATCCTTAGTTCAGATCAGAAATTCATAACCTGCATACTTGATCTCACACTTCATTAGATATTCAATGCTTATACACCCTTGGCCTAATGATCTTCTCCTCCTTATATAGTCTTAGCCCTTTCTCAATACCATGGATCAAAAGCATTTAGGATCAATACCTTGGACCAAATACCTTAGACCAATACCACGGACCAAATACCTTGGATCAATACCATGGGTCAAAATAACTTGGACCAAATTCCAAGGACCAAAAATATAGTTTTCCAAGATATACATGCTTTTCCTTTTGTGAAAGTGTGTGTATACGTATACACATATTTTGTTCAGTGAACCTACGTGTATACGCGGTTTGGTCAAGGCGAACCTGCGTATACCTCTTTTTCTTCATTCTGTGAAGCTTGATCTGCAATTCTTTGTTGTTGACCTGCTGTACTATGATCTTTCATCTGAGAGAGTTGCCATTGTACTTTACTGCTAAACTGATTCCTTTGAAATGCCCTACATTTTGTCACACCTGCTAACACAACTGCCATGTATTCTGTCACACCTGATATCTTTCCTGTAGATTCATCTAGTTACCATATACAAGTGAGTTGTTCTGCTACAAGTGGGTTGCCATCAAGTACAACACATGCATCATAATACCAACAGTGGAAGCTTTGACTCTGCAAATTCTTCATCTCCCCCTTCATTAGTGGTTCTCTCATAATCCTTAGGATTAGGAATATGTGGAAACTTTTACTCTGCAAAATTTTCACCCCCGCCCCCTTCATAAGTGTTGCTCTCATAATCATTAGGATTAGGAATGTGTGGAAACTTTGACTCTGCAATTTCTTCATCCCCCCCCCTCCCCTTCATCAATGTTGATCTCATAATCCTTAGGATTAGGACTATGTGGAAACTTTGAATTTGCAAATTCTTAGTCCCCCGCCCCCCTTCATCAGTGTTTCTCTCATAATGCTTAGGAGTAGAAGGAAGTGGAAACTTTGACTCTGCAAATTCTTTATCCCCCCCTTCATCACTGGTGCTCTAATAATCCTTATGATTAGGAGGAAGTGGAAACTTTGACTCAAGAAATTATTCATCACCCCCTTCATCAGTCCTTCTCTCATAATCCTTAGGATTAGGACTATGTGGAAACTATGATTATGGAAATTCTTCATCCCCCCCTTCATCAATGGTGCTCTCATAACCCTTAGGATTAGGAGGAAGTGGAAAAATTGACTCTCTATTAACAGGAAATTATTTTTTTCTACCCTTCATCAATCTTTCTCTCATCATCCTTAGGATTAATACCACGTGGAAAATTTGTCTTTTTGTTCATAGTGAAAGAATTCCTATTGCATTCATCAAAATGAATAGATTTGTTGCATGACGAAGATGTCGATGTTGAAGAAATAAAAACTTCACTATCAAAACAATCCATGACCTTCAACCAGAAGGTGTCGAATGTTACAAATGCATTCTCTCCCAATGACAATATTTAAGTTAGAGATTGAGAATTTCCCTCTAAAGTTTTTCCCCCCAATTTTTTTCATCAAAAATTTTTTCTCCAAAGTTTGCCCCCAAAAACCTTCACTGAAAATTTTCCCTCAAAAAATTTCATTTTTAAATATTTCCCTCCAAAATTTTCATCTAAACTTTAGTTGAAAACATATTGCTAAACTTTTGATTTTGGAAAATTTCACCCTAGTTTCTATTAGTGTCAGTCTTGTTAGCCTGTCACCTGGATCAAATATGCTTTTACTATGTTTTTCCAGGCTTTCAAAATCAAATTTTTCTGATACTAGGTTTACACAGCAAATTTGGTCATTGTTTGGTCAGTCTAAAGATGAAGTCATTGTGTGGAAATTCACTCATGTTGGTCGCCTATCACACTTTATGAAGGTATCACAATAAAAATGGGTTAGTCATCATCATCATTCCATTTAGGTCTCAGGTCATCCATTAGGTCGCTAGGGTTTCCAAGGTCCATCATTTTCATGAATAAAACCAGCAGTGAGTAAAACATGACAAAGCAACTTTTGGAGAGTTGATCTTGACTTTTTTTTTACACACTCCTCATACTCTCATGTTATCAAAGGTTCCAGAAAAAGAAGCTCTAACACTTAGGAAAGCAAAGGACATCTCAGGTTTGCAATGGTAAAGTTAATTTTGTTTTTATAAAGTGAAAATCAGGTTCTAAAGGAGGGTGGGACCCATTTCTTTTTGAAAAAGTGAGGAAACTTTCCCTATATAAACTCAAAAGCCCAATAACTCCTTCATTCATATCCTATTCACTCTTTATCATTAAGTTCTCTTGTCCAAAAAAGTAAAAAAGTCATTTTCCTAGGAGAAATTAGCAAAAAATTGTAGGCGTTGTGCGTAGAAACACTGTGTTGTGCTTAGGAGGTAGGCATTGCGCGTAGAAGCACTATGCTGCACTTTGGCGTTGCGCGCAGGACAAAGTGCCTTGAAAGTCATCAAAACTCTCCCAAACTTCAAATTTTCACTTGCAAGCTTGATTTTACTAACTTCTAAGCTAAGGAACAAGTAAGTACACCATCATCCTCCATCTTTTTCTTTTCCAATTTCATCTCATGTCAATAATTCTTCAAGCTAGGGTTTGTAGTGAAAATTTGCATAGGAAATGATAGGGTGAAAATGGCCTTCATTATTTTTTATTTCTAAATCATGTAAAATGATATCCTACACCTGCATACATGTTTAATGAGCCATTTTAACTATCCTTCCCACCTCAAAACAAAGTTTAAACACTCAAAAATCAAAACCCTAGCTCATTCCTAGAGGTTTTTAGACAAGTTTCATCATAAACCCTGTTTTCTCCACCTACAAGAAAATCATCTTTCCACTATCTCTCCACTCATTTTTCATCAGTTTCAAAGTCCTCTCACCTTTCTCAAGACCCTCCCATCATTTTGTCAAAAAATCACTTCATATCACTTCATTTCCATTCACACCTCACATCTTATTTTCGCTGCCTACTGCTAGGGCTTTGTGTCATCATGGAGGCATAATCTTCACCAGAAAGAAAGAGACAACATAAAGGAGGGAATATCCTAAGATATGAATCATCAAATTGCAATACAATCAGCTCTTATACTTTCATCAAACAATTCTTTGAGGATGTCCATTGCCTGGAATTTTTCTAGAGGGTGAGCGAGGTGGGGTTTCATGAGCAACTAACAGATTGGGTGGCAACTCAACTGAAAGGAGAAATTGTTGTCATTGCTCGTGTTGAGTTCAGTTTTTTAGTGGCCTCAATCTCAATTGCAACTAGGTTACCAGACAATGGCAAATACTGGTTCAAAGGAATGAGCCTAGATCTTGAATACTACAAGCCATTCTTGAAGACGCCATACAGAGATACACATACGCACCTCATGCCTTTCATATATTTATTGGAGAAATATGCCCCTTTGATGAAAATTGTCATGAGGTTCTTCACTTGTGAAGGTACATTCTCCAGGTTGTATGCCTATCATATCCGCCTCTTGATGCATTTCACCTCTCAAAAGCCACTCAACATGTGTAATTATCTATTTAGGAGCATTTCCAAATGGTCTGAAAAAATACAATTAAAAGACAAAGAGAACTCCCCAAGCTTGTTCCATCACAGTCTCATCAAAACCATTGTCCTTCACCAGCTGGCAGAGAGAGGTATGGCTTGGGAAGCCTTTTTGGAAGCAGCCTTGAAATGGCATGAGAAGAATGCAGCATCTCAGTCTCCTAGTGCGCCAAAACAACAAACAGAGGTGGGGTCATCTAGCAAAATAGTGGAGAAGACTTAGCTATCCAAACCTGAGGTGACTAAAGTGTATAAGAAGGGGCAGAGGCTTGTGTTTTCTTCTCACAAAGAGAAAGGGGCCAAGCCTTCTTCATCGACAAAGCAGGAATCAGCAGCAAAGGATAAAGACACAGTTGAACATGAGTTTGAACTAATTGATCTAGAGACTGAGGATCAGACCACAAACATGAGACAAACTATTAGGGAAAAGGATTACCAAATCAAGGAGCTGGCAATCAATTTGGAAAGGGAAAAGTATGTTATATCATTCCTTGAACAGGAAAACAATCAACTCAAAGCAAAGGAGTTGATATTAGAAAAGGAAAAGCCAAGTTAATGTAACAAGTTGGAAAAGGTAAGGAGATCATGGAATCAAGTGAGGCTGAAGCATCAGAGGGAAGAGGAAAAAGGAAAAGACCAAGAACAAGAGGCCTTAAGCAAGCCTTGCAAGAAGAGAAAGAACAAATAATGTTGAATGAGGACCTTGACCTAGACGATAGGATTGCCCTTGAGGTGCATCAAGATAAGGAATATTGGCTTAACAGGGTAAATCAACACTTAGATAAGCTCCTTGAGAAGGCAAACAGGGATAATCAGTTTCTCAGACACATGGCGCATCACTATCAAGCTCAAAACATGATCGCGAATGTCAAAGTAACACAACTTGAAAACAAGCTCAAGGAGGCCAAAAAAGACCAAGAGGATGAGGGAAACTTGGAGATGCTTGCTAAAGCATCTATGAAGCTATAAAAAAACATGTTTTTACACCTTCCCTCCAATTTTGAGCAAATTTTGAGCATTTTGAGTTTTTTGAGAAATTTTGGTCCAAATTCAGAAATTCAACTACTCCAGAAGTGCAGCGCCTTGGTGCTGCGATTTTTCCTCAAGCCTCCATTTTAGGAAAGGTCTACATTTTTGGAAATATCCTTCCATCATCTAAAAACCCATTTTCTCAGATTTTGCAGAGGTGGCTTAGTTTTGAAGAAAAAGGCAAAAAAGTGTCAAAAAACTAGCATTCTGGACCATTTTTTGACAGGCGTTGCGCTTCTGGAGTGACCTTGGGAGAATGGATTTTGGAAGGCCTTTCCATGGTCAAAATTTAGAAATTAAAACTAGTCTGGAAACGAGACTTGAAGGGCTAGTTGACCGTTCTCTCAGTTTTTCATTTTGACCCCTAGAAGGCACCTGAAAATTAGCTCAAAGTCGGTGTTGCGCTTCTGCACTTTTCTGTGTTTCAAATTGTAAATTTCACTGTGTAAATTTCTAGTTTCTAGTTTGACTTAGTCAAAGTCAAGATTCTCTATGTAATGGAACTAGTTGCGAGGCTAGGTGATGTAGGCATGAATAAATGACATCAAAGGTAATTTTCTATGTTTATTAGGCCTCATAAAAGAATCGAACTCCTAAACAAACTCTCCATGAAGTGTTTGAGTTTCACCTTCTCACTCTCACCTGTTGGTTGAGAGAATATTGGAATCAGTTCCTCCACCAAGGAATTCAACTCCTAAAGGTGGGATAGTGGTCTAGGAGAGTCTATATGCATCATTTCACTTCAGGAGAAGAAGGTTGAACTTTTTGTGAAGGAGGCTTTCATGTAATCATCTTTCAGCTAATACAGAGACAGGTTGCAGCTATTTTCAAGGAACTCTAGCCCAGTGAGTTCATGGTGCTTGTAGTTCACTCTTTTTTTTTCCTCATGGTATAAACATCTTTATCTACATTATATCTCTTCTTTCTATGAATGCCTTGTGATAAAATACTCAGAATTCTTGTTTTTCAAGCTCTGTTATCTGGTTTTCATAGTTATGTGTTTTGTCTTCCTAAGCTAATGAAATCATGTTTATTTATGCTCATTAGTTTCTTCCACACTATATCCTCTATACTGTTAGGTTCCTATACCAATAGGTGTCATATTTCATGATTGACTGTTAAAATTCTAAATATGTTTATCCTTTCCATGTTGCAAAGGTTCCGTATTTCCAAAAAAATAAAAAATTTAAAAACAATGAAAAGAGGGTATGCCCTAAAAGAAAAATCAAAGGGCAAGAATAATGAATTGGTCAAAAGAAAGAAAATGAACCCCAAAGAAAAGACCAAGGAAGTGTGCTAGTCCAAAATGCCACTGCTATCCTATTTTTGCAAAGAAGTTTAATATGTGCAATCAGTGACTTCTGTCACACTTGATGGATGGCCAAACAGCTTAATCTTGGCCTCACCATGGTTAAATTTCTTGTTTTAGAGATAGAGATTGAATTCTGTTCAAACAGTTTAAGCTTGGCAGATCAGTAGTTAGGTAGAGAAGCAAGGGAGCTCAACAGCTAAATCTGAGCCCCTAGAAGAGATAAGGGCAGACTTAGATAGGAGGGCAGTTAAAAGAAAACAAGAGAGAAAGGGTTTGCTAGTTCAAATGCACCCAAGCAAAAAGGAAGAAAAAATGTTAGGTTAAATAGGCTGGGTAGGCAGTTTGATGTTGCTGAAGCAGGTTGTGAGCAATTTTGTCCTTTCAGAATGATTTATCTCATGGGTACCATAAAGTGCCATGGCAAAGTGGCTGCAAAACAGGTGAAGCATGACTAATTTCCCTCCTCATTCCTCCAAGAACACTTACTAACATCCCCTCAAGGACATTGAGATCTGCTCAGTGCTCCTAGCTTACTTCATTTTATGAGAAATACTAAGTAAAACTTTATGTTTACTTGGGCAAGGGAAGCCACATTTCTTGTGTAAAAATACTTTTCATATATTCTACTAAGTTTTCCAAATCCATAACTTGGAGACTTTTCACTCCCCTAAGCCTAAGTTTCACCTTTTAGTTAGTGCTTTTGGTCTGTAAATACTTCTCATTTTAACCTATTAACACTATTATATAGCTCCTATATAATATTTCCCCTCCCATACTATGTAAAAATACATAAAAACCCCAAAATTCTTAAATATCCCACCCCAAGCTTATGTATAGCCATATGTTAATGTTTTAACGGGGGTCCAAGGTTTATCCGAAACCTTGTGGACAACCCTCCCCGCGCACACATAAATAATGGATTTCATTTAACATTTGGTTAAATGAATAACCAAACCCGAACATTTGCGCAGAGTCTAAATACACACAAAAACATTACAAAATGTTAAATATTAGCGCGCAGGTCCCATACTCTAGCCCTCCACCTGTTTTGTTTTCCATCGGCTGTCCGATCATAACACGTAGATCCAACGACCCATACAAATATCACGACCCCTCTGATGACTGAACGTTATCCTTCAGGAAAATGGCGGTTTTATCGCCGTACAGAATCCACGTGTCACCGCCTGGTTTTATCGCATCCCCTCCACCCAAAACCGCCGTTGTCCAAAAAGCGGTGCGATAATACCATATACCGCCCCCACTTCCCGCCGCTGACATCGTCACCCACGTCAGCACCCACGTCAGCTGCCACCTCACCACTGTATCATCCGCCATGTCTGCCACGTCACCGCCAAGTCAGCTTCCGTACCCCCGCTACCCGACAAAGATTACGTCATGCTGACGTCACCCGACCAAAGCGCGCCAAAAACCTGCCAAAATCAAATTTTTGTTAAAAGGCGTAAAATGTCGTTTTTTGTTTGTTTCTTCTATGCAACCTCTGCATGCTCTTTTATGTTCGAAGTAGCATTTTAACTGCACAGTCCACCACCTAGAGAAATTGACTCCACAATGCGGCCCCTCAGCTCGGTCTGCCACCTACATTTTGCACAGAGCGTCCATTAAACAGGTATTTACCCGAGTTCTGCTCCTAAACCCTGTTTTTCTAAGTTTTCTCTGTAAAAATTGCCCAGAGAACCCAATTCGAATTAAAATCACAGTGCTGCCTTCAAACCTCCACACCATAGCCACTGTTTGTGCTCATATTTACCGAGAAATCCCTCAAATCCCGTCTCCCACTGCAAATTCGCCCATTAAGCTGAATTTAAGCTTTTTCACAGAAAGGACCCAAAACTATTATTTTACCTACTGTTGCTGCATAAAGCCTACATTTCAGATTGAAAAATCACCAAAGATTGTATAATGGAGGCTCCAGTAGCTCTCAATGTTGCCCCCCTTAATGCACCACATAAAGAATTGGAATGGTTGCCCCTTGCTGACAGAGATTTCCAAATTAATGATATGATTGGTGACAAGCCTCACCTCCAAGCAGTTTGTGAAATTAGAAATAGCTATCGCAGCAATACTGATGTCTATGGAATTTGGGAGTCCAACATGCCCATCTACTACCTCCCTTCAGTAAATGTGCTCCCTGATATCATCCACTTATGTTGTGCCAATTATGACCCCACTAAAAGAGCAGTTATGGCTCCATCTGGGACTGTCTTATTTCACATTACCCCTCAATCCATAAATGAGATGCTGCACTTTAAGCCAACTCAGCCTCTGGCTCCTCTCACCATGGGATTCTTGCTTGACCAAGGTGCCAAAATACCCATTTCAGAGATAACCAGAATAGCTCAATTATTCATGAAACCAAATTGCCAGCCCTAGCAACCTCCTCCTTATCTGCATTCTTGGTTCACTGAAGCAGGGAGATTCATTGTAGACATGATATCCTACATCTTAGGATTCAAAACCAGTGAGTATATTGATGAGACTACCTTAGTTTTGATGTCCATATTTACTCCAGGACAGCCCCCTGCTGTCAAATATGATTTTTCCACCTTCATAGCTAATAAAATCCATGAGCAATTCATGAGCCTAGACAGAGAAAGAGTGTTCAAATACACATCATACATATATCACTTGCTACTGTACAATCAACCTGATAGTTTTCAAATTCCTCTTAGAAAGTTGGATCTCAAAGGAGAAAGGAGGTCTGTGATATTCTGGACCTCAGTATTCCATGTAGTCCATAACTCTCCTTATACTTATTGTGAGTTCATTGACCTGTTCATACATCCAGCCACTTCTTTATTGATTACAACTCCTCCTGCCAGGCTCTCTGCTGAAATGCAGAAAATTTTACATCTCTCAAAAGACTACAGTATAGGTGACTGGTACTTTTACCAGAATCACACAGAGATCCAGATATATGGCTATGAATTATGCCCCTACAAGCTGCCAAAGTATGTGCCTATGAGACTGTTTGCCCTAGAATACTTCAGGAAATTTATTAGTTCAGATTTGACTCATTTCTATGGTGCTAGGAAAAAGGCACAGCTCAAAATAAGAAATCAATTGGGCCCTTTTGTCTTCAATAAAAGGGAAGCCTGGGAGGAGGCTAATAAGATTTTAGGGGAGCAACTTAAACTGAAACAAAGTTTTTATTGGGCACCATATGACCCTAAACATTTCATAAGTTATAGAAAAGTGAAAAACAAGCTTACAGCATATGTTCACCACCAAATCCCTGAAATTCAACAATATGCTAACCAACAAGAATGGGTAGAAGGCACATTACTAGAAGAGATTACTGAGGAAGAGAGATTGGAAAAAGCCATGAAAGAGCTTGAAAAAACACTTGACCTGGACTCTTTTGGACAGGTATCCTTCAAGTTGCCCCAGCACACAAGAGGTGATACATCTTTTGCAGGGACTTCTCAGCAGCCCACACAAAAAGCCAGCACAGGGTCAGCAAAGGGCAAGGAGGTAATAGGTTCAGAGCAAGATATAATGACAGACCATCCAGCTACATCAAAGGAACAAGGCCAAGGGTAGGTCCCCCCAGCACAAACAAAGGCTCGAGAAATCCCTATACTACAAACTCCTCTGAATGAGGAGAGAGGCAAGAAAAGGGACAGGCAAGAAGACACACCGATCAGTAGTCCTGAAGAGCAACCAGGGGAGAAAAGGCAAAGATTGAACCCCTTATCAAAGGAGGAATTCATTCAGGAGATCACAGACAGTCCAAGGGAAGAAAGAGTGGTCAACCAGGATACATCTCCGGTCACAGAAACATTGGCCAGTTCACACAGGCAGGAGATTGGAAGACAACATAACGTGGAATTTTCTTCTACCAAGTCACAAGGAAAGCAAGGCTCAGACATTAAGAGAACATTCACTGAAATAAAGGCAAAAAATGAGCCAATAAGAATTCAACTTTACAATCACTTGCTGAAGATGGCACCCACAAATCAACAAAGGTTAATGTCAACATATGACATCCAAGAAGGAAAGATGATCCTGAGTCACTTCAAGCCCAAAATGCTATAGCCATAGTCAGCTGCTGATTACATCAGGACCAATCTAGAAGTATTAGCCAAGGATATCCAGCCAATGGACCAAATTGAATTACAAAATCAAACCAGAGAAATGGTATACTCCACATTGGAAAATAAGGCATCGTTGGCCCACAAATTGCAGAATTCTTTAAATAATACCTCTGCCCAATTAGAGTTGGAAAAGGCTTCCTCTTCAACTAAGGATAACAGAAATAAGTCCTTAGAAGAGATTATCATAGAGCTGGGACATGATCCCAAGGATCCCAAAGGCATCCAAGCATTAATAAAAAAGAAGCACTATAAGGAAAACAGGGAGAGTTGGCCTCTCAGCCATCACAAACACCTCCAATAGTTACAACTACTCCTTCTATAGTCACAACAGCAGTCCCTCCTACTATCCCGGCATCAACAGAACCAAGTACTTCAACAACAGCAACAGCAGGCAGTAGCACTACCATGACTACTGAAGAACTGATAAAGGCTATGGAGGATCTAAGACTCCAAGTGTCAGAATTAAAGGATGCTAAAGAGAAACTGGCCAAGTTGGAAATTAGTTATGATAAAGCTAAAATGACTGTGGCAGAAAAAAAAAAAGAGAGAGGTAAAAGCATTGGAGAATAAATTTAAAGCATTGGAAAAGGACCTCTTATTAGACAAACCTCTGGCGAAAATTAGAAGCATTTTGTGGGCCAACATTAGCTAATCCATCATTGATATATGGAAATCAATATAGATAATTCATGAGCAGATTGATTTGGTAGTAGCAGCTCAAGAAGAAATTCAAAGGGCCAGGGATTCATTGGGAAACATGCCCGAACAGGCTAATAGGCTAATACATTTCTTGAACACCCACACCAAAGAAGATCTGGAAAAATTGGATATCAGGGACAGGACAGGCACTATTTTAATAATTAAAAGGGTTCTGACCATGAGGAATTTCATACAAAATCTAGAAAGGAAGTGCCAGGAAATGAAAATGGAGATAAATGCTTTCACATAAAAGTTTACAGCTTTGCAGGAAAAGGGTCTGCCTAGTTTGTTAACTGATGACTATAGACTAATGACAAGTGCAGCCTATGTACACAGGTTAAATACATATGTGGATAGCCAAGCCACAGCATCATCAAGTTCTGCAGGAGAAAAGGCACTCCCATCTGGACATAGCCTGTATGACAATTTAGAAAATCTGTTTTTTATTGAACATGAAGTGAGGCATCTTTTCACATTCCAGCCTACTTTCTTCAGATACATGGATGCTGATGAAACTCTAATTAAAATGCGCAGACACCAATTACCAGATAACCAGTGGTGGCAGAGTATGCTGGAAATTTTGTAGGGCGGATTTCAAAGTTTTGTTTATTTTTTCCATAACATAACAAATGCCATAAAGTGAAGAAAAGAGCAAATAAAAAAATTGCGTTGGGCAGCAGTCAATCAAAGCGCAATCAAAGCACCCAGGAAAGCAACGCCAGTAGTGCAGGATTCCACCAAAATATCCATCGACCGACTTGCTGAGCAAAAAATCAATGCATCTCACCAACAAAATGGCCAACACAGCATTTTCTTACTTGTGCATTCATTTCTCTCTCTTCCCAAGAGCATTTACTCCTTCTGTAGAGTAGGTGAAAGAAGTTATTGCAAGATATTATCTCTTTTGAGATATTTTGTAAACATTTTTGTACAAATACCTCCCCAAGCTAAGTATTAGGGGTTGGTGATATCATTCTGGAACTGCGCTGTAAATTTGAGAACTCTTCTGAATAAAAGGTTGCTGGAATGCTTTGCTGATGAACTCTCTGGTTATGGAATTGATGGCAGAAGCCCATGTTGCAAAATTCTTGAATTATTTCATGGATCAATAAGTCTTTTCTAACTCTTGTTTTACTATTTCTGTATTTTATATATCAACTATATATCATGTTCTAAATTACAGGGAAAAAGAATAACCCAGAACTTGCTTAACTGTACTCTGTGTTCAATTCCTGTCATTTTTTATGTTTTCTTCAGGACTAGCATAGGTAGGAATTCTTAACTTCTCCTGTTTCCCTGGTTCTACACCCTGAATATAATTAAGGAATTCTTAACTGCTCCTTGGTAATATTCACCCACATTCCTTCTGTCAACATGATGAAAGATTCTTAATTGCCTTTCATCCCCTGACTCCATTTCACCTGATTCCAGCTTGAAAATTGTTCCATGATTAATTATCTTGCTCTGTAGTTCCTCCTTTTGTCAAAGAGACCACATCCTGCAGTTCACCTTCATTGACTCCATTAACCCAATGGTCTGAACTTCTCATACTTTGCAGCCCTGTTCTATCAAATGTCACCATCCAAAAATCAAACAAATACTTGTGCTTCATAACTAGCCTAACATATAGAAAAACAAAGCTAAATCATAAAGAGAGAGCCCTCTCTGGCTGCAGATTGGCTAGAATCTGCATCTAAAAGATTGGTTAGTGGTTACCTCGGCCGTATTCCCTTTTCTCATAGCTTTTGGGGAACAACCTGAGTGATAACATATACTACACTGACAAATACTCAAATTACACCATGGCTTATGATATCTAGCTCCTTCTTATGTTTGCTCCTACATTCCCACAGCCTAGACCTACTTATGGATCCAAACCCTAAGTTCAGCAAATCCTAAAAACCAAATTTTCACAAACTGTTGGGCATGGAATCCCCCCAAGGCATGTTTTGGGGCATAAAGCCCAAGTTTTGACTGAATCTTGTTGTAAAGCTCTACGAATTGCAAGTGCAGAGCTCGAAAGTATAATAGAGTCATAGGGTTGTCCACACTTACTTTTGTAATGTAATGTTGGCCTACCCATGGTCCGCGAACCATGGGATTGTATAGATAGAGCGAGGCTCTAAGTTGTAAAGAAAATTAGGAATGAAAGGAATCGATAAGATGAAGGCATAAGATTGAGTCTAAGTGTGTAAGTGTGTCTTTGGGTCGTAGAGTAGGAGAAGGATTTGCAGCTGAGTGCGCAGAGGCCTAGTAGTCAGTAGCTGAGCACGCGGACCCATGCAGCTGAGTGCGCAGGGCGGAGTCGAGTTTGTAACCGAGAAAGGAATTTTTTTTTTTGTAAGTCAGATATGTATATTATATAAACAAAATATGTTACAAAAAAGTCTGCCGTAGCAGAACGACTCCAAGATTTACCATTGAAAACATACTGATGACCAGCCCTTAACTGTCAAAACTGAGCTGCACACCACGCAGGGCGGCTTACTCTTATAGAGACCGAAATACATTAGTAACGAGCATAAGGCCGAAGCCACGACACTATCAAAACTTGGACAGAGATAGAGTGACATTACTAACATGCATAAGGCCGAAGCCATGAAAATAACAGAAATATAGAGAAACATAATTAACCAGCCTAACACCGAGGCACATGACAGAAGACATAACACATCCATAAAGCAACTAAGGGAAACCGTCGGGGCGAGGAAAACCGCCAATGCGACTGACCGTGTCTAGGCCCACTTCCAGTACATGCTTGTCCACCCTGGCTTGCATGTCTTGCATGGACTGGAACTCCTGAGCCTCCTTCATCTTTTGCTCCTGTATCAGGGGGTCCGGGCTGAGAGTTTGCCGCAGGAGCCTGATGAGCAGGGTCAGTTTCTTGTTCACGGTCTCCACAGCATCATGCACTGTAGAGATTCTGCGACTCAGCGACTCATGGATTTCATGGAAATTAGCAGACTGCTCCTCCGTAGTAGAATTCCCTTTCCCAGCAGGTTGCTTCCCGTCCTCCTTAGATTCCAGGGCCTTCGCAAGGAGAGTTTTGATTCGCCAGCTCTCCGCTTTCGTTCGGACATACTGAGTTGCTCTTTTGGACGGAGTTCCCGGGTCATGCATCCAATCAACCTCCTCCGCTATGAACCCTTCCGGACGCTGGCCTTCTTCCTCTTTTACAGCAGCTTCCAGTTCCGCAATTTTACGTTTGCTCCTGGTAGCTGCTCGGGTTTCATACATATTCTGTGCAAACCGAAGATCCTGCTGGGCCGCCGAACATCTGCAGCTCCCCGCTTCCATGCTATACACTCTGACCCTGTCGCTGTGAATTCTTCTGCGGGCAGGGAAGTAGTAATCTCTCGTAGTGCTATAAACAGAGGTGAGCGAGCCAGAGCTGCTGCTCTCCGTTAAATAGCTGTTGTCCAAAGAATTTCCCATTATGTTCTTTTCCTTTCGCTGCAGAGTGGAGGTACTTTCGTTATTAATACGAAAGATATCCGCACAAAACCCACATCTCCTTCCTGACCTAACATAAATGTAGCTGCATGCCTCCCCGTTACGGTTGAGCCAGCTGTCCTTTCCTCGCAAGCGGATTCTACGGAGGCCCTCGTGGCATGAACCAAATTGATAGTTTCCATATTTGGCCTTCTCTTGCCATAATGGCCACCGCCGCATCTGTCTTGTCATCCATATCCCTTGATTAGAGCCCATTCTGTTACCGGAAACCTCAGGATTGCGGTCCCGGAAATAGGCACCGACGCCGGTCAAGCCCGGTCGGTATCGTGGAGATCTTGCTGTGCCAACTGTAAGCATTTCGTCTTCAGGTTCGGGCAGTTCACTTCCTCCCAACAGCTGTCCCATCCCCTGTCCTGATCGTCCACGCCACAGTTCGCAAGGTAGTCCGCCAACCCGTTCGCCTTACGTCTTACCGCATGAAACACTAAGCCTCCCATTCCAGCTAATAGTTCTGCGATGTTCTCCGTCACCTTGGCTAGCCGCCAATGCTTTGTGGCTTTGTTCGCCTTGGTTCCTCCCTGAATTCTCTTAGCTGTTGAAATGGCCAGAGCAGAATCCCCTTCCACAATTACATTGCAGATTTGAAGGGATTTTAAAATTCTCAGACCATGTTCGAGCGCTGCAAATTCTGTTTCATTATTAGTGCTCTCCCCAAGCGCTCTGTAATATATGTGCCGAATTTCTCCATGCTGGTCACGTAAAGCACCTCCAATTCCTGCCATGCCAGGATTGCCCCTCGAGGCTCCATCAAAATTTAGTTTCATTCCCCCTTCCGGCGGCCTCTGCCATTTTTCGTTCTGTGAGGATGGTTGCGCTCTGTGTCTTGAAGCTGCAATGCTGCTGGAGGCTTCCAGACGAAAACACTTCAAAATGCGTAAGTCTTGAGCTGAAGGTTTCTCGTTGCAGTCCTTTTTGCATTTAGTTTGAATTAGCTGTTGTATGTTAGTTATTATGTTATCTTTAGAGAATTCAATATTCCTGTGTTCGTCTTGAAAAACTCTGCGGTTGCGTTCCTTCCAAATTGACCATAGAAGGAAGCCTGGAATAGACTTCCATATGCTGTTGACTCTGTGAATACTGGAGAAGTCTTTTCTCCAGTTCAGGATGGTTCTGTGAATGGATTCTCTATCCCGGTCAGAACTCCTGATAATTCCTTCCATCCAGCTCCATAACTGATTAGCCCATTCACAAGCATTAAACAGGTGGTTTATAGATTCCTCTTCGACGAAGCACATATGGCATCTTGAGGGTCCCCTGAAACCCTTCTTGCATAGGTTGTCCCAAGTTAAAGTCTTGTTTCTCATTAAAAGCCAGAGGAAGGTCCTGATTTTCGGCCAGAATAGACTGTCCCACACTTTGCTATGCCATGGCACTACTTCTACCTGTTCTTCCTCTTGAATTAAATCCCTAGCTTCTTTTAATGAAAAATTACCATTACCCTTTAAACCCCATCTTAGTTTATCATCTTCCTCAGTTATTCGAATCTTTCTTTTGCGGATTCTCTCATTGAATTGCTGAAGACGCTCGTCGTTCTCCTCTGTATTCCCAGGGTTTAAATTGATCCAATCCCTCCATATCGGATCCCTGTTGCTTTGGGTCCAATATTGATTGACTCTGTATCTACCCTCGTTTTGACTTGTTCTCTTGAGGATAGCAAGCTCTGGGGTGTCCAGTTTAGGGAGTTGCTGCCATGCATCTTCCCAGAACATGGCAAGCCTTCCATTACGAATCTCCCAAAAGCTGTTCTCCTGAACTAAGCTCCTGTTATTTCTGGCGTGGTTCCAAATTGACGATCCTTCCGGGAGGTCCTGTAGTCTTATGAGATCCTGAGTATCACAGTCTGGAGTGTATTTTTCCCTCCAATGCCTTGCCCAGGGTAAATTGGGTTCTTTGATCCATTTCCACCAAATTTTAGCTCCACAGGTTCTGTTGACCACAGATGGATCAACTAAATTTAGCCCCCCCTTAGATTTTGGCTGGCAAAGCTTGTTCCAAGCCACTAAAGCCCATTTCTTCTTATCCCCATTCCCATTCCATAAGAAGGATCTCTGTATGTTTCTCATTTGTTGCAAGACACCCTTGGGAGCTGGAAGAATAGAAAGTAAATAATGCGGAGTTGCCTGCAACACTGCCTTGGTAAGGATAAGTCTACCCGCCAGGTTAAGGGCTCTGTTCGTCCAATGCCTGCATTTTTTCTCCATGTTGGCAAGAACCTTCTCCCAGTGAGTTTTCTGCCAAGGTTTCAAAGTCAAGGGGGCCCCTAGATATTTTGAAGGGAGGGACCCGATTCTGAATCCGAGAAGCTGGGATAAATGAGCTTGAATTGCCGGATGAGTGTTGAAAAAGAAGATTGTGGATTTGGAAAAATTTATCTCCATGCCAGAGGCTTGGCTGAAGAGATCAAGGATACCCCTGTAAGCCATGGCCTCCTTCACAGTGGGGGTACCATGTAACATGGTATCGTCCACGAACTGTTGATGAGTTGTGGCTGGTAACGATCTGATTGGTTGCAGACCTTTTATAGATCCTTCAGCTTTTTTCTTAGCTATAAATCTGCTTAGGCCCTCCATTAGGATAACGAATAGGAAAGGGGAAAGGGGATCCCCCTGTCTTATTCCCCGCGAGGGTGTGAAAGGAGCTGAGGGAGCACCATTGACAAGGATAGAGTATCTTGGAGATTTGATGAGAGCAAGTATCCATTTGATCCAGGTTCTGCAAAAACCAAATGCCTCCAAAACAGCTTCAAGGTACTTCCAGCTAACTTTGTCATATGCTTTTGATAAATCTAATTGCATCAACATGCCTGCTTCTTTTCTCGAATGCAGTGAATGAATCATCTCCTGCGCTAGCAAGATGTTATCTAGAATTTGCCTACCCTCAACGTACCCCGACTGCTCTTCCGATATGATACCAGGAAGAATCGACTTGAGTCTGTTAGCTATGACTTTCGAGATAATTTTATAGATAACATTACAAAGGGCAATAGGTCTGAATTTATCAGGTGTCTTTGCTTCTTCAACCTTGGGAATAAGCGCTAAAAAGGTGGAATTGAGGGATTTTAGAATGGTACCTGATCGTCTGGAATCCTCCACAACCTCCCATACCTCCTGTTTAACAGTTTTCCAGCAAGCCTTGTAGAAGTTGATGGTAAATCCATCTGGGCCTGGTGCTTTATCATTAGGCATGCTCTGGACTGCTTCCTCCACCTCCTCCAGAGAGATTTCTCTGCAAAGGGCCCAATTTTGATCTGAGGTAATGGATTTAGGAATGGCTGCTGTTATTTCCCTTATGGCTTCCTCTCTGTTTGTGGGCGGTTCCTGTGCAATTGAGCTGAAGTGATCCGATAGTAGAGCAGATATATCATTGTGATTTTTTAATGTTTCCCCTGCATTGTTTTTCAACTCAAGAATCCTGTTAACATTTCTATGATCTAGAGCCGACCTGTGAAAGAATTTTGTATTTTGCTCCCCCTCTTTAAGCCACTGGATTCTAGATTTCTGTTTCCAAAGTGTCTCTTCTTGAATGCATCTTTTGTGCCATTGCTGAGAGAGAACTTTTTCCTGTTCCATTGCTTCGGCACTGTGGTTGCCTGCTGCCCCCTCTCTATGAATCTGTTCCAGTTTGTCCTCTAGAATGGCTTTTTCCTGGAAAATATTCCCAAAAACTGTTCGGTTCCATTCTTTGATTTTTTCTTTGGTTGCTTTCAGCCTCTTTTGGAGATTGAACATTTTGGATCCTCTTGCCTCCAGAGGCTCAACCCACCACTTCTCTACCATCTTGAGGAAGTCAGGATGGTCTAACCAGAATTTTTCAAACCTGAAAGGTTTGTTCCTTGGAGTCCCTTGAACTTCAACAGTAAGCGAGATCGGCCAATGATCCGACCCTCCACTAGGAAGGATATCTGATTCTGCTGTTATGCCATCCAATATGATGCTTTCTGAGACTAAAAATCTATCTAAGCGCGAAGCTATCAGCCTCTCTCCCCCCCTTCTGTTGTTCCAGGTAAACATACCGGTTTTGGGGTATATATCTACCATTTTGACGGTTTCAATGAACCTTGTAAAAGCTTCCGCATCTCTATTGAGTTTCCTCAAACCCCCTTTCTTTTCCAGAAGGGTGGTTATCATATTGAAATCACCCCCCAATATGCATTTAGATCTTGGATATCTCTCAATTAGTTTGGTTAATGAGTTCAGAAAGTTTAATTTGTCTTCTAATTTCTGAGGACCATAAATGTTGACACAAAGGAAGGAACCAGAGTTACCTGTAGGCTGAAAAACCACCGCTAAGAAGTGTTTGTTCGCCTCGGCTGATACAATCTGGATTTCTCTTGTGTCCCAAATAGTAGCTAGACCTCCTTCTCGTCCCTGGCTCTCAATCTCTAAAACTTCTAAATTCCTTCCAAGCTTTCTACAAAGATTGTTGATATTAGAGCTGCTGCATTTAGTTTCTTGTAAAAACATGATCTCTGGTTTGTATTTCTGGATTTTTCTCTTTAAGATCCTGTGTTTTGCCGGGCTGTTAAGCCCTCTCGCATTCCACGAGATGATCTTCATATTTAACTTATATTCATTGGAAGGACTGGAAGGCGCTAAGCGCCTTCATCTTCCCTGAATTTATCATTATCATGCCAAGCTCCTGTAGAACTTCACCACTAGTTCTACGGCCTCTTCTTTTCTTCTGCTTCGAGCTGGATGATTTCCATAAGAGACTTTTCGAATGGAAGCTGTTGCCTTTCACTATACCTAGCTTCCTGTTCTGCTTCTCTAATTCTGCTTTTTGCCTTGCTATGAACAGGTCGTTTACCTTCCTGATTTCTTCTTCCGGTGCATTCTCTATTCCTCGGGCCTTCCAGTTCTCAGCAATTACTGGTAGGTTCATTCCCTCCCTGGCTAGCGCCTCTTCCCATTCTTGATCCTCGCTCCCGCCGTCACTGGTAAGCATGTCAGTTTCTTCCTCTGTTTCCTCTGTTCTCTCCTGCATTTGAACTTCATTGTTGAGATCCCCTTCTTCCGTTCCTTCCCTGGGTGGTTCTTCCTTTTCATCCTGCCCTGCATCTGATGCTAGGGTTTTATACTTGTCCTCCGAATCTGTTTCAAGATCTAAGATCAAAAAAGGGTTGTTGTGGTTGTTTCTTTCTGTATTACCTTTAAAGTTCTTCCTTCTATTAGCTCTCTGTCTAGACTTGGGCTTTATGAAGGTTTCTTTGTCTTTGGGAGCTTGTGTTGTATCGGTTTCTGCTTCCTTCCGAATCAGAGGACAATCTCTCATCAGATGCCCATGTTCATGACATTTGCGACAACGGAAGGGAATCTGTTCATAATCTATGGCCTGAAAATAATCCTCGTCCCTGTATTCCAGCCAGAGCCCCTCATGCAGTGCCCCGGAAACATCCATTTCAACACAAATTCTGGCATAGGATGTATATCTCTTTTGTAATGTTGCTTCCGAGGCCTTGATAAATGTTCCCAACTGGTCACCTATTTGTTTCAAGGCATTCAGACCCCAATAATCTATAGGGAGAGAGAACAATCGTATCCAAACTGGGACTTGGGTGAAAGACTCTTTTTCTGGGGCAAAGTTTGGTTTCCATGGTCGCATATACAGACCAGCTGAAGCCAGAAAGTAAGGACCACCCTCAAAAATTCTATCCTTATCTTCTAGGCTGGAGAAAACAACTGTGAAGAAACCCTTGGCTCCCAAATGAAGCTTAACATCCCCTCTCGGCTTCCATTGTTGTCTGATCCAATGACAAAGAGTCCTTTCAGATGGCCAAATACCCATAAATTTACATATGACAGCATGCTCTGCCATATGCTCTCTGTAAGCCTGAATCTCTGGGTCAGTAATTACTACCCTGAGGTTATTGGTCTTTTTGGGTTTGCAGGCCCCAGTTGAAGCAGAGGTTATATTGGGTCTTGTGCTTGTCTCCCCTTCTTTTTCCGGCATTCCTTGCCTATTGTCAGTTTGCTCCCTGTCTTCTTCTGCTGGTCGCTCCTCGTTTTCTGATGATTTAATTATTGAGGTTACTTTGTCTTTTGTTCCTGTCAGGCTTTCACCCACTGTGCCATTGCCTTCCGTTGTGCGGTCTGGCTTGTCAGTTTCTCCTTGTATTTTCTCCTTGTTTCTTCTGCCATTCGGCTTGTTATTATCAAGCCCTGAGATTCTTACCCCTTCATACTTCTTTGGTCTTTGCTTCTGCATAATTATCTGTTTGAAAGTAGGGGTCCCACTGGACCCCTCTGCCCCCATTCGGTCAGTCAGCTCTTGACCTTTGCGATACAGTGCTGAGAGTCGATAGGTGATTGCTTCCAGCCCTGCACAGTAGTCAGCACATAGGAAACCCTAAAGTCGCCGTCGGCTCCTGCTTCAACCGAAAGACCGCTCGCTTCGAAATTATAAATATCGAAGTTTCTATCTCACTAATGTGTAACCGAGAAAGGAATTAATAAAGAGAAGTTTGGTTATAATTTTGTGTATCCGTTCTTGGGTTAATACTTGATTAATATAATCTGCAATTATATGGTTTATTTACTGCGCACATCTGTATGAATGGTTTATGTTATTAAATATAACTTAAAGCACTCAACTAACTAACATTGGAAAATACAAGTAAGATCTTGAGTAATAACACAGAGTGTGATGTTCAGCCCTAAATAAAGGTTGCGTGAAGGCAAAACATCAAATGGTGAGGTACGAGAAAGTGCATGAGGTGAGTTGCGCGTAGGGTCGAACCTCAGACCAGTTAACCTCATCAGACATCTCCAGGGTGCAGAAACCTAGTTCTAGCACCCTCCCATGCTACTTCGAGTGATACTTCAGTCCGCGTTCCGCGGACTGTTGCCGAAAGGGCCAGTATTACCAGGATTTGTTTAGCTAATTAACTTTGAACCTGGGTCAGGCCCTAATAAGCCAACAAATGGTTTCGTTGTCGAGACTGGGATCTACATAAGAGATGTCTAATGTTGGATCACTAGAATCCAACAAAGAAAGGAATTGAAAACTGGTTGGACAAGAATATTCACGAGTTCATGACACAGGAGAACATGAATCTACGGTTATCAAAAGAAAAGTGGTTAGACTGCTACTTATATACAGAAATCCATGAAATTTGATTTGCTTCCTTCCCCATTGAGTTGTATGAGTGGATTGCGAAGCTAGCAAACAGCCAAGGAAGGTATAAACTCAACAAACCAATTGTGTGGACCCCAGAATTGGTGCACAGAATGGAAGCATCAAAGGATAAAATCGCACGCGTTGTCGATCATTGACTTGATCGAATCATAGGAGGATTCATCACTGAAATTTTGGTAGATACTTCAGTCAGTTATAACGAGGTGGAACGATGCTTCCTCAAGGGACCACAAGGTAAGTACGTTAAATATTTAAACACTTGGATTAAAATGCTACTATGTGAAAAGTGGGTTATGCGAATAAATTGATGTTTGGGGCTACGCAAAGCGGGAAAGTCTACAGAAATGAGGGCAGTGCAGAACAAGAAGCCAGCCCTTTGATTTCACCTCCGTGAAGGGGTGAGGAAGAGCTCGCGAGAGTCTCACCAAGAAGTGCAATAAATCTGATACAGCAGAGAATTACGCACCTAACAACTCCACCTACACCACCATTTTCACCCCCGTCATCACCCATACCAACCCTGCCACCACCGTGAAGTAATATGGCAAGCACGATAAAACTACCAGTATTCAAGAGAGTAGGAAATGAAGATCTTGACCAATTTTGGTTCGTGATAAAAGCTGTATGGGAAGCGCAGGGAGTCACAGATGACAATATAAAGAAGGCAACATTGGTCAGTGCTCTGCAGGATCACACACTGACCTGGTACATTAAGCATTCCAGTGACAACCCGAATGCAGGGATCACAGATATCCAAGCAGCACTGAACAAAGAATTTAGTAGGCCGAGGTCAAAGGCACAATCAATCATTAGGTTTAAGGAAATCACGATGCTACCAGGTGAAACCTTGTGGGATCTAGACTAAAGACTGAAGTGCAAAATTCGTGAAGCAAACATGACGCTAACAGATGGGTAACACCGCACATGGTTTGTAGCATCGTTAACACCACACCTACGAAATGCGTTGTCACAACAAAATATGACCACTCAGGCCGAGGCCTTGGAGGCCACGATGAGATTGCACGAGACCCCAATACAAGACACTAACCTAGGAGTTCAGCAGATTCATGTGTAGTTGCAAACCTTGTGCCTAGAAATGTAGAGTTTAAAACAGGACTGGACAGCCCAACCAGAGGTGCGCGATGAAGTTTGGTGCATAAAATGCAAGGGTCAGGGGCACGACAAAGACCATTGCCCGGTGTTTGCGAATTACCTAGAGGGAGGTGGACCAATGCCACTAAGACCGGAGTTACAAGCAGGACTAGGCGCAGAGCCTGCATTATGGTGCGTGATTTGTCAAATAGGAGGAAAGCATGCTACAGATAATTGCCATCTATTACAAAAGTACACAAAATTCACAACAGTTGTTCTGCAATTTCTATAGATCTGTAGGACACGATGAGTGCAATTGTAGGAGTTATGAGGTGATGATGGATCGAACCCCCACCTACAGGGTGCAGGATGAAACACGGCCCCTTCACAAGAATGCAGGGTTAGCGCGAACCAAGTTCTACGGGTGCAGTTGAGGCTGGGGAGGAGGAGGACCAGGAAGAGGTCGCAGACAGCTAATATGTTACAACTGCAAAGGGGCGGGATATTATGCCCACAATTGCACAAATCCAATGCAGCCCTCATGTTTGTATTGCACAATGTTTGACCATGAGGCGAAGGATTACCCCACACTGATAGCAAGGTTGTGCGATAAGGGAACACTTCAACCTCCTCAAGCACATAATCTGCAAATGATGAGATCCGAATTGCGCGAAGAAGACCCTAATGTAAATATTGTGCTCCCGTGTGGAATTATGACATGGGATGACAAAGGTAAGAAACCTAAAGAAAGTACCTGGGTTCACAAGGCTCCAACGAAGGAACCGGAATTTGATTTGGAGCGCGCTAAGGAGACTTTCATGGAAGCTAAGAAGAGCTTCACGAAGGCCTCCACTTCAAGAAGTAAAGACAAACTGGAGCCAAAAATGGACCCATCAATTCTCACTACATTCTTGGAGACATGTATGAAGCTAATGCATGACAGCAAGGCTGTAAAAGGACTGCACAAACTCATAACTAGATGTGCTGGGACTATGCCAGGAGAACTGTGCGTAGTCCGGAAGCTCGAGAAGCACACGACATGGATAGGAAGAGAGATGAGATTGACCACACAGATTGGGAAATATGAGATGGACCAGGTAATTCTGAATATAGGATCGGATGTGAAAATCCTACCAAAATAAACATGGGAGCGCATGGGTAGGCCTCCTTTGCAATGGTCTCCTATCTAGCTGTGAATGGCAAATCAGAAAAAGATCATACCAATGGGGAGAATGTAAGGAATCACCGTATATATTGAAGGAGCAAGCGTGCTAGCCAATTTTGAAGTGATAGAGATTGTGGATGATAGCAATCCATACCCCGTGCTCTTAGGAATAGATTGGGCCACTGACATGAATGGTGTGATAAATCTGAAGGAGCACAAGATGATCTTTGAGAAAAAGTCATTGCGCGTAGTGGTACCTTTGGAATCTGCGGAAGGATCATGCTACATAGAACCAGTGCGCGACTACAACATCGATGATGATTTGGACTGCATCTACAAGATAACCGTGCGAGAGCGGGATCGGGTAAACCCAACTGTGGATGGTCGAGTCTCTTGGGAGCGTGAAAGCTCTTGCACATCGAACTTTGATGAAGAGATGGAACGGTGGCAGAACCAGTTACATGAAGTAACTATGCTCAATTGTAACATGATGACAATATCGTTGTGCTGCATAGCGGCGGAGGTCAAAAATCTACCTACATATGACAGGTTGAGTGAGGCAGATGACTTCTTGACCAAATTTGAAAAATAAGTACCCGAGTAGTAGTGTTTCGATGCACTGAAGTGGGCACTGCGTGCTACGCCCGCACGATGGTGGGGTACGCACCGACAAAGTTTTGAGGACTGGCGCGAATGCAGAAGGATGATGCGCACACGGTTTGGGAAGCTACCAAGGCTACTCACAGACAAGATTGTAGGAAGAACTGGTCTGCGCTCCCACTTATCCAGGTGGATACTAGCGTTTGATGTGATAAGAAACAAGATCAGTAAGCAGGTGCAAGTAAGGCAACGACACGAACAACCCCTCCGATTGGAACTAAGGAGTATGGAAAGACCTAATGCGATGAAGGAAATCCACGCAGAAGCCTTTAGTGAAGTATGCGAAGCGCTGAAAGGTCTCAATCTCAATCTAGTTGCACTTCCGCGCAAGACCTTATATGGGCTGCAGGATGGGATAAATACGGAGTTGCAAGCTAGGGAGAGCCGCGCACTCCAAGTTCTCAGTGAATATAAGATAAATATGGAACAAATAATCTTGCAGCGCGATGAATTGGTGTCACAGAATTAGAAATTGGTATAGGTGATAGATGACACTTGCAGAAGTGTCTTGGAGCTGGCCATCTTAGTAGACATACCAGCGAAGGTGTGGATCCACAAGTTGGCAGCAGGGATCCGTAAGGCAAAGGAAGAAATGGTCAAGGTTTAGTTGGAGCTAAACCTTCAAATTGCTGAGCTCCGGTTAAAGGAGCAGCCATTCACTCCCCCAGAAGCTAGAGAATAGTGCACTAGCGCTATCATAGCGAGATTGGAAGAAATTGGAGGTGCAGTGTGAGACTACACCAACATGTTGGAAGAATCACTTGAGGTCCTCACAACTCTGAAGGAGGACACCAATATCGAGCGTTTAGAGATAGAGGCACAAGAACTCCAACAACAATATGATAGTGTCCAGGGTACTGCGTAGATGGTGGTCCTCTCTCAGAGGATTGCAAGGATGCAGTAGGCCAAGGTGTTGAAAGAACAGGTGGACACGGCATGGCATAAGGAAGCAATCCTAAAAGCGTGCGCCTAGCCTTGGATCAATGAGGCCTTCACCATCACGGCAGATATCGAAGGCAAGCTCGCACACATGCAGGGGATGTACACATTGAGGTAGGGATGCACTATTGACACAGAGCTCTCAGAAGAGTGTATGCAACAAATCCAGCAAACAGCAGCTCAATGCGCTGCAGACCTCCACGCAGTTTGAGAACAGTTAGCAGGACTCCGTGCAAATATCGTCGCACCAACAAAGTGACTCGAGGGCGAGTCACGATGTTTGTGTTAGGGGGCTGTTGGGCATGGAATCCCCCCATGGCATGTTTTGGGGCTTAAAGCCCAAGTTTTGATCGAATCTTGTTGTAAAGCTCCACGAATTGCGGGCGCGGAGTACGAAAGTATAATAGAGTCATAGGGTTGTCTTCCCTTACTTTTGTAATGTAATTTCGGCCTATCCATGGTCTACAGACCATGGGATTATATAAATAGAGCAAGGCTCTAAGTTGTAAAGAACATCAGGAATGAAAGGAATCAATAAGATGAAGGCATAAGATTGAGTCTAAGCGTGTAAGTGTGTCTTTGGGTCGTAGAGTAAGAGAAGGCTCTACAGCTGAGTGTGCAAAGGCTTAGTAGTCCACAGCTGAGTGCGCGAACCCCTGTAGCTTAGTGCGCAGACCCCTGCAGCTTAGTGCGCAGACCCCTGCAGCTTAGTGCGCAGGGTGGAGTCGAGTCTATAACCGAGAAAGGAATTAATAAAGAGAAGTTTGGGTATAATTCTGTGTATCTGTTCTTGGGTTAATACTTGATTAATATAATATGCAATTATACGGTTTATTTACTGCACACATTTGAATGGTTTATGATGTTAAATATAAATTAAAGCACTCAACTAACTAACATTGGAAAATACAAGTAAGATCTTGAGTAATAACACAGACTGCGGCATTCAGCCCTGAATAAAGGCTACGTGAAGGCCAAACATCAAGCAGCGAGGTACGGAAAGTGCACGAGGAGAGTTGTGTGCAGGGTCGAACATCAGACTAGTTGACCTCATTAGACATCTCCAGGGTGTGAAAACCTAGTTCTAGCACCCTCCCATACTACTTAGGGTGAGACCTCAGTCCACGTTCCACGGACTGTTGCCGAAAGGGCCAGTAGTACCAGGATTTGTTTGGCTAATTAACTCTAAACTTGAGTCAAGCCCCAACAAACCAACACAAACAAACAAACAAAATACACATATCTAGCCTAAAATTCATTTGCTTTAAATTCATATCACTAATAAGAGACTTAGAGAGATCACTCTCATGCTCAGTAGGGCTAGCTTCTGAGTTGAATTGGTTTGAGGTTACCCTTCTTGATTTCCTTTTCAGCCTAGTAGATTGTAAGGACTAACATTTTTTGCGTTGCTGTCGGGGAACAACTATTAAATCATTCTTGGGAAATGTCTAAGAGATTTGAAAGAATTGGTTCTGTACTTATCAGCTTCTAGTATTCAAAGATAGGATGAATTCATAAATTTCCTCAATTTAGGGTGTATACATTCTGGCTTCCAAAAGGCATACCAGGTCAAATCCTGACCCAAACCCACCCTTTATTGTTGAAGATCCAGAAATACTGCTGAAAAAACCTAGATTACCCATCACTAAAAGTGAAGTTTGTAAAATTAAAAGAACAACCTCTCTGCCTAAAAATCTATTTGCCTTTGAGAAAATTCCTTATGATGAGCAGATAGAATTATCTCTTACAAGGTCCAAGTCTGACTCTTGTATTTCTAAAGTAACATTAGAACCTTTAAAGGTTGAAACTCACTCCATCTCTTCAGAATCTTTGTTTACTAAGACTGATCACGAACTATGGTTGAATTTTGATAAGCTTCAAAGCCTTGCTAACTAACTCCAGATCACCACTGAAAAAGCCTTTGTTCAATATCAAATCGAATATTTGACCACAGCTTCATCTTCTATTTCACCTCCAAGAACATCTATTACATCTCCCAAAGTTTCAGTTTCGTCATCTTTCCTACCTCCCCCATTCATTCCATCTTTTCTCCCACAACTAATTTTAGTAGTTCCATCATCCCCATCAGTGTCATCGCCCTTCCTTACACAATCCATTGTAGCACCTCCATTATCTCCAGCAGTCATGGCGAGATTTGCACCTCTTTTACTGCCTGCTCAACTTACTTCTTTGCCTCAGAACTATGGTCAAAGACTCATTTGTTTGATGGAAGTCCAGAAATTATAGCTCAACAGCATGTTGACAAGTTAATATATTTCATTGATTTAGAAGAAATTGATGAGGAGAATGCTAAAATGAGGATTATAGCTCAGATTTTCTCAGGAGATGTTAAGAAATGGTTTCGAAGTATGGCTTCTAATTCTATTAACAGTTCTCAAAGATTGATTGAATTATTCTTAGCTCGTTAGTAAGAGAAGAAAAATCCATTACAGATATTGGCTGAGTATAATTCAATGAAAAGGAACCCAAATGAAACAGTTCAATAATTTACAGCAAGATTCAATACAGTGTACAATTCCATACCCGATGATATGAATCCTCCTCCTGGTTTGGCTCTCCTTCATTATCTCGATGCTTTTGATCCAGACATGGCCTACCATCTCAGAGAAAGAGATCCCACTACTCTTGAAGAAATGCAATGGAATGCAGTTAGTGTCAAAGCCAATTTTCTCATTAAGAAGTCAAAATCAAATCCAGAGAGGGTGGAGAAGAAAGTTGTTTTCAAATAAGAGCATGTGTCATCTTCTGATGCAAAGCTAGACAATTTAATAAAGACTATGGAGAGGATGATGGATAGAATATCCATAACTGATCGAAAAGATGAGAATTCAGTGAGGAATCCTAACTTTTGCGGACAACAACAATAGTAGTTCAGAAATCGACAGAAGGAGCAGCGAAACCAAGATCCTCAAGGTCAAGTAAGAGCTCCATTCCAGAAAAATTACACTGAAGGTCAAGAAGAAGATGAAGAATAAATCATAAAAGCAAATCACTTCTTTCAAGAAGATGAAATGCCGAATTTCTTAACAGAGGAAGATCAGTTTTCCGAAGACTCTCTCATACCAAGTGATCATCCATTTGTGTTCGCAAGTGAAGATCTATGGTTGTTTAGACCGAAGAGTACCAAAGAGGATATCGGAATGCCCTCAGTCATCTCCAAAAGCAGTACAATTTGAGGAACAGAAATGTACTTATCACTCTAACTCAGAAAAGACAAAATCCACAAAAGGACACACCAAGCAAAGAAACCACTTCTGCAGGCCAGAATAAAGACAAGGACATTGTTATACTGAATCGGGATAAAACCAATGAAGCCTCCAGCAGCAATACAAGGAAAGATAAATAGTTACAGACTGAAATTCACAGGAAGGAGTCTCAACCTAAAGGCCCAACATAAAGGAAGGACAGCGTTGCAAAATAGGTAGAAAAGAAATCTAATCTTTTTAGTTTGGAGAATGAAATTTCTAAATTGAAAATTGCTAACCCCCTCACCGAATTGGTGAGGAATGACAAATATAAATTTCAGATTGCAAAGATGCTTAACATTGACCAGATGTCCGATACAGTAAATGATATAAAATGAGGTTTTAACATCTTGTTATGCTTACAAGAACCTCTCACTCCAAAGCTTACAAATATATGATCTAGCTTATATTGACAATTGCGGAATTAAGTACTTGAATCAGGTGTATGTCTTTGTTTGTTTTTAACTATTTAAGTGCCTTAAGTCGATTTTTTTCTACTGATATTAAACACACATAACAACCATATAATGCAGCAAATAAACATCAACATATAACAACAAATTTAATCTAGGAGTTCACCTAAACATCGTGGGCTACGTCTCGTTGAGCTTCTGTCAATTTGACTTGGCTCTTTGGGAGTATGGAAAAGTTTCTTTTACAAGTTCCACACTCAACTCCAAAGGTTACTGAACTGAACCAATGGGCTTAGAAAACCATCTATATCCCTGTCATGGTTGTCATCATTCTACAAACAAATCTAAGATCCCTTAGACTTGATTCCTTCAATCAATGCACTGAGCTTCCCTGAGCTTCTTGATGGCACAAACTCCTTTAGAATTATTCAACTGTCTCTAAAACCTCTTCTACCATCTTGAGCACATATCATACATCAACATTATACTATTCATTTGCTCAAAATGAGCATTGCGTCCATGATCTAAGCCTTCCTCCACGGTTGGCACTAGGCTGCCTAAAACTTCCTTGTAGCATCTAGGCCTTTAGAAGTCTTCAAATTCTTTTGTAAACCCTCGCAATGGAATCAGAAGGCTCATTACAGTTAGGAATGATTTTTGGTTCGCTGAGAACAAATACTGGTAGCTCCTGCAACTGCCTCCAACCCCTGGTGGCCCTGAGCTCCAAAATATCCCTAGATGAAAATATCCTTGAAGATGGCTTGTTCAGCTTCTTTGGACTATTCCATTAGCTTCAGAATGCTCAAATTAGCCTAGCTAGCCTCTTGTTTCACTCTCTTAGGTCTAAAACTGCTTCTGGAGTGCCTTTAGACAGTTTCTCCTAGAAATACTCCACTAATTTTGGTTAACTGCAGTTAAGGCTACCAAATCTGGGAGCAGGCCCAAAAATAGCGAACTCCACCAACTTTACCACCAACTACTAACCGTAACCATCAGCTTCAGGCGCGCATGTGATATCTACTCTTGGTGGTTAGGGATAAGGTCGTTAAGGTTGGCGGTCATCCCACAAACCACGTGGTTTGCTTCAATTGGCGGACATGTGACCAAGTTTTATGGGACCACTGGCGGGTAAGACCGTTGGCAGTCCTGACCCCCAAAATTCCACCCGTTAAACTTTAAATTAAACTTTTAACCATATATTGTTAAGAAACAATGTAGTGGAGTTGGTAGCGTGCGTTCTGGTCTTACCAGAGGTCATGGTTTTGATTCCGTCGAACCCCCAACAAAATTTTACTATGCCATTCTAGGGCCACATGGCGGCCTCCAGGCTTGCCATGTGTCAGATCTTGATTGGTCAGATAAAAGGAATATTATAGGGAATATTCCTTGGAATATTATTTTTCTAATATTTTCCAAAAATCATTTTATTCTTGGAAATTCCAGTTTACTGGACTTTTTCAAATGGCAATAACTTCTTCATATGGTGTCAGTTTTTCAAACTGTTCACAACACCAAAATCAAGAAGACAAGATCTATCCAGTCATTCAGGTTCAACACTCTTTTGAAAACTTTGAAATTTGAGCTATCATTAAAGACCTGGATCAATATCTGATCAGTCCTCCACATTGGGAATCTTTTGGACCCCAAAAGACTGATATACTGATCTGTACAGTAGATGAGAGTACATTACCCTCTTATTTCAACCTTCATACACTTTCCTGCATGGCAGCTACCTTTGAGCCAAATCTCAAAGGTAGTCGACACTTCCCTTCCCGGATGTGCTTGTCCCCCTATTAAGAATTGTCTTCCTTGAACTCATTCAGAATTTATAGAAGGTAGATGAACATCACTTCCAAGCCACTCCCGTGGTGACCTTTGCTTCTGCAAATCTTCTTCAGCAGACAATGTCAAAATACAAGAAAACAACTTGACGACATAAATTCTTGCTTCACCAAAAGAAACAAATTTCACATCATGTGAATCATCATCATTTATTTACATCTTGTGTACAAATGATCGACTAAATCCCAAGCCAACAAAAATCATGCCTTTTCAAACATTTGACCCTTCAAGTAAAGCATGTACAAAAAGAATTTTAATGATTCTTTTACAAAGATGAAACACTTCATCATTATCTCCCTTTTACAATCTTGGAGACCAAATCAACTCTTCCAAGTCAACATGACATTACATGCATGTTTAAACAAAACAATATGATGGTCGATAGCTTTCCATAAAGTCAATTACATACATGTTAAAGTACAAGGAAATCAATAACATCCTTGTGTTCATGCATTCTATTCTCATGCATGTATTTGATTCTTCAACTTTCTCTTAAGTACAATCATCAATACAAGATCCTTGATCACATGTACATGTACTTTCAAAGCTGAAATGGAAATAATTTTTCTGCAATAAAGTGAGTCTACATACTCAACTTTTCCATCCTGCAACTTGCATTCCATTAGCAAAGAAATGCAAATAGATGTGACACATTTCTTTTCACATCAAAAGACATGTAACTTTAATTAGATAAGAACTCTAGCCATTTCTTACCAATCCACACCAAAGGAAACCCTTTAACTGCACATCGACATCAACATGTGGATCATCCTGAAACACATCGATTATGGAAACTTCCTTTCCATTCTTACCATACTCTTTCTCCACTTTCTTCAAATTTCATGGAAGCATTGTTGGATTCAAAGTCCAAAACCTTTCAGCAATATGTCCTTGCTTATGGCAATAAGTGGAACACATGTGCATCTTCTTGACAACATGGTTTGTCTTGTCTAGTGGACCTTTGGATTCTTTCCTTCTTTCCCTCAAAAGTTTCATGTATGTGGCCATTCGCTTCCAACATCTAGAAACACTATGGTTAACCAAACCACAAAAGGAACATGCAATTCTTTTCCAATGCTTATGTGGAAATTTACCATGCTTAACATAATCAAAAGAAGTGTGATTGAATTAAGATTTATACCTTTCTATTTCACCTTCATTACCTTCATGAGGAGGTGAATCAAATGAAGAAGTAGCTCCCTTTAGAACACCATCAATCCCTTCAATGGTTTTAGAGCTTTCACAACTTTCTGGTTCAAGTGCATGCTTATGTACACCTTATTCCTACAAATGATGTTTCAAACAATTGCATTCCCCAAGAATACAATCTTTACAAACTTGAGGTAGGGAACCTGAAATGAAACTCCTTCTAGGAACTGTTTCAATTTCCTTCATGACTGCTTTGGAACTTTCTCCATAAGATTGTCCATAGCCAAGACCCAAATACTTAGGCCTTTCCTCAACCATTATTGGCTCAACAATGCCATGTGCATGTTTGCCCAAGCCTTTTCCTTCATAGCCCATTTTTGACATCAACTTGGACCCTATGCCTCTTGTATGTTTTTCAAAAGAACCAACATAAACATTCTTAGAGGAAATTGAAGACAAACTAGAATTTTTTACCTCTTCTTCAAGCTAATACTTGACTAAGGCTTCTTTGGCAGCAAGGAGCTGTGTCTCCAACTCATGCATCTTTTCTAGATCCATATTTTCAATATGAAGTTGTCTCACCATTTCCTACAATTTGTCAGAAAGCAACTTCTTCTCTTCCTTCATGGAATTCAACTGCTCTCGAAGTTTGGTGCTCTTCCTTTCATCCTCATACATTTCTCTCACCATATCCATCATGATGAACAAGTCTTGCTTCAAGTCTTCATAAAAGAATCTTGTGAAAGAGGAGGATTTGGAAAACTCACTTGTATAAGTTGTCATCATCAAAATGAACAAAAGAACTTCAAAAAAATTCACAAAGCTTTCAAATAACTAATGACAAATTTCTAAACTAAATGGCAGTAGAATCAAATTCTTATTCAAGCAGCCTTTTGCAAACAAACCCTTGTGTGCTTCAAGGATTGTCTTGAGGTCCTTGGGGTAAGGAGAATGCCTTCAACCATTCTTCCTTCTTGTCCTCTCCTAGAGTTAGCTTTTCAATAGCTTTCCCTTCACCTTTGCAAACTCAAACAATAGTCAGTTTACAAACAGTCAAATAGTAAAAATCTTTTGTACTCTTTAAACACCTTTCAAGTCGAACAAGCAATCTTTTTCTCTGTCAATCAAGCATCCTACTTTGATACCACCTGATCTGAAATGAGGGTTTAACATCTTGTTATGCTTACAATAACCTCTCACTCCAAAGCTTACAAATATATGATCTAGCTTATATTGACAATTGTGTAATTAAGTACTTGAACCAGGTGTATGTCTTTGTTTGTTTTTAACTATTTAAGTTCTTTAAATCGATTTTTTTCTACTGATATTAAACACACATAACAGCCATATAATGCAGCAAATAAACATCAACACATAACAATAAATTTAATCTAGGAGTTCACCCGAATATCATGGGCTACGTCTCCTTGAGCTTCTATCAATTTGACTTGGCTCTTTGGGATTATGGCAAAGTTTCTTTTACAAGTTCCACATTCAACTCCAAAGGTTACTGAATTGAACCAATTGTCTTAGAAAACTATCTATATCCCTGTCATGGTTGTCATCATTCCGCAAACAGATCTAATATCCCTTAGACTTGATTCCTTCAATCGGTGCACTGAGATTCCCTGAGCTTCTTGATCGCACAAACTCCATAATTCTTCAGCTGTCTCTGAAACCTCTTCTACTATCTCTAGCACATATCATACATGAACATTAGACTGTTCATTTGCTTAAAATTGAGCACTGCGTCCACGATCTAAGCCTTCCTCCACGATTGGCACTAGGCTGCATGAAACTTCCCTGTAGCATCTCGGCCTTTAGAAGTCTTTAGATGCTTTCGTAAACCCTTGAAATGAATTCAAAAGGCTCATTATAGTCAGGAATGACTATTGGTTCGATGAGAACGGATACTTGTAGCTCCTGCAACTGCCTCCAACCCCTGGTGGCCTTGAGCTCCAAAATCTCCCTAGATGAAAATCTCCTTGAAGATGGCTTCTTCAGCTTCTCTGGACTGTTCCATTGGCTTCAGAAGGCTCAAATTAGCCTATCTAGCCTCTTGTTTCACTCTCTTAGGTCGAAAACTGCTTCTGGAGTGCCTTTAGACATTTTCTCCTAGAAATACTCCACTAATTTTGGTTAACTGCAGTTAAGGCTACCAAATCCGGCAGCAAGCCCAAAAATAGCGAACTCCACCAACTTTACCACTAACTGCTAACTGTAACCATCAGCTTTGGGCATGCATGTGATAGCTACTCTTGGCAGTTAGGGATAAGGCTGTTAAGGCTGGCGGTCATTGTTATAGACATTTTTGTGCCTTACAGCTCTAAGAATGAAATGTCCATAAACCAAGGGATCCTAAGTCCCTAAAAGTGTTGTTCCGGCCCCTAAAGGAACAAGGTCAACAAATTATAGCTTCTCCCAGAAGTTCTCCACCAGAAACTGCTCAGAAACAGTCAAATCAGGATCATTTCAGCTGCTCCACTAGCTAGCTGTGTTGCATAGCACCCAAGTACACTAGCTAGGTGCGTTGCAACGCACCTAAATGCACTACCAGGGTGCGTTGAGCGGGAAATGACAAATGGCAGTGTCATTCTGCAAGGTGGACAGACAATGGAAGCTTCCAGAATCTTCCCCAATGACACTTGCCTCACTGAGTTCGACCAAGGATGAGTAAGAGGCTCTCAGTCTCCAAGTGGAAGCAAGAACTGACAGAGAGAAGCCACTAGTCAAATTATAAGCTGGCTCATCCTCTTTGCATACATCTATATATGGATCCCTCATCCCAGAGATCCAGGGGGCTGGAATTTTGTACATTGCAGAGAATTGTTGTTGGTTTTGAGATAGATATCAGAGTATTGGGTGATTTATGCTTTGTTGGAGGTGAAGAGGGGATTCCTTTGCTAGGAGGTTGATGTTGGATCAGGAATCATCGGTTGTAACTCCTCCTGGACCTTCTTGTTATATCAATAAAACTATTTGAGTTTCTCCTACATGCTTGTGTATCATTGATGTTTGTTATATTTGCATGTTTAGCTTAAATCTGATCCTAAGCTATTTATGAATATAAATCCATGTCTTTGTGTAGTTTTCTTCTTCTGTGATCTTACAGGAACTTGGTGAAGCTGGGCAAGTAAGGGAGCAGGTATCTGGAAGCTGTCAAAGAGGAGAGAGATTGGATCGAAAGGACTAGCGCAAGACATAGGTTGGTTCATCCTATTCCTCTTCGTTTATAGTTTATAAAGAAGAATACGAAAGTAGTTTTCTTTGTTTGTTTCTAAGGTCACTGTCACACCTTAGTGGGATAGGGTCGTTCTGAGTAGACACTTTTCTCGTTAACAAAATGGCGACTCCACTGGGGATCGTGTCTAGTTAGTTTGTTTGTGTTTCTCTTGTTGTTTGTTTCATAAACATAGAAGTAGCAATCGAATTGCATTTGCCATTAACAAATGCAAAGTAGACATCTGCTACTTCAATCCGTTCATTGGATCTGTTTATGATTTGAACAACTGATTCACAAATGATCTGATTGCCCTTTGTGATAGCTCTTAGACCTCCTTTAAATCTACCCTTTGATTGTGCATTACTGATTGCTTTTACTCGGCCAAAAACCATAGATTAAACTGCAAACCGTGACCCAGAACCCAGATAGAATTCTCGTTTCTGCCCCAGCGCAGGCTCTGTGAAGAGATTCTGCATTTCAACGCAGTTCCCGAGAGGGCTACCTACGCTGCAATCCAATTTCTCTGTGTAACAGGTGTGCTGATCAACCTAGCCTTGTGCAGCTCGGTTCTTTGCTTCATTTTTTCAGTTTTGTCTCTGATTTTTGCAGCCTGTGATCAGTGTATGTGTCTGTTCAAAACCCCTTTTCTTTGCCTTAATTCCGCCTCCTTTGTACAAAAAGACTGTAGATGTTCTTTATGTGTTTGTTACATCATTTACAGTTTTCCATTGAAAAAGTAGAATAGTCATACTGTCGTCCTTTGATTTAGATCTGTCGTAAGTGTCGATTTTGATCTTAGGAGAAAGTTTATTTGCTATTGACAGTCGATTATGCTTTTACTTTTGCCTTTGGTTTGAATTTGTGACTTTCTAGTGTCGAAACGAGTATTTATTTCAAAATCATAAAGTGTCGTAATCATCTCTACCTTTTGATTTCGAAAAGAAGCTTGTTTGTGTTTGTCACTTGAAAGCAAATTCAGATTTGTACATCAACTTTCTTTTTAGGCATCAATATTAAGAAAGTGAAAACAAATACATGTATATGTGCATTTGCATATTGATAGTCTGCTTGGCTTGATTTAGGAAAAGTGCATTTACAGTGTGCTCTTTGCTCTTTGAGAAAATATTGTGTCTTTCTTTTCCCCTTGTAGCTAGGATTTTCATTGCTGAAAAGAGATAAAAGCTTGCTTATCATCTTTAGATTGCATTTTAGGAATTACATCTACATCTCGTGGTGAACCCAAAAGGCAAACTTCTAAGAAAGATCAACTTAAAATAAATTGAATGAATATAACAATGCTTTGGAACTTAACGCACAACATTTAGAGGTCTAGGCTAGAGACGTATTCCGGCGTCGTAAAGCCTGGTAACTGTTGTCCTCACTGATGGTTGGGTGATTCCTCCACTTTGAGACGATAAGTGCCAGTACGGACTTGTGCTCCCCACGTACCGTCGAGTATATATTGGGAGACCCCTATAGGCTTAAAACCTTTTATCCATAGGAAGCCGTGTCGGCCGCCCTACTAATCGCAATGCACCGAACACAGCATTCGTGAAGATTGACTGTCGTACCATAAAAAGTATTCTGCAGTTTTGCGATTGGTTTGGTACTCCCTCTACCTAGATCTCCAGAGCAGTCCCTTTCATTCCTTTTCAGACTCCTTAACGGAAAAGGTCCATCTGAGCACTTGTCACTTCAGGCTCATTAAAAATCGAAGGAGACTAGAGTCATCTTTTGTTTTTTCTCGACTCTTAAAAATTGAAAAAACAAGTTGTGTCAAAGCGTCTAAAAATTTATTTTAAACGGAATATTCATACCCTTTTCCTACGTTGGTCTTAGGTTGAGAAAATGGAGTCTACCAACCAAGGAATTCCCCTTGGTGGAAATCCTAGTCCCTTCTCCTCTTGGGGAGATGTTGGTGCACTCCATATGGCCACATTGTTGCTTCCAGGACTGACAATTGGCTTTCCAGTATGGCTCTTCTCAACCAATGTCATTTAGAACACCACTATTCCTGAACAATCGAATTAGCAATTAGACGAGTCCAGAGTTGCCCACCAACCTTCTACTTCCTCTAATTCTTCCTCTCCTCCTTCCTCTTCGCTTGATGGGGCTGGCAAAGCCAAAATTCAAGTTCCTAAGGAGAAGAAGGAGAAGAAGAAGAAACAGAAGAAGAAGAAGGAGCCAAAGGCGAATGGGGGAAAACGAGTGTCGTCTAACGAAAATCCACACACTGCACCGACCAGGCTTAAATTTCCATGTGTCATTTGCAAAGGAGACCACTTTCACAGAGATTGTCCTTGCATCCCTCGGATACTAAGGGACTGGTCTCCTCGTTTGCACAATCCGGTGTCATCAACCTCTGATGATCATGTTGAAAGCACACCGTCAACTAGCGAAAGTGAAGCCCCAGGACAAAAAGGGAAAGCTAGATTTCCCTGTAAACTGTGCGAAGGCAATCATGCCGTCCACCGTTGTCCCTTCTTAGACAAAGTGAAAAGAGTTTTGGATGATCGTCTGGTTTCACCGTTACGACTTCCTCCTGGATATAAAAAACTCTTGCCGATTCCGTCGCTAGTTGAGAATCTAGCTGGCCCGCTCAAGTGGTCGGCTGAAGCGCCTATCATTGAAGATAAACCATCTGAATCCATACCAGACGAAAGTCAAAAGGTCGAGGTGGCAGTTGACCCGGTCTTGCCTTCAGAGGTTTTATCTTCAGATGATACAGTTACTGAAGAGAACAAGGATGACACCGTCCAAATTCTCTTCATCAACACAGACTCCGACGGACATGGGGGAAATCTACCCATTCCCTTACCACAGGAGGGAAGTTCGTCAGAGCCATACCCGGCTGTCTACTCGGTCCCACCTCCAAGCAACCTAGTTGTCTCCTTCGACTGGAATCAACTAGGCAAGCCCCGTTTACCAGCAAGCATACAATTCCGAATTATCGTTCAAATATATAGAATGGTCATGGCTGGTACCATCATAGATGAGGGGGCTTTTGTGAGTATCCTTTCCTCTACTGCTTGGAAAGCGCTTGGTTCGCCATCGCTTTTGCCTGAGATGAGAAATTTGACAGGCTTTGATAAAGGAACCAATCGACCTTTAGGGATCCTTCCCGATGTGCCCATAACATTGAGAGGGAAGACAGTTCAAATGAACGTAATGGTAGTTCAAGGACCCTTAGATTACAATCTACTCCTTGGACGAGACTATATTTATTGCATGGGAGCCATCGTCTCCTCACTCTTTAGAGTAATGTGTTTTCCGCACGAAGGAAGAGTGGTCAAGCTCGTGGACCAGCTTTCATTTCCCGGATCACGCATAGCAAATAGTCATATACCATCCCTAAATGGTCTCTTCACGCAAGAAATGTCTCAATCCCCAGTCTGTCCTCCCGATGAGCGTGAGTAATTCGGAGGGATAGGACTGAAACCCAGGGGGCATGCGTCCTGGTCTGCTTCGGCAAGAAAACTTCTGGTATAGAGTAGGTTTCCGCGGGAGAATATGACTAGTCTGTACCCCGTCCATGATTGGAAGAGGGGTTATTCTAGAATAAGATTCTTTTGTCAAAGTTATGTGAGTTGGCGGGCATCGTTGCTCACCTTTGTTTATCTCGGTAGACATCGCCGAAGAAGTGTTTTGTTTGCACCGCGAATCGAACAATCTTTGGGTAACCTGTAAGAGGTAGGCCTCTCCCGGTAAAACAAATGTTTTATTGGACTAAAGAAGGGGTAACCTTGAAACCATATTTTATACCTGGGGGCATGCAAACCTTTTGGAGTGCAAGCAAAGAGCGATTATTTATCTGTTTTTTGGATTAGTCGTTTCCTAACTTGCATAAAGAAAGGATGTGGGGCAAAAATCTAAAAGTTGTCATTTTATATGAGACATTCTTATCATATGACTGGATTAATCGAGCAGTTTTAGCACATAGTTCAAGCTCGTTAAAAAATAAACATAATACATGAGCAAATGTTTCCACCCGCGTTGAAGCTCGTTAAAAAATGAACTATTCCCCGGTAAATAACCACCGTGAATGAAGCATTTCAGCCATTAAAGCCTTGGTCGTGTTTGCACCATCACCTCCACTTTTCCATTGGCTGATCATTCACCTCCATTTTATTGTTTACCCCTTTTGAGGAACAGCTGCGAAGAGTGATTTCACTAGCCATCCTTGTGACACTGCCGTGATTGGAAAATTCCAACCCTTACCTGGAATCAGCTGCTACCCATTTTATCACTCGTTCCTCAAAAGACGAGTCTTCTTTAAGCTCTTTTCAATTGACTCGTAAAATATGAAAAGATTGCCGATTTTTGGCCTTCCAGCTCGTTAAAGCGACCAGAAGTGCTATCCCTCCTCTAGATTTTAATCCTTTTGGACCTGAGGGATTATTGCACAAAAAGATCGAGCGCTTGTTTTGTTCGGCTCGTTAAAACTATCGAAAATTCATCCCTTCTGTATTGTTTTATACTTTTTCGGAATTAAGGGATTAGATGATGAAAAAGTTTTGGAGTTACCTTTACGTACCTTTTCAGACTCTCTAAAAATGAAAAGGATTGAGTTATCTTTGTCGTTAAACTCGTTAAAAATATTAATAGCGACAAACTTGTCTTTAGACGAGAACGAGTTTCACTATCGCTAGGCTCGTTAAAACATAGCGATGGGTTTGCCCGAAGGGAAAATTATAGAACAAGCATATGTTATCCTCCTCAAGCTTGACAAAAATAAAGAGGTACTGGTCAGCAATGACTGGGGAAAAATTGGGAAGAAACTCAAAGAATCTTTATTGGTAGCAAGTCGCTCTTGAACATGACACTTCCACTCTGTGCCTGAGTCGGGTTGGGTTGTTTCATTCACCGGTCACATCACCATGGTCACACCATACCATCCACATTTGGGGTAAATGCTACCAATCCATCACATAAGTGTCACCGACATGTTCAAGAGAAGTCATCCAGAGAAGTCACCCGTGTCCTATCCACTACCATACATTATACTTCATTCTTTCATGACCGCCACCCTGAACCGTATATCATCAGATTGTTTTCACCTCCATCAAAATCATTTGCTCCGTTCCGTGTCATTGATGTGGGATTCATTAAGGCCCTCCTTTGACGGATCGCTTCTTGTCGACACCATCTCATTATCCAAGAAGTTGATCTAGGAACACCCCATTCAGTACTTTGAAGCTTGCATGCCTCAATGGCAAGTTTCTCACTTCCGGCGACAGGTATACATCAATGACTTTCGACCGAAAGATTTTGCGTGGTGTTTGACGCCAAGTCCTTTATTCACACCACGTGAATTTTACTGCAGTACCTTGAGGGTCATCATCATTATCGGTGATTCCTCTCGTGCTTGTTAATAGTTTACATCATTGACTGGTAATCAAGCGATGTCTTTCCATGTTCGACTTCAAAACATTTCTCACATGGATCGACTTGTACGTTGAGTGAAGATCGGATGAGATTGAAGACCCCGGATCTAGTTTCATCCATCCGGGCTGCGATATATATTCAGGAAAATAAAGACATTGAAATGTACAGCACTGCAACACAGATAATCATCCTACCAAAATGATGATGGTTCTATCAGAATCATCAGTCTACCATCAGACGATTGTCTGTCCTATGTACATGAAAATGAATTTATAAAGCTGAGCATGGGAATGCCCACCTCAGCTAGATCATGAAAACAGTATGAAGATAATGTATTGTATTGTATCTTATTACAGGTCTCCTCCCAGCATTGAAAGAACTTCGGATCCTCCTAATAAAGCATTTCACCCGATAAACGGCCTCATACTTTAGGGGGAAACTGTTATAGACATTTTTGTGCCTTACAGCTCTAAGCATGAAATGTCCATAAACCAAGGGATCCTAAGTCCCTAAAAGTGTTGTTCCGGCCCCTAAAGGAACAAGGTCAACAAATTACAGCTTCTCCCAGAAGTTCTCCACCAGAAACTGCTCAGAATCAGTCAAATCAAGATCATTTCAGCTGCTCCACTAGCTAGCTGCGTTGCATAGCACCCAAGTACACTAGCTAGGTGCATTGCAATGCACCTAAATGCACTACCAGGGTGCGTTGAGCGGGAAATGACAAATGGCAGTGTCATTCCGCGAGGTGGACAGACAATGGAAGCTTCCAGAATCTTCCCCAATGACACTTACCTCACTGAGTTCGACCAAGGATGAGTAAGAGGCTCTCAGTCTCCAAGTGGAAGCAAGAACTAACAGAGAGAAGCCACTAATCAAATTATAAGCTGACTCATCCTCTTTGCATACATCTATATATGGATCCCTCATCCCAGAGATCCAGGGGGCTGGAATTTTGTACATTGCAGAGAATTGTTGTTGGTTTTGAGATAGATATCAGAGTATTAGGTGATTTATGCTTTGTTGAAGGTGAAGAGGGGATTCCTTTGTTGGGAGGTTGATGCTGGATCAGGAATCATCGGTTGTAACTCCTCCTGGACCTGCTTGTTATATCAATAAAACTATTTGAGTTTCTCCTACATGCTTGTGTATCATTGATGTTTGTTATATTTGCATGTTTAGCTTAAATCTGATCCTAAGCTATTTATGAATATAAATCCATGTCTTTGTGTAGTTTTCTTCTTCTGTGATCTTACAGGAACTTGGTGAAGCTGGGCAAGTAAGGGAGCAAGTAGCTGGAAGCTGTCAAAGAGGAGAGAGATTGGATCGAAAGGACTAGCGCAAGACACAGGTTGGTTCATCCTATTCCTCTTCGTTTATAGTTCATAAAGAAGAATACGAAACTAGTTTTCTTTGTTTGTTTCTAAGGTCACTATCACACCTTAGTGGGATAGGGTCATTCTGAGTAGACACTTTTCCCATTAACAGTCATCACACAAACCGCATGGTTTGTTTCAATCGGCGGACATGTGACCAAGTTTTATGGGACCGCTGGTGGTCCTAACCCCCAAACATCCACCTTCTAAACTTTAAATTAAACTTTTAACCATACATTGTTAAGAAACAATGTAGCAGGGTTGGTAGCACACGTTCTAGTCTTGCCGAAGGTCATGGGTTCGATTCCGTTGGACCCCCAACAAAATTTTACCATGCCATTCCAGGGCCCCGTGGCTGCCTCCAGGCTTGCCACGTGTCAGCTCCTGATTGGTCAGCCAAAAGGATATTTCGAGGAATATTCCAAGGAATATTATTTTTTTTAATATTTTCCAAAAATCATTTTATTCTTGGAAATTGTAGTTTACTGGACATTTTCAAATGGCGATAAATTCTTCATACAATGTCAGTTTTTCCAACCGTTTGTGGCATTGAAATCAGGAAGAAAAGATCTATCCATTCATTCAGGTTGGACACTCTTTTGAATAGTTTGAAAATTGAGCTATCATTAAAGTCCTGGATCAATATTTGATCAGTAAATGTGGCAGATGATGAGCCAGCGATCCTTTTTGGTCCAGCCTTAGAAGGAGCTCCTAAAGATAGATAGTGAAATCCCTCCTTTTTATTTGAGTCTTAAACTTCATGATTTTATCCTTCATAATGCTATGCTAGAGTTTGGCACCTCCCATAATCTAATGCCTAAAGCCATCATGGATAAACTAGGATTGAGCATCACCTGACCTTACCATGATCTTTATTCCTTTGATTCTGGAAGAGTGAAATGCCTTGGACTAATTAAAGACTTGGTAGTGTCCTTGGACCAAATTCCAACCAAAAATGTACTCATGGATGTCGTAGTTTCCAATATTCCTCCTAGGTTTGGCATGTTGCTTTCAAGGTCTTGGGGAGCAAAATTAAAGGGCACTTTGCAGCTTGACTTTTCATACGCTACTATCCTTGGTTTTGGACAGCTCCGGAAACTTTATAGAAAAAAGAAGATGAAATTTATGATCAACAATAAGGAGAAGCCAGTCAATCATCCTATACATGCTATTCATATTGATCTTGATTCTTTCATTTTGTTCAATGATATAAATTATGTTGATGATGAATGTCAGCTAGTGGAAATTTTAGAAGTTCCCAAGGTGATGAGCAACATACATGAAGCTATTATAGCAGAAGTTAGAGAGCTTGGTGAAGAATACATGTAGCCTACAAATCCTATTGAAGAAATTCAAGAAATAGTGCAGAAAATAGAAAATTTTGAGATAGTTGTTCAAAATCCTAAAAAGAAAAAAGTTCAGTCTTCAGAAATCCTTTTTCCAGATGAAGAAAATCGCCTTTGGACCATGGAGTTTGATGGTGCCTCGGGAAGAGAAGGAGCAGGAATTGGTGTCTAGATACATGGTCCATTACATCAGTCAAATAAAATCCCTTGAAATGTGAGAATGAGCTCTTACAAGTGGGCTTTTGAATGTTCAAACAATGAGGCAGAGTATGAGGCATTGATTGTTGGCCTCAAAATTCTGAAAAAGTTGGGAGCAAAAAATATTTTTGTTTATGGCGACTCTAAATTAGCAATCAAGCAAGTCAAAGGGGAATACCAAGCCAAGCACCCAAGGATGAGAGCTTATCGCAATGTTGTACTAGATATTCTCAAGACTTTTTTCAGAATATACTTTATCTCTTACTCCTAGAACTCATAATGTCATAGCTGAATCACTTGCTACTGTAGCAAGTATGGTGAAGATCCTTATTCATACTAATCATAAGTACTCCATCCATGCCAAACATCAACCAACTGTCCCAGATAATATGAGATTTTGGTAGGTGTTTGGTGATGATAAGAAAATAGATAGTTTTTTGCAATTGGAGGGAGAATTTTAGAACTCTGATATTGATGATGCATACAACTTTGATGATCCAGACATCCATTCAGCTGACACTGAAGTATCACATCTCAAAGATAATAACATTCCAAGAGGCTTTCTTCCTTTAGAAGAATTATTTGACAGAGATGATGTTGCCAAGAAGCCCACCATGGTTCCTAGAGAAAAAGGAGTTGAAGATGTAAGCATTGGCACAGCTGAAAATCCTAAAATGGTCAAATTATCAAAGTCCCTATCTCCTGAAACAAAGGGTAGGTATATGTATTTAATGAAGGAATTCACTGATGGATTTTCTTGGGACTATTCAGATCTAAAAGTTTATGACAAAAGTATCATTCAGCACACCATTCCTATCAAGCCCGATCAGAAGCCATTTTGCCAGAAATTGAGGAGAATCAATCCCAAGTTGTTGCCATCAATTGAAAAAGAGGTAAATAGACTTTATAAGTCTGGAATCATAGTCCCCATTTAGTTTTCGGAATGGATGCCTAATTTAGTACCTGTGAGGAAAAAGATCGGGGAAATTCATCTATGTATTGATTTCAGAAACCTAAATAAGGTGTCCTTGAAAGACAACTATCCCCTGCCTAAGATGGATCACATACTACAGAGGGTGGTCGGATCCTCTAGGATGTCACTATTAGATGGATACTTTGGATACAATCAAATTCTGGTACACAAAGACGATCAGTGCAAGACAACTTTCACAATGCCATGGGGTACATTCATGTATGCCAAGATTCCTTTTGGGTTGAAAAATGCAGGAGCTACTTTTCAACGGGCTATGGACATAGCTTTTGCAAATGAAAAATATGTATTTCTTGTTATCTATCTAGATGATCTTACAGTATTTTCCAAATCTGATGAAGATCGCTTGCATCACATAAGGAATGTTTTTCAGAAATGCAGAAAATTTGGCATCTCACTTAACCCGAAGAAGAGTTTGTTCGCCATGGAAGAAGGTAATCTATTAGGGCACATAATCTCTAAATATGGCATCCGCATTGATCCTGCAAGAGTGGAGGCCATTCAGCAACTAGACTTCCCTAGGAACAAGAAAGAGATTCAGTCATTCAATGGGAAAATCATTTTTTTGAGGAGATTTATTCCTAATCTAGTTGAACACTTGAAAGAAATGACAAATATGTTGAAGAATGGCAGTGAGGTAAAGTGGTCTTTCAAGGCTAAGAAATCATTTCATGAGGTAAATTTTCCATTATCTACTGCTCCTATTTTGATTAGCCCAGATTATACTTCAGATTTCATCATCTTTTCTTTTGCTTCTGAGCATACATTAGCAACAATCCTAATGCAGAAAAAAGATCAAAAAAATGAGAAGCCTATAGCATTCTTCAGTCGCACTATAAGAGATGCAACATTTAGATACAATATCATTGAGAATCAAGAATTGGTGTTGGTAAAAGCCCTCAAGGATTTCTGAGTTTAGATTCTACATTCTCATACCATTGCTTATGTCCCTACTGCAGCAGTAAAAGAAATTCTTGTGCAAACAGATCCTGGAGGCAAAAGAGGAAAGTGGATTGTAGCCATGCCGGAGTATGACTTGGAGATTAAGCCTACAAATCTCATCAAAGGACAAGGACTAGCCAAACTCATGGCTGAATCAAATCTACACGCACTAGACATCAATTTGATTGCTGCACTATCAGAAGAACAAGAAGAAGATGACCCTTTCCTGCAGGTGTCTGATATGTTCATGTCCTCACCGTGGTATTCTGACATTGTCTATGTCTTGCAGCACTTGAATCCCCCTCTAGAAGTCCCCAAAGGTAAAGCTAGATCACTGAAACTCAAAGCTTCAAAATATTGTATTCTAGATGGTGTTTTATTTTGGAAAGATCCTAGAGGTGTGCTGCTGAATTGTTTAGTAGAAAATGAAGCTAAAGATATAATGAACGATTTTCATAAAGGAGATTTTGGTGGTCATCACTTTTGGAAAACTACAGAAAACAAGATCTTAAGAGCTGGCTTCTATTGGCCCACCCTCTTTTCTGATGCATACAAAATAGTCATGAGTTGCCATGAATGTCAAATTTTTCAAGGAAAGAGGAAACTTTTTCCATTACCACTACAACCAATTTTGATTTCAGCTCCTTTCCAGCAATGGGGTCTTGATTTCATTGGAAAAATCCATCCTTCATCTTCAACACAACATAAATGGATATTAACAGCCACCGACTACTTTACAAAGTGGATTGAAGCTATCCCAACCAGGCAAGCTACTGATTTTGTCATCATTCAATTCCTAGAGTCTAATATTTTGTCTAGATTTGGCTGCCCACAGAAAATAATTACAGACAATGCTGCTACTTTCAAATAAAAAAGAATGGTGGACTTCTGTGCCAAATATCATATTGTGCTAGGACATTCTACTGCTTATCATCCGCAAGGGAATGGTCTTGCTGAATCTTCCAATAAATCTTTGGTTAACATCATCAAAAAGGTCTTGGAGGTAAACAAAAAGAATTGGCATAAAAAACTCATCAATGCCTTGTGGGCAGACAGGGTCAGCACCAAAAAATCAATAGGTATGTCTCCTTTTCAGCTGGTATATGGAGTTGATATAGTATTTCCTTCATCTCTTGCTGTCCCAGTAATGAAAATTCTACAAGAATTGGATAGTGAAACTAATGACATACAAAGGAGAATAAATCAGATGATTCATTTACAATAGACAAGAGAAGAAGTTTTTCAGAACACATCCAAACTCCAGGAAAATATTAAAAAGATTTATGACTGCAAAACCAAGGAAGACAATTTCAATCTAGGAGATGTGGTCCTTCGGTGGGATGCTAGAAATGAGGACAAAGGAAAACATGGTAAGTTTGAAAACTTATGGAAGGGGCCCTACAAAATTTCTGCCTTCAAAGGAAAGAATGCTTTCTTGTTGGAAGAAATGGATGGAAGAGATTATTCAGGAGGGGCGACCAATGGTAGGCTTCTCAAGCACTACTATGTCTAAAAAATCCTGAAAAGTCATCATCATTGTACATACCAGTGTGTATTTTACTTCTAGCATTTTAGATAGCTGTCATAAGAGTTTGAAGCCTGAAGTGAAGGCCCTAAGGCTCTTTAAGTCAGTATTGTTTTCATTTTTTTAATTTAGTTTTTCTGTCATGTCAAAAGGTCAGTTAGTCTTAAGTCAAAAGTTAGTTTTTATGCATGTTGACTCCATTGCCCAATGAATAAGGCTACTTGGTCTACGGTGTTCTTGACACCTCCAAGGAGATGCCATCCCTAGCTAGAGCCAATGTCAGTGTCAGTCTTGTTACCCTGTCACCTGGATCAAATATGCTTTTACTATGTATTTCAAGGCTTTCAAAATAAAATTTTCCTGATACAAGGTTTACACAGCAAATTTGGTCATTGTTTGGTTAGTCTAAAGATGAAGTCATTGTGTGGAAATTCACTCATGTCGGTCGCCTATCACACTTTATGAAGGTATCACAATAAAAATGGGTCAGTCATCATCATCATTCCATTTAGGTCTCAAGTCATCCATTAGGTCGCTAAGGTTTCTAAGGTACATCATTTTCATGAATAAAACCAGCAATGAGTAAAAGTTGACAAAGCAACTTTTGGAGAGTTGATCTTGATTTTTTTTTTACACACTCCTCATACTCTCATGTTATCAAAGGTTCTAGAAAAAGAAGCTCCAACACTTAGGAAAGCAAAGGACATCTTAGGTTTGCAATGGTAAAGGTAATTCTATTTTCATAAAGTGAAAATCAGTTTCTAAAGGAGGGTGGGTCCCATTTCTTTTTGAAAAAGTGAGGAAACTTTCCCTATATAAACTCAAAAGCCCCATAACTCCTTCATTCATATCCTATTCATTCTTTATCATCAATCTCTCTTGCCCAAAAAAGCAAAAAAGTCATTTTCTTAGGAGAAATTAGCAAAAAATTGTAGGCGCTACATGTAGAAACACTGTGCTGATCTTAGGAGGTAGGCGTTGCACGTAGAAGCATTGTGCTGCACTTTGGCACTGCGCGTAGGAACACTGCGCTGCGCGCAGGACAGAGTACCCCAAAATTCATCAAAACTCTCCCAAACTTCAAATTTTCACTTGCAAGCTTGATTTTACCAAATTCTAAGCTAAGGAACAAGTAAGTACACCATCATCCTCCATCTTTTTTCTTTTCCAATTTCATCTCATGACAATGATTCTTCAAGCTAGCATTTGTAGTGAAAATTTGCATAGGAAATGATAGGGTGAAAATGGTCTTCATTGTTTTTTATTTCTAAATCATGTAAAATGATATCCTACACCTGCATACATGTTTAATGAGCCATTTTAACTATCCTTCCCACCTCAAAACAAAGTTTAAACACTCAAAAATCAAAACCCTAGCTCATTCCTAGAGGTTTTTGGACAAGTTTCATCATAAACCTTATTTTTGCCACCTACAAGAAAATTATATTTCCACTATTTCTCCACTCATTTTCATTATTTTTCAAAGTCCTCTCACCTTTCCCCAGACCCTCCCATCATTTTGTCAAAAAATCCCCTTCATATCACTTCATTTCCATTCACACCTCACATCTTATTTTCGCTGCCTGCTGCTAGGGCTTTGTGTCATCATGGAGGCAAAATCTTTGCCAGAAAGAAAGAGACAACATAAAGGAGGGAAGATCCTCAGATATGAATCATCAAATTGCAATGCAATCAACTCCTATCCTTTCATCAAACAATGCTTTGAGGATGTCCATTGCCTGGAATTTTGCCAAAGGGTGAGCGAGGTGGGGTTTCATGAGCAACTAATAGATTGGGTGGAAACTCAACTAAAAGGAGAAATTGTTGTCATTGCTGGTGTTGAGTTTAGCTTTTCAGTGGCCTCAATCTCAATGTCAACTGGGTTACCGGACAATGGCAAATATTAGTTCAAAGGAATGAGCCTAGATCTTGAATACTACAATCCATTCTTGAAGACGCCATATAGAGATACACATACTCACCTAATGCCTTTCAGATATTTATTAGAGAAATATGCCCCTTTGATGAAAACTGTCATGAGGTTCTTCACTTGTGAAGATATATTCTCCAGGTTGTATGCATATCATATCCGCCTCTTGATGCATTTCACCTCTCAAAAGCCACTAAACATGTGTAATTATCTATTCAGGAGCATTTCCAAAATGTCTGAAAAAATACAATTAAAACACAAAGAGCACTCCCCAAGATTTTTCCATCATAGTCTCATCAAAACCATTGTCCTTCACCAGCTGGCAGAGAGAGGTATGGCTTGGGAAGCCTTTTTGGAAGCAACCTTGAAATGGCATGAGAAGAATGCAACATTTCAGTCTCCCAGTGTGCCAAAACAACAAACAGAGGTGGGGTCATCTAGCAAAACAGTGGAGAAAACTCAACTATCCAAACTTGAGGTGACTAAAGTGTATAAGAAGGGGTAGAGGCTTGTGTTTTCTTCTCACAGAGAGAAAGGGGCCAAGCCTTCTTCATCGACAAAGCAGGAATCGACAGCAAAGGATAAAGACACAGTTGAACATGAGTTTGAACTAATTGATCTAGAGATTGAGGATCAAACCACAAACATGGGACATACTATCAGGGAAAAGGATTACCAAATCAAGGAACTGGCAATCAATTTGGAAAGGGCAAAGTATGTTATATCATTCCTTGAATAGGAAAACAGTCAACTCAAAGTAAAGGAGTTGATCCTAGAAAAGGAAAAAGCCAAGTTAATGAAGCAAGTTGGAAAAGGTAAGGAGATCATGGAATCAAGTGAGCTTGAAGCATCAGAGGGAAGAGGAAAAAGGAAAATACCAAGAACAAGAGGCCTTAAGCAAGCCTTGCAAGAAGAGCAAGAACAAATAATGTTGAATGAGGACCTTGACCTAGAGGATAGGATTGCCCTTAAGGTGAATCAAGATAAGGAATATTGGCTTAATAGGGTAAATGAACACTTAGAGAAGCTCCTTGAGAAGGCAAACATGGATAATCAGTTGCTCAAACACATGGCGCAACACTATCAAGCTCAAAACATGATCGCGAATATCAAAGTAAAGCAACTTGAAAACAAGCTCAAGGAGGCCAAAAAAGACCAAAAGGATGAGGTAAACTTGGACATTATTGTTGAAGCATCTATGAAGCTATAACAAGCATGTTTTTACATCTTCCCTCCAATTTTGAGCAAATTCTGAGCATTTTGAGTTTTTTGAGAAATTTTGGTCCAAATTCATAAATTCAGCTGTGCTTTTTCCTCAGGCCTCCATTTGAGGAAAGGTCTACATTTTTGGAAAGATCTTGCCATCCTCTAAAACCCATTTGCTCATGTTTTGCAAAGGTGGCTTAGTTTTGGAGAAAAAGGAAAAAAAGTGGCAAAAAACTAGCATTCTAGACCATTTTTTGACAGGGGATGTGCTTCTAGAGCGACCTTGGGAGAATGAATTTTTTAAGGCCTTCCCATGGTCCAAATTCAAAAATTTAAACTATTATGGAAACCAAACTTGAGGGTATAGTTGACCATTCTCTCAGTTTTGCATTTTGACCCTTGGAAGGCACATGAAAATTAGCGCAAAGTCAGCGCTGCATTTCTGCACTTTTCTGTGTTTCAAATTGTAAATTTCACTGTGTAAATTTCTAGTTTCTATTTTGACTTAGTCAAAGTCAATATTCTCTATGTAATGGCACAAGTTGCGAGGCTAGGTGATATAGACATGAATAAATGACATCATAGGTAGTTTTCTATGTTTATTAGGCCTCATAAAAGAAGCAAACTCCTAAACAAACTCTCCATGAAGTGTTTGAGTTTCACCTTCTCACTCTCACCTATTGGATGAGAGAATCTTGGAATCAGTTCCTCCACCAAAGAATTCGACTCATGAAGGTGGGCTGGTGGTCTAGGAGAGTCTATATGTATCATTTCACTTCAAGAGAAGAAGGTTGAACTTTTTGTGAAGGAGGCTTGCATGTAATCATCTTTCAGCTAATATAGAGACAGGTTGCAGCTATTTTCAAGGAACTCTAGCCGAGTGAGTTCATAGTGCTTGTACTTCATTCTTTTTTATTTCTCATGGTCTAAACATCTTTATCTACATTATATCTCTTCTTTCTATGAATGCCTTGTGATTAAATACTCAGAATTCTTGTTTTTCAAACTATGTTATCTGGTTTTCATAGTTATGTGTTTTGTCTTCCTAAGCTAATGAAATCATGTTTATTTATGCTCATTAGTTTCTTCCACACTATATCCTCTATACTACACTGACAAATACTCAAATTACACCATGGCTTCTGATATCTAGCTCATTTTTATGTTTGTTCCTGCATTCCCATAGCCTAGACCTACTTGTGGCTCCAAACCCTAAGTTCATCAAATCCTAAAAACCAAATTTTCACAAACAAACAAACAAAATACACATATCTAGCCTAAAATTCATTTTCTTTAAAGTCATATCACTGATAAGAGATTTAAAGAGATCCCTCTCATGCTCAGTAGGGCTAGCTACTGAACCAAAGTGGTTTGAGGTTAGCCTTCTCGATTTCCATTTCAGCCTAGGAGATTGTAAGGACTAACAATTTCTATTCAAAATATTGATAGAAACTCAAAATAATTTTTCTACTTAAATTATTTAACATTGACTATGTAAGTAAATTAATTTTTATAATTAATATTTTTTTTATCCCATAATAAATTAAAACTAACCTAAAGCTATAATATTAACTATAATTTTTATTTTTTAAGTTTAAGTTTAATCCCACATTCAAGAAATGATAAATCATTCTCACAATCATCGCTATAAAACAAAATTCATCGTTTCTATTCATCACATCAAATCTTCTGGGTCTTGTTAAAAAGTTTGGAGTAGATAGCACATTCAACGGGAGTTTTAAGCATTTTAAAGGGGAGTTTTAAGCATTTTAAAGGTTAGTTTTGTTTCTATCTCGACTATTTACAGATGAATTTGGGAAAATTTTGTGTTTTTATGAGAAAAACCACATAAAAACTATTTTTAATTTTTATTCTTATAGGGACGAAAGGAAAAAAAACACAAATTTTTAGGAGAAAAATTAAGAATTTTTTTCAATTTTTAGACTTTTGAAATGAAAAAAGGGTGTTATTTTTTTTTTCATTTTTTTTTTTTAATTTCGTTTGAGGAGCGTTAAAATTATTGCATGGAAAGAAAAAAAAATAAAAAATAAAAAAAACTATTCAATTAGGGAAAAAAAATTACATTTAATTTTTTTTGTTATATATTTGTAATTTTTAAATTTTTTGTTTTTTATTTATTTTTAATTAAAATTATATTTATTAAACAACATGAATAATTTTTTTTTAAGATTAAAATATATATGTTTGAAAATATTCCAAAATTTTAATTAAAATTTAATTAAATATATATATATATATATATATATATATATATATATATATATATATATATATATATATATATATAATTTAAAATTTTGTTTTTTTTTTCTTTTATATAAATTTATTTGTTATATCTTTTTTTAATTATTAAAAAATAATTTATAAAAATAAAATTATTAGTTTTTTTATACACTTCCTAAGCTAGCTTTAAATTCTAGCCAAAACCACCTAAGGCTCAAACGAGGTTGATATAAAGATACCAGGGGAGATTGACGAGAATGTTGCATTGCAAAACATTAATAACCTTAAAAATATTGTTACTTCTAAGTTCAAAGAAAAAAATTGGTGTGAGAAAGATTTAGGAGCTAAAATAAAATTAAGATATTATAAGGAGGTCATCAACCCCACCCTAGAAGATCAAAAGTATCTCTATGTTTTAACTAACTCAAAGAAAAAAATTAATATAGCCAAGATTAGAACGAACTCTCATGAGCTCCATACTGAAACAGGTCGTTGGACAGTTCCTAAAACACTATGGATGGAAAGGTTCTTCCATCTCTGTGAGAATACGAACATCAAGGATGAAAATCACTTCCTCTTAAAGTGCCCCGCATACAACCACATTAGATCTCAGTTTCAAAACCTTTGTTGCAATACTGGCCTTCCTAGCCTTTTACGATGTCAAAATTACAGTGAGCTCATGAGGCTTCTCTCCAAGCTTTTTGAACATAGGAATAAAATCTTAAATCAAACTAAATAATTTGTTTCTTTAGGTCCGATAGACCAAAGTTTGGTCTCAATAGACGTTAACCATCATCGTCATTATCAAAAATATTTTACAATATATCAACTTATTAATATAAACCAATTAAAATAAAATTATAAAAGATAAATTCTAATTAAAATATTAAATAATTAAATTAAACAGAATAAATATTAAAAACGATTTATTAATTAGAATATTAAAAAATATATACATTAGTGGTTTTTTATGGGCTCTACTAAAGAGCTTGGGTAGTTATAAGGGGAAGAATGTGAGGAATGAGGAGAGTAGGCCAGTCCGGGAGTTATAAGGGAAGGAGCCCGGGGAGAAGAAATAAGGAGGGCGTGGGGATGAAGGGGTGGGAAGGGAAGCGAGCTGGAGGGATAAGGAGGGAAATAAGGGTCTCGAGGCCCAGAAGATTATGGATGGTGAGGTCGAAGTGGAGGTGAGACCTTTTTCTAAAAATAACTTACAATTATTTAAATGAAATAAACTACCATCATTTATTTATTTCACATTTTTGTGAGATAAAGAACCCGAAATCCCAAAAGCTTGGAAACCGGTAAGGATTAAAAAAATAAAATTAAAATTAAAATTAAGATTTTGTTTCGGGCTTCGTGAAATTTAAAAATTATATATTTTTAAATATTTTAATATTAAATAAAAAAATCTAAAAAAATTAATTACATAGTTACAGAAATATATACAATAGTTTGTTGAATCAAGAGAGATTTTTTTAGGATGGTTAATTAATAAAATAATTATTAAAAATTAATATTTATTAATTAATTAGACCAATTATAATTAACTTAATTAATTAACATTACTTAAATAATATAATTAACAAATTAATTAACTTTAATTAAGTAAGTTAATTAAATAATTTAATAAAAATAAAAGTGAAATACAATTTGTACATATTTAAGTTGAGATGACGAAAATCACCGAAACTTTGAATAAGCGTCATTTACAAACCGTAAGACCAAGCTCAGAAAAATCAAAGCCATTGGGAAGCTAGCGAGAAACTACACATAATGAATCAACCAAAACGCAAAACTGAGAAAAATGAAAATCCCGCAAAATAAACCAAGCCGAACAAAATAAAAGTGATTTAACCCAAAATTACATGGAGGGTCCCCATTATTATTATTAAGATAATAAAGTAAAAATAGGGGGTTGTTGTTTTGCCACAACACCTCCTTATAGTTGGATGGCTTAGAATGAAAGATGTGGCTTATCAATGCTACATATCCTAAGTACTTATTAGGACGTTTGCGTTCCCTTAAGGTGTCATGGGGAGTTGCATGTCTCTCTACATCCTTTGGTGTACTTCAAATCCATGTCGACCTCTTCTTGGATTCTGGAACAACGACACTAAGTGGGTCCACTAGATCAATGTTTCCTTCTAGGTTTTCCTAATGACATAAATGATGTTCCACAAGTAGAAAAGGACATGAACCCACATCCTTGGCAACATCTTTCTCCTCATCATCATGAGAGGCCCTTTGGATATCTAGTAGGTTGCATCCTTCCACTATACCCAACTGTCTTCTCCCTCTGAAATAGAATCTTTTCCAGTCACCTGGCATGGTTCTAGATGTTTGTACAATTTCTCCCTTTTAAACACAAATCACTCTTGTTGAGTTTATGCTTGATCATGGGAGAATCCTATGAGATTCCCTTTAAATATCCTAGGTTAATTTCTTATGAACACTAGTGGATCTATGTCGCTATTCACCCACACATGTTGTCTAACCATTTACTCATTGGTGCTATGCGGTTAAATCTCTCATCATATTAAAATTTGTATTTTACTCCATTGGAATTAGACTGTAATCCACACACATATGTTAATTTTCCATTGTTCTATGTTGTTACAATCACTTTAGACCAAATATTTTCTTTAATTGGAAATCTTTCAATACAATTTAATCTCTCAATGATCAATAACAATTGTAGATATAATAGTAAATGAAATAGACAGTAGAAGACAATCAAGAGAAATAAGAGACACAGGGATTTGGTCAAAGACCAGCGAAAACCCACAACCGGGAAAACCCTTTCAAATTCTTCTTCTTATTAGATTGTCATAAAATGTTCAACAAAGAGAGTACAATGTTTCAATTCACTAATAAAGAGTCAGAATCAATCCCAAAGCCAATCAAACAATATCCAATATATGAGCTCTATAGACAAATATGATCAAAGTCAAAATCTTTCAAGTATGTTGTCAACAGTCAACATAATTTAGGTCAATATCACAATCGCATGACCATAGTGATAGTGAGTGTGGCTGAAGCTCTCCATTCTAATCCGAACTTATGTAGGAAAATAAAAAAATACAGAAATACACATATACACAAACATGCAATAGAAATAAAACTTCATTTCATTAATATCAAAGCACTGAAATATGCTTACATACATAAATTGAAATAAACTAGCTTAGGCGATGGTAGCTTATCTCTGAGAAGAGATGTGATGGCTACATGCATCTAAATTGTGTTACAATGAGGCTTGAAGGCCTACTTATTATTGAGAAACAATAGAAAACCTTAAACATCTAAAAACCCAACCCTAGGAGATGAAGCGCCAAAACTATGAGCCTCGTTTGGGTAAATTGGCACATCAACTTCTTGGGGTCATAACTTTGTCATATGATCTATGTTTGATGCACACAGTACTTCATTAGAAAGATCTATACAAGGATTACAACTTTCGACCTCAAAACAACTCCGGAAGTCCACAACTCGAAAAACTGCCAAAAATAGTAAATTATGCTACAATTAAGGAAACTAAAAACCGAAAAGAAATAGTGGTGGGGGTCCAAGTAGAATACGCAGGTGGCCATCAATATCCAATTGGATCACAATCGTATGGGATACCCTATCGAGCAAGTGGCTCCAACCGATATTTCCACGAGCCTATTGAAGAATGTAACTAGGTTTGGTCTTCATATTTATATTTGAGTCAAAGAATGAAAAAAAAAATATTATTATTACAATGACTTATTAAAGCATGGGTTTAATGCTTGGGTCATTAGTTTATATGTCAAATTTCCCATTACGGACTTCTAGGTTTTATACTAAGTCATTAGATTCATTGTCCATTTAATGAGACCCTTATAAGGCATTTGTATCATGTAAAAATAATTATTCTTGAGTCAAAAATGTAATTTTTCACCTCCACACCAAGTCGGCCCTAGCCTAATGAATTCGACCTACAAGAGGACAATTCGACTCACAAAAGAGGTTATATATACAAGAGCAGTTTGATCTATATGGACATCAACTCAACAAGTTCGATACACATCAAGGAAGTGCAGAAAAAGTGTGAAGTTCAATGGGAAGAAGGAAGAAGTGCAAGTCGAAGTTTCTGGACTATATCTCTCTCTATTTTATGCAAAATTACTTGTCTATTTGTTGGATCGTAGTTCTACTGTTGGAGGGTCAAAATTCTGAAAGTGCTGGGTCGAAGATTCTACTGCTGGAAGGTCAAAATTCTAGATTTTCTAGGTCGAAAATGTTAGAAAATTAGAAAGGCAGAAATATTTTATTATAGAGATAATTACTTGTGATTATTTCATCTTTATGTTATTCTTTATATTTTAGTACATTAAGAAATTACCAAAAGAATAACACAAGGACAAATGATGTAGACAAACAGCTGGGGAAAAACCCCTATCTAAGGGAAAACCCAGTTAGCAATTCTTCCTTCAATAGTTTCTCAAGATAATCTAAGCCTCTAGACCCAGACATAGATTCCCTCCACAACAAGTTAGTTCTCAATCCTTTTTTCACATGAAAACCCTTCCAAAGAAACTTCAACCTAGCAACATCAACACCAACTTCGAGCCAGTAGCAGCTTCGACCCAGTAGATGTAGTAGCAACAACTTCGACCAAACTTGGAGAACTTAGATCTCCCTTGATACACCTCAAAATTGAGTAATACTTGTCCCAAAATTTTGATCTTTAGCCCTTCTATCTTCCTCTAGAAACTCACACTTCTTTCTAGCTTCTTTTCCAACCCTTAGACAATTTCACACTTTTCCAGCTTCCAACTTCAAAAATCAAACTATGTGAGAGATTGAGATGTTGCAAATGAATTTGAAATCCTTGTATTTATAACCCTTCTATGAGGTAGAATTACTTGTCTTGTGGCTGACTTGATTTTCTTGAGGGCGAATTAGTGTGGAGGAGACTAAATTCATTTTTGACTCAAAAATAGTCCCTTTTACATGATGCGAAAGCCTAAGAAGGGTCTCTTTAAACGTATAATGACTCTAATGACTCAGAATAAATCCTATAAGTAAAAAATGGGGACTTTGAGCTAAAACATGATAACCCAAGCATGAAACTCATGCTTTAATAAGTCATAATAATAATAAAAATATTTTCTTCTTTCTTTTGATAAGTACATCTGAAATACATTTATGAAGACCAAACCTAATTACAAATTTCAACACTCCATCTTAACTAAGGAGGTATTCATTAGTACAAGTACAAGGAAGATATTAGAACACATGAACCATGAAGAACTTTATGCACCCCAAGTGCATGGACTAGATTCCTAACCAGGAAAATATATCCAAGGTATTCCAACAGTTTAGGCACCACGATGCCATGGACTAGATTCCTGACCAGGGAAATCTATCCAAGTGGGACTAAGATGGACTAAAACTTTCAGCCAGTCTAGGTACCATCAAGCTTACTTGCTAACCATCAAACCAGGGATCTTAGGTGTGTATCCGAGGTTATATCTCTACTACCAAGGTCACCCTCTCTACTTCGGGAACTAGACATCAACACAAAGTGCCAACTATATGTCCTCCCAGGAAATATCTCACTCACAAAGCTCAGCTTCTTGATTATTACAATCAGTAACAAATATTCCCCGATCAAACATATCAGAAAAAAATCTCTCCAATCAAATTAATCGACAACACTAAGCATTTAAAAACATGTTATCAAACTTCCTAGAGATTTACTTGTACAAACACAACCCCAATTAGTGACAAACTTTCAAATGTACATAAATATATAAAAACCTTCAGGGTCTTTGAGACAAATTAATGTTGTTTCTCAACTTTTCATAGTAGGACTTAGAGATTTTCCAATGAATCTTGACAAAAGATTCCTCAACCATGCAAATTCCTTTCCTACTTCTCATTCAGCAACATATTCCATAAGTCGATATGGCTTTTCATATCTCAGCAACCCTTCAAAATACATTCTCCAATTTATTCTATTAAGGTGTCCATCATGAATATGATATGACCTCCCTCTCAACTAGGGTGATTCCTTTCATATGTGCTCCCTATCAATCTAGGGAGATTGGTTTCAATCTCTCTCTTAACCGTGGGAGATTTCTTTCATTCAGGCTCCCTTTTAACCTAGGGAGACTTCATCCAGGCTCCCTCTTAATTTATGGAGTTCTTCTTTTTTTCTACGACATCGGAGAATCCTTCATGGCTTCCATCCTTCTCATTAGATTTATCATGATAATCATCATTCACATCATTCTTGTCACATCAACTTTACTTTAAGAACATCTTCACCATCTTGAAGATCGTGTACCTACACAACTTAGATAGCAAGTACAACCAAATCTATAGAAGCATGAAGTTAGCCATATCAGAATCATGAAATAATTTCAGCTTTATATATATCATATACCCAAAATTAATTACAAACAAGAGACAAATACTCTTCACCTTCTTACTAGGGACTTTGCTATAAACCCTAGACTACTTCATCAAGGCTTATTTCATAACAACTTTCATTATATCTAGGGTTTCAATGTTTCTTCCAAATGTATGACACACCTTACTATAACATATAGAAAACCCTAGAAACAATTCAAAAAAATATAGATCTACAAAGTATCTAACAACTTTTAGACTTCATAAGTTAGACTTCGCACTAGGGTTTCATACAAACCCTAGATTTCAAACATGAGATTTAACAATCAAAACCAATCACAACTCAATAAATAGCATGACTAGCTTCTACTAGCGTTTGTTGCGAACACTAGATTTTCTCAATCAAATATCAATCACCACTAAAACTCAGATTTCAACAATCTCATACAAATATCAAATTATCATATTGTCATTATACATCAGAGATTTGAACTTCTATAAAGGTTTAACTCCAAAACCCTAGAATTCACAAATACTCTCATCCTAGATAAACAAACTTCACTTAGGGCTTAGTTCCAAACTCTAGGATTTGTGACCATCAACAATTAGGTCAAGTCATCTATCTAGTATTCCATCATCATGCACAAGAATATCACAACATGTGTTAGTCAAACCCAACTACACAAATATCAATAAGAGTTAGACATATAAGAGACTTGATCAAACTAGGGTTTGATTGGACAAACACACACATCCCAAGGAAATTAATTCTAAGAATTTATAAGGGTATTTCTTATACATTATACAAAAAACTAATGATTTAGAGTTTCAATGCAAAATATAGAAAACCCTTAATTCCCAATACTTCAAAGGTTCGGGATTTCAAACATTACCATTTAACCCTAACAAGTTAGGGTTTCCATAACCATACCAAAACCCCAAACAAGACATCATCAAAATATCAGAAATTTTCTTTCAAAAATAACCCTAAGCAGATTAAGGTTTCACACATAATCATATACATACACTTAGGTTGGGGTTTCACAATGAACCTTTGTAGGGTTATGCAAAAGCAATCAAAGATATGAGGAGGGTAAATTTATCTAATGATGAACCACCCAATCAAGAATCTTTTAAGATTTCAGAAAGCTAGACACAAATATGTTAGTAATGCCTTGTCAAGAATGAATATGGAGAGAGAAAAACTTGTAATTAAAAGCATACCTCTTGTCTCTTATCAAACCTTGTACTTCTAATGCTTTTTTCTGTTAGACCTTCTTCCTCGAGTCTTTAACAAGTTTTTCTAGACAAGGAAATAAGAGGAGAAATTTGATTAGTATTTATGCAAACAAAACTAGATAAGTAAGGAAAATTAAAAATGAAAATGGTAATAAGATATTTATCTTTGGAGGTTGATGAGGTATCCCTCCAATATTGAGGGATACCTATAACCTTAAGAACAAATAAAAGTGTTTTTCCATAATGTTAAACCTACAAAACTAGAAATAACAAAAGCTTAGATCAGAAGATTTTAGTAGTGTAAGTCTCCTAAATACAATTCTTTGGGCTTAGTTTTCTTTGGAAATCCTTCTTCAACTACATTAAATTGATCCCTACTTCTCTTCTTGTTCTTCAGATTGTTGAGGCAACCACTTCTATAGTGACCCATTTAGTGGCATTGGTAGCATTCTATTTTGGACATATCAACCTTCTTTCTTTTCCCTCTTGACTTCTTGGAGTGACTTTTCTTGTGAGAGGCAGAGTAAGAATTTGATACCTTTACTTCTTCATTGTTGGATACTAAAGAAATTATCATTTCTTCTTGGGTGAAGGCATTCCATAGTTGTTCAAAGGTGGGAGCTTCTTTCCAACTATTGAGACCTGAAGCAAAAGAGCTCCAAGTAGGTGGTAATCCCAACAATGGAGTGATTAATAGCTCCTTCTTTGGCACTATTTCATATATGGCTTGAATTTCATCTTTGATCCTTGATATCCTTACAAAGAAGGAAGCCATCATATCATCCTTAGTCATCTTTGCAGTCCTCAATTCATTCTTCAAGCTTGCTACTTGACCTATGTTCTTGATAGTGAATAATTTTTTCAATGCTTCATACATTTCTTGAGCATGGTCTATATTGAGATGTATGGGAAAATATTGTCCTTAATGCTTTCTACCATCAGAGTCATAGAAAATATTTCCAATTCTCTATACTTCACCTTGTCTACATCACTGGGTTCTTCGGTAGGTTTCATTATCTTCCCTCTGACCACATCCAAGACCTTGTTCTTTTCAAGAATGAGGTCAATCATTTTCTTCCTAGATCTATAGTTTGATGTTCCTTCCAACTTGTTCTCACTCTTTAATGTGTTATACATTGTCCTTGAAGATAGTGAGCTTCTTCTATTCTAAGATCTCCTTATATGATCCCTAGATCAATATTTAGATTCCTTCCAGTAGATACTCAAGACTGCCTTTTTCCTCCTTCACATTAGCTTTGATACCATGTTAGAAAATAAGAAAGGCTGAAATATTTTCTTATATAGATAATTACTTGTGATTATTTTATATTTATGTTACTCTTTATGTTTTAGTTCATCAAGAAATTACCAAAAAAATAACACAAGGACAACAGATGTAGCTGGACAACCAAGGAAAAAACCCTATGTAGGGGAAAACCCAGTCAACAATTCTTCCTTTAATAGTTTCTCGAGATAATCCAAGACTCTAGACCCAGACAGAGATTCCCTCCACACCAAGTGAACCCACAATCCATCTTGTAGATGAAAACCCTTCCAAAGAAACTTCAACCTAGTAGCATCAACACCAACTTCGACCTAACAAATGTAGCAGCAGTATCTTTGACTAGACTTGGAGAACTTTGATCCCCTTGATAAACCTCGGAATTGAGTAAGACTTGTCCCAAAATTTCAATATTGAGCCCTTCTATATTAATCTAGAAACTCACACTTCTTTCCAGCTTCTTTTCCATCCCTTAGACAAGTTTGCACTTTTTCGGCTTCCATCTTCAAATATCGAATTATGTGAGAGAGATTGAGATGCTCCAAATGAATTCAAACTCCATGTGTTTATAGCCCTTATGTGAGGTCAAATTAATTGTCTTGAGGCCGAATTGGTGTGGAGGAGACTAAATTCATTTTTGACTCAAAAATTATCATTTTTACATGATCCAAAAGCCCAAGAAGGGTCTCTTTAAATGTACAGTGACTCTAATGACTCAGAATAAATCCTAGAAGTTCTCAATGCGGACTTGACCTAAAACATGATGACCCAAGCATGAAATCCATGCTTTAATAAGTCATAATAATAATAAAAATAGTTTCTTCATTATTTTTATAAGTACATCTCAAATACATTTATGAAGACCGAACCTAGTTACAAATTTCAACAGAAGTGTTGTTGCTACAGGGTCGGAGATCTAGATCAAAGTTGCTGGAAGGAAGGGCTGACTTGGTGGTTGGAGGAGGTATGTTTCTAGGTCGAAGATTCTTGGATTATCTCTTCTTAACTACTGAAGGAAGAATTTTGATTGGGTTTTCCCCTAGATAGGGGTTTTTCCCTGGCAGAGTGCCTACATCTTGTGTCTCTTATTCTTGTGATCTTCATACACACATAATTTGGTAATTGCTTGATGAAAATAAAATAATAAAGATATAAAATAAGCCAACATAATTCACAATTAATTATCAATAAAGATAAATCTAACCCTAATTCTACTAGCATTGATTTCTCAACTAAACCAACCCTGTAGCTCCAAAACAATATCTTATTTTCGCATGTGTGAGCTTGAACCTTGTAATTTCAAACCTGTACAAATGAATTTTACGAACCACTTCAGACCTATACAAACCAATCCAAAGAAGAGAGAGAATAAGATTATTGATAATGATGTCCAAATGAGGTTAACTTGACTTGTATTTATATGCTTTCGAGGGTGCCCAATTTCACTTTAAGGCCAACTTGTAATTTTGTGCACATGTGGGTTTCCTCCTTAAAAATGCATTTTTTCTAACCGAATTAAATTATTCCAAGGGATAGGAGGGGTATTTCTTGATGTGTAAGATTGTCTAAAGGAGGCAATTTGTCCCTGAGCTTCCAAATTAACACTCCCTCTCAACTAGGGAGAAATTTCTAACTACAACATATGACCCATATCAAATGTCTCTTCATCGTCAAATAAAATTTCATCACTGCTCATCTATGCTCATGTTGGATCATCTCCGCTCATCTCTTCTAAATACTTTAAAATATAAAATAAGAAGGATTTGACATCATATGGGAGTGTTGTAACGAATGCAACACCCTCCAAAATTTTGGCCTACACTCAAATTCTAGAGCCTACTGTGGATCCTATGATCGATCATTCCTTAGTTGCCTATTGTCCAGTTGATGATTTCAAGCCCTCTTCTCGGATATCAAGTTTCGTTCATGCTTTTATAGTTATATAGCAAGTGTCATCATTGGGCATGGGAGTTATCGCTTGTCATGCAAAGGTGAGTTCTAGTTTTCACCAAGGGGTAATCTTTGTGAACACGAGTTGTTCTCATCATATAGAAATGTGTCACACTCATTTCCAAGGTTTCACACACAATTACACAAGTTTCATAATTATCCTCAAAAAGCCCATCGATGGGGCCACACTTATCGTAATTTTCCACAAAGGTTGTTGAATTAAGTGAAGTAAGATTTCAGACGTTCTAAATGATCTACGTTGTATCACCAAGTATCCAAGTGTGTGGTCACAGTCAAGTTCTATCATTATTCAAATCAATTCCATTGATCCCACACAGCCAAATTTCGGACAATTCCTGGAAAGATAACCTCGTTCAGCCTTCCTAAACTGTGCACTTTGCATCTGAAACCCTCAAAAATTTTCCTTGCTTATTGGAACTGCACAATGAAAAGAAATCCCAGCTTCCCTTGGCCTCCAAAACTATTCAGATGCTTTCTCCAACGACCTTCCCTCAGCCAGAGTTCACTGCCTTCAGAAACTACAAAATTTTGTCTCTCAAACCTCTCAGCTGCCCAGTCCCCCTTAACTCCTGAAACTACACAATTTTTCCTCCTAGGGCCCCATCCTAGAGCAGCCACTACCTCATTTAACTGTGCAATTTTTTCCCTCAGTGGGCACTGTGAAAAATGTTTCCCTTAATGAGGATTGTGTATAAATTTCCCTCATTTTGGACTGAGATTCACACTACGCATTCTCAGTGTTCAAGCTCGATCCTTGGCTTCTTAAACTGTGAAATTGCATAGTCACTGTGCCTTCTCCCCTAACCTGTCACTCAGTATCATCCTATTTCATGAATCCAAGTGCTCTACCTTAGGCTAGGGGTTTATCAGACTAATTTCATCTTGTCATGAGTGGATTTCAGATACAAGAATTCTACCATGTTATGGAAATATGATGAAGAAGGAGATGAAGAAGGAGAAAATGATACATGACGCTTAAGGGGGTAAGGAGAAAATATAATCATCAAATCAGAAGACCATGGAACCCTAAGGTATGATAGAATATCGAAGATTAGGACCGTATGAAGACTCCATCTAATTCACAACCCTTTGGAGGCTAGGTATAAAAAATAAGCACATATTTAGTGAAGTTGAAATGCACCTCTTAGTTTAGTATGAAGGAAAACTTATCATTGTCATATCATTATGTCTTTAGTGACATGTATGGTCGCAAACAGTGAAAGTCATTCCATGTGTTTCCGCTAAGTGTTTCGCTCCCTCCCGCAAGATAGGAAAGATGTCGTCTTTTTGCATGTTGACTGACACATTTTATGAATAAGCTCATTTTGGTGGTTCCAAGGGATCATCTTTGTGTTTATTAGTTTTCCTATCCATGTAAACACCTTTCACACTCATTCACAAAGTTTTGAGTGTTTTCGCACAAGTGTCATCATGGTTGTCATAAAGTCTATCTTAGGTGTCACACTTGTCATAACTAGTCATGATGTGGTCACACACAAGAGAAAGGGTTTTTCATGTGTCATGGGTGATCAATGTTTTTGAGTCTTCAATTATTCTAAGTGTTAGGACACAGTCGAAGCTTCATCACTTCATCTATCGGTCTCACTGGTCCAACACTTGGCCTTTTCCGAAGAAGCTCCCTGGCCCTTCAACTTGCTTCGCCCAACCTGCTTGGACTGCACATTGTGCAGTTCCAGTCAGCAATATGTGACCTTGACCGTTGGATATGTGCAATGCATAGTTTGTATCCCCCAAGACTGCTGCATTGCACAATTCCTGAGCCCAAGACCCAGCCTTCCTTCCAGAATTGTGCAATATTTTGAGTCAACCTTCCCTTGCAGAACTGTGTAGAGGCTATATTCAGTAGTCCTACCCTCATCTAGACTCATTGTCTCTAAAACATAAGCCTCCCTCTTCGACCTGCAACTCAATTATGGCTAGAAGGTTTTCGGGCTGATGTCGTCTTGTCGTGAGTAAATTGTAGATACAGGAACCTGGCGAGATGACTAAGAATGAGATTAATGTGGAATACATGCAAATGAAATTCTTGTAGATTATCATGCAATATAATCCATCAAGGAAAAGCAAAGGGACACCAACTCGCGACCAAAACCCAAGACTTGAGATCACTGAATATTCATGCCACCAAGCCATGAGGAGGTGGAAGATGAGAGTGTGCTCAAGAAGACATCACTCACAGCAACATCAATGGCCTAAAACTGCCACAACATCCAAGAAGTTTACATTGACAGTGACATGTCATGTCTTTTCATGAGATGTATTATGCCACATCATCATTGTGGACCATGTATATTATATTCAAATGTATTATAAAGTGGAAGTCCAAAGGACACACATGAATATGGAGATTCATGTAAGTTTAAAAGTCATAGGAATTAGAATTATAATGAGGGTATGAAACGGTCGCAAAGGGGAATAATCACCCCTTGGTTATATATATTCCCCCTCATTGTATGAGTAAGGGAATTTTCACCTTGGCTCCTCCCGCAAAGCATTAGAGAAATTAACTAGTTCTTTGAGGAGTAAGGAGTGGCTCCAATGTCCCACTACTGGGGCTAGTGATGTATAATGTAAACATGTGTCCTAGAAATTTTTCTTAATAGCACAAGCCTTTTAAGGCCAGCACGTTCTTCATGCATGGTCTATGAATTTTTGTAAGACTATTATGTGGATGTTTATATTTCATGTTTGCTTTCACATGTACTAAAATAGTTGAACTATTTCGGTTATTTTAGTGCTTATCATATTGAGAATGTGTCGTAATGGTTGTTAATGTTGTCCCATCCTTGTGGAATATTCTGTGGGATATTATATAGATCATTCCTTGATTTTTGGTTTTAACGACTGTCACATCCATTGTGGACTATTTCACTGGATGTTAGATGAATTTTTTTTTTATTTTATTTTATTTATTTATTTATTTATTTATTTTTTTTTTTTTTCTTTTTCTTTTTCGATTTTAATGGTTGTCGCATCCACTGTGGGCTAGTCCGTTGTGGACTATTTCACTGGATGTTATATGATTTTTTTTTATTTTTATATTTATTATTATTATTATTTTTTTTTCGGTTGTATCCACTATGGACTAGTCTACTGAATGTCATATGAGTCATTATGGTTCATGTGTGTCTCTTCCTGGGTGGTACTATTACCTCTCACTTAGAGCCTCACTTTTATTTCCCATTTGCAGTAGAAGAACCTCAACACATTTTCCCTAGACATTCACCAGGCACACCTCCCTTGCTAGCCTTTTCGAAGACGCCATTGCATCACTCTCCTGTGATGACAACTAGAGCCAAGGAAAATCTTTAAGGATTTGGCAATCAAGCCTTTATATCAGATGGGAATCCTACACAAAATGGTGTGAGGTTTGATTGGGACTTCATCTTAGGGAGATCCCCTTCTTTGACAGTTTTCCAGCACTGTCAACAAAATAGTGCTAGAAGGAGGGCTAGATCACAGGTTGTGCCTGTTGAGTATGGATTGAATCTCTTATTTAAAATGGCTCTTCCCCAAATCATAATCCTGAGATGTTTTTCTAAAGATATTAATTATACCATCCCTACGAAAGTTATTCATAACCTGTCTGAATGTAAGTTCGATGGTGAGGTGAATCAACTTTTCGTGAGCATCTAGTTCAAGTTGTCTGTCTTTTTCTTTCTCATAGCGTATTTTCCAAAGATGTCATGGCTAGGTTACTCACCCTCACATTTGAAGGTCGTGTTAATCAATGGTGTCATACATTACCCATTGCTTCTATCCATTCATTCAACCATCTTTCCAAGAAGCTTCATAGATCCTTTGATAATTATAACTACCGAGATGTTTGTGGAAGAATCAATCTTTTAAGAATGAAGCCTAATAAATTAGTTGAGGTTTTTTCTAATCGATTCCTTCACCTATGTTATGAAATTCCTAAAAAACATCTGAACTAGGATTTCTTGAAATAGGAGTTTAAGCGCTTAGTTATTGTCTCTTCATATGGTGAACCTGAATCTCTTGATTTTTCTCCTTCCCCAACTCTTGTGAATCATGAGGCACCTCAAATTTTAAAGGAGGAGCTTACTGCCCCTTTTTTTATTTGTCCTCCTCCCTTTCTAGTCTCGATGTGGGTGCCTCTTTGCGGTGGTTGTAAAATTGGGAAATTTGTGAATCAAATCTCCAATCCATCTTCTCATTCTTATTTGACTTTGCATGATTCAGATTCATGGATGAAAGTCCATAATGGATCATGAAGCCTACGATGATGATTGACTCTTTCGCTTTGTACGATGTTGTCATCATTCACAACTCTTATCTCAAATCTAATCCATATGTTTGTTACCCTCTATCATATGCATATCCTGAATCTTTGTACTGTGACCCTCTTGATCCATCTGCTCCACCAATTGGTTCTTCACATTCTATTAATTCTCAAGTTGTTGACTCAAAATGATATCAAGTACAAAGTAGTCACATTATGCAAGTAGAGGAGTAGAAAGGTGAAGACACTTTCAATCATTCCTCTCTTTTTCATAATTTACCTTGTTAAGATATTGCAATTCCATTCTTGAATGATTCTCAATATGCTAATCTCAGTAGAGAATCCAATGCAATCAATTCTTTTAATCATACCCCAGCCTTGGGAAGTGATCCTTCCAATGATGATAACTCTATTTTCGTATGCCATGACAAATTCTCAAGAAAATCATATGATATTTCAGTTTCTCCTGAAGATTTTAATTTAGATCTAGAATCTGCTTTGGTCAAAGAAGATGTTCATATCAAAAATCCCTCTTCACCTCACTATCCCTTATATCTTATTGTTTTCAATACATCTACTTGTGATGGAGATACCTCATGCTCTTCGGTTTCTTCATTCGATGAGTTATCCCCTCGATTAACAAAAGGTGGTCAGGTTGTCCATGATGAAATTGAAAATAGTCAAATCATACATAGCCCTTCCCACCCCTCATCATCTCTTCTCTTGCATGAGGAAAACTCTTCAAATCATCTTTCTCATTAGATCTCACCGATTCATTTATCTTTGAGTTTGTGATCAGAAGAGTCTCCGATTTAAGCAATCTGGTTATTGAAGTTGAAGAATCTAGTAAATTTGTGACATAGATGGCTACTATTCGATGAGAAATGGTCTTACTGAAACTAGCAATAGAATCAATCCTCAAAACATGCATGATCTGGTTCAAGCTTCAAAATGTGATTCTACAATCCTGGAAAGTTTCAAGACCTTCCAAGGAGTCAAGGCACTTCAACATCCATTCATAATTATTTCAGGATCTTGCGACTCTAGTAAGCTCCCCAAACTAAGTCAAGTTTGGTTTCTCTCGCACAATCTGTCTCTTTGCATGATTTCACTCGCTGTAAATTTCCTTGTGAAAAATGTTTGGTATTCCAGGTGTGACCTTTGAAATTTTCAATATTTTAATTTTGAACTAATTTAAGAATCTGTCATGGTTCATTCATCTTCATGCAAATATCTTGCATCAAACTTGGGCTGGGAATATGCATCTTTCATAGAGTCATGAAATCGTGAAGTTGATCATTCCGAGGACTATCTTTTCCTAAAGGAATCATACTTATCAAATTTATCCCTTAATGGTCAGCTCCTGGGTCTTCTTTCTATTTTGATGTTGCAAATCTGTCCTCTCATCACACCAAAAATCCTTTTGAGTGATAATGAATGCACAAGTTGTCCCACGAATCAAGTTCTTTTTCGCTCACCATGTCTTAACTGGCCTCATGCATTTGTGGTGCTATCATCCTTTTTAAACTCTTTTGATGAATACGATGCTTGTACAATTTTTCACCAGTTGCAGGGGAATGGTCTATCATATTTGGCTTGCAAGGAAGTTGGTTCGATTGTTCAAAGCATCCCCAAGACTGTTCAAATTGATTTTTCTTCATTTATCGCAAACTGGGAATTTGATGCTTTAATCAGCTCATCAGATCATTATTGTTTCTTTAGTGAATGTCATTCGACTTATCATCTTACCATCATCACATCCAATGATAATTGTTTCAAACCCCTTGATCTTCATTGTTCAACATCTCTCTATTCATATTTTTTCAAACAGGCGAGGCACTTCAACCTTCACTGATGGTTATGGCAGGGCCTCACTGTCTTGGCATGACTGCTGAGAATGATCATATATATTTTCCCTTACAATATTTCCATCATGATCCCACTCCTCTAATTGAAAAGTCACCTTTTCCAAGATTTCAGAGTTTTCAAGAGGGCCATTATTAATTCTACAATCCAATCGCTGAATGGATGGAACAATCTTACCTCACAAGCTTCGTAGCAAAAAACAAGTTTCAATATTTCCTCACACTTGCTAAAGTGCTCAATGTAGATGAAGACACATGCACACGAAGTTTTCTAGGTTTGTTGAAAAATGGTATTCATTGAAAAGGTAAGAATGTGGATTGGATGAAAGTAGTGGTTGAGACACACCTTTCCACCCACAGGCAAGACATTCCTTTTCTTCTGCAATTTTTTCATGTTTTTATATCTTCTCTTGCACATCAATTTTTATCTATTTTAGTTATTCATATATTTGAGGAAAAAGTTTAGGAATGACTACAGTGGATTCACTAGAAATTTCATTATACGTGAACCCGACCTTCTAGCTATTATGTTAGGAGTAGGATTAGTTGCATCCTAGTTTTCTCTTTATTGCACTCATTCTGCACTCGTTCCATGTGGTTTGTCCCCATTTTCTTATTTTGTTTCTACATAATGTTTTCTTTAGCAATTTTTGTCTTCCAGTTATGTTTCCTTGTTGTGTGTTTTCTTTCTTTTCGTCTTGTTTTTCTTTCTTGTTAAGTTTTTCCTTTTGTTTTCATCATGTAAATAAGTTTTGTGCCTAAACCTATTTTAGCTTCCTAGTATGTGTGTGGCCGAACTATAAAGAGTCTTGTGACACTTCAACATTTGGCTAGCCATCTTTCCATCTTCCTTATGTTGGTTACATCTTTTGGCCGATGAAGTTCTAACAGAAAGTATGATCCATTTGTAAGGAGAGTTTTGGTCCAACCACGAACCCACGTATAGTCCAGAAAGTTCATGCCTATTCTCAGTTTTTTTCCGCTTTGGTGCTCTCAAACTTATCCAACTAGTAGAAACGGAGAAGGGGAAAATCTAAACAAGAAAACCTAAATCAAAGGTCTTTATATGCTTCTTTGAAGGAACAACCTCGTCTACTCTCAATAAGTGAGGATCCCTCTTCCACCCCAAAATAAATAAGTGCCAATGCACAATTCTCTTCAAATAAATAAATAAAGGTGAAAGAAGAGAAAGGCTTCCTACACAGAGAGGTTAAGCAAAGAAACTTCGTTGGGGTACTTTCCAGGCTCGCTGGAAACGGAGAATTTTTTTTGTTCCTGCGTGACTCCACCAGGGTACTTTCCAAGCTTGCTGGCAATGGAGCAACACCAAAGATGAAAAACTATAATTTTAAAATCTTAAGCTCGCGAGCTACACTACCCTTCCAACTCGAAACATTGTGATTATGATGAAACTTATGTTGTGTTAGACTAATAAGGTACAAAGGGGACCATGTCTATTCATGGGGTAAATTGAAAAGGCTAAGGAAATCTACACAATGAATCAATACTCCCTGAAGAACTAAGGCCCCGCACGAAAGGATTTAACCAAAACAGAGAAGCTAGATTCTACTAATGTGTTGCCAAGTGTTGTAGCGGTAGCAACACCCTCCAAAATTTTGGCCTACACTTGAATTTTGGAGGCTACTGTGGATCTTGTGATCAATCGTTCCTTAGTTTCCTATTGGCCAATTGATGATTTCAAGCCCCATTCTCGAATAACAAGTGTCGTTCACTCTTTTATATTTATATAACAAGTTTCGTGTTCGGGCATGGGAGTTATCACTTGTCATGCAAAGGGGAGTTTTGGTTTTTATCAAGGGGAAATCTTTGTGAAAATGAGGTTTTCTCATCATATAGACATGTTTCACACTCATTTCTAAGGTTTCACACACCATTACACAAGTGTCATCATTATCCTCACAAAGTCCATCGACGGGGCCACATTTCTCATAAGTTTCCATAAAGGTTTTTGGATTAAGAAAAGTATGCTTTCAGATGTTTTGGATGATCTACGTTGTATCATCAAGTATCCATATGTGTGGTCATAGTCAAGTTATATCACTATTCACATTGGTTCGACTGATCCCACACCTAGCCAAATTCTAGAGGATTCCTGGAAACCTAGCCTCATCCAGCCTTTCTAAATTGCACACTTCACATCTACAACCATCAATATTTTTACTTTCGTTTGGGAACTGTTCAATGCGTAGAAATCCCAACCTCCCTTGGCCTCCAAAACTGCGTAGATGCTTCCTCCAGTGTCCTTCCCTCAACTAGAGCTCACTGCATTCAGAAACTGTGAAGTTCTATCTCTTAAGCCTCTCAACTGCCCAGTTCCCCTTGCCTCCTAAAATTACGTAGTTTTTCCTCCCAAGGCCCCATCCTGCAGTAGCCATTGCCTACTTGAACTGTGCAATTTTGTCCCTCAGTGGGAACTGCACAAAATGTTTCCCTCAGTGAGGACTGTGCATAAATTTCCCTCAGTCTGGCCTGAGTTGCGCACGACACATTCTCAATGATCAAGCTCGACCCTTGGTTGCTTGAACTACACAATTTTGTACTCATTAGGCCTTATCCCTTGACCTGTCACTCGGTCCTGACTGAGTTCATGAATCCAAGTGCTCTGCCTTAGGCCAGGGGTTTATTAGACTGATGTCGTCTTGTCATTAGTGGATTGCAGATACATGAATTCTACCATGCTATGGAAAGATGATGAATAAGGATATGAAGAAGGAGGATGTGCTAGATGATGCTTAAGAGGCCGAGGAGAAAAGATAATCATCAGATCAGAAGGTTAAGGAACCCTGAGGTATGATAGAAGATCATATATCAAGACCGCATGAAAACTCCATTTGATTCATAACCATTTGGAGAGTAGGTACGAAAAAAAAAGCACATATTTCATATCATTATGTCTTCAATGACATGTATGGTTGCAAACACTGAAAGTCATTCCATGTGTTTTTGCTAAGTGTTTCACTCCCTTTCGCAAGATAATCCAGATGTCATCTTTTGCATGCTAGATGTCGCACTTTATGCATAAGCTCATTCTGATGGTTCCAAGGGCCAATCTTTGTGTTTATGAGTTTTCCTAACCATGTAAACACTTGTCGCACTCATTCACAAAGTTTTAAGCACTGTCACACAAGTGTTGTCACGGTCATCATAAAGTTTATCTTAGGTATCACACTTGTCATAGATGGTCATGAAGTAGTCACACGCAAGCGAAAGTGTTGTTAATGTGTCATGGGTGATCAATATTGTTGATTTTTTAAGTATTCTAAGTGTTAGGACATAGTTGAAGCTTCATCACTTCATATGTCAGTCTCACTGGTCCAACACTTGGCCTTTTCCGAAGAAGCTCCTCGACCCTTCAACTTGGCTTCACCCAACCTACCTTGTTTGCGCATTACATAGTTCTAGTCAGCAAGTTGTGATCTTGACCCCCTGATCTATGCAATGCATAGTTCATGTACCCTAGTACTGCTGCATTGTGTAATTCTTGAGCCCAAGGAACAACCATCCCTTCTAGAATTGCGCAATATTTTCAGTTAGCCTTCCTTTCCAAAATTGCACATAGGTTTCCTTCAATAGTCCTCCCCTCATCTAGACTCATTGTCTATCAAAATTGCACAAAGACTATCCCTCAGCCCAACCTAGACTGCACATTGCACAATTTCAAGCCTAAAGCCTTAGCCCTGGCTGTTAGGTGTGTGCAATGCATAGTCATTGCGCCTCCCTCTTCGACCTACAAAAAATTTTGGCTCAGTATTTGAAGTTGAATGCATTATCTTAGGCTAGGAGGTTTTTGGGTTGATATCGTCTCATCATGAGTGAAATGTAGATACAAGAACTTGGCAAGATGATGAAGAATGAGATTAAGGTGGAAGACATGCAAAGGACATTCTTGTAGCTGAGCATGCAAGACAATCCATCAAGGAAAATTAAACGGACACCAACTCGCAACCACAACCGAAGACTTGAGATCATTGAAGATTACTGTCACCAAGACATGAGGGGGTGGAAGACAAGAGTCTGTTCAAGAATACATCACTCATAGCAGTAACAGTGGCCTGACACTGCCACAACATCAAAGCAATTTACATCAGTAGTGCCATGCCATGTCTTTTCATGAGTTGTAATATGCCACATCATCATTGTGGACCATGTATATTATATTCAAATGTATTGTAAAGTGGAAGTCCAAAGGACACAAATGAATATGGAGAGTCATGTAAGTTGAAAAAACATAGGAATTTTAACATTTATGAGGGTAGTCAAAGAGTCACAAAGGGGAAGCATCACCCCTTCGTTATATATATACCCCCTCATTTTATGAGCAAGGGAAGTTCTTCATGCAAGGACTATGAATGTTCGTAAGACTATTCTTTGGACGTTTGTATTTCATGTTTGCTTTCACATGTACTAAGATAGTTGAACTATTTTGGTTATTTTAGTTCTTAGCTTATCGAGAATGTGTTGTAATGGTTGTTAACATTGTCCCATCCTTGTGTACTATTCCACAAGATATTAGACAGATCATTCCTTTCTTGTTGATTGTAACGATCGTCACATCCATTGTGGACTATTCTGTTCGATGTTAGATGAATCATTTTTATTTTTTTTTCGAATGTAATGATTGTCGCATCCACTATGGAATATTCCGCTAGATGTCAAACGGGTCATTCTAGTTCATATGTGTCTCTTCCTAGGTGGTACTATTACCTCTCACTTAGAGGCTCACTTTTCTCTCCCCCTTTGTAATAGAAGAACCTCGACACAGTTTCCCTGCACATTCACCAGGCACAACTCCCATGCTTTTAAAAGACACCATTGCATCACTCTCTTGTGACGACAGCTAGAGTCAAGGAAAATATCTAAGGATTTGGCAACTAAGCCTTTATATCGGATGGGACTCCTACACTAAATGGTGTGAGTTTTGATTGGGACTTCATATCAGGGAGATCCCCTTGGTTGACAATTTTCCAACACCATCAATAGGGAGCTAAAGATACCACCCTCTATCTAATGAATCATCATACGGGAGTTCCAACTCAACCCACATTATAGGTGTAGGTTTTAACCCTATACAGAAATTACCTGCAAACAAATTCTTAAAAATAGAAAATATACAATGGCGAAAAACACAAAAAATACACATATATTTTCCCTGGATCCCAAAACCGTGACTACCAGATTGATTTTTCATTATCTTCCTTTCATTGTTACAAAATATATACATATATATATATATATATATATATATATATATATATATATATATATATATATATATATATATATATATATATATATATATATATATATATATATATATATATATACATGCTAAATCATTCATAAAACCCAATCCATTAACCATGGATTAGAACATAACCATAGTTCCCTTGAACGGATCTACAAAATACCATGGGAATAAAACCATCATGCCCAAAACCATGTGTAAAACCCATGCACAAAAATATAGGTAGGCCTGCCCACCTAATCTAGGGTCCAAAAAACAATTCCCAGGGTGCTGCCTCAGACCCTGTACAGAGGGGATACTGCCCCTTGGAAACCCCCCGACAGGGGGGGTTGCGCCCCCATTATGACCCCCCTGCTGTGCGCGGTGCAACAAATAGGAGGGGTTTTCAACTCCCATGTGACCCCCCCACACGTGTGACTAGTCGTGGAAATAATATATCACACACCCAACATTCTCCCACTTGTTTTTTTTGTTTTCCACGAAGGTGGTCACAAGAGTCATTGGTCTATCCCTGCAACGCCCATTGTTTCCCTACACCAATAAAACTTCTCAGTGCTCACAGACTTCGTCAATGCATCTGTAATATTCTTCAAAGTGTCCACCTTTACTAGCAACACATTTTTTTCCTCAACCATATCCCTCACAAAGTGATATTGAACATCAATGTGCTTTGTCTTTTAATGATAAGTAGGGTTCTTTTCCAAGAAAATTTCACTTTGGCTGTCACAGTCTATCCTTATAGCTCGTTGTACTAACCCCATACTTGAACACAATCTTTGCAACCAAACCACTTCCTTGCTTGCATAAGTTGTTGCCAAGTATTTAGCCTTTGTAGTTGAAAATGCCACTACAAACTCTCTTTCTCATCCAACTAACTACACCTCCAAATAGGTTAAACACATAACCGCTTGTATATCTTCTTTGATCCATATCTCCAGCCCAGTCTGCATCAAAAAATCCACATATGTCCAAAACTCTGTCCAATCCTTGTCTTCCTTGGTAGCATAGACCATAATCACTAATGCCACGAAAATACTTGAAAATCCACTTCACTGTTGTGCAATGTTTCATCCCTAGTTTTGACATAAACCTGTTCAATACTTCCACTACATGTGCAATTTTTGGTCTAGTATAGACCATTGCATACATCAAGCTATTGACTGCACTTGTGTATGGAACACGGGACATGTCCTCTTCCTCTTCTTGTGCCTTGTGACATTGTTTAGCAGATAACTTTACACCTACAGGAATAGGAACCTTCACTGGTTTACTATCATGCATATTAAACCTCTACAGTATTGTCTCGACATACTTCCTCTGGTTTAACGAGATTTTCCTCTTTGCCCGACCTCATTTAATTTTCATGCCCAAAATATAGTTTGCAACATCAAGATCCTTCATGTCGAATTTGGAGGACAATTGGGTCTTAAAATGCTAGATAATTTCTTTTTCATTTCCAATCAGCAACACATCATCCACATAAAAGACCAGATAATTAACATGGTCACCAATTAATTTAAAATACACATAGTGATCCTCTTTTCTTTTGGTGAAGCCAAGTCCCCATATATATGTATCAAATTTCTGATACCACATCCTTGGTGACTTCTTTAACCCATACAAATAATTCTTTTAACTTGCATACCAATTCCTTCTTTACCTTCACCGCAAAGCCATCAGGTTGCTTCATGTAGATCTCTTCCTCCAAATCCCCATGGAGAAATGTTGTCTTCACATCCAAGAGAAAAAAATATCACCAAAATCAATTCCCTACACCTGGGAATAACCTTTTTCTTCAACCGATCTTTGTATTTCTCCACCTTTCCTTTGTATTCATCTTCTTCTTAAACACCCATTTTCTCTTGATGGGTTTCCTTCTAGCTAAAAACTCCACCAGATCCCAAGCCTCATTTTTTACCAAAGATGCCATTTCATCAAACATGGCCTCTTTCTAGAGTTTTCCATCCTCTAAATCTATTGCCTGCTTAACAGTTATGGGATCATAATTAGTAATAGATAAAGAAAAATTTGAGCAAAAATCATATGGACTATACCTTTCTGGTTGCCTTGTTTCTTGAACTGATCTTCCCACAACCAGAGTTTGTGACTTTTCATCTTCTGATTCTTTCTTTGTTGTAGATTCTAATTCTTCATCCTTTAGCTCAAACGATATCTTCTTAGGTTCCCTTGGTAGGACTTCATGTTTAATAACATCTTTCACCTCTCTAAACACCACATCTCAGTTGTACACAACCTTCCTTGTTTCTGGGTGCCAAATCTTATAACCTTTTAGACCATCCTTATACCCAATAAAGATGCACCTTTTAGACTTACTATCCAACTTGGTTCTTTTCTCCTTTGGAACATGTACATATGCATCATAGCCAAATACCATTAGATGTGAAAGCGAGGGTTTATTACCAGTCCATACCTAACATGGAGTCATACCCTCCAACACTGATGAAGGTGATCTATTAACTAGTTAACATGCAGTCTCCACCGCCTCTGCCCAAAATTATTGTCCTAACCCGACACCACTAAGCATTCTTCTTGCCTTTTCCATCAACGTCCTTTTCATTCTTTCTACAACTCCATTTTTCTAAGGTGTGTATGGAGTAGTATTATGTCATGCTATACCACACTTCTTACAGAACTTTTCAAATTCCTTCTCCCAGCTTTTCTCAACACCTTTATCTTCTTCTCTGTCTGGTTTTACCAAATCCTTAAATTATTTAACATGTCAAAGACTTCAAAATTTTTCCTAAGGAAATATATCATTGTATTCCTTGAGAAGTCATCTATAAATGATACATAGTACATAAACTTACCCAGTGATAGAACCGACACAGGTCCAAACACATCATTGTGCACAAGCTCTAATATCCCTTTCACATCTTAGCACCAGAGGGGAAACTCACCTGATTTTGCTTCCCATATACACAATGTTCATAGAAATCGAAATCCAGAGAGAAATTAGACATACCTTATAACATACTATTACCATGTAGTATTTGAAGGCCTTTCTTTCCAATATGTCCAAGCCTTTGATGCCATAACATGGTCTTTTCTTCAGAGACCACTAGATTTTCTGCTCCACTTTCAAGAACCAAAAAATTGTTGCACCTGTTATCACTCAGGTTGTTCCCCAAAGTTGTAAGAAAGGGAATACGACTGAGGTAACCATAGACCAATCTTTTAGATACAGATTCTAGCCAATCTACATCCAAAGAGGGCTCTCTCTTTATGATTTAGCTTTGTTTTGATATGTGTTAGGCTAGTTATGAAGTACAAAGGTTTTGTTTTGTGTTTGGTTGGAAGAATGGAGATTCAACAAGCAGTGAGGTAAACTAAAAGGTTTCTGTCCATAGGGCATGATGGAGTCAAAGGAGGATAGCTTGCTGGATTAGGTTTCTAAATAGAGAAAGGTGTCACAGAGCAAGGTACTCAAACATGGAGCAATTTATAGGCTGAATTCAGATGGAATGGGGCCAATGGGTGAAGGGCAATTAAGAATCCTTCATCATGTTGATAGAGGGAAAATGGCTGAGTATTGTTAAGGAGAAATTAAGAATTCCTTAGCAAATATTCAAGATGAAAGAATCAGGGGAAACAGGAGCAATTAAGAATTCACTATTTATTCTAATTTTGAAGAAAACATTAATAATAACAAAGACTAAACACAGAGTGCAATCAAGTAAATTCTGAGTTATTCTTTTTCTCTATTATTGAGATCATGAAACATAGATGATAAAATAAACATAGAAACTGTAAAAAACAAGTTAGAAGGGACTTATTGATCCATAAGATGATTCAAGAATTCTATAACATGGTCCTCAGCGTCAATTCATCATTCAGTAAGCCAAGAAAAAATGGTTCCAACAGCCTTTTTATTCCAAAATTTTGTATTACAGCAAAGTCTGAGAATGATTCCTAATCAACCAACCCCAAATACTTCGTCTGTGGGGGTATTTATACAAAAAACTTCAAAATATCTTACATAATATCTGTTAGAAATAATATCTGGGGATCATGAATGCAGTTTACAAAGATAGAGACAGATAGTCTCGAAAACAGGGGAACAATAAATTGATGTAATAAATTTGATGTTGTGCTGGCTATTCCGTCTTTATGAGAAGTACTGGAGGTAGGTGCTGCGAGTCGGCTCCCAGCTGTTTTCCGCTGATACTCTGTACTGGTTACTCTGCCTTGGCCAGACTTTCTTTGACCCTGATGTGATGCACTTTGACCCGCATGAGTGTGATTCATTCCTATTTTCCACATTTATAGCAGGTGGTCCAAAATATTGAATTGACCAAAGATAAGTTTATAGGATCTCTAACATACTTTGCCACCACTCCAGTCCTGGTAATTTATGTCTTTGAAGCTTCCTTAAAGTTTCGTCAGTCTCTGTGTATCTGAAGAAATTAGGTGGTATGGTGAACAGATGCTTTACCTCGTACTCAATGTAAAACAAATATTCCAGGCTGTCATAGAGGGATTGGCTAGATGGAAGTGCTTTTTCTCCTGAAGTACTTGATGATGTATTAACTTGATTAACAACATATGTATTCAATTTATATAGATGGTTTTTGTGTTTCATCAGACGATCATTACTTCCCAAAGGACTTGGCAAAGCCTTTTCATGCAAGATTGTAAAATTTTTTGTGAAAGAATTAATCTCTACCTGCATGTCCTGGCATCTTCTGTCCAAATTTTTCATTAGAGTTCTCATGGTTATAACTCTCTTGATGTCTAGAATGGTGCCTGTTTTGTCTCTAATTTCCAGTGCTTCCAGTTCTTCACTGGTCTTGGTGTTCAAAAAATGTATTAACCGGTTAGCTTGCTCAGGCATCTGTCCCAATAAGGCTCTTGTTTTTTGAATCTCCACTTGGGCCACTCTTATCAAATCAATCTACTCATAAATGGTTTGGATAGACCTCCACACATCACTAAGGAATTGAGTGATGTTGTTCCACAGAATTCCCTTGATTTCTACTAGAGGTTTATGTAGAGAGAGGTCCTTTTCTAATGTTCTCACTTTGTTCTCCAATGTTTTGATCTCCCTTGTTTTCTCTGCCACATTCATCTTGGATTTATCATAACTTTGTTCAACCTTTGCCAATTTTTCTTTGACTTGCTTCAGCTCTGACACCTAGAGTTTCAATTCCTCCATGGCTTTTATTAATTGCTCTGTGCTCATGACTGTACTGCTACCTGGTGTTGTTGCTGTGGTACCTGTGATGATCTCTTCTATTGATGCCGGGACAGTGGGAGGCAATGCTGTTATAACTGTGGAGGGGGCAGTAGTGACTGTTGGAGCTACTTCAGGTGGTTGGGAGGTCGACTCTCCCTGCTTTTCTTGTAGAGATTTCTCCAATGCTGCTCTATTTCACTCAATCTCTCATTCAGTCTCATGAGTAGGTCCATCATGTCCTCTTCAGATTTCTGTTGTACAACATCTGCAGTCTGTGGATGCATAGAAGGAGGCAGTTTCAGCTATTTTATAAGGGCAGCAATGTCCTCTTCCTTTTTCTTCATTAGTGCCTTTATACCTTTGGCATCTTTGGGATCATGTCCCAGTTCAATGATGATATCCTCCAAGGATTTGATTCTGTTGTCCTTAGCAAGAGAAGAGGCTTTCTCCAAATCTAACTGAGCAGAGGTATTATTCAAGGAATTTTGCAATTTATGAGCCAACATTGCTTTATCAGCTAGTGTGGAGTATACCATCTCTCTAGTCTGTTTGTGCAGCTCAATCTGGTCTATTGGATGAATGTCTTTGGCCAAGACCTCCAGATTTATCCTGATGTAGTCAGTTGTTGATTGTGGTTGCTGCACCTTGGGCTTGAAATAACTCATGATCATTTTTCCCTCTTTTATGTCATATGCAGACATTCATCTTTGTTTCTTTGTAGGAGCCATATTAAGATACTGGTTATAAATCTGCAGCCTTAGTGGATCATTTCTATCTTTTATCTCTGTGAATGTCCTTTTGATGTCAGAGGTCTACTTGGTGGCCTAGTGGATGAAACTTCCACACTATGCTGCCTTTCTAGCTCTTGCCTATGTGAGCTAGTTGATGTCTCTATCACTGGGGAGGTCTGTTGGCTGGTTACCCTCTCACCTCTTAGACTTTCTATTGTTTTTAATAATGATTTCCTCTTCAGATAGAGGATCCAATCTTTGCCTCTTTGCACCCGGTTGTTCTACAGGCCCACTGATAGGTGTGGCTTCTTCCTTGCCTCTTTTCTTGCCTTTTTCCTCATTTAGAGAAGCCTGTAATGCAAGAATCTCTACTGCTTTGGTTTGGACCAGAGGAATTTGCCCCTGTTGATCAATCATTGCTTGCTACTCCATGCCTGCCACTTCCTTGCCCTTAGAAGACCCTGTAATTGGTGCACTGGTTTCTTGTACAGGCTGCTGTGAAGTTCCAGCAGAGGATGTACCCACTTCGGTTTGCTGAGGTAGCTTGAAGGATACTGTCCAAAAGAGTCTAGGTCAAGGGTATTCTCAAGATCTTTCATAGCTTTTTCCATTTTTTCTTTTTCAGTAATCTCTTCTATTAATGTACCCTCTACCCACTCATCCTAATTAGAAAACTATTCTATTTGAGGGATCCTTTGATGTATGTAAGCTGATAGCCTGTTTCTTACTTTTCTGTCACTTGTAAAGCTATTTGGGTCATATGGTACCCACCAGAAACTTTTCTTCAATCTAAGGTCTTCCCCTAATATCTTATCAACATCTTCCCATGCCTCCCTCTTATTGATGATAAAAGGGCCTAACTGGTTTCTTATTCTCAGCTGAGCCTTTTTCTTTACATTGCGAAAGTGGGCTAAATCTGCATTGATAAGCTATCTGAAATACTCCAGTGCAAATAGTCTCATGGGCACATACCTAGGCAACTTGTAAGGGCACAATTTACAACCATAAATTTTGATTTCAGTGTGATTCTAGTAGAGGTACCAGTCACCTATTCTGTAGTTTTTAAAGAGCTCTAAAATCTTCTTTATATCACCAGAGAGCCTAGGAGGAGGAGCTCCTATCAATAGAGTGGAGGCTGGATGTATAAACAAGTCAATGAATTCACAATAGGTATAAGGGGATTCACAGACATTGTGGAAGACTGAGGTCCAAAAGATCACAGACCTCGTCTCTCCTTTGGAATCCAATTTCCTAATGGGAAAAGAAAAACTGTCTGGCTGATAATATAGCAGAAGGTGGTATATGAATGAAGTGTACTTGAAGACTCCTTCTCTGTCCAGATTTATGAATTTCTCATTGATTTTTTTGGCAATGAAAGAGGCATAATCATATTTGACAGCAAGGGGTTGTCCTGGAGTAAACATTGACAACATAACTAAAATGGTCTCATCAACAAACTCATTGGTTTTCAATCCCAAGATAAAGGATATCATGTCAAGAATAAGCCTGCCTGTTTAAGTCAACCAGGAATGCACATAGAGAGGTGGGCCTTGGGGTTGGCAATCTGGTTTCATGAATAATCGAGCAATCCGGGTTATTTTGAACTAGGAAATTGAGAGCCTTGCTCAAGCAAAAATCCCATGGAAAGAGGGGCAAGCGGCTGAGCTGGATGGAAGTGTAACATCTCATTGATAGACTCAGTAGTTATGTAGAAAAGAACAGTTTGTGATGGGGTCATAACTGCTTTACTGACAGGGTCATAGTTTGCATAGCAATGGTGAATAATATCTAGGAACACATTGACTGAGGGAAGGTAATACCTGGGGAGATTAGATTCCCATATTCCAAGGATATCAGAGTTACTCAGATGACTATTCCTAATTTTGCAAAATGCCTGGAGATGGTTCATGTCACCAGATAACTCTTTTATTTGAAAATCTCTGTCAGCCAAGGGTAACCAATCCTGGTCTTTATGACGTGCATTGAGGGGTGCCACATTGAGGGCTATGGGAGCTTCCATTTTTGTTTGTTGTGTTTTTGAATTGGAAGTTAGGATTCTTGTGGGAATTCAGACAGTACCGCAGGTCTAGGAGTCTTTTTATGGGCTAACAGACTGTTCTTCTCTTGAATTTGGCTTTCATAGGAAGAACTTTCAGTCGAAAAAGCGGAATTTACAGGGTTACTAGTAAAGTTGATAAATACCTGAAATATAGAGGCAAACATAGTAATTGCAGGTTGAATAATGGAGTGCAGAGCACGCTGTTATGGTCTCTTCGGTCGGGTGGCGGTTGAAGAACTAGTACAGCAGCTCCGGTCGTTGTTTTTCAAGGGAGTGTGAACAGAGAGAAAATAGAGTGAAAATGACATTTCAACATTTTTTAACGAAATTTCGCTTTCACAGGGCTTTTTGGCACTTTTTGGCTGGATGACATCAGCATGACGGGAGATTTTGTCGTGTAGCGGAGGATACGAAAGAGTGACATGGTGGTGATATCAGCTGTGGGCTGGCAGGAGGGCGGTAAGCAGTTTGGGTCCACACCGCTTATGGGCCCAAGTGGTTTCGGGGGGGCAGGGGGGGGAGCAGCGAGCATGGCGGGTGGTTGCTGCGTGTCGCCAGTACGGCGGAAATACTGCCGGCTCCCCGGGCGTTAAAGGTCGGATGGAAAGGGGGGCGCAATATAAGCATGGACCATTGGATGAGCAGGCCTGGATCTGACGGTTGACGGGCGTCGGGGATGGCGGTGGATTACGAAGCGGGGGCCCATCAAATCAACGTTAGGTTAATGATATCGGGCGCAGTTTGATTGGGTGCGGGGTGATTAGACTGTTAATTAACCGGATGTTAATTAAATTTTAAAATTGCATGCAAGGAGGGTTGTTTAATAAGTTCCAAGTGAACTTATAAATTCCCGAAGAACAGCGTTATGATTTATAATAAAATCGGGGCAGGATATTAATGTTAGAGGGTTATTTTATAGTTATATTAATACGGGGGAAGGGGAATTTATAAGGGATTTAATACTATCATGTTAACAGTTAATATGAGCAATGATGTAAAAATAAGTGCTAAGTCTAATGTTAAGAAACTTAGGCTAAGGGAATGAAAAAGGTTTTACACAATAAATGTGGCTTTATGCCTAAGTAAAAATGTGGTTTTATTTAGGCCTTTTCATGAAATGAGATGGAATAATTTGGGGATATTGAGTAGATCTCAATATATTTGGGGGGAATTAGCAAATGATTTGAAAAAAGGATGGGGGGAGTTAGTCATGCTTCTGCCATGGTACCTGTGATAGAAGTAAGATTTAATCATCTGAGAGACAAAACTTATCACTAGTTTCTTTCTGCAACATCAAAACTACCTACCCAGCCTGCAGTACCTATCATTTTTTCTTCTTTTGCCATTGGGTGCACTTGAATTGGCAAACCCTCATTCTCTTCTTTTCTTTTCGCTGCAATCCTATCTAGATCTACCCTTATCACATCCAAGGGCTCAGGTTTAACAGTTGAGCTCCTTTGCTTCTCTACCTAACTACTTATCTGCCAAGATTGAATAGTTTGAACAGATTTTATTCTCTATCTCTAAAACAGGAAATTCAAACATGAACTGGCCAAGATTAAGCTGTTTGGCCATTCATCAACTGTGGCAAGAGTTAACCAACTGCACACAATCAGATTATTTGCAAAAATAGAATAATAGTGGCATTTTGAGCTAGCACACTTTCATGGTCCCTTTCTTTGGGGTTCATTTCTTTCATTTTTTGACCATTTCATTCTTTTTTCCCTTTGATCTTTCTTTTAGGGCATACCCTCTTTAATTTTTTTATTTTTTGATTTTTCGAAATATGAAAAACCTTTGCAACAAGGAAAGAATGAACATATTAGGGACTTTTACCAGTTAATCATGAAATATGACACCTATTGGTATAGGAGCATAACACTGGCTCCACTTGGGGATGGCTTTTCCTGGTGAAAAGTCAAGAACAGCAGTTCAGATGGTCTTCTAAACAACTCTTGCCGCACTCTGAAATCTTCCTTTGCTATAATTAGAAAGAACTGTACAAAGGATCATGTAAAATATATACGTTTCTCTTGGGCTGAAAACAAAAATAGTAAAATTCCTTCACTGTTTCTCAAAACTTTCTGCCCGTTCCTTTCTATTCTTATTGTTGTAATAAATTGCAGAAATTGAACATCCTTATGTACACGTTAGAGTCCTGATATATCAACAAACTGGATCAAAATAGTGTTTCAGCATCTGACCATTCACTGGTCCCTCTTCTGCTTCTGTACCATCCAGACTTTTCAAAAAGTAGGTATTGTTTCCCTGTGAGGCCTGAATAATAAAAGGTCCTTTCCATGAGAAGTCAAACTTCCCATGTTTTCCTTTGTCTTCTCTTCTGGAATCCCATTTCAAAACTTTGTCACCCATGTAAAAATCTTCTGCCTTAGTCCTCTTATCAAATATCTTCTTGAGTTTTTCTTGTAATACATGGGATCTTTGATATACTTCTTCCCTAGTCTGTTGCAAGTGGATGGTCTGATTAATTCTTCTCTGAATGTCATTTGGTTCTACCTGAGCCTCTTGCAGTAATTTCATTACAGAGACACCTAGGATGAAGGAAATACAGCCTCCATACCATAGACAAGCTCATAAGGACTAGTTCCAATGGATCTCTTGGTAGTTAACCTGTCTGCCCATAATGCATTGATAAGTTTCTTATGCCAATTTTTCTTGTTTTCCTCCAACACTTTCTTGATGACATTGATCAGGCTTTTATTGGAGGACTCAGCTAGACCATTACCTTGAGGGTAATAGGCTGTGGAATGGCCTAGGGTGATGTGATACTTGTGACAGAAACTGATCATTCTCTTGGATTTGAAAGCAGCAGCATTATCAGTTATAATCTTTTAAGGACAGCCAAATCTAGACAAGATTTTGGTTTCTAAGAATTGAATGATCACTGAATCATTGACTTGTCTGCAAGGGATGGCTTCTATACATTTGGTGAAATAGTCTGTGGCAGTCAGGATCCATTTATGTTGGCCAGAAGAGGGAGGATGGATTTCCCCAATGAAGTCTAAACCCCATTGTTGGAATGGTCTTTCAGTGGAAATTGATCGAAGGGGCAGAGGTAAAAGTTTCATCTTGTCTTTGAAGATTTGACATTTATGGCAAGCAGTGACAAAATTTTTGGCATCAGCAAACAAAGTGGGCCAGTAAAATCCAGCCCTTAGGATTTTATCAGCAGTCGATTTCCAGTACAAATGTCCACCACAGTCCCCTGCATGAAATTCTTTGAGTACCTTATCAACTTCATCTTTTATTAGACAATTTAATAAAACACCTTCATGATTTTTCCAAAAGAGAGCACCATATAAAATACAAAACTTTGAAGCTTTCATTTTCAAAAATCTTTTCTTTTTTCTGGATAACCCTAGAGGAGCTTGCAGGTTTAATATTACATAACATATATCAGCATACCAAGGTGATTCTAGGAAGGCTTGGCTGATTTGTGGAGTCGCCATCTCCTGTTCATTATTCAATTCATTGATATCCAGGGCTTGGCAATTAGTTTCAGTCATGAGTTTAGCCAATCCCTGTCTTTTTATGAGCTTTGTAGGTTTTATTTCAATATCATACTCCAATATAGTAGCAATCCATTTACCTCTTTTGCCTTCAATCCCCTCTTGGGTCAGGATATCTTTGACAATAGTGCTTGGTACATAAGCTATTATATGAAAGTATAATATGTAGACACTGAAATCTTTGATGGCTTTCAAAAGTGCATAAGCCCGTTTTTCCATGATTGGGTATTTTAGAGGTGCATCTCTGAGTGCTTTGCTAAAGAAGGCTATGGGTTTGTTATGAAACCAGCTCAAGAAAAGATAGAAAAGATAGATCAACGCCTTAGAATTCAGCCTCTTCGAGGGGGAAACCTCCTTTACATTACATAAATGAACAATTCTTTGATGATTCAAATGACAAAACCTCCTTTCTATATATAGGAGTCTAAGGAGTCACAATATAATCTAGCCGACCTAACAATAATAATATAAAGCCACAAAAATAACAATAGAGGGATTCTATGGGGCACAGAAATAACAATATGGGGGTAATAGGGGCACAACAATATAAATAAGGGGTATAACTATAATAGTAATGGGGTAATCACTAGTATTATAGGGACCCAACATGCCCCTCTCCTTCAAAAAAGTGTTGTCCTCAACGCTTGAGTAATTCTGGATACTTCTGCATAAAATTCTCATCCTCCCATGTGGAATCTTCAGCGGATAAGTTCTTCCACTTGATAAGATACTCTGAAATTGATCGATTTCGTAGCTGTCGAGTTCTTGTTTCTGTGACTGCTTCCGGTTCCAATATAATTTTTCCTTCCTCGTTAAGTTCTGGCAATATTGTTTGAATTGGAAGCTTGTCGCCTATAACCTTCTTTAAACATGAAACATGGAAAACTGGGTGCAATCGAGAAGCTGCAGGAAGCTCCAATTTGTATGCCATAGTACCAATCTTTTGCAACACCTTGTACGGACCATAATACTTTGGTGATAGTTTATTATCCTTCTTAGCTTGCTTTAGGGACATTTGCTTATATGGTTGTAGCCGTAGGAATACCCAATCACCTACATCAAAACTTCTTTCACTGCGATGTTGATCTGCCTGTTGTTTCATTCTATTTTGTGCCAACACGAGGTTATCCTTTAAGAGTTGGAGGACTTGTTGTTGATGTTCGATGTGATGTTCCACTGCCTGAACCTTAGAATTTTCTCTTAAATATGATGTGATGGATGGTGGTTGATACCCATAAAGTGCCATAAATGGGGTCATTTTTGTTGCTGTATGGAAGGAAGTGTTATACCACCATTCAGCCAGAGGCAACCATTTGACCCATTGTGTCTATTTATCAGATACAAAGCAACGAAGATATCCTTCCAAACATTTGTTTACTATCTCAGTTTGCCCATCAGATTGAGGATGATAAGATGAGCTATGAGCTAACTGAGTACCAAGACAAGAAAATAATTCTGTCCAAAAATTTCCAGTGAAAATGGGATCTCTGTCACTTACAATAATCTTTGGGTTTCCATGTAGCTTTTGAACTGTTTCCATAAATGCAGTAGAAACTGTACTGGCTTTAAATGGATGTGATAATGCACAAAAGTGTGCATACTTGGTAAGTCTGTCAACTACCACCATGATGACACTCTTTCCCTCAGACTTGGGTAAACCTGTGATAAAATCCATTGAAACCTCCTCCCAACGTTGGCTTGGAATGGATAAAGGTTGTAATAGACCCGGTGTCTTAATTGTTTCAACTTTATTTTGTTGGCAAACCAAACATTCCGCCACAAACTTTTGAATATCTGATTTAAGGCCATCCCAAAAAAATTCCTTCTTAACCCTGTGGTAAGTTTTTAAAAATCCTGAGTGCCCTCCTAAGGGAGAAGTGTGCAATTCCATAAGAATCTTTTGTTTTAGCTGGGAATTCTTACAGAGGTATAAGCGATCTTTGTACCATAACGAATCATTTTTCCAGCTAAATGTATCAGAAGTACTGGAATCTTGTTGTAGCTTTCGAATAAGTGCCCACACTTCTTCGTCATTCTTCCATTCCTCCCTTGCTTCGTTTATCCAATCTGGTTGGATAATAGAAATGGCACACAACAATGCTTCCACATCCTCATCCTTTCTTGAGAGTGCATCTGCCACCACATTTTGCTTCCCTTTTTTGTAGATGATTTCAAAGTCATAACCCAACATCTTTGTGACCCACTTTTGTTGCTCTTCAGAGGATAATCTTTGTTCTAAAAAGTATTTAAGGCTATCATGATCCGTTTTTACCTTGAAGTGTCTTCCCATTAGGTAGGGTCGCCATTTCTTAAGTGCATGGAGTATTGCCAACATTTCCTTCTCATAAATAGCTTTGCTTAAAAACTTTCCCTTGATTGGACGACTTTCAAAAGCAATGGGTCTTTCATCTTGCATTAGAACAGCACCAATTCCATTTCCTGAAGCATCACATTCCACAATAAAGGTTTTTGTGAAGTCCGGTGTAGCTAAGACCGGTGCTTGGCACATTGCCTCTTTAAGATGTTCAAAGGCCTTTGTTGCTTCCGGAGTCCATGAAAATGAATCTTTCTTCAATAATGTTGTTAGAGGTGCTGCTATTCTCCCATAATTCTTAACAAACTTGCGATAATACCCTGTCAACCCAAGAAATCCTCGCAGATGCTTTATGGATGTGGGGATTTTCCATTCCTTAATGGCTTTAATTTTGCTAGGGTCTACCTTAACTCCTTCATGAGATACAATATGACCCAAATATTCCACCTCCTGGACTCCAAAGAAACATTTGGATCTTTTTGCATATAATTGTTTCTCCTCCAATAGTTGTAGCACCCTGTCAACATGTTCAACATGATCCTTCCAAGACTTGCTGTAGATTAGTATATCATCAAAAAATACTAACACAAATTTTCTAAGGAATGGTTTGAAAATTGAATTCATCAAACCTTGAAATGTTGAAGGTGCATTGGTAAGGCCAAAAGGCATGACCAAAAATTCATAATGACCCTCATGAGTTCTAAATGCCGTTTTCGGAATGTCTTCAATCTTCATTCTGATTTGATGATATCCCGAACGAAGATCCAACTTGGTGAAGTAAATTGATCCATGCAATTCATCCAGTAATTCATCAATGACAGGAATGGGGAACTTATCTTTAATAGTGAGCTTGTTGAGCTCCCTATAATCCGGACACATGCGCCATGATCCATCCTTCTTGTGCACCAATACTACTGGAGCTGAGAAAGAACTTTGACTCGGTTGAATTATACCAGCCTCTAGCATTTCTGCAACCATACGTTCAATTTCACTTTTTTGGACATAGGGATATCTGTACGGCCTGATGTTTGGAGGAACACTTCCTGGAATCAGATGAATAGCATGATCATGATCACGCATAGGTGGGAGACCTTTGGGAGTCTCAAATACCTTGGAATGATTGTCCAGGACTTTTTGGAGATCTGGAGAAATAGATGATTCCAATGTGGAAACATCTAGCGAACATAATTGTGCAATTACACCTCTTTGCTCCTTTTTTAGAAGCTTTGTCATGCCATTAGAGCTGATTATCTTTCCTGGTTTCCCTGCAATACCCCTTAATTCAACTTCCTTTCCTTCCATAGAAAATTTGATGAAAAGTTCTTGAAAATTAAAAGCTATTGTACCCAAGGATTGTAGCCATTGGACTCCTAGTACAACATCAGCACCTCCCATTGGAATGGAAAGCATTGGGCTAGTCAATACATATTCTCCCATGGATAGCTTGATATTATGGCACTTTCCAGAGCAATTTATTGTTCCTCCATTTGCAATCATCACTTGACACTCTGGTGCTGGATATAGGAAGCAATTCAATTCTTTTGCTACCCTACAATGAATAAAATTGTGGGTGCTTCCTGAATCAATCAACACTATTACCTTTTTCTTCTTGATTTGTCCTTCTATCTTGATGGTTTGAGGAGTGGTAATTCCCGCCAATGCATTACAAGATATGGTCGGATTTATTTGTTCTTCATCTAGGCTTTGTTCCTGGAATATATCCTCTTCTTTTGACCTTTCTTGCTCCTTTTCTTCTTCCTCTTCACAATCTATGTAGAATAATTTCTTCTCAGCACACTTATGACCTTTTGTGTATTTGCTATCACAATTGTAACAAAGCCCTTTTGCTCTTTTTTCTTCCAATTGTTGTGGTGTCAACCTTGTAGGTTGTGGAAGACTAGGGGCAACAACACTTCCGTCTTTATAGTTGTGAGTGGTATGCTTCCTAGTTGCCATAATTTTGCTTTCCATTTTTCTTGCTAACCTGAATGCCTTCTCTAATGAATCAGGTTCCCAAAGGCGAACATCATGTTGGATATTATCCTTTAAAGACCCTATGAACACATCAATCCTATGCTCCTCTGGAATATCTTTTACCCTTATGTTCAATTTTTGGAACTCCTCAATGTGCTCCATTATTGAACCCTTTTGTTTGAGACTTATCAATTGGCTAAAAAAAGTGTTGCTTTTTGTATCCTCATAATGTGCTATCAATTCTTCTGTAAAAATTGCCCAAGTGATAAATTGTTTACGAGAACAAAGCCATTGATACCATACAAACTGATTTGGTTCCAAATATACAGTTGCCATACGTACCTTTTGTGCGTTTTGCACATTATTGAGATCGAAGAATTGCTCCATCTGTAATATCCATGTGGCGGGATCCTTGCCATCAAACTTCCTCATATCGATTTTTGGAATATGGTGATTCTTCGATCCAACATTAGCGTCTATGGAATCATGATTAACATTTCTTTTGTTCTCATCATGAGTTTCCTTTACTACCTTTTCACCATTAGTAAGTATTTCTTGTAGAAAATTTGTCAAATCTGTCTTCAAATATGCCATGCCTGTCTTCAAATTTGTGTTCAAATCTATCTTCAAAGTGTCCATCTTAGCTTCCATGCCATTCATCTTAGCTTCCACGCCATTTATCTTAGCTTCCACGCCATTTATCTTGCAATCTGTTAACTTTTGTGAGCGTGACATTTGTTGCACTTGTTCTTGTAATTTTGATATATCATGTAGCATTTCTTCCTCTTCTTCATGAGTCATGCTAGAGCTTTCAGGTTCCTTACTAGGTGTTTGCATTTTCTTTCCTCGGGGCATCAGTTACCGATAATAATTCTCTACTATGCCCTTTGAATTCCTTCAAAATAAATTTTCAAACCAAGCTTAAGCAAAAATTTAAAAAAATCTACACACCTTTTTTCACTTTGTAGGAGCTCGATATTGCCTCTGATGTATCTCTGTACTTTCCAATCATCTAATTTTGAATTTGTGACCTGTAGTAGCTCTCTGTGTCCTCTTTCCAATGCCACCAGTCTGATCCAAATTGGATTCTCCAAGAAAGAGTTATGCACAATCTCCCAAGATGACCTGATTATAGACCTTTCCAGAAGAGCGAAGTTGTATGAAGTGCCACGTGTACAATTTTCGATATTTGGTTCTGAAAAAGATATACAAGAAACTACAGTCCATCCTCTTTCTGTACCTTCTTACGAAATTTCAATCTGATTCCCAGAGAGAAAGTTATGACAATTTTCCCCAGGTCACCTGTTTTGAATGTAATTCAGGAGTCTGCAAAAAGACCAACTTCCTCAGATCATATCTCCGAAAATATCACGCAAAAAGCTCTGAAATTCGGACCCAAGGTTCAGCGCGATTTCTTCTCAAATGGGTTTTTTTTTGCGACTTCTGAAACGTCACAGAAAAAAGTTATAGCGAAAATGCCACGATGACCTGTTTGGAGCAGCGAAACCCTAGAATCCAAAGCTCTGATACCAAATGTTATGAAACCAGCTCAAGAAAAGATAGAAAAGATAGATCAACGCCTTAGAATTCAACCTCTTCGAGGGGGCAACCTCCTTTACATTACATAAATGAACAATTCTTTGATGATTCAAATGACAAAACCTCCTTTCTATATATAGGAGTCTAAGGAGTCACAATATAATCTAGCCGACCTAACAATAATAATATAAAGCCACAAAAATAACAATAGAGGGATTCTATGGGGCACAAAAATAACAATATGGGGGTAATAGGGGCACAACAATATAAATAAGGGGTATAACTATAATAGTAATGGGGTAATCACTAGTATTATAGGGACCCAACAGGGTTTTTCACATCCTTGATCATTTTTCGGTAGTAAAACAACAGCAATAGTATGTTCAGATGCAAATGAAAATATTATGAAGTCTCTATCAAATTTCGGGCTTGTAAGGACTGGTGTTTTGGTCAAGGCCATTTTGATTTCTTCAAATGCTTGTTTAGCTTCTACTGTCCATTTAACCTTAGAATCTTTTTTCAACATGTTATTCAGCGGCCTGATTAATTTAGCCAAATTGGGTATGAATCTTCTTCAAAAGTTAATTTTTCCTAAGAAAGCTTGGAGTTCTTTGACATTTCTAGGGTGAGGTATTTGCAAAATGGCTTCTATTCTGTCAGGATCAATTTTGATGCCATCTTTTGAGATTATGTGGCCCAACAGTTTGCCCTCATCCAAATCGAATAATGACTTATTTGGATTTAGTGATATACCATATTTTCTGCATGTTAAAAACACCTGTCTCAAATGATCTAGATGCTGCTGATCTGATTTGGAAAACACAGTGAGATCATCTAAGTATATGACTAGAAAATCATGAATTTCTTTAGCAAAAGCTATGTCCATTGCACGTTGGAAGGTTGCCCCTACATTCTTGAGTCCAAATGGAATTTTTACATATTTGAAAGTTCCCCATGGTGTTGTAAAAGCAGTTTTTTCATGATCACTAGGGTGAACTAAAATCTGGTTGAAGCCTGAGAAACCATCCAGCAGTGAAATTCTAGAGGCACCTACTACCCTTTGTAAAATGTGGTCCATCTTGGGTAAGGGATAGTGGTCTTTCAAAGAAACCTTATTTACATTCCTTAAATCAACACACAATCTGATTTCTCCTGTTTTCTTCCTAGTGGGCACTAAATTAGACACCCATTCTGAAAATCTGATAGGTGCAATTATTCTAGCTTCATACGTTTTCTTGACTTTTTTTTTCAATTAGAGGGAGTAGTACAGAGTTGACCCTTCTAAGTTTCTGCTTGAATGGTTTTTGATTTTCTTTGAGGGGTATTGTATGTTGAATCACAGAAGTGTCATAAGATTTGAGATCTTCATATTTCCAGGCAAAAAACATCCTGGAATTCCTTGAACAGTTCAACATATTTAAGCTTTTGGTCAGGAGGCAGAGTTTTGGACAATTTTATCATTTTAGGATTTTGTTCAGTTCCTATGTTACAGTCCTCAATGTCTGTGTTTGGAGGTTGCATTTTGGGTTTCCTTGGGATATCATTTGAATCAAAGAAATCTTCCAGGGGAGTTAATCCTGTGGGCAAATAGTTGTCTTTTAAATTAATAAATTCAGATTCTCCTTCAATAACCTCATCAATGTCTATTTCCTTAAGATTTTGCAACTTTTCCTTGGTAAATTTCATTGGATGTAGTATTTGTGTTGTAGTTTCTGCTGAAATGTGTGTTTCAATTTTGTCTATTTGATCAACCTCTCCAACAGTGCCCGTGTCCATATTAATGTTACAAAACTCTTCCTTTAGGGTCAAGAAATTGTTAATCTGAGTATCATTGTCAAACACTTGCCAATTTTTTACATTGTCAGGTACAGTTGGCCTGTGTTTAATCTCAGCTGTAAACTGATGATTGGGTTCAAATGGCAATTTACAAGTGCTGGCAAATGTTGCTAAACTGTGAGCATGCAAATTTTGTTTCCTTGGGATTTTGGCAAGCTGTGTTTCTAGAAAGGTATTGAGTATTTCAATCACTGCCCCTCTGTAAGATCTTAATCTGGGATCATTTGTGAGGAAATTCCCTTTCATTTGTTGAATAACTAAATTAGAGCCTCCCAAAATTGATATCCTGACTGCCCCTAGACTTTTGATCAATTTAAGTCCTACCAAGAGGGCTTCATATTCAGTAATATTACTAGTGCATCTAAAATTCAACCTGTAAGCATGTCCTTCAGCATGGTCATTCTCTAGATTATGTACCCAAATTCCTGCTCCTGCTCCTAGTTTATTGACTGATCCATCAAATTCTAAATACCATAGGATTTCATGATTATATTTGGTATCAGGAGTCTTAGAAATTTTCTTACTAGGGAGATTTGGATTTTCAGTTTCATGTGGTTTCCCTTGAGTGTCTGTTATATCAATTATTTCAGAAATTTCTTGGGTTTGAGCACTAGGTTTTTCATTTACGATTTTTTCTTGTTCTAATGCTAAAGCCTTGACATCAGTTGAAGGATAAATTTCAGCATTGTATAGGATGAAGGAGTCCATGTCAGAATGCATGGAATAGATGGGAAAATTCCGGGGTTTCTCCTGGTTACTCACCACATATTTCATTAGAGTTTCTTGGTACAATCTCTTTGGTCGACCAAATACCGAAATGGTAGCATAGGACATGTCCAGCTGTAGGGATCCCTAGAGCTTTGCACCCCAAGATCTGGACAACAACATGCCATATTTTGGTGGAATATCAGCAACCACTACATCCATTAAAATTGCCTTGGCATGGTATTGAACTAATGATACACATAAATCTTTGATCAATCCTAGACATCTGACCTGGCTTGAATCAAAAGAGAACAAGTCTTTGTATGGCCTAGTAATATCTAGGTCCAACTTCTCCATTACAAATTTGGGCATCAAATTATGAGAAGCTCTCGAATCAAACATTGCATTATGAAGTATTTTATCATGAATGTTCAGACGTACATAGAAAGGAGGAACTCCTCCATCTACTGATTTTCCATTTACCTCAGGGCCAAAAATCAATTCTGGTTGATCATCAAGGACATTTACTGCATCTCTGTTTTCTGAAATTTGAAGTGATCTGCTGATTTGTTTTCTATAGACATCATGCTTAGCCAATTCTAACAATGGAATTGCTATCTTCAATTTGCCTATTTCATTCTCAAGGTTGAAAGGTTTTTCTGTTTGTATTTTTGCATTTCGGGTAGTGAGATTTTCTTTTTCTTCTGTATTTTCTGTGCTTTTCTCTTTTACAAGAGTGTTGTTATGACCTGAAGTGGCTTCTATGTGAATTTCTGGAGGTTCTTCCACCTTTCCTTTGGGAGGAGTGGAAGTTGAAGGTTGCTGATTGTTTGATACATCTTCAACTGTTGGATTATTTGGGTTAAGACTTGTTCTAGGAAGGGCGTGTACAGGAGGGTTCTTGATCTTAGTTTTATTAGATTGCTTGGTATCTTTCTATTTATTAGTTTCAAGAACATATATCCTTTTGCTTCTCAGATTGTATTTCTTGTGAACTTCATAGATGGACGAGTCATATCCCTCCCTAAAATCAAATGACTCACCTTGGGTTAAGAAAATTTGCTATTCACTATTGAGCCCCATTAAGTTAATTTGAGTATCTTCTGTTGGCTCACTAGAAATTGAAGCTTCAACATAATTTTCCTGGAATGGAGGTCTAATGTTTTGGTCAGGGCCGGCCTTTCCAATATTGGGATTCTGATTTTTTCTGAAATTTGGATTCCTCCCAGTGTTGCTCGATTGACCATCCCAAGGGGATTTCCTCTCAATCGTTTCCACTCTATCACCAAGTCTATCCATTCCTTTGATTATGGCATCTAATTTCTGTTCAAATGCAGAAGGTTCTTCTTTGAACGGTGTCCTTCTTTCAGCTCTAGCTCGAGCTCGTTTAGAAATTAGGTTGGCCTCAACACTGACAGCTATACTCTGCATGTCTTCTAGACTTCGAGGAGCTCTTTCCCTAAGCTGGTATGCCATATCAGAGTCAAATGCATCAGGGAATTTCATCAAAGCCAAGTCTGGAGGAGGTCTGAGATTCCGAGGGATAGCATTGTATACATTATTAAATCTGGTACAATAATCTTGAACAATCTCTTGTGGGCCTCTTTTTAAGTTTTCATATTCTGATCAAATGTGGAGAGGGTCTTTCTTCTTTTCCCATCTGTTCAAGAAGGTCTGATAAAGAGCCTCTAGATCATTGATAGTGTTTGCAGGGAGTGCTCTAAACCAGGTTCTAACATCTCCAGCTAATCTTTGGACAAAGACTTTCATTCTTACATAATCAGCATCAATTTCATAGTTTTCAAAATAATTAGTCATCTTCTTAGCATGTTGTTGAGCTGTGTAAGTGCCAGTACCATCAAAATAGGTGATTTTTCTTTAATAATCTTGAGGCATAGCCCCTAGTTTTGCAGGTAATTGCAGGGGAGCATATTGGTTTTCCATATTTGCAGAGATAAGTGCGACAACTAGAAGAGCAGGGATAACAGTGGAAATATATGCTGTGGATGGAAGAGTGGAAAGGAGGGTTAAAAGTGTTGATGGTGAACTAGGAGAAGCTACAGAAATGGCAGAAAAGGTTGGTGTTTTTCTGGAAGTAAGCTCAGTTTGGATAGGGTTCTGTTGATGTGTGTCACAGGGTGAACTAGTATAATGTTCTTGGCTCTGCTGGCTTCTAAGGATCTTAGGAATCAGATTAGGATTTTGAAAGTTAGGCGGGGGATTTGGATCAGGATTTGATTTGGTGTAATGGATCTTTTCTTTGGAGCCAGCTTCTGAGTATGTTTTTGGTTTTGCTTGAAATATTTTAACAATAAAACCTTAACAGTATCTTCTAGGAAGTTTTGGATAAGGGGATTATGAGCTTTCCTAAAGATTTACTAAAACAAGGAATTGAGCAAGTATTTGGGACAACTGTTTAATATATAAACTAGATTGGAGATAGACTGAAGCAGCGTTTATTTATTCCTACAATTGCATAGCAAAAGCAGTTTCAAAGGCTACCTGGAAAACTTCAGGCTCCATCTGTAGCTTATGAAATAAACAACAATAACACACAATTATCCAATCCCCAGTGGAGTCGCCAATGATGTTATCACTCAGGTTGTTCACCAAAGTTGTAAGAAAGGGAATACGGCCAAGGTAACCATAGACCAATCTTTTAGATATACATTCTAGCCAATCTACATCCAGAGAGGGCTCTCTCTTTATGATTTAGCTTTGTTTTGATAGGTGTTAGGCTAGTTATGAAGTACAAAGGTTTTGTTTTGTGTTTGGTTGGAAGAATGGAGATTCAACAGAGCAGTGAGGTAAACTGAAAAGTTTCTGTCCATTGAGCATGATGGAGTCAAATGAAGATAGCTTGTTGGATTAGGTTTCTGAATAGAGAAAGGTGTCGCAGAGCAAGGTACTCAAACATGGAGCAATCTATATGCTAAAATCATATGGAATGGCCAATGGGTGAAGGGCAATTAAGAATCCTTCATCATGTTGACAGAAGGAAAATGGCTGAGTATTGTTAAGGAGCAGTTAAGAATTCCTTAGCAAATATTCAAGATGAAAGAATCAGGGGAAACAGGAGAAATTAAGAATTCAATGTTTATTCTAATTCTAAAGAAAACATTAATAATAACAAAGACTGAACACAGAGTGCAATCAAGCAAATTCTGAGTTATTCTTTTTCTCTATTATTGATATCATGAAACATAGATGATAAAATAAACATAAAAACTGTAAAACACAAGTTAGAAGGGACTTATTGATCCATAAGATGATTCAAGAATTCTGTAACGTGGTCCTCAACATCAATTCATCATTCAGTAAGCCAAGCAAAAATGGTTCCAACAGCCTTTTTATTCCAAAATTCTGTATTACAGCAAAGTTTGAGAATGCTTCCCAATCAACCAACCCCAAATACTTCGTTTGGGGGGGTATTTATACAAAAAACATCAAAATATATTACATAATATTTGATAGAAATAATATCTGGGGATCATTAATGCGTTTTACAAAGATAGAGACAGACAGTCTTGAAAACAAGGGAACAATAAATTGATGTAATAAATTTGATGTTGTGCTGGCTGTTCCGTCTTTATGAGAAGTACTGGAGGTAGGTGCTGCGAGTCGGCTCCCAGTTGTTTTCCACTGATACTCTATACTAGTTACTCTACCTTGGTCGGACTTTCTTTGACCCTGATGTGATGTGCTTTGACCCGCATGAGTGTGATTCATTCCTGTTTTCCACATTTATAGCAGATGGTCCAAAATATTGAATTGACCAAAGATAAGATTATAGGATCTCTAACATACTTTGCCACCACTCCGGTCCTGGTAATTTATTTCTTTGAATCTTCCTTAAAGTTTCGTCAGTCTTTGTGTATCTAAAGAAATTAGGTGGGATGGTGAACAGATGCTTTACCTCGTGCTCAATGTAAAACAAATTTTCCAGGCTGTCATAGAGGGATTGACCAGATGGAAGTGCTTTTTCTCCTGAAGTACTTGATGATGTATTAACTTGATTAACAACATATGTATTCAATTTATATACATAGTTTTTGTGTTTCATCAGACGATCATTACTTCCCAAAGGAATTAGCAAACCCTTTTCATGCAAGATTGTAAACTTTTTTGTGAAAGAATTAATCTCTACCTGCATGTCCTGGCATCTTCTGTCCAAATTTTGCATTAGAGTTCTCATGGTTAGAACTCTCTTGATGTCTAGAATGGTGCCTATTTTCTCTCTAATTTCCAGTGCTTCTAGTTCTTCACTGGTCTTGGTGTTCAAAAAATGTATTAGCTGGTTAGCTTGCTCAGGCATGTGCCCCAATAACGCTCTTGTCTTTTGAATCTCCACTTGGGCCACTCTTATCAAATCAATCTGCTCATAAATGGTTTGGATAGACCTCCACACAGCACTGAGGGATTGAGTGATGTTGTTCCACAGAATTCCCCTGATTTCTGCTAGAGGTTTATGCAGAGAGAGGTCCTTTTCTAATGTTCTCACTTTGTTCTCCAATGTTTTGATCTCCCTTGTTTTCTCTACCACATTCATCTTGGATTTATCGTAACTTTGTTCAACCTTTGCCAATTTTTCTTTGACTTGCTTCAACTCTGACAATTGGAGTTTCAATTCCTCCATGGATTTTATTAATTGCTCTATGCTCATGACTATACTGCTGCCTGGTGTTGTTGTTGTGGTACCTGTGATGATCTCTGCTGTTGATGTCGGGATAGTGGGAGGCAATGCTGTTATAAATGTGGAGGGGGCAGTAGTGACTGTTGGAGCTACTTCAGGTGGCTGGGAGGTCGACTCTCCCTTATTTTATTATAGATCTTTCTCCAATGCCTACTCTGTTTCACTCAATCTCTCATTCAGTCTCATGGATGTCCTCTTCAGATTTCTGTTGTACAACATCTGCAGTCTGTGGATGCATAGAAGGAGGCAGTTTCAGCTGTTTTCTGAGGGCAGCAATGTCCTCTTCCTTTTTCTTCATTAGTGCCTTTATACCTTTGGCATCTTTGGGATCATGTCCCAGTTCAATCATGATGTCCTCCAAGGATTTGATTCTGTTGTCCTTAGCAAGAGAAGAGACTTTCTCCAAATCTAACTGAGCAGAGGTATTATTCAAGGAATTTTGCAATTTATGAGCCAACATTGCTTTATCAGCTAGTGTGGAGTATACCATCTCTCCAGTCTATTTGTGCAGCTCAATCTAGTCTATTGGATGAATGTCTTTGGCCAAGACCTCCAGATTTGTCCTGATGTAGTCAGCTGCTGATTGTGGTTGCTGCACCTTGGGCTTGAAATAACTCATGATCATTTTGCCCTCTTTTATGTCATATGCAGACATTAATCTTTGCTGCTTTGTAGGAGCCATCTTAAGATACTGGTTATAAATCTGCAAACATAGTGGATCATTTCTGGCTTTTATCTCTGTGAATGTCCTTTTGATGTCAGAGGTCTTCTTACTTGGTGGCCTGGTGGATGAAACTTCCACACTATGCTGCCTTTCTAGCTCTTGCTTATGTGAGCTAGTTGATGTCTCTATCACTGAGAAGGTCTGTTGGCTGGTTACCCTCTCACCTCTTAGACTTTCTATTGTTTCTTTAATGATTTCCTCTTCAGACAAAGGATCCAATCTTTGCCTCTTTGCACCTGATTGTTCTGCAGGCCCACTGATAGGTGTGGATTCTTCCCTGCCTCTTTTCTTGCCTTTTTCCTCATTTAGAGGAGTCTGTAATGTAGGAATCTCTGCTGCTTTGGTTTGGACTGGAGGAATTTGCCCCTGCTGATCAGTCATTGCTTGCTGCTCCATGCCTGCCACTTCCTTGCCCTTAGAAGACCCTGTAACTGGTGCACTAGTTTCTTGTACAGGCTGCTGTGAAGTTCCAGCAGAGGATGTACCCACTCTGGTTTGTTGAGGCAGCTTGAAAGATACCTGTCCAAAAGAGTCTAGGTCAAGGGTCTTTTCAAGATCTTTCATAGCTTTTTCCATTTTTTCTTGTTCAGTAATCTCTTCTATTAATGTACCCTCTACCCACTCATCCTGATTAGCAAATTGTTCTATTTGAAGGATCCTATGATGTATGTAAGTTGATAGCATGTTTCTTACTTTTTTGTCACTTATAAAGCTATTTGGGTCATATGGTACACACCAGAAACTTTTCTTCAATTTAAGGTCTTCCCCTAATATCTTATCAACATCTTCCCATGCCTCCCTCTTATTGATGATAAAAGGGCCTAACTAGTTTCTTATTCTCAGCTGAGCCTTTTTCTTTACATTGCAAAAGTGGGCTAAATCTGCATTGATAAGATGCTTGAAATACTCCAATGCAAATAGTCGCATGGGCACATACCTAGGCAACTTGTAAGGGCACAGTTCACAGCCATAATTCTGATTTCAGTGTGATTCTGGTAGAGGTACCAGTCACCTATTCTGTAGTTTTTGGAGAGCTGTAAAATCTTCTTTATATCACCAGAGAGCTTAGGAGGAGGAGCTCCTATCAATAGAGTGGAGGCTGGATGTATAAACAAGTCAATGAATTCATAGTAGGTATAAGGGGATTCACAGACATTGTGGAAGACTAAGGTCCAAAAGATCACAAACCTCCTCTTTCCTTTGGAATCCAATTTCCTAATGGGAAAAGAAAAACTATCTGGCTGATAATATAGCAGAAGGTGGTATATGAATGAAATGTACTTGAAGACTCCTTCTCTGTCCAGATTTATGAATTGCTCATTGATTGTATTGGTAATGAAAGAGGCATAATCATATTTGATAGCAGGGGGTTGTCATGGAGTAAACATTGACAACATAACTAAAATGGTCTCATCAGAAAATTCACTAGTTTTGAATCCCAAGATAAAGGATATCATGTCAAGAATAAACCTGCCTGTTTCAGTGAACCAGGAATGCACATAGGGAGGTGGGCCTTGGGGCTGGCAATCTGGTTTCATGAATAATCGAGCAATCCGGGTTATTTCTAAATTGGGCAATTGAGAGCCTTGCTTAAGCAAAAATCCCATGGAAAGAAGGGAAAGGGGCTGAGCTGGATGGAAGTGTAACATTTCATTGATAGACTCAGTAGTTATCTAGAAAAGAACAGTTTGTGATGGGGTCATAACTGCTTTACTGACAGGGTCATAGTTTTCACAGCAATGGTGAATAATATCTGGGAACACATTGACTAAGGGAAGGTAATACCTGGGGAGATTAGATTCCCATATTCCAAGGATATCAGAGTTACTCAGATGACTATTCCTAATTTTGCAAAATGCCTGGAGATGGTTCATGTCACCAGATAACTCTTTTATTTGAAAATCTCTGTCAGCCAAGGGTAACCAATCCTGGTCTTTATGAGTTGCATTGAGGGGCGCCACATTGAGGGCTACGGGAGCTTCCATTTTTGTTTGCTCTGTTTTTAAACTGGAAGTTAGGATTGTTGTGGGAATTCGGACAGTACCGCAGGTCTAGGAGTCTTTTTATGGGCTAACAGACTTTTCTGCTCTTGAATTTGGCTTTCATAGGAAGAACTTTCAGTCGAAAAAGTGGAATTTACAGGGTTACTGGTAAAGTCGATAAATACCTGGAATATAGAGGCAAACATAGTAATTGCAGGTTGAATAATGGAGTGCAGAGCGCGCTGCTATAGTCTCTTCGGTTGGGTGGTGGTTGAAGAACTGGTACAGCAGCTCCGGTCATTGTTTTGCAAGGGAGTGTGAACAAAGAGAAAATAGAGTGAAAATGACATTTCAACGTTTTTTAACGAAATTTCGCTTTCACGGGGCTTTTTGGCACTTTTTGGTCGGATGATGTTAGCATGACGAGAGATTTTGTCACGTAGCGAAGGGTACGGAAGAGTGACGTGGTGGTGATGTCAGCTCTAGGCCAGCGGGAGGTCACTAAGCGGTTTGGGCCCGCACCGCTTATGGGCCCAAGTGGTTTCGGGGGGGGGAAGCAGCGAGCATGGTGGGTGGTTGCCACGTGTCCTCGATATGGCAGCAATTCTGCCGGCTCCCCCGGCGTTAAAGGTCGGATGGAAGGGGGGCGCGACATAAGTATGGGCCATTGGATGAGCAGGCCTAGATCTGACGGTTGACGGGCGTCGGGGATGGCAGCAGATTACGAAGTGGGGGCCCATCAAATCAACGTTAGGTTAATGATATCGAGCATAGTTTGATTGGGTGCGGGGTGATTAGACTGTTAATTAATCGGATGTTAATTAAATTTTAAAATTGCGTTCGGGGAGGGTTGTTTAATAAGTTACAGGTGAACTTATAAATTCCCGACGAATAGCGTTATGATTTATAATGAAATCGAGGCAGGATATTAATGTTTGAGGGTTATTGTATAGTTATATTAATACGGGGGAAGGGGAATTTATAAGGGATTTAATACTGTCATGTTAACAGTTAATATGAGCAATGATGTAAAAATAAGCACTAAGTCTAATGTTAAGAAACTTAGGCTAAGGGAATGAAAAAGGTTTTACACAAGAAATGTGGCTTTGTGCCTAAGTAAAAATGTGGTTTTATTTAGGCCTTTTCATGAAATGAGATGGAATAATTTGGGGATATTGAGCAGATCTCAATATCTCTGGGGGGGAATTAGCAAATGATTTGGAGAAAGGATGGGGGGAGTTAGTCATGCTTCTTCCATGGTACCTGTGATAGAAGTAAGATTTAATCATTCTAAGAGACAAAACTTATCACCAGTTTCTTTCTGCAACATCAAAACTACCTACCCAGCTTGCAGTACCTATCATTTTTTCTTCTTTTGCCATTAGGTGTACTTGAACTGGCAAACCCTCATTCTCTTCTTTTCTTTTTGCTGCAGTCCTATCTAGATCTACCCTTATCACATCCAAGGGCTCAGGTTTAACAGTTGAGATCCTTTGCTTCTCTACCTAACTACTTATCTGCCAAGATTGAACAGTTTGGACAGATTTTATTCTCTATCTCTAAAACAGGAAATTCAAACATGAACTGGCCAAGATTAAGCTGTTTGGCCATTCATCAACTATGGCAAGAGTTAACCAACTGCACATAATCAGATTATTTGCAAAAATAGAATAGTAGTGGCATTTTGAACTAGCACACTTTCATGGTCCTTTTCTTTGGGGTTCATTTCTTTCATTTTTTGACCATTTCATTCTTTTTGCCCTTTGATCTTTCTTTTAGGGCATACCCTCTTTACATTTTTTAATTTTTTGATTTTTCAAAATATGGAAAACCTTTGCAGCAAGGAAAGGATGAACATATTAGGGACTTTTACCAGTTAATCATGAAATATGACACCTATTGGTATAGGAGAATAACAGCACCCATCAATAACACTGCTACCCATAAGCTTGTACAAAGTTCCGATCCAATCTCCCCACATCAATAGTGCTCCCCAAACCATCTCAAAGTTATCTTTATCGAACACTATTTATACACCTACAAAATCCATCTTTCTTACAAAAATCAGATTTCTAGCCAATGGAGGAATATGGAGAACACCAGTAAGTGTTCTAATCCTTCCACCTTGCAACTTCAGCTTGAATTTTCCATGTCTAACGCTTCTAGTTTTCTTGTCATCCCCTAAGAATACATCACCACCATCATATTTCTCATACTCTTAGAACCACTCCCTATGGGAAGTGAAGTGAAAGGATGCACCTGAGTCAATCAACCATGCCTCGTGATCTACATGTTTACTTGAAGAAGAAGCCAAGTAAACATCCCCACCTTCATATGAGGTAGTTTTCACCTTTGTATAGGGAGTGTCATCACATCCCTTTGCCTTATTAGAAGATTAAGATCTACTTTTCTTTTTGAAGTGCCCTTCCTTTCTCCATTTCCAACATACCTTTACAGGTTTTCTTAGATATTTAGATCTCCCTCTAGATTTAGATCTCCCACTTGAGGACTTATTTTTATTTCTATTCTGGGACTATCCTCGTATAGACAAGGCATCTCCATTATGGCTCTCCATATTTTTCCATCCCATCTCCTATGATAGCAAGGATGAGACTATTTCATCAAACTTCAAGGTAGTTGTATTGCTACCTATTGCAACAACCAGACTATCCCACGAATCTAGTACAGAACACAACAAACTAATGCACTTATCTTCATCTGAAATTTTGATATCAACAGATAAAAACTGACTTAGCACAATATTAAAGGTGTTCAAATGCTCTGTCACTAAGTCTCCATCCTTCATCCTTAGGTTATACATCTTTTTCTATAGGAACAATTTGTTCACCAGAGATAGATTGGTACAAAGTTTCTAACTTGTCCAACAAAATCTTCGTCATAGCTTCCCCTTATACATTCAATACACAACTGTATTGTGCTCTTTGATTTCAGATCCAACTTAACCTAGTCTTAAGCTGACATTTTCATTGGTTTAGTACCCGAATCTACCGCAATCCACTAATCTTTATCTACCATCAGATCCTCCATCTTGAGTTTTCACAACTCAAAACTCTGCCCATTACATTTCTTGATCTCTATCTTTCCATTTCTCGTGTAACACCCTCCTCCCACATCCACCCAAGTAACCATTCCAATTGGGGTAAACATGAGAAGAGAGGCTACTGTGATCAGATTCAACCTCCTATGTGACCTTAAGGAAGTGGAATTGACAAAAAATCACACACAGTCATCCAACATCATCAAAATAACCCTTAGGAGAAAAGTCAGCCACTCAGATAGCCTGTCCCTCAGTCCCACTTTTGTTCTAGATCTCTTAGGCCATAGTCACTCTCATGCTATGGGAAAGGGAGTGACCAAAAACCTAAAGTTTCTCTCACAGGCTTGCCTGCCAGCGACTAGAGACCAAAATTGCTAGTTTTGTGCCAACGACCTTGGGATTTAGGCCACTTTTTCAGGCCCATAGCCTAGGCCACTACCCAGAATGGAGTGATAGCTTGAAAACATTAAAAGTATAGGGAAACAATGATGCAAAATCAATAATTTGAACAAGACCATAACCAGACCCATACTAGCCATGTCAGGCATTTTGTCAAATATGTCATCAATATGTAACCTACATGTGTAAACAACATAATTAAGTTTAGGGATAGTTGAATTGAGGCTTCTGTGATCCATAATAGTTGAAAGAATAACTTCGGCATAAATCACATGTAGACAAACATTTGTCGATGCGTTTCGAACCAACTAGTGTGGTTCATCGTCAGGACAAGTTGAAGAAACAGATCCAGCTTAGCATGATAAATAGTCCGAGCAGAGTCTCCAACGGCTAAATTGACTAATGGCTAATTTTAACCTTAGGGCCCAGGTCTAATTATTATTATTATTATTATTATTTTATTTTTATTTAGTTATTACGCCGTAAGGCGTTTCCCTCTGAGATCCATCCCCCATTTTGCCTACGTGTCGTCCTCTCACGCCGTACGATGAGATGTTAGACGATTACAAACACCACAACCGTCGATCAAAAATGTCACTGAGGCGGTCCGGGTAATGAAGAGCGCACAGAGAAGCTAAAACGGTGGTGTCAATGGGATTCACTCACACAGAAAGGCGGCTTTACCAATTGATGTTTGCTGACCGTGAAGAGTCCCTATGAAGAAGAGGCGGTTGTGCTGCTGCACATCAGAAACAGTTCCAAATTGATCTTACAGCACATGCAGATTCTGAGATGAAAAATAGAGAATCTGTCTCGTTGGAGATTATGTTCACATTATGCTCTCTTATTTGTTTGATCATGCGTTACACTGAACTCTGCAGGTAATTAATACTGGTTTCAGTTTTGGATGACTGAACTTTGAATGAATTTATATTGTGTCCATAGATTCCTGGAAGGGACCGAAACGATTGCTCGAGTTCCAATCCTGTGCTGCGGGTAAACAGAAGGCCTCACAAATTGAAAAAGATGGAGCCGAGGCCAAAAGGCAGCGCAGGGCATCAAAGAGCACTGGAGATGATTTTGAGTTTTTTTGTTGCATCAAAGAGCACTGGAGATGATTTTGAGGAATTTGTTGCACTGTTGGAAAAAATTCAATATATGAAGACCTTTCACGGGAACTTCGGAATCTGGGAGGAGGTATCAATGCGACAAGACTCTGATATGAAGGTTATGAAAAGTAAATCGCCCTGGATACCCTCGTTTGAGTGGGAAGACTTTTCTGGATTCGCAGCTAAGGATACCATCAAAAGGATCTCTGCTGATCATTTTAATACGACTTATTCTTCGTATGACAAGCGCCCTGCTGAAAGCTTTGATCTGAACGTAGAGGCCTCCTCAAACCAAAAGATCTCTGCAGGGTTTTAGACATTTGCTTGGGGTTTTTAAATCTCTGCAGGATTTTAGACATTTGCTTGGGGTTTTTAAAAGGGAATCTGTGCAGATGTCATTGTGGTGTAAAAGGATCTGCATATGTTGAGAATCTACAGTGGTATCAGCCATGAATTATTATAGAGACAAAGGTATGATCCTAGGATAAAACTGATGTAAGCTAGCTGGATTGCCCCCTGTTCTATGACGCCATACACCTTTTTTTTTCAGATGAAAAAAGCGATATATTTATCAGTATAGAATTTACATATGATGCAAAATCTGCAGCACAAAGGTGCATATCAGAGTTTTAAATCCGAACAATTCAGCCAACATACTTCAAAATGAAGCTTTAAACCAGACCAGGATACATATAAATTTTCTGCTAATTCTGGTAATGTTTTGTTTGTTCTTAGATGTTCAGCCAGCTTATTCTAGCCTGTGTCGACATACATCTGTATATTTAGACCATCAAGTAAAGCAAGAAGAAAAGTAGAATATTCAAACCGCTATCAAAAAAGAGTATGTCCTGTTGAAGTTACACCGTGCAGGGTAGAGAACTTCTGTAGGTTCATTTTGTGGTTTTCAATGTCTGAGCTAAATAATAATTCTTTTCAGTACTGCTTGTTTTTAAACTGGTTTAAGGATAACCCTGTTCTATGACGCCATACACCTTTTTTTTTCAGATGAAAAAAGCGATATATTTATCAGTATAGAATTTACATATGATGCAAAATCTGCAGCACAAAGGTGCATATCAGAGTATTTCGTGGCAATGTTGATTTGCTCTTTCTGATTTATAAGATTTCTGTTGTTATTTCACGGGAGGTTGCTATGCGCTGTATCATCTCCAAGTGCAGCCGAGGATAGTTAACAACAAATCGTGAACTCCTATGGAAAATGAGCTTTCAAAGGATCTAAAAAAAAGTGAATTCTCAAGGAATTTATAGAACGTCAATTTTGGTGTTCATCCCCTTCTCCAAGTCCATCTACCGCTGTCACTATTCTGTCTGCTCGAGGAAAAGTTGTCGGCACTCTAAACCACTTTGCTATAGGAGAAGCTGCCGGCACTGCAAACCACTTTGCTATAACAAGACACCAAGCTCAAGAAAGAACATATCCACCGTATCTGCTATCTGCTCTACTTTGTATTTTGCCATTGGCATGTCTACCTGTAATATTAGTGTCTATGTAATACATTGTGATTTCGATGACATCAAGGGACTCAATGAGAAAGCTGTAGTTCTAACTCCTAAACTACTATTTTATGTGTCTTGATTCTTGAATACTCCAATTTCTTGTATGTTTGATGTAGGAATTAGTTGCATCAATATTAATATTTTGTAAATGTTCTAAATTTTTGAATATATATATATCCTTGTCACATTTCGAATGTTGCTGTGTCCTGTGTTGGATGCTCGTATCCATGTCTCTTGCATGTCCCAAGTCCTGGTGTTGTGCGACCTAGAATCCCATGATGAATTGAATCACAGATCCATTTTTAATTTCAAATGAGTAGAATTGAAAGAACATTTGATGTTGAGTCTCTCCAAGTTGTTTGAATCAGTTTTTTTCTTTTGATGCATTGTATACTTGAGATTCAAAGTACTTGAATAAGTTTAAAAAATTTATATGCAGAAATCTTCCAAACTCATCTCTTAACGAGGTTCTAGCACCAGAATTGGCCCTTCTAGCTTCGCTGCAGACACTGTAAGTGCCTATTACTCAAATGAAGCTTGCACATGAGCCAAGTTTTTGTACAGTTATAAGTTAGTGTAGAAATATGAATATGTTTGCCAAACTATTGACATGAACAACCTCGAGCAAATTGGTATCTTATGCAGGAACCTTCGTGCAAACAATATACTGGGTACCATACCGAGAGAACTTGGTCAACTAAAGAATCTACAGAATTTGGATCTGGCTTTGAATTGGCTTAGTGGTGCCATTCCCAATGAAATTGGAAATTTGTCAAACATTGCCATAATGTAAGATAAATCCAATCTGGTGCACTTTGATCGAGCCCGACGCTGGATATTATTAACAAATGCATTAGCATGTCTCCCTTTTGATTATTTTAAATGCACTCGCATAAGTATATACCTTCTTGTGCAGATCCCTGGAGGGCAATAATTTGGCAGGCACCATACCTCCAGAACAACAGTTGACTCGGTTTTGGGTGCCAATTCCAACAACTTGGGTAAAAGTGAGGTTACAGTTAGCCATTTGAACAAGCTGTTCCCATGGCCAGATTACACAATTTGAAAACTTAATGTGTACAAGATCAAAATTCATTCAGTAAATAGCAACTTTGAGCATTGAAATAGATAATAAGAGCAAGAATTCCCATAGTTGACCAATCTCATAGACAATCAGTGAAACCGGTGCAACCAGGACCTCCCTCAAGCCAAAGAAGAAGTGGATCATTTGCTGGATTACTTTCTGACTTCACAGAATAGTAGAAAAGTTCTCTTCCATTGGCCTCACTAACTGTCACATACCTGCATGAATATGAAGAAAACACAAAGACTTTCATGCAGTTAATTGTTCATCCAATAGAATATAAGAGTGGTAGAATCACATCTTTAAGCACTCCATATAACAATTTTCGCTCCTAGTCTTTTACATATTTTGAACTCTCCATGCAACAATTTTGACTTTAATATTTTTTAGCTTCAATTGTCACCAAATTTATTAAGTATCCATAGAAATTAAACTCTGTTCAAACATATTCACAGTCTGTGCATAACAATTAGATATCTGTATATCTTTTATGTTTTTCTGTCTTTCTTTGTCATATAAGCATGCACTCTACAAGCTATGAACATTCTACAAGCTATGAACTCTTTGGTTATGTTCTTAATCTTTGCGTAAGTACACAGCTAATTGTTTATTTACAAACAGGGGCAAATTCATGCATGCTATTTTTGAAAATTTTTGAAAATGACTGTGTTAATGAATAAATATTCTTTCCAGTGAAAAATCTGGCACTTTGAATTTGTTACTTTCAATTATTGTTACATTTGAACATGAACTTTATTCATGAATAAATATACTTTACCTTGGATAGATATGGCACGTACCCAGCATATATCTCATAACTAATATTGCCATGATATCCTGGAAAGGACTCCACTCTGGCATTTGCAGGTGCTGCCTTGCAATTCAGCTGAAGTGAGGTGATAATCAGAGATATAATTACATGGGTAGTGAATAAATTAACCACCAATTGCATGGACTTCGTCAGGGAAGACATTGTTATGGAAATACACCCAACCTCACTCCAATTAAAAAGAAAACAGTGTGTCTATACATATATATTTCTCGAGTGCACTTCTAATAGGCCTTGAAATGTTTTGATATATATGGACAGTTCATTAAAGACAGCAATAATTCTTATTTAAAATGATTCAGTTATTTTCATGACTCATTTGAACATTTGAAGATTATGTCAAATCGTACGTATCTCTATCAGTGTGAATATCCTCAGGCTAAGTCAACAAAATATTTTCTACATTGCCCCTTCAAGATGATCAAACGTTATCTTCTCTACCTGCCATTCATTTCAGCCCGCCAGCTGGTGTAAAGACTTCTTGTATCCATGTAATGCCTGGAAAATAGCATCCACGTCCATATCCTGGAGCTTATCTGATTGCCGATTTTCTGAATATTTGGCAATTGGATGGACAAGGATATGGGCACGGTTAAAAATTTCACGGTTTTTATGTCCGCCAGATTATTAAATATTTGGGGAATTTGCAATCCAGATAAAACACTTAGTCAAAAATTTAACTGCGCCTCCAAATATTTGGGGATTCTGTAATCGAAATAAAAAATGTTGTCAAATATTTAACTGCTCCCCTAAATATTTGGGGAATCTGCAATCAAGATACCATACAAGGCTGTACCCAAATCCACCCAAATCCAAAAGTGAGAAGACTAATTAAGTTGTTGGAAAGAGGATCCACAGTTGGATATTTATGCCATGGGATGTTAGGCAAGCTACATAATTTATGATAACCAGTTCCTCATTTTTCAGATTTCATAGTTGGAAATCATGTTTTGTCTTTGTATCGAAATGAATGGCACTGAGTGCTATGAATTTCACCTAGAGTACTTAGAAGCATTTTGAATACATTGGTGTTTCATCTAGAGAGTAAGTACTCGGTACAAGTAAAGTTAGCTACATGTTCTCACCCATAATGTTTGCCTGGTTCGTGACCAACATCATGATAGGATAGTATAATATTGTGAAATATTATCCTAGAGCATTCAAGGCATTCAACCCATATTATATAGCAAAGTACTCGGTACAAGTAAAGTTAGCTTCATGTTCTCACCCATAATGTTTGCCTGGTTCGTGACCAACATCATGATAGGATAGTATAATATTGTGAAATATTATCCTAGAGCATTCAAGGCATTCAACCCATATTATATATACTATTACTTTCATGAATATCACTAATAAGGATGGGTGATGCTTGTAGGTTTAGTCTTATGTATAACAGGTATTGATTATTCGCATGATGATATGTGTCTCATTTTATCATATAGTATACTTGGAACTGTTTTCTAACTGAATTGATAAATCCATACCAATGATTTTCTCAAACAAAATTCGTAACTTCATCCAAATTATTTATGTTAAAGCTATATAAATAGAAATATATAAATAGAAACACTAACATCAGTGCTTTGTTCTGACTGGATCCAGTGCGGAGGCCATGTTTGCAGACTTGGGCCATTTCAACAGGAAATCAATCCAGGTCCAAGCTATATGTCAAGGACATAATTATTAGTATTTCATCATACCTGCGTGCTTCACCCTCAAGTTTTAGTACCATAATGAGAAATTTGGGTTTTTCATTTTAGTACCATAATGAGAAATTTGGGTTTTTCGTTGCATCTTGCTTTCTGTGTGTTGGTTTACCCATCTCTGCTTATCACATATACGAGACAAGTGACTTATTTGATAGAAAACCCAGGGGACATAGGCTCTACATTTTACAAAGCAATACTACAGCCCGTGTATTGGTTAATGTTCATTGTTGCCACTTTAGCAGCCATTGTAGCCAGTCAAGCATTGATTACAACAACATTCTCAATCATAAAACAGTCCATGGCTCTTAGCTGCTTCCCTCGATCTTATTTTCCACCACAGGGATGAAAAATGTTGCCTTATTTCATATCATAATGTACTGATATTCAATATATAATGAAAATTCTAAGCATTTACCATGTTTTAAATATGCATTCATTTTTAAATTTATGGAATTTATGGTAGATTATCTACGTATGAATCATGATTTGAAATCTTGGCATTGTAGAAGAAGAATACCAAAGTTTTGTGATTTTTAGGTTATCATTAGATAGCAAAAGATGGACAAGATATTACAATGTGTTTTTAAATTATGTTTTGGAAGAGATAAAAGTTTTGATAGCGTTTTCAATTTACTTCAGTTTTGACAGTGGATATGTGAGCTTGGCTATATGGAGATAATTAGAGCTATTTAATACTACTCATTGTTTGGTGAATTTGAGATTCAAAGTTTGTCTACCAAATGTTTTACAGCAAATTGACAACATTGGCTAGCTTGCTGCTTGAATTCGCATCAGCTCTTGAAATGTCACCACTTATGAATTACCAACGGAGAATAATAGCATATATATGGTTAGATATTTTATTTTTCTTACTTACATTGTTACTGGTCTTGATGGTGTTGTTTTGTTTGTGGCGAATTTTAAGAAGAATTGATCACGCTCCTTTGGAAGTGCCAACCCTTGATGCTAAGTTGTGATGTAAAATACAGGAAGATAGAAACCTTTGCATTGTTGTATTGATAATATGTTGTTTTTATTGACTTTTGGGGCTTGGAAAAACTTGTTTCCTTCACTGGTGAGAATATTAGAAGGATAATCTATGACAAATAGTGCACGGGACATCGTTTACACAAAATATTTTGCTTATACTACCCTTCACTCTATTTTTTGCTATCTCTGAAGGCGTTTATCTATCATTTGTATTGAATAAGGTACCACAAGGAGGTTGGTGTCCCTTCCTAATTGCAACAATTTTTCTGACCATAATGTTCTCTTAGAACTATGGAAGGCAGAAAAGTATAAATATTTAGCACGGAGAAAACTCAACATAGAAGGTTTGAATGGATTGATTGCGAGGGTGAATTCACGTGTACCAGGAATTTGTTTCTTTTGCAGTAACCTTATATTTGGCATGTTGCTATTCTTCCACACACTACTATTACTTACCCATATTCATACACACATCACTAATAGTTTCAAGTGTAACTCAATATCATCCACCCTTGCATTCAACAATGTCCATTCACATGTCATTATTCTTCTACACACTATTATTTATAAAATATCTATATTCAACATACACATAACTAACAATTTCAATTGCAACTCTTTATCATCCACCCTTGCTTTCAACAATGCCCATTCACATGTCTCTATTCTTCCACACTTTATGCCTTACGGCGTTTCCTTTGCAACATCAGGTACAAATGCTAGTTTATTTATTTATTAATTATTTAATATTATTTATGGAAATAAGTTAAATTAGGTAAAAATACATAACTAAATTAACATTAATGGTTGGTTTAAAAAGAAATTTAATTATTTATTTAAATTATATATATATATATATATATATATATATATAGATATAATATTAGGTTAATAAGATAAATGTTAAGATTAATAAGTAAAATAATATCAATGGTTAAATAATAATAATAATAATAATAATAATAATAATAATAAATAAATTAAAAAATAAAATAAATAAATAAAAATAAAAATAAAAATAAAAATAAAGATAATAATAATAATAATAATATTACTAATTTATTTATTTATTTAAATTAATTCATAATTAATTATAGGGTAAAAGCATGTTAATGTGTCTCATTATATGGCAAAAGCAAAAAAGTACTCAAATGAAGAAAGATAAAAAAAAATAATATAAAAATATCAATTAAATGAGTTGAGTTTCATACTTGTTAATTATAAAAAATAAATGCTAAATTTGTAACAAAGCTAACTCACAATAAATTTTGGTAAAAGCTATAGTGAACCTATTTAATGGGTTTAGAAAATATAAATAATGTTATAAAAAGTAAATACTAAATTTGCAAATAAGTCAACTCATAGTAAATATTGGTAAAAACTATGGTTAATCACTCACAAAATATAAATAACTTTATGTAAAGTTAAATGAAATGCTAAAACTCTTTAAATATATATATATAAAAATAGAAGTAGAATTTCTAAACAAATAATTTTATATATTATATTTTGAATAATATAAAATACGTTATTATAATCATAATTAAAAATTTTATTATAAAAAATATAAAATATATTTTAAAAATTTTCAAAAAATAATTTTAACATTGTGTTATATGTTATTTTCAAATTTCTATTAAAAAAAACTGATTTTATAAACTTGAAAGGGTAGTTTCTTGGGCCGCGGTTTTATATATACAAAAATATGATCATTTTTACTAGTATTTTAATAATAATTAAAAAATATGCTTACCTTTTATTTTTAGATTTGTTTAGCAATCTTTAGAATGTTTACAACACATCTCTTAAAGAAATTGGAATTAAAAAACATAAATCAATAGAGAAATGGGGGTCGTGGTTTTGTCACTACTTAAAAATTTATGTAAAATATTAATGATATTAAAGAAAATGAATAAATTAGATAAAAATTATATATTAAATTTTAGAAAAAATATGACATGAAATTGAATTTAAATTGACATGTTTTGTCTTCTTTTACCACCACCTAGTTTTTGATGATTTTGTAAATTTAAGAGTAAACATTCCAACTCCATTTATTTTTATAAAACTTCTTTGCCACAAAAAGGGAAAAAATGATACACATTAACATGCTTTTACCTTATATATATATATATATATATATATATATATATATATATATATATATATATAAATTAAAATCATAATATTAGGTGGTTAAGTGACCAGTAACTTAATGGTTAGTTTATTTTTAATTATTATTATTTATGGAAGTTAGTTAAAAATATATAAAATAGTTTTAATGGTTGGTTAAAGAAGTAATTTATTTTTATTTAAATTATATATATATATTAAAATCATAATAATAGGTTGAGAATTTTCATTTATTAATTTAATAATAATTTATAATGGTTAGTTTAAAAAAGTAATTTAATAGTTATTTATTAATAATCAAATATATGTATATATAATTTATAATAAAAATTATAAAGTTAGGATGAAATACTATATAAATAAATAGAATAATTCAAAGGTTAGCTTTAAAAAGGTAATTTATTTATTTAATTAAATTGTTTATTAATTATTGTTAATGTTTCATATATACATATATATTCTATAAAAAAAAAGGAAGGAGGGGGCAGAAAAACCGACTAAGAAGAGAGTGCTGGAATCCAGCACCTACTGATTTTTCAGCCATATATTGGGGAAACAGGGCGCTCCATCCGTCAAAGGATCTGCGAACATGCAGCCGACCTGAGACATGGGAGATCCAAGTCTTCAGCATTAGCTGAGCATGTGGAAAAGACCAAGCATCAGGTGTGTATTGAGGAGGCCAAGGTTGTTGCCAAAGTCGCTCAGTTCCACCATCGTAAATTGAGGGAAGCTATTGAGATTGAAAAGAAGCCGAGCAATCTCAATAGAGATGATGGCTGGAAAATCAATAGGTGCTGGATTCCAGCACTCTCTTCTTAGTCGGTTTTTCTGCCCCCTCCTTCCTTTTTCTTTTTTTTTTAGAATATATATGTATATATGCAACATTAACAATAATTAATAAACAATTTAATTAAATAAATAAATTACCTTTTTAAAGCTAATCTTTGAATTATTCTATTTATTTATATAGTATTTCATCCTAACTTTATAATTTTTATTATAAATTATATATACATAAATTTGATTATTAATAAATAACTATTAAATTACTTTGTTAAACTAACCATTATAAATTATTATTAAATTAATAAATGAAAATTCTCAACCTATTATTATGATTTTAATATATATATGTAATTTAAATAAAAATAAATTACTTCCTTAACCAACCATTAAAATTATTTTATATACTTTTAACTAATTTCCATAAATAATAATAATTAAAAATAAACTAACCATTAAGTTACTTGTCACTTAACAACCTAATATTATGATTTATATATATATATATATATATATATATATATATATATAATTATGAATTAATTTAAATTAATTAATTAATTAATATTATTATCTTTATTATCTTTATTTTTATTTTTATTTTTATTTTTATTTCTATTTTTATTTATTTTTTAATTTATTTATTTATTTATTATTATTATTATTATTATTTTATTATTATTATTATTATTATTTTAACCATTGATATTATTTTACTTATTAATCCTAACCTTTATCTTATTAACCTAATATTATAACTTATATATATATATATATATATATATATATATATATATATATATATATATATATAATCAATTTAAATAAATAATTAAATTTCTTTTTAAACCAACCATTAATGTTAATTTAGTTATGTATTTTTACCTAATTTAACTTATTTCCATAAATAATATTAAATAATAAATAAATAAATAAATAAAAATAAAATAATAATAATAATAATAAAATAATTAGACCTGGGCCCTAAGATCAAAATTAGCCGTTAGTCAATTTAGTCGTTGGAGACTCTGCTCGGACTATTTATCATGCTAAGCTGGATCTGTTTCTTCAACTTGTCCTGACGATGAACCACACTAGTTGGTTCGAAACGCGTCGATAAATGTTTGTTTACATGTGATTTACGCCGAAGTTATTCTTTCAACTAAGTTTAGGGATATCATACTTATCTGAGAATTGCTATGAACCATTGTTCCCTCATGTCTTTTGCTGCATTATCATCTATTAGGCCATAGATATACTATTCATTCATTTACAAGTAAAAACATGCTGAGAGGCATACACAACTGTTGTCATAAAATATACATATAACCAACATAATAGCAACAAAATTACCATAAACATATAAGCCATCAAATCACATATACATCATTACATTTAAACATGAAAATAAAGGGAATGAATTTATTTTTAATGAATGAAATAAACCAACTGGAGCTGGGACTACCATGTTCCACCCAACCATAGAATGGCTGAGCCAAATCTCTCTTTAGCCATTCACCCCCGTGCCATGTTCCAAGCATGAATGTGGGACTCAAACCAAAAGAACCAACCAGGGCATACCAAGACTAAACCACCTCACCCTCATCAATATAAACCAAGATTTACCCTAGTCCATCCTGGATCACTAGGCCAGCACAATGAACACATCATAATAGGATTTACCGTGATCTCCACCCGATCACTAAGCCAAACAAGCATAGATGCAGCCAGATTTATCCACCTACATCGTGAGTAATTTTCCTATCTCCTAGTCTCTTAGACTTTACCACAATCCAAACTTGGATCACTAGGCCCTAAACCAAGACCCACTCTCCGGCCTTTACCACATATTCCAAACCCAGGATTACTAAGCCCAATGGAGAAAACCACCTCTTGGCCTTACCGTATATCCTATCATTCACCAGAAAGGATTCCTAGGCCCACTAAGGAAACATAATCATGGCTTTACCGCAACCCACAGTCTGGATTAGGGGTTACTAATCCAGTGGCTTTACCGTGTTCCATATTCCGGTTCAAGGACCACTAGGCCATGCACTCTATCATTCAGAGATCCACCATACTTATCTTCGAATCCATCTGACGATCTAGCTCAACCAAAACATGAGAACCCCATCACACCATGGCTATCCGAAAATGGCAAGGCTAGGATGAAAACATTGTTGCACCTGGAAAAACCCATGCCATGATAGAAAAGAACCACATGTAATCCCATGCATGCCAAATATAGCAAGGAATATACACATGCCAATCGATACCTGCAATGAAGCCTATTGTGGTTGCTTGATCTTGCCTTTCCTTGCCTGATCTTTTCTTCCTCTTGCCTTCTTTTCCTTTCTTGATCCCATGGATAGCCATAGCAAAATATTTAGCCAAGAACTTAACACTGAAAAGAAGAATCTTTCCAACTGATCCTCATAAGCCTTTTTATTAATGAGGCCTCTAATTTCTTCATTTTCCATTATTTTCCTTCAATTTCCTCCTCACATACAACTTGTGACCTTTTACCTTCATTTTCTTTTATTTTCCTTTATTTTCATTAGTAAATGTGCCAAAAATTCCCTTTTTCCTTTCCAAAGCCTTAGCCATTGCCTTTGCCAATTTCCTTAGCCATAAACAACCAAATGAACACCCACTAGGATGTTTTACCCACCATTAAGCTTGGAATACGTGTCCCATAAACCATGGTATTTATATTATACATGGAATTTTCACCAGGGATGTTACATCTCGCCATCTTCTTTAACCGCAATAATCGATCTCGTAGATCTCCCACTGAAGAGGGTCTACCACAGGCCTGAGCAAAACTCCTCGGCAACAAAGGTGTCCCTTGAAGCTAAATAGGTTGTGATACCAAATGTAGGTTTTAACCCTATACAGAAATTACCTGCAAATGAATTCTTAAAAACAAAAAATATACAATGGCAAGAAACACAACACAAATACACAGATATTTTCCCCTAGATCCTAAAACCAGGACTACCAGATTGATTTTTCATTATGTTCCTTTCAATGTTATAATACATATATATACATGCCAAAGAATTCATAAACTACAATCCATTAACCCTGGATTAGAACATAATTGTAGTTCCCTTGACTGGATCTACAAAATACCATGGGAAGAAAACCATCATGACCAAAAATATGTGTGAAACACATGCACAAAAACATAGGTAGGTCCACCCACCTAAGATAGGGTCCAAAGAAATTTTCTCGGGGCATTGCCCCAGACCCCGTATAGGGAGGATACCGCCCTCTAAAACCCCCCAACAGGGGGGGTTGTGCCCCCCTGCTGCACCCAATGCAACGAACAAGGGGGGAGATAACCCACCCCTGTGACCCCCCCACATGTGTGACTAGTCATGGAAAGAATATAACACACACCCAACAATAGGGTAGCCTAACTCAACCCTCTATCAATAAGTGAGATTGACTTCAACTTACCAAAAAGGAAAGGTTCATACTTTGTCCTATTGACCTGGGATAATAGGAGAGGTCCACTCAAGGATCACACCCTATCTTATAGTCTAGTGACAATAGGTGAGATCTACTTGAGGATCACATTTTGTCCTATTTTTCTTTGATCCTCCATTGGGACCCTTAAAATTCAATTGATAGAACACTTGCATCCAAGACTTGAGTGAGATAAACTTACCATATGGGTAAGGATACAAATCCTATCTCAAGTCCCCTCATCCCATTGGCTAAATAAATTACCATATGGGTAAGGATACACATCCTATCTCAAGTCCCCTCATCCCATTGGCTAAATGGGGAGGTCCAACCCAAACAAGCCTATCTTATGGGTAGGATGCCAACAGGGGTATACTCTATCAAAGGGATAATATGTGAGATCAAATTACTGCAGGGATAAGGATACATAACCTATCCTTTTTTCTAGAGATCCCTCAACCCCAAGAGCCCTTACTACTACATTCCCACCTTGGGAGCTCAACAGGGGGGAAGAGAACACTTAATTTTCTTGATCAAACAAGACCCTTACCCAAGAGGGTAAGATCCATCAGTCCAAGTTTCTCTCTGAAGAGAAAGAACTTCCCTTTCGGTAAAGCCTTGGTGAGTATATATGTTATCTTCTCATCATTTGAAATGTGACAGAGTCTTACAGCTCCTCTCTACACCATGTCTCCAATTTAGTGATATCTGATCTCAATATGCTTGGAATTGTCATGAAATATGGGATTATCTGCCAATCAGATTCCACTATTGTTTTCGCAATATATGACTATCATATCTAGAACCTACTCAAACAACTCTCTAAAGAGATTTCTCAACCAAACTGCCTCACAACTAGCCATGCTAGAAGAAATTTATTCTACCTTGGTTGTGCTTAAAGCTACAAACTTTTATTTCCTGCTCATCCAAGATATCATTACAAATCCCAAGCTAAAGAAAAATTCTGATGTGCTCTTCCTTTCAATGACATTCCCATCCCAATCAACATCAGTGTAACTAGGAAGTCATACATCACTGGCATAATATCTCAGAAAAAGGTTAATCATCCCATGCAAATATCTCAATAAGTGTTTGGAAGAAACCCAACATGCATGAAGGGTCTCATTTATGAATTGAATTGAAGTGTTCACTACAAATCATATATCCGGATTGTTGACACCTAATCCTCTGCGATTGGGTGAATTTGGAATGTGAACGGTCATCAGAAGATGAACTGAGTAGTCACATTGTTTGTATATAACAATAGCTACCTATGAAATAAATCGTATCAGTTTTCTGCCAAACTGGAGTTACTCTTGGCCTGACATGGTATCAGAGCCAGGTTCTCAAAATAGTTGTAACTCCCTTCATTTTTGCTATTGTGGGTTGTACGCTGGTTTGAGCACTGTTCTGACTGACCTCTGTCTTGTGTATCATTGCCTTAACGCATCTGTCCATATTCCTTTCAGCTGCGCCACTGGGCTCTGTCCATAACTAACACATTTGTCTCTCATAAGCTGCAGCCTGTCTCTGACCGCATCTGAAACTGAATAGTCAAGAATTCTTGCTGCAGACTTTGTCCATGCAGCTATTCATGACACAAAAGATCTGGAGTCTACAATTTTAACAAAATTTCGAACAAGGGAGAAGGATCGCCTCTCATTGTTCCGATATTCTCAACTGTTCAATACGCCTCTCAACTATTCAATACGCCTCTCAAATGTTCTTCCCAGTCATTTGTCAGACTCTTGCAAAATGCCGCATATTCTTCCTTCGTAATATCCTTTGGTTTTCTCATCCAGATAGGCTTATGTTTTTTCACAAGACTCCATTCATGTGAAACTTTTCCTAATAACTGTTCCTAATAACTTTTAATATTTTGTTTTGTTGGAGAGTTTCGCGAGAAATATTCAGAGGAAGGTCTTCAGAGTCCACGACACCCTTTACAAAGCTAAGGTATTCCGGGATCAACTCTTCACAGTTTTCCATGATGAATACATGCCTGACATAGAGCTTGATGTTATTTTTCAGCTCCTGGTATCTCTGCGTGGGAGACAACTCCTGTATCGACATTTGAATGCAGAAGGGTAACTATCGGTCTCTGCGGGTATCGATTGGTATATTTTTGAATGGACAGCGCATTTAAATCATATATATGGTATCAACTGTTCAACGAAGCAGTAACAACCTAAGCCAACCTTCGTCGCCTACATTTACTATCACCACTTGACAAGTACATGGTGTTTTCCTGCCTCTGCCGGAAGAGGGTCGCAGGAAAAGGGAACACTGCAAAAGAGACGCTGGAACTTCATGGTACCACTGCACAGGGAAGGGCTTTGTGGTCACAGTTTCATAAAGTGTTCAGCATATGATGAATGTGTTTTGGTATGACCTGGTATATGGTATATGGTTGAGTGCGGAAAGTTTTTTTTTGCATTCCCATTTGCGTTGAATGCTGTATATTAAATGGTATATATTGATTGGCAATGGTGATCCAGCGCATTTTTTTAGTATGTCTTTAAAACTCTGTCCCATATTTTAAAAATTGTCCAGCACTTTAACGCTGCCATATTTTTATTACTGGCTTCAAAGTCTAGAGAATCAAAGGGATTTATGGTGATTTTTTTTAGTCTTTTCAGTGAACTTTGAAATTGTAATACCGTTGTTGCTCCAACTTTGTAGAGCTCGCGGTTGATGCCGTTGCTGCTCCAACTTTGTAGAGCTCGCGGTGAATGATTGATTATTTTTAAACAACCAAAATTATTTCCCACAACATTTTTTTGAGTACAATTTCACTGTATATCAGCAGAAGTTTTTTTTAACAGAATGAATTCAATCATATCTATGGTAGGAATAGTTTTCACTGGCAAGGAGAACTATCCTGAATGGTCCCGAATGATAAAACACACCCTCATCTTCAATGAGTTGTGGAAAGGAGTGTGTGTCGGAGAAGGAGACAATGACCCAGTACAGCGTACCTCAGACAAAGAGCTCATCATTTGGGAAAACAAGAACATCAAAGCCTATGCATTAATCACAGCATCTGTAAATGAAGAGGTGAGTCGCCATATTTCATCATATTCAACTGCCTTTGAAGCTTTACAAAAGCTGAAAGAACTCTATGACTCACATTCTGCACTTGAAGTTGTTCAGCTCATGATTAGACTCTTCACCCTTGAACTGAAAAATAATGATCCTCTTGCTCTTGCATCTGAAGTAAAGTCTATAATGCAAGATATCAAATCCACTAAGGTTGAGCTGGATATCCCTCTTATTGCTTTTCTCAAGGCACTCTATCCTACCTACTCCAATTATCTTGAGTCTTTACAAGCAAATGGAAATCTTAAAGATATGACCTTTGACTCTCTTGTGAAAAGGTTTGCTGAAAGAGAGAAAGCCTTTGGAAAGAAGACAGCCCCTGAATCTTCTGAAGAGACTGTGTGCCTTGCTCATAAAGAAAAGCATCCTGCTCAAGATTCTACAAGAGGAAGAGGTGGACGAAGAGGAAGAGGAAGATACTTCAGAGGCAGCGGGGTAGACATTCTCAAGGAGAAAAGGCAGACTTACACTGCATTCGCTGCAAAAGAAATGGATCACATGATGCTTCTACATGCAAGCTACCATGGGACAAAATCGAGCAGAAAAGAAACCAACAGAGAGGTAAAACTGATGATATAGACAAAGGTAAAGCACCTGAATCCACTCACTATATTGAGGCACAATGTAACATTGGAGTAAATGAAGATTTGTTTAATGCTTCACTTGCTTCTTCGAAAAATGATTGGTTGCTTGATTCAGGAGCAACCTGTCATATGACTCATAGAAAATATTTTTTGAAGATTTCACTGATAATGTTGATGGAGCAGTATACTTTGTAGATCAGTCAAAAATCAAGCCATCAGGGCTTGGCACAATCAGGCTTAAACTACCTGGTCTTCCAGACTTTCTTCTGGATCATGTTCTATATCTCCCACAGCTCAAGAGAAACTTGTTGTCCTTGGTCCACATCCGCCAGCAAGGTCACTCCATTCATATGTTTGATAGCAAGCTTGAGGTAAGAAAAGCTTCTGACCACTCACTTGTATGAGGGGAATAGAAGAAGAAAGACTTCTCAAACTGCAAGGAACCTCTGCTCATGCACAACATTTCTCATATATTTCTCATCATGAAGAAGGTACACTTCCATCAAGTTTATTATGGCATGCTAGATTTGGACATTTAAACTATGACATTCTCTGCTTATTGAAGAAAAATGGTGTTTCTGGCTTGCCTACAATTCCTAGGAAACATAAGCAATGTGATGCTTGCATTCTAGGAAAGCATAGCAAACAGTCTTTTCATGATTCACATTCAAGAGCGCATAGGAAGCTTGAACTCATTCATTCAGATTTATGTGGTCCAATGCCTGTTCCTTCTGCAAATGGAAATAAATATATCATGACATTTATTGATGATTACACCAGAATGTGTTGGGTTTATTTATTGAAGAAAAAATATGATGCTTTTCAAACATTTAAGAATTTTCACAAATGGATTGAAAATGATGCACAATCTCATATTGGGTCTATTCGCACTGATAATGGAAAAGAATATACATCAAATGAATTTGAAAACTATCTTCGCCAACATGGGATCAAACATCAAACAACTGTGCCTTATAATCCCCAATAGAATGGTGTAGCTGAAAGAATGAATCGAACAATCTTGAATATGGTATGATCCATGCTTTTCTTCAAAAATGTAAAGATAATGTTTTGGGCTGATGCTGTTCTATGTGCTGCATATATAAAGAATAGATGTCCATCTAATGCTATAAGAAACAAGACTCCTTATGAATTGTGGTATGGACATGTTCCTTCGGTAAAACATCTCAGGATCTTTGGTTCCACCTGTTATGCTTTGATACCAAAGGTACATAGAAACAAACTTGGTGCTAGAAGTCGTAAGTGTATCTTCCTGGGGTATTCAAACACCTCCAAAGCATACTGCCTCTATGATGAAGCAAATAAAAAGTTTGTTGTATCTAGAGATGTAATTTTTCTTGAATCATCCAAATCTAACAATGTTGTTGAGCAGCAACTTGATCGCTTGGATAGATTCGCAAAAACGAAATCATTTCAAGAATTTGATAATCAGATTCCACATCTTGAAGGGGGGATTCTTATACTAGATCAACATGTGGAATCTTCTTCTGAAGAACACCCTCCCCCGAATGAAACTCCAACAATGGATGATGCTTTAAGTGATGTAATTGATAGAATTGGGAGACTCAATCTTGATTCAATCCCAACTCAATCAACAGAGCAGCCTGGACCATCTCAGAAAGGTCCCCCAAAGTGGCTGACAAAGACACTTGAAAGTGTTCATCCTGATGAAATTGGAAAAACAGGAACCAGAAATTCAAACCGACAAAATGGAGGTGATGTAGATGACTCTAATTCACCTATTGATATGGATGTTACTTATGATTGTGAATTGAACTTGTCTACAGATTTTGAACCAACTTCCTTCAAAGAAGCTGCTTCTCATGATGAATGGAAAGAAGTGATGCAAAAGGAGTATGATGCCCTCACAAAGAATGGCACTTGGAAGCTGGTTGATCCTCCATTTGGAACCAAACCAATTGGCTGCAAGTGGGTCTACAAGAACAAGTACAAAGCTGATGGCTCACTTGACAAGCACAAAGCTAGGCTTGTGGCAAAAGATTTTGCACAGAAGGAAGGGGTCAATTATGAAGAAACTTTTGCCCCCACAGCAAAATGGGCCACCATCCAGACACTCTTTGCACTAGCAGCTCAGAACGGTTGGAAAGTCCATCAAATGGATGTAAAAACTGCCTTCTTGAATGGAGATCTAAAAGAGAATGTTTTTATGTCCCAGCCTGAAGGATTTGTTGTGAAAGGACATGAACAAAAAGTATGCAAACTTGTGAAGTCCTTGTATGGCCTCAAACAAGCACCGCGAGCCTGGTATGAAAAACTAACTGAGCATCTTCTGAAACTCAACTTCAATCATTTTGATCTTGATGATGCAACTTTATTTGTCAAGAAAGTTGGCAAAATAGTTGTATATCTTGTGGTATATGTAGATGATGTTTTAATGACAGGGAACAATGAAAGCTACATTGCATCCATAAAGAAGGAATTGGGGAAAAGTTTTGAAATGACTGATTTGGGCTATGTTCATTACTATCTTGGCATTGAAGTAACCCAACATCCAAAATCCATATTTCTTTCTCAAAAGAAATACATTGGAGATTTGTTAAACAGATTTGGCATGACAGAGTGCAATCCTCTTTCTACTCCAATGGAACAAAACTTAAAGCTCACATCTATTGAAGGAAAGGAATTTGAGGATGCAACAAAGTATAGATAGCTTGTAGGAAGTCTCATCTACCTCACTACTACCAGACCAGACATTTCATTTGCTGTTGGAATCCTCTCTAGGTTTATGCAAAAGCCTTGTGAGGGACATTGGTCTACTGCAAAAAGAGTTCTAAGGTACTTGAAGGGAACTCAAGACCTTGGAATCAAGTATACACAGATGGACGACTTCAGCTTGATTAGATACTCTGATTCAGACTTCGATGGAGACAAAGAAACTGGGGTATCTACTTCAGGATATGCTATGAGTCTTGGATCAGGAGTTGTCTCTTGGAGATCACGCAAACAATCAGTTCCAGCAAATTCCACAACAGAAGCAAAATACGTGGCAGCAGCTGAAGAAACGAAAGAAATTGTGTAGCTCAGGAAAATTCTTGAAGATTTGCACGTAAAACAAGTACAATCAACTCCACTCATGATTGACAACACCTCTGCAATAAAGTTGGCCAAGAAACCAAAGTTCCATGATCATACAAAGCACATCAATACTAAATATCATCTGATCTGACATCATGTTGAGGCCAAAACAATCCATCTCCGTCATTGTTCCACAAATGAGAAAATTGCAAACATCTTCACCAAAGCGCTTGGAAGAGAAAAGCTTGAAAGATTCAGAACAATGTTTGGACTCACCAACATCCCTCCAGATTAAGGGGGGGAATGTTGACACCTATTCCTCTGCGATTGGGTGAATTTGGAATGTGAACAGTCATCAGAAGATGAACTGAGTAGTCACATTCTTTGTATATAACAATAGCTACCTAATGAAATAAATCGTATCAGTTTTCTGCCAAACTGGAGTTACTCCTGGCCTGACACGGATGAGTGTTCACAAGGAACATCAATGCCCCAATCAATTGTTGATAATCATAAATATTTAACAAATCAGGTCCAATAACATCTCTGCAAAAATTCTTGAAATTCATTTCCCTCGGTGTGGCCAACGAATTGCATTCAGACATTCCAAATATTTCCAATAACTTCACAACATATTTTCCTTGTGAAAGTAAAACCTCTCCAAGTCTTTGAGAATATAATGCCTTCTTCAATCTGTAGATGTGAGCCTTCTTATCCTCTACTTGAAAACCATATGATTTCTCAAGATATACTTATTCCTATAGTATGCCATGAATAAATTCCATATTTATGCCCATCTGGTGAAGTGTTCGTCCTTGAGTAGCAGCAAGGGAAAAAATCAATCTAATAGTAGTGTAGCGGGCAATGGGAGAAAATATATTTTCATAGTCTTCTTCATCTTTCTGGGATAAACCTCAGGCCACAAATCTTTCTTTCTACTTCTCAATTCTTCCATCAACTCCATGCGTTATCTTATATAGCCATTTTGAAGTTATGACAGACTTTCCTTTAGGTCTCGGCACAACATCCTATACATCATTCTTCATGATAAATTCATATTTTTCAACCATGGCATCCTTCCAAACCTATTCTTTCACAACTTCTTCAAAAGTAGGAGTTTTATCCTATATCATAGTACTCATAGATACAATTTATACCTAATATATGCATGGCTTCTTGCTTTTGTAAAGGTTCTTTTGGAAGGAACATATCTCTCAGCATCTTGTAAAGTATAATGAAGCCATACTAGTCTCTTTTGCACAAGGGGATCACTTGGAGAAGGATCCAAGGGGTCCATAAGCTCCATGGGATTAGCAACTATGTCCTTGTCATGTTCCATCATAGAAGGACCTTCTAGTATGTCATCATCACCTTTTTTCTCAGTAGGAGGAGGCGGAGGAAGGTCCCTTTATTTTCCAAGGGTGACATCTTCATCAAAAGTTACACCCCTGCTAAACTCGATCTTCCTTTGACTAGAAATATATATTCTAAATGCTTTAGAATTTTCATGATATCCAATAAATGTACCTTTATTTCCAGTGTCTTCCATCTTGTTCCTCTTGTCCTTTGACACATGGAAATACATAGGGAAACCAAATATCCTGAGATTTCCAATGTTAGGCTTCACACATGTGAATACTTCTTTGGGAATCTTGTTGTCCAACGCTTGATGAGGAACCTGATTTTGAACATATACCATTGTATTTGTAGCTTATCCCTAAAGGAATTCCGATAAATTTTGATCATGAAGCATAACTTGAGCAACTTCAACGATGGACCTATTCTTTCTTTTGGCCACTCCATTATTCTTGGTATTATAAGGTAAAATAGTTTCCTTATTAATTCTAACATGCTTTCAAAAGTCAATGAACTCATTTGAAATGTACTCTGCAACAATGACGAACTTGAAGACCTAGAGTTTCTTCCCTGTTTGGTTTTCTATTAGCGCCTTGAAGTCCTTGAACAAATCAAAATGTACTCTGCACCAATGATGAACTTGAAGACTTAAATTTTCTTCCTTGTTTGATTTTCTATCAGCACCTTGAAGTCCTTGAACATATCAAAAGCCTCACCCTTATGATTTAAGTAGTATATCCATGCCTTCCTGGAGAAGTCATCAATGAGGATTATGTAGTAGAGATTTCCACAAATAGAGTGCACAAGCATGGGCCCATATAGTTCTGAATGAATTAGTTGAAGAATATCATCATTCTTGTTCATGCTAGAGGGGAATGGTCCCCTTGTCTTCTTTCCACTGGAACACCCCATAGATACTCCATCATGACTCACTTGAACACCAGGTATCCCAGAGACTAACTTCTTCAATTTCGATAGGGCTTCATAATGTAAATGTGCCAATCTTCGGTGCCATATCTCACTTTGATGATTAGTGTCATGGACCATTTCTAGTAGAGGTATTCCATTGACTCTATAGAGTCATTCAATTCTAGATCCAAATGTAAAAGCATATCTCATGCGATATTCCATAGTGGTGAGGGCTTTTCATTTTATGAAAGCTACTCTCATGCCCTTATCTTCCAAAGAAAAAATAGATTCCAAGTTCTTATTAGTCCCAGAACATACATTAGTTCATGAAGAACGGATTCCCTGGAGTTCAAATCAAATTTGGCAGTACTAAATCTCTTTACTGGACATGTAGAGTTGTCCCCAAGGATAATATTCAAACTAATGGACTTCCTTATACCAAAATAAATGACTAGAATCCCCACTATCAACCAACCAACTATCATACACATTTGGAGGAGAAGAACTAGAAAGAGCGGAAATAAGTATATATTCAGATTGACCAGCTGCATTTTTTTCATACCTGGAGTTCCTTCACCTCTTTTGAGGATGATGGCATTCTTCATAGTCATCTAGAGTATCTCTTCTCCTTCTATCATCCCTTATTATTTTATCATATCTTCTTTGATCATCACTGCTTCTTTTATTGTTGAACTTCTTATTGTTGAAGCCATGATTGTTGTAACTAGAACTTGAATTATTTCTCTTTTCCAGGAATTCTCCAACATAATGGCCATGTGTGTGGCAGTTAAAGAATTCAATTCTACTTCCACTTCTATTGGAATATTTTGAGTTGGGGGAAGGCCTTCTTGAACTAGATGGTCTTCCTCTTCCTTTCCTCTTTTTGCTTTGAGTAAAAAATTCGAAGGGATATCCTTCTTCATGATTTTGAATTTTTCCTTTGGAAATCATCCTGGCATCCTCTTGAGTGCATTTACCAATGAGCTCCTTAAATTTCATAAGAACATTATTGTTTATTAGAGTAGTAATGAAGGTTTGCCAAATAGGAGGAAGGCATTAAAGAGTCACCACCACCAGCTCTCTGTAAGATATTTGTTCACCAGCAGATTGCAATTGATCCCTTAGGTGAGATACTCTCATGATATAGGATTTTATAGATTCACCCTTTTTCATATTCATCTCGTTGAGTTTATTTGTCAAAGAGAGTATGTGATTCAAGTTGTTGACTTCATACACCCTGACCAACTTTTCATAGATATCCTTAGACTTATTCAAGCTACCAACATAAACAAGTAGGTGATCTTGCAAACCATCAATGATAATTTTCTTGGCTTTGAGTTCACCTTTCTTGTACTTGGATTTGACAACGACATAAGCATTTGATGGAGGCTTAGGTAATTTTCCTTGCACATATTCCAAAACATCATTGTCATCTAGTACAACTTCCAACTTCATCTTCTAAGTAGCAAAGTTATATGAATCACCCAACTTCTCATTATCCTTGAAATAAGAGGTAGACATCTTGTCTAAGTCAAATTATCTCTCGGTTAGCTTCTTTCAAGAATAATTTCTCTTGTTTCTTGTATTCTTGGGCTTGTCTTCAGCTTAGCTCTAATAACCTGTTAATTTTCCACTATTCTATGCTATTACAATCACTTTAGCCCAAATATTTTCTTTAATTAACAATATTTAAATAAAATTTAATCTCCCAATGATCAATAGCAATTGTAGATAGAACAGTAAATGCAATCGACAATAGAAGATAATAAAGAGAAATAAGGGACACAAGGATTTGGTCAAAGATCAGTGAAAACCCCACAATGGGGAAAACCCTTTCAAATTCTTCTTCTTATTAGATTATCATAAAATGTTCAGTAAAGAGAGTAAAATGTTATAATTCACCAATCAAGAGTCAAAATCAATCCCAAAGCCAACAAAACAATATCCAATAAATGATCCATGTAGACAAATCTTATCAAAGTCAAAATATCCAAAGTCTATGATCAACGGTCAACATAATTTAGGTAAAGATCACAACCACATAGACCCAGTGATAGTGAGTGTAGCTAAAGATCACTAGACACAGGGAATACCCTATCAAGCGAGCGACTACAACCGATATTTCCATGAACCAACCTTGTGACTCCTGAACAATATCTTCTTTTCTCATGTGCGAGCATGGAACCTACAATTTTGGACTTGTACAAATCAATTTCACGAATTATTTCAGACCTATACGAACCAATCCAAAGAAGAGAGAGAAGAATATGCTTCATAATTATGTCCAAATGAATTTAACTTGACTTGTTTTTATATGCTTCCAAAGGTGCCTAATTTCACTTTAAGGTCGACCTGTACTTTTGTGCATATGTGGGTTTCTTCAAAAATACATTTTCCTTAACCAAATTAAATTATTCCAAGTGCTAGGGGTTTTTCCAATTAATAAAATGAAGATGACTAAGAATATTATAACATGAACCCATACATCAGTTATTATAGAACAAATGGGAAAGGTAAGGGGGTATAAGAGATTTATTTATTATTCCTATATCTAACCTACCTTATCATATTCACCTTATTTAAGTTATAAATATTGGAGAAAACCAATTCCTAGAGTTAAGGCATCACTCAGGAGTTTAGCAAGGTGTCTCCCCTACATTCTTGAAAACATAATTAGTGGGGGGGACTTCTTGTTAGGGAGGATGAATGGGAAAATTAGAATGGGAAGAAATAGTTCGTGAAAAAAGGAGAAAAATATATTTTTTAGAGAAGAGAAGAACAAAAAAAAAAAATTCCATGAGTGGATACAACAAACTAGCCATGAAAATAGATACAAATACATATTGAAAAGCAAGGAAAACTAAAAAAATATGGAAGAGGTTTTGTGTCATCAATTGGAACTTTCTATGTCTTCTATGAAAAACAAAATATGAATAGACTTATGAAGGACTATGAAGCATAGAAAGTCCTCTTATGTGGTGAAAGGGAAGTAATATGGGTTCCTATATCTTCTTTCTCCTTTACAAACCTTGTTAGTAGAAATTATTTTGGTTTAATAATTTGTAGACTTAACTAAGAACCATTGTTCCTACTTCAACATAGTGGTAACATAGCCTAGCTAGGGAGTGAAGCTCTACAACAAAACTGCATAAGGTTGCAATCGGTGGAAATCAATCAACCTATTGGGTTTTTCTAATCATCCTTTTGTATTCAGATACATTTCTATTTATACATCTATTATTTCATTATATTATTTAGGTTGTAAATTTCGAGTATGCCATGAGTAAATAAATAGGAAATTGTTACATTATAATTTGAATTATTAAACGTGTCAAATTTGTTACATGCTATTGGAAAAAATGCTTACTATATTACTCTATATTTTCTTCTATGTATTCTCTATGGAATTGAATAAATATGAATCAATGTATTAGTATGATGTTACATGTTTCTTCTCTTTCTCATATGATAATTCATGTATCAACTAGGAATTTTCATTTTTGGTAATTAGGATATCATAAACAAGAAAGAAAAGGAGAATGTTGTGGTCAATTCCTTTTCTAGGAATGATCAACATGAAACATACCCATTTTCTTTACCCTTTCCAATTTCAGATTGGATTTCCAGGGTATATCAAGAATGGTTAGTTAAGGACAAGGTTGTTTAAATCATTAAATAACTAGAGGACCCTAACTGCACTTGACAACATGACACCTTGGGGTATAAGGGATGTACCTTTTTGGTCCAAAACTCTACTTTCAAATCATGGGTGGTAGTAGGATTGAATTCCTCTCTCACATTAGGTCACTTTGGCTTTTAAAGTACATATGAAACCATTGTCACTACTACAACACCCTCCAAAAATTTCACTACATTCGAATTTTAGAGCCTATTATCACTATTGTATCTAATGTAACTTCGATCGTGAAATGTTGTCTCATGTTATTATATGTTTTTCAAGTGCTCTTGAATGGTCTCAAGTGTCTTCGCATTTATTATGACATCCCTTTAGGTGAATTTCATGGTTGTAACATCTTTGTTGTTGTAAAACGACACTTTTGGGTCACAAACGCACTCATTGTACTTGGGGAATGTGTATAATGTGATAGTTTGATGTATATTTATCATTGTTTGAGTTTGTCTAATTTTTCTTGATGAGTTAGTTTGTGTCGCACATGGTTCTATGTCTAAACTCATCCTATTTGCCCCTCACCTTATATTCCATATGTAGACACATCTTTGGTTTCAAAGGGAACTAATTAAATCCAAGAGTGCATGAGCACACTCTGAAACCTTGATGGGGAATCCTTCATTGTTTGGAAGTGCACCATGTGCCCTCGAAGAGTGTGTTAGTGTCGGTCATGATGCCCTCCATCAGTGATCAAAAAACTCTTTGCATATGCATAAGTAGGTGTCTCATCGATGTCAGTTTTGCATTCCATTAGGCATGCCATAAAACTGATGGAGGAGCTGGTCCTTGTTCCCTTCTTGGCTTTGCTGGATTAGGTCATATCAGTTAATGAACTTGTGTCACGCTTGTTTTGTTTTGTCTTGAAGTCCAAATTCTTAGGTCTAGGGTTTCAGTCAAATGTCATTGCAAGATCATGAGTCAGAGGTCCATGGGTCCCCAGCAAGCCGGAAGGAGGTATGTAAATATGTTTCATTGATATTTTCATCAGGTACAGCTCATTTATACCTTGGATTTAAAAACCATGTTTTTAAAGCCAAGGTCATGTCAATTTTGTAAAAAATAAGGAAATTTCAAAAATTCTTCACAATGCCGGCAATAACCCTGGTCTCCTCGCCAGAGTCCATCAGATGGTCTACCTGCAAAAAGAACGGAGTTAAAGCACTCAAAAAGTCAAATTCAGGACAAAAGTAAACTCAAAACAGTGTTAAAAGAAAGTGCCAAAACAAAACATTAGAAAGTGGGTTTGGTAAGTAAATTTTTTCAAATTGGGCTTATAAAGAGTCAAATTCCCTCTAAAACACCCTCATTGTGCATCTAAGAGCTTGCAAAGAAGAGTGAGAGGGCGAAGAAGGCGAAAGGAGGCAAAGGGCAGCAAATTTGAACCATTTTCAGGTGCACGACCGGTCAGAGGGCGTGCGCGACCTGTTCGGCAGTGCGCGACCTATCAGGCGCCCCTCCGCAGTGCAAAAACTCAAAGGGCGCGACCAGTCAGGCTGTGCGCGACCTGTCAAAGCCTGTGCGCGACCAGTCAGCCTGTCACTCACAGAACCACTTCAAATTTTCTCAAATCTCCCTCTTGCTTGCTAAATTGATCGAGGTAGGGTCTATTAACCTATTGGATGCTTGAAATATGAATGATGGGCTTGTGTTCACATATATTTGCTACCAAGGATGTAAAGAGAAATGGATTTTAGTTATTGCTTGTCAATGTAGGCATAGTGCTAGGGTTGGTGTTTTTTCAAGGTTTTAAACTCCCATTTATTCCCTCCATTGTTTCCCATTAAATTCACAATTGTTATGATATGTCTCTATCTTATCTCATTTGTAAAGAGCATTAAATTTCCTATCTCCCAATTTCTAACCCTATCCCCCTCTCAAATACATTCCCAAAACCCTAATGCCCTCCACACAGCAAGAACAAAAAATAAACACAGCAAGGATTAAAAAATGTTGTGTAAAAAGAAAAGAGCAATATAATGGTAAAATAAAAAAAAAAAAAAAAAACAGAGCAAAGATTGCTGTGTATAACTATTACAAAACAGAGAAAAGATGGCTGTGTATAGCTATTACAAAACAAAAACAAAGAGGTGCAGCTGTATATATTTATAAAAAGACATACTGCTCTGAATATTGTTTACAAAGGAATGTTGCTGTGTCTCCCAAAAGACAAAGTCCTGTTTTCCCTTTTATCCCTAATATCCCTGTTTAAATAAAATTCCTTTTCCCTTATGACCAAATGTAAAAGAAGCCTTGTTCCTCTATGACTAAATGTACATGAATCCCTTTGAAAACAGAGTTTACCTTATGATGTGCATTAGAAGACAAAAAATCAAATGAACCATGCTGTCCCTTACCCCCTGTTGAGCATGCCTGTCCTTTCCCTTTGTTATTCTCATACATGTTTTCCCTAATAAAAATATTTCTTTGCAAATGATTTCCCGATGATGTAGATGAGATTATATGCTTAACATTTTGTGAATTGTCCCTTGAAAATTCCCTGTTTTTACATATTTTCCATTCCCTATTTAAAAGAAAAAGTCCCTCCCCTAACATTTCCTTCATGATTTTTCCCCCTTGAAAACAGCATACTTCTCAGCATTTTTGCAGACAGGGCAGCAGTTAACTTTGTCTATTTTCTCCACTTTGCTCAAAAGCACCATGTCAACCACTGAAACCTATGAGCAAGGTGATGACCGGTCTTCTTCCACCGAGGTTGAGGTACAGCAGAGGCCTCGTAGGGGTGGCAAAGGTGGTCATCATAAGAGAGAAGAGCCCACATCTTTAGCAGAATTACAGGCCTGCCCTTTGGCAGTGAATTGTTTCCGATACATGTCATGTTTGCAGTTTTGTGAGAGGCTTGCTCAGATCCAGCATCACAGGGAGTTGGCCCGCTTATTTGTTTTGCACCTTCATGATGGGTAGGTCACTCTTGCAGGGGTGAGTTTTGTGCTATCTCCGGAGGTGATTTCAGAGGCTACCGGGATACCAGATGTGGGTGAAGTGTGGCCCAAGCGCAAAATGCTGGATTATGTTTATTTTGAGCCATATGTCAGGCCAGAATTCATGAGCCACTTGTAGGGGGTCTTTCCTTTCAGATTCCTCCGGGGGGAGTATGCTCCGATCATGCGGCTTATCATGCATTACTTCACATGTGAGGGGAGATTTTCACAGGTCTTCTCTTATCACATTCGCCTGTTGATGCACTTTACCCGAGTGAGGATGATGAACATCCCGGTTTTCTTCTTCCAGGACATTCAGAGAATGGTGTCCGTGTTTCAGAGGCGGTCCCCAGCTCAGCAATATAGGAGTTTGTGCCATCATGGTCTCATCCAGCTCATTGTTTCCCATCAGTTGAGTCAGCAGGGCATTCCATGGGCAGACTTCATTTCTTATGAGTTCTTTACAGTGCCACCACAGCCACGCCCAGAGCCAGAGGTCATTTATGAGGAAGGAGGTCCATCTCACTAGCCCGAGATCATTGTTCTGAGACAGGTTGCTTCCTCACCTCAGGTCACCTACCAGAGAGGTCACAGGACCTTGTTTGCAGCAGCTCGAGGAGTACTTTCTCCACACCAGGTGGAAGGGGCCTCGCGTTCTCCATCAGCAGTACGGGAGGGAAACAGCCCATGTCAGAGGAGGAGAGAGCCGGTGACACACAGGTTGACATCATTGATCTTGATGCTCGCTCCCCCACTTCAGATTTGCATGAGCTTATCAGACAGAGAGAGGAGGAGAACCTCGTGTTGCAGCAGAAGCTTGAAATGGCTCAATGGACTATCACTTATCTGGAGCAGCGCAACAAACAATTAGAAGAGGAGAAAGAACTTGATGAGCTGTGGCGGATCCGCGGTAATCGAGGTTTGAACCGTAGGAGGCCCGGAGACCCATTGCCTGCTGACCGAGAGTCAATGCTTATTCAGGAGAATGCTCGCTTGGATAGGCTGTTGGAGAAGGCCAACCAGGACAAGAGGCTGCTACGGAACATGAAGAATCATTATTGGGCGAGGATGCATGTTTGCAAAGCAAAGATGAAAATATTCCAGAGGAGGTTGTCCGAGGCCCGCAAGAAGAAGACCAATCCACTCCGTATCTTGGCCGAGGCCTCTCTCACTCACCATGATACTCATTAGCATCCTCCTAGCAGCAAACTCAAGAAATTTTGAGAGTTTTGAAACATTTTTGGCATTTTTGGGAATTTTACAGGTTTTGGCCATTTGACTGGTCTCACCCCGCGCGCGACCATACATGGGGGCAACTCAGAACGGGGAAAACTTTGCATTTTTGGAATTGTCATGCAAAAATACACTTGCCTATGGATGGGTTTCAGATTTTATGGAGATTTGGGCTTCCAAAAGTTCAAAATACATGCAATTTTTGACTTTCTGCCCCTATTTTGAGTTGCAGAAAGCTGCCTTGGGAGAAATGACTTTTGAGGGGTCAAATCAGAAATTCTAGTAGGGTTGGAAAGTAGACTCGCAGACCTTTCCAACGAGCTATCTTGCACCTGATTTGGACACTGGGAAGGCCCTCAAACAGAGCTGTGAATGTGCACGACCAGTCAGAGTGATGTGCGCGACCTGTCAGGGAAATTTGCTTGTTTTGACCAGTTCGGCCAGCAAAACACTGTTTTCATCTTGGTTGACTTTTGAGGCATGTAAATGATGGATTTTTGTGTAATTTTCATGGCACTTAGATGCTTTTACTCTCCTTCATCACTTCTAGAAGATTCTTTGATGTAAATGGTAAATATTTAATGCATGGATAGGTTTCCTAAGTTATAGAGGCAAGTTGTTTTGACTGCCTATTATCTAGTGCTCAGTTTAGAATTAGTTGAAACAACTCCTAGGAAGCTGAGCTCGACCCCTAGAGGTGGGGAAAGGAGGTAGACCATCTATATTATGCCTTCTCTTACCCATTTTCATGGTTGGACTCTTGAGGGAGAAGCTGCTATTGTATATTTTACTTGTATCTCTGCAATTTGAGGAAAAGGAAGACCAGGGTTTTGCAGACATCATTGGGATTCTTGTGGACTCTTGTGTTGATGGTGTGTTCTCTTATTGTAATTGTAAGTGTGTTTATGTGTTCCATCTTTTTCTTTACTGCAGCTTATTAAACAAATGAAGTGATAAAGTTTGAATTCATGCTTGCCATGCTCAGCTTTCAAATTTGTTTAATGTTTATGTTTTCCACTGTCTAGAGAGGATTCAAAGTCATTGTTTGCCCTCTTTAGCTCCTCTTTTTTCTTCCTTGATCATCCATCTCAGCTAAAGGCATCAGCACAAACTCCTACCTTGCCCCAAAGACCCACCTGCAGAAACTGTGTCAATCCTCGCACCCTAAAATTGCAGATCCTCAATTTGCCACCAAAAAACCCCAAAAACCCCCAAATCAACCTTTTAATCAGTTTACTAGCCTAATATCAATGTTACCTTTGATTGGTCATCTCACCCCATTGAAAATTTGCCGAGATAGACCGGAGAGAGCCTTCTCATACCCCGTAGGGCTAGCTACGAGGTGAAATGGTTTGATGTTGCCTTGAAGGTTTACCTTCCTCAGCCTAGGGTGAAATCTCAAGCGCTAACATAGTGGCGACCATACTGGGGAGAACAAATTGGTTGTTTGCTTATTGGCGTGTTTAATTCATAAGCTTAGATGGAGTCTGAAGGTACGCCAGGTAGCCTTCGAAAACGCTCTTGTTTTACATCAGCGTAAGTAGATAAACGCTCCTTCAGTCGACCTCCGTGAGCTAGTGAATGTAACATGGCAATCTGCAATTTACCCCAGTACATGTATCAAGTTCAGATCTGATTGTTGATGGTGAACAACGATCAGACACTGACAAGGCTGAAATCATTCACTGGCGACTCCTTCACTGAAAACTCCAGAGATCAATGCTTCATGGTGACTTCACTGCAGAAAGATCAGTAGCTTTGAGCTTTTCAAGATGGATCAGATCGCAAAAATATATGCTCCCTTGAGCCGAGATCACATTCCTGGTTTTCCAAATAAAATTCCGAAGGTAGATTGGTCAAGGAATCTGCCTACATTTAATGATGATGGTAAGAAGGATGCTGCTCTACATCTAGTTAGATTTCATATGCATATTCGCAAGTTAAAGGTGGATTTTCCTGAGGATTGCTTGATGAAGATATTCTTGGCCACTCTGGAAGGTAAAGCCCAATCATGGTATGAAAGTTTGCCGCCTGCTTGTATTTACTGTTTAAAGGATTTTCATGCTATGTTCATTGAACGATATAAGGACTCTTATCCATCATTAAATTTAGTTCAAGACTGTTGCCAGCATGCATATAGTTTTATTGAAAGCCTTGAGAAGTTTTATGAAGATGATAATTTCATGGATGAAGAGATCATGGAAGCCCTGTATGAAAAGCCGTTTCAACAGCACACCGAAAGCTTAGAGGATACTTGCCAAGATCAGCAGGCTGAAGATTTCAATATGGTTGAAAATGAGGAAAGAGAAAATGTTGTTTCAGATCTGCCCACAGAAGAAAACCAGATTGCAGAATGTGATAATGTTAGGACAGCTACTTCAGAACAACATTTAGATTATGGTGACCAAGAATACCTTGTGCCGAATCCTGAAAAAGAGAGCTCTACTGTTGAGATCATAGACAGCGTTTTGGATTCAGATGTTCATGAACAGCAAGATGAGATCTTTGTTCAAGTAAGTGAAAAATCTTCTTTCAATCATAATTTGGATAGTTTGATTTCCATGTCATATGAAGATGATCAACAATGTTTCCAAGTTTTAGAAGATCAGGACTGTCATTCAGATTTTTCATGTTTTGAAATGTTATTTCAAGAAGACAAGACTTGCTTGAGCAAAGGGAAACAGAAAATCTTATCTCCTTTGTCTGAAGAGGAGATAGATCAACTCTTGAAAGGTCATGTTACAGCCCAAGCTACAACAGATTTGCAGTGCACACATAGTCAGGAAAGTGTTGGTGAAACTTCTTCCTCTCTTGAAAAAGATGACTGTCTTGTAATCAGTTTTGTAGATCAGCAAAAAGATAAGGCTGTCATGTTTGATCATCTTGAAGATTGTTTTTTGTTTAAGAATGACCTAGAGCATGAAGTTGAGAGAGACAATACGGTCAAGGAATTTACAGTCAACACTCATATGGCAGAAGTTTACACCTCTCTGTGCCTTCCTATCAATCAGCAACCCACTGTTCTTTCAGATCAGAATGAAGCGAGTACTTATATTTTTGCAGCTGGATCTCCAAACAAGGTAGTGCTTCAGGAATATCAAGATCCCTTTGGCATTCTTCTGCAAACATTAGAAAAGATAAATGTTGCCTGGTTCATTATCATACGCTTTGGTTTCAGTGGTTATTTTGAGTTGCCTACAGGTTCATCGTTTCCCTTGCTCGAGATAAGCGAGAGCAGAAATTTGGTATGTAGCCATCTGCTGGATTGGTTACATTGGAAAGCTCATTATACATGATTGTACATATTTCATTAGTATGCAGGTAGTTGTCATCATGATTCCAAATCTTGATGGACTGCTGACATTCAATAAGCATTGTAAGTTCTTGTTTTAGTTAAGTCAGTCATGAGTCATTTGTGTTTGGTCTGTTGAGTGAGTTTTTTCAAGTTATTTCAGTTTGCCATCGAGTCGGTTTGAGTCAAGCTTCAGTTAAGTTTCAGTCAGTTTTCAGTCAAGTTTTTATTCAATAAATGTGTCAAAGTTTTGGGTCACATGTGTAAATAATGACTCCATTGCCCAATGATTGTAAGGCACTGGTCTGCTCTCCCAGAGGTCTAAGGTTCTTAGCACCTCCAAGGAGCTACCATCCCCATTGGAGCCAATGTTAGTGTCGGTCATGAAGCCCTCCATCAGTGATCAAAAAACTCTTTGCATATGCATAAGTAGGTGTCTCATCGATGTCAGTTTTGCATTCCATTAGGCATGCCATAAAACTGATGGAGGAGCTGGTCCTTGTTCCCTTCTTGGCTTTGCTGGATCAGGTCATATCAGTTAATGAACTTGTGTCACGCTTGTTTTGTTTTGTCTTGAAGTCCAAAGTCTTAGGTCTAGGGTTTCAGTCAAATGTCATTGCAAGATCATGAGTCAGAAGTCCATGGGTCCCCAGCAAGCCGGAAGGAGGTATGTAAATATGTTTCATTGATATTTTCATCAGGTATAGCTCATTTATACCTTGGATTTAAAAACCATGTTTTTAAAGCCAAGGTCATGTCAATTTTGTAAAAAATAAGGAAATTTCAAAAATTCTTCACAATGCCGACAATAACCCTGGTCTCCTCGCCAGAGTCCATCAGATGGTCTACCTGTAAAAAGAACGGAGTTAAAGCACTCGAAAAGTCAAATTCAGGACAAAAGTAAACTCAAAACAGTGTTAAAAGAAAGTGCCAAAACAAAACATTAGAAAGTGGGTTTGGTAAGTAAATTTTTTCAAATTGGGCTTATAAAGAGTCAAATTCCCTCTAAAACACCCTCATTGTGCATCTAAGAGCTTGCAAAGAAGAGTGAGAGGGCGAAGAAGGCGAAAGGAGGCAAAGGGCAGCAAATTTGAACCATTTTCAGGTGCTCGACCGGTCAGAGGGCGTGCGCGACCTGTTGGGCAATGCGCGACCTATCAGGCGCCCCTCCGCAGTGCAAAAACTCAAAGGGCATGACCAGTCAGGCTGTGCGCGACCTGTCAAAGCCTATGCGTGACCAGTCAGCCTGTCACTCACAGAACCACTTCAAATTTTCTCAAATCACCCTCTTTCTTGCTAAATTGATCGAGGTAGGGTCTATTAACCTGTTGGATGCTTGAAATATGAATGATGGGCTTGTGTTCATATATATTTGCTACCAAGGATGTAAAGAGAAATGGATTTTAGTTATTGCTTGTCAATGTAGGCATAGTGCTAGGGTTGGTGTTTTTTCAAGGTTTTAAACTCCCATTTATTCCCTCCATTGTTTCCCATTAAATTCACAATTGTTATGATATGTCTCTATCTTATCTCATTTGCAAAGAGTATTAAATTTCCTATCTCCCAATTTCTAACCCTATCCCCCTCTCAAATACATTCCCAAAACCCTAATGCCCTCCACACAGCAATAACAAAAAATAAACACAGCAAGGATTAAAAAATGTTGTGTAAAAAGAAAAGAGCAATATAATGGTAAAATAATAAAACAAAAAAAAAAAAACAGAGCAAAGATTGCTGTGTATAGCTATTACAAAACAGAGAAAAGATGGTTGTGTATAGCTATTACAAAAAAAAAACAAAGAGATGCAGCTGTATATATTTATAAAAAGACATACTGCTCTGAATATTGTTTACAAAGGAATGTTGCTGTGTCTCCCAAAAGACAAAGTCCTGTTTTCCCTTTTATCCCTAATATCCCTGTTTAAATAAAATTCCTTTTCCCTTATGACCAAATGTAAAAGAAGCCTTTTTCCTCTATGACTAAATGTACATGAATCCCTTTGAAAACAGAGTTTACCTTATGATGTGCATTAGAAGACAAAAAATCAAATGAACCATGCTGTCCCTTACCCCCTGTTGAGCATGCCTGTCCTTTCCCTTTGTTATTCTCATACATGTTTTCCCTAATAAAAATATTTCTTTGCAAATGATTTCCCGATGATGTAGATGAGATTATATGCTTAACATTTTGTGAATTGTCCCTTGAAAATTCCTTGTTTTTACATATTTTCCATTCCCTATTTAAAAAAAAAAGTCCCTCCCCTAACATTTCCTTCATGATTTTTCCCCCTTGAAAACAGCATACTTCTCAGCATTTTTGCAGACAGGGCAGCAGTTAACTTTCTCTATTTTCTCCACTTTGCTCAAAAGCACCATGTCAACTACTGAAACCTATGAGCAAGGTGATGACCGGTCTTCTTCCACCGAGGTTGAGGTATAGCAGAGGCCTCGTAGGGGTGGCAAAGGTGGTCATCATAAGAGAGAAGAGCCCACATCTTTAGCAGAATTACAGGCCTGCCCTTTGGCAGTGAATTGTTTCCGATACATGTCATGTTTGCAGTTTTGTGAGAGGCTTGCTCAGATCCAACATCACAGGGAGTTGGCCCACTTATTTGTTTTGCACCTTCATGATGGGCAGGTCACTCTTGCAGGGGTGAGTTTTGTGCTATCTCCGGAGGTGATTTCAGAGGCTACCGGGATACCAGATGTGGGTGAAGTGTGGCCCAAGCGCAAAATGCTGGATTATGTTTATTTTGAGCCATATGTCAGGCCAGAATTCATGAGCCACTTGTCGGGGGTCTTTCCTTTCAGATTCCTCCGGGGGGAGTATGCTCCGATCATGCGGCTTATCATGCATTACTTCACATGTGAGGGGAGATTTTCACAGGTCTTCTCTTATCACATTCGCCTGTTGATGCACTTTACCCGAGTGAGGATGATGAACATCCCGGTTTTCTTCTTCCAGGACATTCAGAGAATGGTGTCCGTGTTTCAGAGGCGGTCCCCAGCTTAGCAGTATAGGAGTTTGTGCCATCATGGTCTCATCCAGCTCATTGTTTCCCATCAGTTGAGTCAGCAGGGCATTCCATGGGCAGACTTCATTTCTCATGAGTTCTTTACAATGCCACCACAGCCACGCCCAGAGCCAGAGGTCATTTATGAGGAAGGAGGTCCATCTCACCAGCCCGAGATCATTGTTCCGAGACAGGTTGCTTCCTCACCTCATGTCACCTACCAAAGAGGTCACAGGACCTTGTTTGCAGCAGCTCGAGGAGTACTTTCTCCACACCAGGTGGAAGGGGCCTCGCGTTCTCCATCAGCAGTACGGGAGGGCAAACAGCCCATGTCAGAGGAGGAGAGAGCCGGTGACACACAGGTTGACATCATTGATCTTGATGCTCGCTCCCCCACTTCAGATTTGCATGAGCTTATCAGACAGAGAGAGGAGGAGAACCTCGTGTTGCAGCAGAAGCTCGAAATGGCTCAATGGACTATCACTTATCTGGAGCAGCGCAACAAACAATTAGAAGAGGAGAAAGAACTTGATGAGCTATGGCGGATCCGCGGTAATCGAGGTTTGAACCGTAGGAGGCCCGGAGACCCATTGCCTACTGACCGAGAGTCAATGCTTATTCAGGAGAATGCTCGCTTGGAGAGGCTGTTGGAGAAGGCCAACCAGGACAAGAGGCTGCTACGGAACATGAAGAATCATTATTGGGCGAGGATGCATGTTTGCAAAGCAAAGATGAAAATATTCCAGAGGAGGTTGTCCGAGGCCCGCAAGAAGAAGACCAACCCACTCCGTATCTTGGCCGAGGCCTCTCTCACTCACCATGATACTCATTAGCATCCTCCTAGCAGCAAACTCAAGAAATTTTGAGAGTTTTGAAACATTTTTGGCATTTTTGGGAATTTTACAGGTTTTGGCCATTTGACTGGTCTCACCCCGCGCGCGACCATACATGGGGGCAACTCAGAACGGGGAAAACTTTGCATTTTTGGAATTTTCATGCAAAAATACACTTGCCTATGGATGGGTTTCAGATTTTATGGAGATTTGGGCTTCCAAAAGTTCAAAATACATGCAATTTTTGACTTTCTGCCCCTATTTTGAGTTGCAGAAAGCTGTCTTGGGAGAAATGACTTTTGAGGGGTCAAATCAACTCCAAATTCAGAAATTCTAGTGGGGTTGGAAAGTAGACTCGCAGACCTTTCCAACGAGCTATCTTGCACCATATTTGGACACCGGGAAGGTCCTCAAACAGAGCTGTGAATGTGCACGACCAGTCAGAGTGATGTGCGCGACCTGTCAAGGAAATTTGCCTGTTTTGACCAGTTCGGCCAGCAAAACACTGTTTTCATCTTGGTTGACTTTTGAGGCATGTAAATGATGGATTTTTGTGTAATTTTCATGGCACTTAGATTCTTTTACTCTCCTTCATCACTTCTAGAAGATTCTTTGATGTAAATGGTAAATATTTAATGCATGGATAGGTTTCCTAAGTTTTAGAGGCAAGTTGTTTTGACTGCCTATTATCTAGTGCTCAGTTTAGAATTAGTTGAAACAGCTCCTAGGAAGCTGAGCTCGACCCCTATAGGTGGGGAAAGGAGTTAGACCATCTATATTATGCCTTCTCTTACTCATTTTCATGGTTGGACTCTTGAGGGAGAAGCTCCTATTGTATATTTTACTTGTATCTCTGCAATTTGAGGAAAAGGAAGACCAGGGTTTTGCAGACATCATTGGGATTCTTGTGGACTCTTGTGTTGATGGTGTGTTCTCTTATTGTAATTTTAAGTGTGTTTATGTGTTCCATCTTTTTCTTTACTGCAGCTTATTAAACAAATGAAGTGATAAAGTTTGAATTCATGCTTGCCATGCTCAGCTTTCAAATTTGTTTAATGTTTATGTTTTCCACTGTCTAGAGAGGATTCAAAGTCATTGTTTGCCCTCTTTAGCTCCTCTTTTTTCTTCCTTGATCATCCATCTCAGCTAAAGGCATCAGCACAAACTCCTACCTTGCCCCAAAGACCCACCTGCAGAAACTGTGTCAATCCCCGCACCCTAAAATTGCAGATCCTCAATTTTCCACCAAAAAACCCCAAAAACCCCCAAATCAACCTTTTAATCAGTTTACTAGCCTAATATCAGTGTTACCTTTGATTGGTCATCTCACCCCATTGAAAATTTGCCGAGATAGACCGGAGAGAGCTTTCTCATACCCCGTAGGGCTAGCTACGAGGTGAAATGGTTTGATGTTGCCTTGAAGGTTTACCTTCCTCAGCCTAGGGTGAAATCTCAAGCGCTAACAGAGTGTAAAGTGCACTCCAAGAGTGAAACGTGCACTCCAAGAGTGAAACGTGCACTCCTTAAGCCACTTTCCCCTTCCTTACTCTAAATTATGCCCTTCAAGAGAAAAATTCTTCCTTGAGAACACTCCTTTTCTCAAAGAAGTGCTCCCTCCTTGAGCACATAGGTGCACCCTAAAGGCCTTAAGATTCACCCTTCAACCTTCCCCAATGCACCATGTGTCCTCTAAACCCTTTGACCACATGATTACACTCTGAAAGCATGAAACATCTCCCTTAAGCCTTCATACTTACACCATGTGCCCTCCTAGGCCTCTTGAGTGCATGAGCACACCATGAAGGCCTGAATCCTTCACCCTTCAACCTTCATGAGTGTGTCTTTCACCCTCCATCTCTCCCTTGAGTGAAAAACACACTTGAGAAGCCCAAATCCTTCCCCTTCATCCTTTAGACTTGTGTCATGTGCCCTCCCTTGGTTGTCTCCCTGCCTTGAGGCATGTTGAAGTGTTGAAGCCTTTCCCCTTCGACCCTTTAACCTTTCAAAGTGAGCCTATGTGCCCAAAAGCCATTTTTGTCTCTCTTGAGCACACTAAAAAGGCATGAACAAAAAATATGCATAAAACATGGTAGAATAGATATTTTCATGTTGATGGTTGCTTTTCATGAGTGACTACAGATGTAGGTATTCCAAAAACATCTTAGCAAGCACGCATGAGGAAGATAGGCAAGGGAGAAAAAATGAAGGAAGTTACATGAAGAACAAAGAACACACTTGAATATTAATGATCAAAGCACCCCAAAGACTCCATTACATCAAAGACCCTTTGGAGGGTGAGCACATCAATGATTGAAGTTGCATGAAGAATGAAGATAAAACTGGAAACCATGTCACCACTAGATAAATTCCATGCCATAAGTAACTATGAGTCCTAGTTGTCAAAGATAGTGAAAATGTCAAGTCTCATCACATGATGATGTGGAAGTCATGATTCATTTGTTGTAATCACTGTATAGATAAATAAGTGGAAGTCCAAGAGTCATGTATGAACTAAAGAGTCATCAAAGTCCAAAAGACATGTAATATCAAAATTCATATAGAATTCCAAGAGTCATTTGAAATTCCAAAGGTTGTAGAAGTCCAAAGGTCACTAGAAGTTGGAAAGTCAAGAGTCATGAGGATGTGAAACGTCATGCTCTAAGTTATAAATAGATCTTCATTCCTCATGTAAAGGAATTTTAACATTGGCTTCTCCCACAAGGAATTAGAGAGACAAAGTTAGTACTTTTGGGGAGCAAGTAGTGGCTCTAACACTCAACTATTGGAACTAGTGATTTTCACTGTATTTATGTATCTTGTAACTTTTTCTTAATATCGAAGCCTTCCAGGCCAACACATTTTCACACATGGATTGTTAATGTTTCTAAGACTATTTTTTGAACGTTTATGGTTCATGTTTTCTTTCACATGTAATGGAGTAATTGAACTATTTTGGTGACTTCGGTGCTTAGTTATTGGAAATGTGTTGTTATGCTTATAACAATCATCACATCTATGTGAACTATTTCCCTTAATGTCAGATGAGACTTTAACTTTCATGTCTATCCATTAGGGTAGTAATATTAATTCTCTCTTAGAGGCTCAATTTATTTTCTCCTCTGCAGTAAGAGAAACTTGACACATTTGTAATTCAACACTCACAAGGCGCACTCGCTTGCTCATTCAAAAGTACATTTGCACTTCTCTCTCATGCTGACAGCTAAAGCCAAGGTGTATCTTTAAGTAAACGGTAGTCGAGTCGTATTCCATATGGGACTCCTACACCAAACAATGTAAGGTCTAGTTGGGACCTTATATTGGGGGGATCCCCTGTATGTTGACAGTATCCAACATCGTCAACAGAAACCCACATAGTTTTTCCTTTCAATAATCTCAAAGTTGGTTTCATCACGAAGTTAGAAAATGGATCTTTGTTTATTGATCATCATGTAATAATAATAATAATCTTAGTGAAATATTAAGGGTTAAAGTATAATAAATTCATACTATTCAATATTATATTTTATATTTCTAAATATATATTGCCAATTTTGTAAGATACAAATTATTTTGTCCAATTTTTGGGTTGATCCCACAAAGCATACTAAAAATTCATTGCATACACAACCATACCATCCATACCATACTGGATGTCACAATCCACCATACTAGCCATCATATGAAGTCATCATACTAACCATTATAACCCATTGTACTAATGACCATAAACCACTACACCTGACACCAAATCTAGTCATTGTACAAAATTTTATAATCGATCATGTTAGCCATGATACCAACCACCACAATTTTTTTATACTCTATCTTGTATATTTATGTTACACAATATTTTTTCACACCTCTCGTACTTCCCTATAACATACCCCAAAGTTACTGAAACCTAGAAATCATGTAGTGTACTTATCCTAATATGTAGCTCAAATCATGCCTAAAACATTGATGGAAAAATGCCTTGAGCTTCCCCTGAAGGAAAAAACTCTAAAACCATAATTTGAGGATCATCGCTCCCTTGACATTGGAGACCTATGCTAGTCGCTAGCTGTACTATACTAGCCTCGCGATACCAGCACATTTTTGGCTTGGATACCCACGATGATCTTTAAAATACAATTTTTCCCAAAGAGGACAAGAAGCTTCATGATCTAGAGTCTTCCAGAACGACGAGCTGGAGGTTGTTCGGCATGGATGAGGTCAAGTTCTCCCAACTTGGCCCTTTTGTCTTATCCCTATGAGCTACCTCCTTGAGATGAGGGCATTCTCCTATTTTTGGAGAGATCTTAACTCCCTTTCCCTGCCTATATAATCATATTTTCCAATTCCCAAATGGTTGGTCTTTGGCTATTTTCACCCTTATGCTGAGATAGTGCCTACATGCTACTCATTTGGCTTGGAGAAGGAGTGCTTGGAGAGCTTGAGCTTGGACTTGGATATTCACTCAAGGAGAGCTTATTGACATCAAGGCTTGGTTGTATGCTTCCTCCTTTATTCTATTAATGTATACAACTGTTGGTTCACTTTCCATAAATGTGTGTGTTAATGGATAATTTATCTTAGTGCTCCTTGATCTGTTAAGTAGGTTACATTTGATTACACTTTTTGTACTTGTCTTTGATCTCTTGTGTAGGCATTCAAACATTGTGAGCAGTAGGACTGAGCCCGAGGCACAAGTGATTTGAGGTCTTCAACAAAGGAGGACATTATAGCATTAAAACGAGGTAGGCCATCTTCCTCTTCTCTCATTTCGATTGTAATTTATGAAAGTGTCTTGTATATTGTCACGTAGGTTGCTAGTCCTACTCATTGGGCTAGAGGGATCATCTTTGTCCGCAGTGAGGATTTTCCTAGACAATGATTGGTCATAAAGTTCATACATTTGTAAGCTTTTTCCACTTTCAAAATTTCTATTCTAGCCACCATTTTCTTAAACATATGAAATTAGAGTTGCATTTCTACACCATCACATCTTAATAAATCTAGAGAGAATGAATAGTTACAAGTAAATAAAAATAAACCCTGATTTTAAATAAAAATTGTTTTAATGGAAATGAACCAAAAGTAGAAAGGTTCATTAAAAGTATAATTTAAAATTCAATTTTGAAAGAGAACATACATTCAATTCTAAATTTAAATTTTTACTTGTATACATGGTATATAATTTAAATTAAAATTGGGCTTGTAAAGAAGAAAGTCGCCATCAAAATGACTTGCAATAAAAACTGACAATTAAAGGTCATCATAATGAAGATGAAGTCGTAGAGCCACAAAACTTATGGATAATATTTAGAGGTTGCAAGAAGCATTATAGGACAAAAATGACACATTAATAGAGAAAACACCAATAATATTGGATGGTAGAATTGACAAATTAATACACGATTTTGAAAGGAAATGGTAGACTTAATAAGAAAGGGAAACAATGATAGGGACAAATAATAAGGATAACTAACAATCATAAATAAAGGATTGAACAAAAAACTAAAAGATTATATGAGATAATGTTAAAACCCTTATATCATGAAAATCTGCCAGTAAGTCCAAACTTATCGATTCAAAATAATGAAAGAAATTAAGGTATAATGAGTTATCCCGATAAAATAAAAATAAGAAAACTTAAAATTGATAATAAATAAATGCTAAAAGTATCATTTCTATCAATATCATGCACATGACTAAATATGAATGAAGAAAAAGTGTCCCAAAAATGAAAATATTACTTGAAAGAACTAATACAAGAACCAACTAAAATAATATATTCCATCTATCTAAGGAAGATTGATGTGACCCAAGAAAACATGAAAGAAAACCTAAACTCCATTATCAACCATAAAGGGGAAATTAAAACTGAATATTGTGAAGCTCAAAAAAATCATAAAAAAATAAAATTGTAAAAATACTTATGGATTTTGACAATACTCATAACTGAATAGACGATAATTTCACATGTAACTAAAACAATTTGTATACCCCATTAAGGACCTCACAATCACAATATTTGATGGACATAAAGTCAAACTACTAAGAATATTTTACTAAATCTATGTTTAAAAATAAGAACTGTAACTTCAAATATAATTCTACACTCAAACAATCAACGAGATGGATACAATGGTAGGCACCAAATGGTTGATTTAGTCAGGGACTTACACCACCAACCTCAAAGAACAATTCATGGAAGTAACTAGCAACAACAATATTATATATTATATGGGGTTCAAATTCCACTCTCAAAAAATGTGATTTACAACTAATGAAGAAGGAGGCATGAAAAACAAATAAACATGTAACAATAAAATCAAGCCAAGGCAAAGAATCAATTGAAGATTTCTGACCTTAAGATTGGAAGAATGTATATTACATGGGAGAATCATTGTTCACACTCAACAAAAAGGTAAAAATATTTCAAACTATGTGAAATGTTGCACACACTACAAAATAATATCACTAGCATTCAAATCAAGGATGAAATCAAACCCTTACAACCAAATAAAGATGATGTCATAAAGAGAACATGATTAGCTATAGAGAATCTAATTTATTGTGCTTTGCAAATAAAAATCCTTTAATGGGATGGAAATGGAATAAACATCATCATCATAATAATATTAAGATCAATGAAACATAAAGGGTTACACACCCCCTTCACCTCATGACTAATCAATGTTTATTTATGAACCAACATGAAACTCATTTTAATTGAATCATAATATTCAATTTTGTAATTATATATGTTAATATAAATTTCCAATTCAATAATAAACAAAAGATGTGTTCCTATTTCGTGAACCACTTCTCTTAGTATTTTGGAACAACTCATCAAGTGACAAGAGGGGAGGTGTCTAGCTAGGCAGGTAGACGTCCCCAAGGCAATGATTATATATAAAGAAGAGCCTATTCCAAGACTTACCCGAGCTTTATATCTCCATGGATTAAGGATTCAATCCTTTGAGACAAATGAAGAAGGACATGAATACATGCATCATTAAATGTGGTACATGTCAAAGGAACATGGTGTTGAAGAATGTAACTAGTGTCGGTCTTCATAATAGTATTTTAGTATTGTATTTATCAAAAGAAATGAAATAAAAATTATTTATAAAATAAAAAATTTATTGACTTATTAAAGCATGGGTTTCATGCTTGGGTCAATGGTCAATAGGTCAAAGCACCCATTGAGTTCTCTAAGATTCTTTTGTTGAGTCAAAGTCAAAATTTTATGTAAGAAACCCTTCTTGGGTCCATGATTTCAAAGAAAGAAAATATTTCAGTGTCAAATTAAAGTCTCGCTTCTCCTTCATCAAGTCAGCCTTAGTCTCCTTACAAGTCAGCCTCCTCAACAAGATAAGTCAACCTTATGAAAAATCACAAAATAATATATATATATATATATATATATATATATATATATATATATATAGATATATCTATATATATATATATATATATATATATATATATATATATATATATATATATATATATATATATATATATATATATATATATATATATATATAATATCACTTTAACTTGTGGTGCATTCAAATTACTTCAATCTACAATTCGATGAGAAGAAAACTCGTGACAAATGTAAGGGAAAATACATAACCGAAACATTGTATACTAGACTGAAAATTGATAAGAATACAGGACCAAAGCATGGCATGAATACAAGACCGAAGCGTGACAAGAATACATGATTGAAGCATGCTAAGGCTATAGGACGAAATCATGGTATGGCTACAGGATGAACATGGTATGACTACATGATCAAAGTATGAATGCAAGAAGCTGAAATTACACGTCTAAAGGAGGATGGGCACTTAAATGGACTACTTGTCATTGAAGAAATGAACAAGCTGATGTGTTATTTCAGAACAAGGCTTACTTGATGGATTGAAGGTGCTCTTAATCTAGGTAATAAGGGTCTTTCTCATCTCAACTTGATTTGAATTTTCTATTGGAAGAGTTTGAATAGGTTTTTCCCTCCTTAGGGGTCCCTGGATGAGTGCCTACATCATGTGTTATTTTGTTTTATTTGATTTTTTGGAAATTTTATTGATGATAAACATATAATAATAAAGAAGAATAAGTAAGAATATATCACAAGAAATTGTCAAGTGAAAGAGAAATTATTTAAAGAAGAAACCATAACTATGCTGCCCTAGATTTCTCAACATGGTATTAGAGATAAGGACGGATATTCAAGGCAGCTAGAAGATCATTCTTGAGCTAAAGAAATAGAGTTCAAGCCTTTTCATGAAGGATAGAGGAGGAACGATTTGAAGTAAGTCAATTTTGGACATATCCCTGTAACTAGGTTGTAGGCCTAAAATAAAGGATCAAATGCATCTAAAAGAAAGCTTCAGTACCACCATTATGGAATTCTGAGAAGAAAATATTATATCTTATTCAAGACTGAGTCCTTTGATAAAGGAATCAAAGTTCTATGCTCAAATGGTAGGGTCTGAAAGTATTCCATCAATAATATGAGTTCGAAGGTATAGGAAAGGATTGAAGGTATATTACTATCAAAAGAGTATAATTTTTTTAATGCAAGGACTAATAAGATCCATTCGAGTTCTAAGTCAAAGAGTCATTCAAAGTTAATCCAAAGTGATCAATGCTCATGACATTTTACATTATGAATTTTTGGTGTCACCTAAGAAGGTACGAAGTATAAGTTTCTATGAAAATGATTATAGGGAGACTAAATATACTTAAAATCCTAATTTCCAACAAATATCATTCTTAAGAAAGGGACCAAAAGTCAAATTTATTGGAAACATTGTAGACCTATTCAAAATACCTAAAGCTATAACCATCTTTATAATTGAAGGAGTCAAAATAAAATTCTGTGAAGGAAAAACGATAACCCATGCATATATATTTACGGAGGTCAAGCCTTACAGTGACATTACAACTAACCTTGAAGGATCTCATAACAAGACTTTTAAGAAGTTCAAATCAGTAGAACATAATGTTAGTTTAAGAAATTTAATGAGTATTCTACCATCAAGAAAAACCTATCTCAAAAGGGAAGCAATCTACATCAATCGACATATAGGAATTTCATTCAATTATAGTCAATGAAGAGACATATTAGAACAAATTCAAAATATTCATTAGGTATGTATTCGTACTACTCTTTATGTTTTCTTTTAGTCATGTAACATGTGTATGAAGATTGCAAGAACAAGTAACAAGCTCAATAGAATATCAAGACAAAGCTATGTAAGGATATGTATGACTTGCTAACACTACAGTTTGTAAATAGTTAGAACTATATTCCTTGAACAAGAATAAATAGTGTCTACATTTTGTAACATAAAAAATAATGAAAATTTTAGATAATTATCACCCTATTGCATTTGCATATTTTGTGCTTGTTAAGAAATATTGCAAGTATATATGAAGAATGATGACTTGGTAAATCAAATGTTCAAAGCTCGAGTTGACAAATAATGAGATGAACTATGAAGTTGATACCATATTTCAGAGGGAGCCCTTCATTAAATTTACTAGGTTTGTAAAAGGAGTAACTCAAGGTATGTGTAGAAAATTTATAGAAAATCTTCTTCATATTACAAATTGGGGTAATTTTGAAAATTTGATACTAACTCTTTCATGTCTAGGATTATGAATCATATAGATTCTTGTTAGGTTGATTAAGCATAGATTGAATCTACCCTTGTTATACTATCATTTTTTCATTTTTGTGAAAGCATAACCTTTAGGGTTCACTATAAAACCCTAGCCTCTTGATGCTAAGGGTATGTTGATGTTAATATTGAAACCCTAAGGGTTATTTATAAATTCTAGAACATCTGATGAAATCCTATTCTTTTGAAGTTTAAGGTTTTGATAATGTCTTGATAAAAACCCTAGTCCTTTAGGATTTGTTGTTAATGTCTAGAAACCCTAGATTTTTAGGGTTTAGTAAATTAAGGTTCATAATAAAAACCCTTGTAAATAACTATAGTAAGATCCTAAGGGTGAAACCCTAGGTGTATATTCATCTGTATAATCAAAACCCTAATCTGAATGAAATTATTGTATATCTAACTTTGATGTATTAATAACCTTAAGTAGGTATGAATATTGAATGCTAGTGCATCCTAGATATGTATATGCAAGTATGATAATCTATTTGTTTGTACTCATGTTTTAATTTGTAAAATATAGGATTTGCAACAAAAACCTAGTAGATTTTGATATTCTAGGATATGATGATATTTTTTTCGATATGATTTAGTTTTGATGATAAAATTTGGGGTTTGCAACAAACCCTAGTACAGTATGTATAGTACTATGATAGGATTTTTATTTAATTGAATTACAAATATATAAGGCTTTGTGTCTCGAAGATGGAGTCTAGGGTTTATGACAAAACTATGGCAAGAAGTTGAAATCTAGTATGTAAAAAGAATGTAACCGTTCTTGTTTATGAACCTAACTACGTTTAGGTATCTAATGTCTAAAGTTTGAATTTTTTTATGCTTCCATTATAATGACTTGATTGTGATATAGTTAATTTCTTATGTATATTTATTTTTTGTTGTACTTGCTATTAAAGTTTTGTAGGCACACAATCTTCATGATATTGAAAGACATTTGAAATTAAAGATGATGATAAGCATGATGAAGGAAGTTGATCAAGATTACCTTGATACCAAAAGAAAGAGTGAAGTATTGAAATGATGAAGTTTATCCAATGTATGAATTTGTTGATATCCCTAAGTTGATAGGGAGCATGGATAAGAGAAAAAGTATATCTACCTAGTTGAGAGGGAGGGCATATTATACTTTAAATAAAGAATGAAACCAAAGTACTACAAATAAATATTCATGATTCATGAAGTTGCAATGAAAAGACCTGAGAAGTACTGAAGTTGTATTTGGTGCTGCTGAAGAAGTGAAAGAAGAAATATTTCAACAAGATGCATTTGTATAACTTGATGATGATATAAGAAACATCCAAATGATTGAGGACCCAAATATTTGTGTTTACTTGAATATGTATTTAAAGTTTTATTACTGATTGGGGTTGTGATTATGCAGGATCTCTCCGTAAAAGGTTGAACGTTTGAAGCGTGCTTAGATTGGTGGATATATCTGATTTAGTTGATTAGGAGAGATGAAGAATATTATGGAAATATTGTTGGGAGGACATCTGTTCGGCCTATGTATTGATGTCTAGATCCCAAAGTAGGGAAGGTGGCATTGGCCATGGAGCTATGACCATACATACACACCTATATCCCTCGGTTGGTGGTAGAGCTTAAAATCCTGATGGTACCTGCCTCTCTACAACATAAACATCTTGTAGAAACAACATGAGAGACTTGCAAAACTTAGCCTGTTATTCCATAGAAGGACATACCTTATACTAAACCTCCATCCCATTCTATGTTTCATTACCCTCTCTCTATGTGAGTTGAACAATAATGTGCATAATTTCTCATTAATCAGGTGCCTACTCCTATGAAAATGTGGATTCAAGGTATTCCAAGCCTTGTCTATGTATTCATAAAGATATATCTTGTACATCCCACCCCTTTCCCTTGCTAAATGAAACTCATGAGCATGTTTATGTTGTTTCCCTATCAAGAATTTCAATTGCTCCTAAATAATAGAAAGCTTATAATTTCTACCACACATGATCCTCTAAACCTCAAGTTCAATTTTCCTCTTTAATAATGTACCTTCTCCCCAGTTTTTTCTTCATTGCTAAGAGGCCTTGTGTAAGATTTGAAATCCCTACAACCACAATGGATGTCTTCATACCTTCATTGATGGATGGTCCATAATGTGAATTATAAATCATCTCATCCAATGCTACGATTTGAGCCTTTGATGAGTTCTCTATAAGAGATGATTCATGATTCTTTTGTTGCAAACTATGCCTCTCCTTAAGTTCTTGCAAATTTGAATATGTTTCATTCCTAATCATCATAAGAGGTTCACCCATCAAATATTGAGTGCCATTGTCACTATCATCTTCCTATGTTATGGTATTTGTTGATGACAAGGAATGTTCTTGTCCAATGTCAATATTTTGCATGCTATTCTTAACCATGTTTGGAGGATGTTTTCTAATGTTGGTTAAGAGGCATTGGAATATTTGAAGAAGAAAATCATCATACTCTAGATCAAGCATAGTGGCTCAAAATCTTGTTGTTTCAATAATATCTAAAGAACTTGAGCTTCTTATCAAAGTTAGGATCCTTGATATCATGCAATCCTTGGAATCTTTGCACAAGAAATTGCAGAACCCTTATTAAAATATCATCATTATAGGGGGCAAATAAGAGAAGTTATCCTTATGACCTCTTTGAGGCAATAAGAAACTACAAGTCTTACCTCCTTACAAGGGTGTTCCATAAATCTGTGTTGGATTAAGGAAATAATTAATGGCTTCAAATCCCAACTTAAAATATTCCGATTTGATTGGGTTACCTAAGAAAAAATGATTCCAACTCCTCCAATTTAGAGAGGACATCTCCTATTTTCATGAAGTTCAAATTTGACCTCAGTACGAGCAACCAATTTCCCACTTCCTTTTCTTTTTGCAGATTCCTATGTTTCCTAGTTTAGAGAGAAACATGGACTCCCTTTGAGAAGGGTTTGTTTTTAAGCATTTCGCTTTTCACTCTAAAAAAATTATTGTCAAGGAACTGACTTTCATATTGCTATATTGATTTAAGAGGAGTGTCAATTGCTTGATTTACTGTTAATCCCATCAAGCTATAGCTATTCCTTTCAAATTATTCCCTTAAAATGGTCTTAGATACATTTCGTTAAGAACACATTTTCTCAATGTGTTATTTCGTGAAGCCCTTCAAATCAAATACTAAGGTTACCTCGTTCAATGCCCCATCAATTACAACACTTCAACTTTAGCCTTCTCAGACTTGATCCTTCAACTCTGCAATACCCATAACCATAGGATGATAGTACCTTCATCACTCAAACATGACTTGGTTCCCTGAACAATTAATGCTTTATAGGTTTCAACCTCCAATAGTTGTTGTTGTTGTCTCTTCTTGCACATTATCAATAGAACCAAATTTCGACTACAGAAAATGAAATGACCCTCATAATAATCTTGTGGTTTCTTCCTCGACCTTGATCTACATTCTTTTTTAGCCCACCCTAGGGCTAATTATCTTAACCCCTGGAAAATCGTCCACATGTTGTTAAATCGACATGGAAATATCTGAGCTTCCTTAATGTGGCTACGATTTATGCAGTTCTCGACCTGAAAACTTGTCCCCATAATGGTAACTTGGCTTGGAAATATTTCACCCCCCTTCAACTTCCTTAATTTGGCTAGTGTTTATGTTGTTCAACCCTCTCCCACTCATGCACTAATATAGATCTACGAGGTAATTACCAAATGAATAAATTGAAATATGAAAACCCCCCAATTCATACACGCAACAAAAATATATCGGCATAACAATGATGCATTATTGAAACAAATGAATTGTTTAAAGATCTAGTTCAATATTGTTGTAAGGGAACAACCAAAATAGTTATCCTTGACTAGATAATCAATTACATCAAATCATTGCAATACCAAGTTGAGTTCCTTTTAGTGAAGTCTACCAGATTGTGTGCCACTATGCTCGATCTAGAGCGTGATGGTTTGATTCTTCATATATTCCAATGCTTCTTCACCAACATCAGAGAAAATCATCCAAACATTGTTAAAACCAGCATGAAAAATATTTTTTCTTTATTTTCAGGTGAAGAGGATTCCATTTGCAAGCAGTTTCTATAAAATTTGTTGGCTATTTGGAGGAAGGAGCATGTTGTTTCGCCTACTGCTCATGAATTCTCAAAAGGGTTGGTTGAGCATAACATTAAGAGGTTCAAAATGTAGCTAACTGAAAAGGAACTAATTTCAATGGGGTTTCAAGTCACAAGATATTCCAACAAGGGTATGAACCAAATAAAAAGGAAACAAAATTTCCATCCATATTAGGAAATGTGGGCAACTAGTCACCCTGGTGGAGTTAGTACGGGAAAAAATATGTCGATACTAAATTGTGTTGAGGAAAAAGGAGAAATGTTGACTATGGACAACAAAGAAAATGCCTTACTATAAGGGAAGGATATGATATCTTGTGAAGAATGAGTAGAATATAAAAGGTCTAGCGAGGCACATTCCTTGTCATCAGCGAATGCCATGACACAAGAAGATGATAATAGCAATGGCACTAAAAATTTGATGGTTAAACCTCTTATGAAGATTAGATATGAAAAATATTCATACATTAAAAGACTTAAGGAGAGGCATAATTTACAGAAAAAGAATCATGAATCACCTCTTTTGGAGATCTTATCAAAGGCTCAAATGAGAGTAATGGATGAGGTGGTCAAACATTCACATTATGGACTAGCCATCGTTGAAGGTATGAAGACATCTGTTGTGGCCACATGGATTTTAAATCTTATTGAAGGAATATTAGTAATGTAGTAATGAAGGAAAAACTCAAAAGGCTAAAAGGCACAATATTAAAGAGGTAAAATGAGATTGAGGTATGAAGGATCATGTGTGCTAGAACAACTACAAATATTTCTAATATTGAGGAGCACTTAAAATTCATGATAGGGAAACAACATAAACATATTTTTGAGTTGAATTTAGCAAGAGAAAGGGGTCGGGTGTACAACAACCCTCATTAGAAATACATAGAAAAGGCTTGTAGTAATTATTGAAGAAAGTGTAACTAGGTTCGACCTTCATGACATTGTAATTATGAATTTTGTAAAATGAATTTATTATTCCTTGCTACATGGGTTTCCTGAGAAAGATGATTATTTATTTAGTGGCTCCCATTGAGAGCCTTAGGATGTCAAAGAGTCAATGTCATGTATAGAAAACTCTAAACAGCCCCTCAAGACAAGCACAATCCTCCAAGATAAGCACAAGAAGAAGTCTGCAATCAAAATGATGATAAGAACAGTCAATTCAGCCAACAAAACAACATAAATAATAGCCATGTTGGTTCAAATGAAGTGACACAATAGTTCACACTCATGTCAGCTTATTTATGGAGGTATAACCACTATAAATACTCCAATGAACTTCGCAGAAAGTACAAAAAAATTCTCGGACTAGTCTACAACTTTGGATGGATACAGGAAGAAGTGCAGGAGGACAAAATCTCGGTGATAGTTACAGTGATAACTTCAGAAATCTCCCTAAAATCTTGAACAAGTAACTTAGTGTAGGAACCTCGGATGAAGACAAAGTTACAATATTTTGGTTGGAGAAAAACTCTTAAGGTTCTCGGATGGGTATTACAGAGGTATATACTATCTCACAATATTGACATAAGTATAAGAAGGATCTCAATACTATATCTCGATAGATGTACTATAAACACAGTCACAGTGATCACTGTCTCATAGTCTTAGTGTATTCATGAAGAAGAGTATCTCAGTGATCATAGAGTCTCGACATATCTTCTAGATACAATCATGATCCCAATCACAATCATGGTATAGGCAATAAATATCTCGGTGATAGTGAAGCAAGGTGAAATAATGATGTAACAATAATAATGATGCTATAGAGATGAGTTTGGTGAGAAGGTTGTAATGATCTAAGTAAAACAATGATGAAGTAGTACTGATGATGATCTCAACTGCAACAAAGAATAGGACTGATGTCTTGGTCTTGGAGTGGCATAGTAGTTCAAGGGTCATGGTGTTGGTATTCGTTAATTGGAATCTATATAATAAGAATTTTTTTGGGGGTTTTCCTCTCCAAGAGGGAGAGGTTTTGGCTCTAGCATAATGCCAACATCTTGTGTTCTTGTCTCTTTTTCTTTGGTATCTATTTGATGAACTAAAGGAGACACACTCTAATAATAATAAGTGAAGATAAGAATAAGTAGAAAACTGAAAAACACCTCACAAATAGTTATCATGCTAATAAGAATCTCATTAATTACACTAGCCCTAGATTCTTCAACATGGTATCAGAGCTAAGGTGTTGAAGTCAAAGGAAGGGCAACAAAAGAGACATACAAGGATCAATATTCAAGAAGGGCATCGAAACAAGTTTAAGGGTTTTGTCAAGATTAAAGGATCAAGTCTACAACAAGAAGTATACAACAACAAGGTAACTCCACATCAAGAACTTGGGTCTCCACATCACCATCATCAAAAGACCACCAAGACTCTCATCAACATATCTAAAAAGCTATGAAACTCAAAGGACCTCAAAATTAACATCTTATCATCTTGGAAAGGATTCAGGTAGTCAAGACCTACCCTACAATTGAAGGCAAGAAGGAACTATCATCCTCAAGGTTATAATCAAGTAAGGATCATCTCCTTATCCAAGAATAAGATCATCCAAGGAAGCAACAAATCATCCTCATCAAAAGGGAGCAATATTTTCTATTGAAAGGCCTTCTCACTTAAAATAATATCATCCAAGAAGAAGCCCTCATACATCTTCTTCATCAACATGATCTAGGTGAATATTTCATCTTCACATGACAAGTAAGTATCTTTTCATTCTATAATCAAGTTTGATTAAATGATTTCATTACTGCAAGGAAATATATAGGTTGAATGGGTCATCGAGATTCCTTACATGAAGAAGGAGGATAGTCATAGTCCTATAAGAATCTGAATTCATTAAAAGGTCTCGTCTGAATTTATGGAAAGGGATACTTATAAGATCCCCTCATATAGCAATATTGGAGACATCAAAGAAAATGTATAAGAAAAACTCACTCTCTGAAGGTGCAATGAAGAATGTCACATAAAATCTAATCTACATGAAAGTAAAGGGCATCAAAGGATGTGGGATATATTCATAAGGTCCCACTTACAAAGGTCTAGGAAGGAAGATAACCATCATTGATCTATAATGCAATAACAGATAATCAAGGTAACAAATATCCATGGGATAATAAATTTACCTCATTCGACAACTTATGGTCTCTATGCTAAATAGAGAAAGACAAGTTGATGGTAGGAGTATTGAAGGTTAAAGGAATAAAACATGTGCAGAAAGAAAAGACAAGTTTGGTCCTCAAGCAAGACAAAATAAGTATAGCTAAGATTAAATGCTATGGAAATATTATAAAAAGAAGCTCATATCACTGGAAAGATGGAGGAAGCTTAAGAAAGGGGTCAAGGAAAGAGGAAGTAACAAATTTATCCTATGAGTAAGATGTTATCCCTCACAAAAGGGTCCTATCATAACCTCCTAAATCATCTGTTATAGATATGACCAAGTTAATAAGATGCATCATGGCATTATGGAAGCATTAGAAACAAGATCTCGTGACATCATCATGGGAATCATGAAGGAAAAAATCCATGACAGACAAAACATGAAGGATATAGCTCGTAGGAACCTTAGTGGACATTGAAGGAAATGAAGAAGTCACCTAGGACAAGGCTCATCATACATCAAGTCAAAAAGGAAACATCTGCTAGTTGGGGATATATAATATCCTAAAAATTCTTTAATGAAATTCTCATTGTAGGTTTCGCTAACCTAGAGAGGAAGCAAGTGTTTCAACAGGAACTCCAACCTATGGAATCCATGAGATGATGATGTAATGATATGAAGCAGATCAAGGGATTAAAGATCAAGGAAGCTATTAGAATAAGCCTCGATGACCTGAAGGTATAAGGTGTTAGAGTCGGTCTAGTAGCCCTCCATCAGCGATCAAAGCTCTTTGCATTTGCATAGGTAGGTGTCTCATCAGTGTCATTCTTTGCATTCCGTTAGGCATGCCATAACCCTGATGGAGGAGCTGGTGTCTTTGTCCCCCTCTGGGCACTGCTGGATCAACTTGTTTCAGTCATTAAACTTTGTCAAGGTTACTTGTCTATTGTCTTGAGATCAAGGAAAATTTTAAGGATGGAAAATTTTCTTGAAGTTTCAAACATTGGCGAATCTCACTAATCCCTAATATGCAAACTATAAAATGTTTATTGATATATTTGTAAAATTATTCAAATTTATAATGATTATATATGTAGCCTCTATATAATGTTGGCGATTTTTAAGGTAAAATAATTTTATATTCTAAAATCTGGGCGAATTGTCTTTTATAAAAATTGGAAATTGGCGAATCATTTTGTGGAAAAATCATGGAAAATTAGCCCACTGGGCGAAGATTAGCCCCTAAAATTTTCCATGCTTGAGATCAAGTTTTTAGGTCTAGGGTTTTTGGTCAAGTTTGTCTTCAAGCTCATGTCTCTGAAGGTCAATAAGTACCCAGCAAGCCAGAGGGATGATTTTTAAAGTGTTTTTTCAAAAGATTCTATCTTGTACAGTTAATTTTCACCTTGGATTTAAAAACCCTGTTTTTAAAGCCAAAGTCATTTCTCAAAAATTTTGTGAAAATTGTAAAAAATTTAAAATGATTCAAAGGACAGCATATAACCCTGGCTCCCTTGCCAAGATCCCTCAGAGCCTATCCCTGCAAAAATTATCAAAGAAAAGAATCAAATCAATCAGTTTCAGGACAAAAGGAAAGCAAAAAGTCAAGTTTATAAAGTGTCATGGAAAAAACATTATAAAGTGGGTTATGATATGAAATTAATTCAAACAAGGCTATAAAAGCCCTAATCTCCCTCTATCAAGCCTCATTATGCATCCAAGTGATAGAGCAACTGATTGCAAGAGAGTTTGAGTGAAGTTTGTGAGTTGGGAAGGCGCGCGACCCGTCGAACCAGGCGCGCGACCCGTCAGGCACCCTCCGCCAGTGTTAATTTACAACGCGCGCGACCCGTCAGAGGCGCGCGACCCGTTGGGTGAGGCGTGCGACCCATCAGCGCTCTCTCTGCAAAACCGCCAGCAAATTTGCCAAGGAACCACAAATTGCTAAATTATGCAAGGTAGGCCCTCCATCATAAAAAATTATTGCTTGTTACAGTTCAAGAAGGTCATGATTATATTTGTAAAGGTCTCCATTTGCAAGTAGAAGTCTCTATTATGCTTTGGCTTGAAGTTGTAAAAATTGCTAGGGTTTATTATGCTGTTTTGAGGTATCCCATTGTTCTCATTTTTTCCACCTCCCATTACATTTTCCTTATCATTTTATGTAAATTTCCCTTCCAAATTTGTTAAAGAGCCCTAAACCCTACCCTTCTTCCCAAGAAATCAAAAGAAAAATTAAACCCTAGCCCTTCCTCCCATATCATTATTGTAAATAAATTTGGAAAATAATGTATATGCAATAATCCTTTCCCTAAACTCCCTGTTTCATTATTATTCCCAGTTTCCCTTTAAAATATCCCTTCCCTAACATTTCCCTTGTGCTCCTTGTCCCCTTGAAACAACATTTTAATCAACAATTTGCAAAGTAGAAATAACAGTACATTTCAGCCTCTTTGCTCCTAAAACAATGTCAAAAACCGAAACCAATTATGAGAAAAGTGATGACCATGCATCAGTTTCAGGGTTTGAGGAACAGAGGAGGCCTCACAAGGGTGGAAAGGGCGGTCATCATAGGAGAGAGGAGCCCACCTCTTTGACCGATTTGCAGGCTTGTCCAATGGTAGTATCATGTTTCCGTTATATGTCTTGTTATGAGTTTTGCGAGAGGATCTCTTGGATTCAGCATCACAGGGAGTTGGCTCGCTTATTTGTTTTGCATTTGCATGATGGACATGTGAACCTTGCTGGGGTGGATTTTACATTGACACCCGAGATGATTGCTCAAGCCACAGGGATACCGAATGTCGGAGAGGTGTGGAACAAGCGCAGGATGTTGGACAGTGTTCAGTTTGAGCCTTTCATTAGACCTGCATTCATGAGACATTTGACGGATGTATTTCCCTTCAGATTTTTGAGGAGTGAGTATGCTCCCATGATGAGGCTTATCATGCTCTTTTTCACCTGTGAGGGCAGATTTTCACAGATATATTCGTACCATATTCGCCTGATGATGCATTTCACACGGGTACGGATGATGAACATCCCTATTTTCATGTGCCAGAACATTGAGAGGATGGTGCCCCTGATGTAGAGGAAGGGCCCAGCACAGCAGTATAGGAGCCTCTATCATTATAGTTTGATTCAGCTTGTGGTCAGACATCAGTTGGCTCAGCAGGGCATCACATGGGAGGAGTTCATCTCTCGTGAGTTCTTTACAGCACCACCACCACATCCGGAGATTGTTCATGAGGAGGGAGGACCATCACAACAGCATGATATCCCCGGGACTAGCCATGTCATCTCTTCTCCATTGGTCACTTATCAGAGAGGCCATAGGGCCTTATTTGCAGTAGCTAGGCAAGTATTTTCTCCACACCAGGTGGAAGGGGTCTCGCCTTCTTCATCAGCACCACGAGTGTTATCTCCACACCAGGTGGAAGGGGTCTCGCCTTCTTCATCAGCACCATGAGTGTTATCTCCACACCAGGTGGAAGGGGCCTCGTCTCAGACAGCAGCACAGGTATCAGAGAGGGGCAAACAGCCCAGGATTGATGAGGGGCCATCAGGTGTTCCAGATATAGAGCTTGTTGATCTTGATGTCAGTTCTCCTAGCCTAGAGTCAAAGGAGATCATTTAGCACCTTAGAGCTGAAAATGATGCATTGCAGAAGAGATTAGAAGGGGCACAATGGAAAATATCATATCTAGAACAGCGCAACAAGCAGTTGGAGGATGAGCAAACTCTTGATGATTTGTGGAGGATTCGTAGTGACCGCAACTTGAATCGAAGAAGACCTGGTGATTTAGTGCCAGTTGAGCGAGAGGCTATGCTTATCCGGCTCAATGCTCATTTAGAGAGGCTGTTGGCTAAGGCCAACCAAGATAAGAAATTTCTGAAAAACATGAAGAATCATTATTGGGCACAGATGCACGTGTGCAAGGCAAAGATGAAGGTGCTCCAAAGGCGGTTGGTCAAAGCACAAAAATGGAGAAAAAGGCCCGATCCCCTCCACATCTTGGCCGAGGCTTCCTTGAAGGAGCATGGCACTAAATAGCTCAGCCCCAGCACAAATTCCAAGAAATTTTGAGCATTTTGGGTGATTTTTGGTTTTTAAGGCAAAAAACAGGTTTTTCCGCTTGACGGGTCTCACCCCCCGCGCGACCCTTTCACTTGGCAACTCTATTTTCAAAAAAATCAGCATTTCTGGATTTGGCATGAAAATTTACACATGCTCACCCATTGCCAAGAGATTTTATGAAGTTCTGGGCCTCCTGAAAGTCAAAAAACAAGCAAAAAATGACTTTCTGCCACATTTTTGACACACAGAAAGCAGTCTTGGGAGATTGCAATTTTGGAGGGGCAAATGACAACCAAATTCAGAAATTCCCATTGGGTTGGAAATTAGACTCATAGACCTTTCCAACAAGCCTACTCTTGCCTCATTTGGACACCTGAAAGTGCCCCAAAAGTGCTCTCAAAGGCGCACGACCCGTCAGGATTTGGCGCGCGACCCGTCAGGCAAATTGCTCAGGATTTCAGTCTACAGCTCAGCAAAACGCAGTTTTGACTGTGTTTGACTTTTTGGAGTTGATTTTTATCCTTCTTGTTGTAAATGATGTAAATTTATGACACTTTTACACTTATGTATCTCTTTTGGAAGATTCATTCATGAGATAGGTGAAAATTAAATGAATGAATTGGTTTCCTAGTTTATAGAGGCAAGTTGTTTTGACTGCCTAGTTTTCAGTGCTTAGTTTAGAATTGGTTGAAACAGCTCCTAGGATAGTGATCTCGACCCCTAGAGGCAGGGAAAGATGTTAGATGATCTATATTATGTAATCTCTTTCTCATTTTCATGGTTGGATTCTGGAGGGAGAAGCTCTTATTGTATTACTCACTGTATCTCTGCAATTTTTGGCAAAGGAAGACCAGGGTTTTGCAGTCCTTTTTGGGATTCTTGTGGTCACATGTATTGATGGTGTGTTTCTCTTTGTACTTGTAAGTGTGTTATGTGAATCATTTCCTTACTTTTCCTTCTGCACATTAGGCAAATAAAGTGTTAAAGTAGAACTCATCACTGTCATGCTCTGCTTTTAAGTTTGCTTAATATCAATGTTTTCGATTGTTTAAAGGGAATTCAAGGTTATTGCTTGCTCTCTTTAACTCCTCACTAGTCATTCTCATCCATCCATCTCTATTAAAGGCATCAATACTGTTTCCTACCTCGCCCCAAAGAACCCCCTGCGAAAACTGTGTCCAATCCCCGCACCTAAAATTGCCATTTCCCCAATTTTCCACCCAAAACCCTAAAAATCCCAAATCAACCCTTTTGATCAGTTTACTAGCCTAAAATCAGTGTTACCCTATTGGTTATCTCGCCCATTGAAGATCTTTATCGAGATAGACCGGAGAGAGCCCTCTCCTGCCCCGTAGGGCTAGCTACGAGGCTAAGTGGTTTGATGTTGCCTTGAGGTTTACCTTTCTCAGCCTGAGGTGAAATTTCAAGTGCTAACATACTGGCGACCATACTGGGGAGAAAAACTTGTCTGTTGATTGATGTGTTTGCTTCATAAGTCTTAGATGGAGCCTGAAGTTACGCCAGGTAGCCTTCGACACGCTTTTGCTTTGCATGAGCGGAAGTAGATAAACGTTGCTTCAGTCAATCTCCGTGAGCTTGTGAATATAGCACTTCAATTGCATTTTACCCCGGTACATGTATCAAGTTCAGATCTGATTGTTGATAGTGGACGATGATGAGACACTGACAAGGTTGAAATCATTCACTTGGCGACTCCTTCACTGAAAACTCCAGACATCAATGCTTCATGGTGACTTCACTGCAGAGAGATCAGTAGCTGTGAGATGGACCGAATCGCAAGAAGATATGCTCCCTTGAGCCGAGATCACATCCCTGGTTTTCCAAATAAAATTCCAAAGGTAGATTGGTCAAGAAATCTGCCTATATTTAATGATGATGGTAAGAAGGATGCTGCTTTACATCTAGTTAGATTTCACATGCATATTCGCAAGTTGAAGGTTGATTTTCCTGAAGATTGCTTGATGAAGATATTCTTGGCCACTCTGGAAGGTGAAGCCCAATCATGGTATGAAAGTTTGTCGCCTGCTTGTATTTACTGTTTAAAGGATTTTCATGCTATGTTCATTGAAAGATATATGGACTCTTATCCATCATTAAATTTAGTTCATGACTGTTGCAAACATGCTTCAACTTTTATTGAAAGCCTTGAGAAATATTATGAAGATGATAATTTTATGGATGTTGAGATCATGGAGGCTCTGTATGAGAATCCATTTCAGCAGCACACAGAAATCTTAGAGGATACTTGTCAAGATCAGCAGGTTGAAGATTTCCATATGGCTGAAAATGAGGAAAGAGAAAATGTTGTTTCAGATCTATCCATAGAAGAAGACAACGTGCAAGTAACGCGGGAAAGTAATGTTCCAATCTCAGAAAGTGATGATGATAAATCAGATCGGGAGATAAATTGTGATGAGGCAAAACATGTTGTTCCGGATCTCATAAAAGAGAGTTGTATTGTCGTGGCTGCCTCAAATGAAGAAAATGGAGTAGCAGACCAAAATGCTCTCATCTCACCAACACTAGATCTTCATGAGGAGGTAGTTCATTGCCTCTGTGAAAAACAAGACAAGATCTTCGTTCAAGTAGGTGAAAAGGTTTCTCTGGATGAATCTATGGTAGCTGATAGAAATGTTAGTGTTGGGTTTTACGAAACATCTGAAAATTCTTTTTTCATGATTGATGAATGTAATGAGAATCTGGTTGTCATATCCTATGAGGATGACCTACCATATTGTCAGACTACCCAAGATCATAGCATACAGGATTACCTTTCAGATTCTTCATATGTTTCATGTGCTGAAATGCCTTTCCAAGAAGAGATCTGCCCATCCATTTGTTCAGAGTTTTTTGAAGCCCATGAGCATACTTTTACCGAAGCACATGATGAAGGCAGATTAGAATTTGAAGCAAAAGACACCTTGATCTTTCAGCAGGAGGTGGCAGTGGCAAATCTTCATGCTTTTTACGATCCTCTAGCAAGTTTGTTGCAGCCAGCAGTGAAAGTGATTATTGTTGTGTTCAGTGATGAAGGAGATCATGGTCAGCTATGTTTTTGGATGCCCAGTGATAGGTTTGTACTATTGACCAGAAGATCTGATCAGGAGAATCAATCAAGAAGGCATCTGCTTGATTGGTTGCATTGGAATTTTGATATAGTTTGATGGTATATTGTCTTGTAAGAAACAAGGTGGTTGTCATCATGATTTCAAATCGTGATGGACTGATGCCCTTCAATAAGCTTTGTAAGTTCTTGTTTTCGTTAAGTCAGTCATGAGTCATTTATGAGTTAGTTTTCAGTCATGTTGTTTTCATAATTGTGTCGGCTTGAGTCAGGTTTCAGTCAATAAATGAGTCAAAGTCTTATGTCGTTTGCCGAAATAATGACTCCATCGCCCAATGGTTGAAAGCACTAGTCTGCTCTCCTAGAGATCTGCGATTCTTGGTACCTCCAAGGAGCTACCATCCCCATTGGAGCCAATGTTAGAGTCGGTCTAGTAGCCCTCCATCAGCGACCAAAGCTCTTTGCATTTGCATAGGTAGGTGTCTCATCAGTGTCATTCTTTGCATTCCGTTAGGCATGCCATAACCCTGATGGAGGAGCTGGTGTCTTTGTCCCCCTCTGGGCACTACTGGATCAGCTTGTTTCAGTCATTAAACTTTGTCAAGGTTACTTGTCTATTGTCTTGAGATCAAATTTTTAGGTCTAGGGTTTTTGGTCAAGTTTGTCTTCAAGCTCATGTCTCTGAAGGTCAATAAGTACCCAGCAAGCCAGAGGGATGATTTTTAAAGTGTTTTTTCAAAAGATTCTATCTTGTACAATTAATTTTCACCTTGGATTTAAAAACCCTGTTTTTAAAGCCAAAGTCATTTCTCAAAAATTTTGTGAAAATTGTAAAAAATTCAAAATGATTCAAAGGACAGCATATAACCCTGGCTCCCTTGCCAAGATCCCTCAGAGCCTATCCCTGCAAAAATTATCAAAGAAAAGCATCAAATCAATCAGTTTTAGGACAAAAGGAAACAAAAAAGTCAAGTTTATAAAGTGTCATGGAAAAAACATTATAAAGTGGGTTATGATATGAAATTAATTCAAACAAGGCTATAAAAGCCCTAATCTCCCTCTATCAAGCCTCATTATGCATCCAAGTGATAGAGCAACTGATTGCAAGAGAGTTTGAGTGAAGTTTGTGAGTTGGGAAGGCACGTGACCCATCGAACCAGGTGCGCGACCCGTCAGAGGCGCGCGACCCATCAGGCACCCTCCGCCAGTGTTAATTTACAACGCGCGCAACCCATCAAAGGCGCGCGACCCATCAGCGCTCTCTCTGCAAAACCGCCAGCAAATTTGCCAAGGAGCCACAAATTGCTAAATTATGCAAGGTAGGCCCTCCATAATAAAAAATTATTGCTTGTTACAGTTCAAGAAGGTCATGATTATATTTGTAAAGGTCTCCATTTGCAAGTAGAAGTCTCTATTATGATTTGGCTTGAAGTTGTAAAAATTGCTAGGGTTTATTATGCTGTTTTGAGGTATCCCATTGTTCTCATTTTTTCCACCTCCCATTACATTTTCCTTATCATTTTATGTAAATTTCCCTTCCAAATTTGTTAAAGAGCCCTAAACCCTACCCTTCTTCCCAAGAAATCAAAAGAAAAATTAAACCCTAGCCCTTCCTCCCATATCATTATTGTAAATAAATTTGGAAAATAATGTATATGCAATAATCCTTTCCCTAAACTCCCTGTTTCATTATTATTCCCAATTTCCCTTTAAAATATCCCTTCCCTAACATTTCCCTTGTGCTCCTTGTCCCCTTGAAACAGCATTTTAATCAGCAGTTTGCAAAGCAGAAACAACAGTACATTTCAGCCACTTTGCTCCTAAAACAATGTCAGAAACTGAAACCAATTATGAGCAAAGTGATGACCATGCATCAGCTTCAGAGTTTGAGGAACAGAGGAGGCCTCACAAGGGTGGAAAGGGCGGTCATCATAGGAGAGAGGAGCCCACCTCTTTGACCGATTTGCAGGCTTGTCCAATGGCGATATCATGTTTCCGTTATATGTCTTGTTATGAGTTTTGCGAGAGGATCTCTCGGATTCAGCATCACAGGGAGTTGGCTCGCTTATTTGTTTTGCATTTGCATGATGGACATGTGAACCTTGCTGGGGTGGATTTTACATTGACACCCGAGATGATTGCTCAAGCCACAGGGATACCGAATGTCGGAGAGGTGTGGAACAAGCGCAGGATGTTGGACAGTGTTCAATTTGAGCCTTTCATTAGACCTGCATTCATGAGGCATTTGACGGGTGTATTTCCCTTCATATTTTTGAGGAGTGAGTATGCTCCCATGATGAGGCTTATCATGCTCTTTTCCACCTGTGAGGGCAGATTTTCACAGATATATTCGTACCATATTCGCTTGATGATGCATTTCACATGGGTACGGATGATGAACATCCCTGTTTTCATGTGCCAGAACATTGAGAGGATGGTGCCCCTGATGTAGAGGAAGGGCCCAACACAGCAGTATAGGAGCCTCTATCATTACGGTTTGATTCAGCTTGTGGTCAGACATCAGTTGGCTCAGCAGGGCATCACATGGGAGGAGTTCATCTCTCGTGAGTTCTTTACAGCACCACCACCACATCTGGAGATTGTTCATGAGGAGGGAGGACCATCACAGCAGCATGATATCCCCGGGACTAGCCATGTCAGCTCTTCTCCATTGGTCGCTTATCAGAGAGGCCACAGGGCCTTATTTGCAGCAGCTAGGCGAGTATTTTTTCCACACCAGGTGGAAGGGGTCTCGCCTTCTTCATCAGCACCACGAGTGTTATCTCCACACCAAGTGGAAGGGGCCTCATCTCCGACAGTAGCACAGGTATCAGAGAGGGGCAAACAACCCAGGATTGATGAGGGGCCATCAGGTGTTCCAGATATAGAGCTTGTTGATCTTGATGTCAGTTCTCCTAGCCTAGAGTCAAAGGAGATCATTCAGCACCTTAGAGCTGAAAATGATGCATTGCAGAAGAGATTAGAAGGGGCACAATGGACAATCTCATATCTAGAACAGCGCAACAAGCATTTGGAGGATGAGCAAACTCTTGATGAGTTGTGGAGGATTCGTAGTGACCGCAACTTGAATCGAAGAAGACCCGGTGATTTAGTGCCAGTTGAGTGAGAGGCTATGCTTATCCGGCTCAATGCTCATTTAGAGAGGCTGTTGGCTAAGGCCAACCAAGATAAGAAATTTCTGAGAAACATGAAGAATCATTATTGGGCACAGATGCACGTGTGCAAGGCAAAGATGAAGGTGCTCCAAAGGCGGTTGGTCAAAGCACAAAAACGGAGAAAAAGGCTCGATCCCCTCCACATCTTGGCCGAGGCTTCCTTGAAGGAGAATGGCACTAAATAGCTCAGCCCCAGCACAAATTCCAAGAAATTTTGAGCATTTTGGGTCATTTTTGGTTTTTAAGGCAAAAAACAGGTTTTTTCGCTTGATGGGTCTCACCCCCCGCGCGACCCTTTCACTTGGCAACTTTATTTTCAAAAAACTCATCATTTCTGGATTTGGCATGAAAATTTACACATGCTCACCCATTTCCAAGAGATTTTATGAAGTTTTGGGCCTCCTGAAAGTCAAAAAACAAGCGAAAAATGACTTTCTGCCACATTTTTGACACACATAAAGCAATCTTGGGAGATTTCAATTTTGGAGGGGAAAATGACCACCAAATTTAGAAATTCTAGTTGGGTTGGAAAGTAGACTCACATACCTTTCCAACAAGCCTACTCTTGACTCATTTGGTCACCTGAAAGTGCCCCAAAAGTGCTCTCAAAGGCGTGCAACCCATCAGGATTTGGCGCGCGACCCGTCAGGCAAATTGCTCAGGATTTCAGCCTACAGCTCAGCAAAACACAGTTTTGACTGTGTTTGACTTTTTGGAGTTGATTTTTATCCTTCTTGTTGTAAATGATGTAAATTTATGACACTTTTACACTTATGTATCTCTTCTGGAAGATTCATTCATGAGATAGGTGAAAATTAAATGAATGAATTGGTTTCCTAGTTTATAGAGGCAAGTTGTTTTGACTGCCTAGTTTTCAGTGCTTAGTTTAGAATTGGTTGAAACAGATCCGAGGATAGTGAGCTCAACCCCTAGAGGTAGGGAAATATGTTAGATGATCTATATTATGTACTCTCTTGCTCATTTTCATGGTTGGATTCTGGAGGGAGAAGCTCTTATTGTATTACTCACTGTATCTCTGCAATTTTTGGCAAAGGAAGACCAGGGTTTTGCAGTCCTTTTTGGGATTCTTGTGGTCACTTGTATTGATGGTGTGTTTCTCTTTGTACTTGTAAGTGTGTTATGTGAATCATTTCCTTACTTTTCCTTTTGCACATTAGGCAAATGAAGTGTTAAAGTAGAACTCATGACTGTCATGCTCTGCTTTTAAGTTTGCTTAATATCAATGTTTTCGACTGTTTAAAGGGAATTCAAGGTTATTGCTTGCTCTCTTTAACTCCTCACCAATCATTCTCATCCATCCATCTCTATTAAAGGCATCAATACTGTTTCCTACCTCGCCCCAAAGAACCCCCTGCGAAAACTGTGTCCAATCCCCGCACCTAAAATTGCCATTTCCCCAATTTTCCACCAAAAACCCTAAAAATCCCAAATCAACCCTTTTGATCAGTTTACTAGCCTAAAATCAGTGTTACCCTATTGGTTATCTCGCCCATTGAAGATCTTTATCGAGATAGACCGGAGAGAGCCCTCTCCTGCCCCATAGGGCTAGCTACGAGGCTAAGTGGTTTGATGTTGCCTTGAGGTTTACCTTTCTCAGCCTGAGGTGAAATTTCAAGCGCTAACATAAGGTATGTATGCTTATGTTTAATATTATAATTTCATATCATATGATTGCAAGTAGCATGGATCATTGCTTCTAACTTGAGAAGCATGATCAAGAGAAAAATATCTCCTCCTCTTAAAGGATGCAGGAAGGCATAAGTCACACTAGATGAAATCAACACAATATGTCCTCATATTAAGTATGAGGTGGTTAACTAAGATTAAGAAACTCTGTTTGAAAGCTCCTGGGAATGGAATGTGTGAGGAAGGAAGAGATCATGATATATGCAACCATGATGAATACAATCAACATCCAAAAGACTAAGAATATTTGAATAGGAAATCTCCCGAAAAGATACGAATACTCTGATGAAAGTTTGAAAAATATGAAGACCCTTGACAATGGATATCTTTGGGAGATGTGTCAATAAGTGTGCAGGATGTTGATACCTACAAGAAGATGTCATGATGAAGAACCATCTCATAAGGTATGAGCTTATTTAATATGATGTTTTTATTTCTTGAATAATATCTGGATAATGCAGGGCTACTCGAACAAGAGTTGTAAATACAAGTACAACTAGCATTCATGTGATGGATGGAAGAAGCATGATGAGAAAGAAGTAGTCATATAATGTAGGTTCCATATATGAAGAATACAACTTTCCATGAATAAAGGAATGTCATGATGAACTAAGTAGGAAAGTGATTGATGGCTATTGCCTTACAAGGAAGAAGCTCAACTGATTTTCATGACATCAAGGAGAGAAGTTGATCAAGGAGCTGAAGGACCCATGAAGAAGAAGTTGTTGATGTATAGAAGATTCCCTAACTAAGAGGGAGATTTGATAGGTCCATGATCAAGAGGGAGCTTGGATTGGATCACCTATGACTAAAAAGGAGTGACAATTGTGTTTTTATATTTCATGTGTCATGCACTAGACCACGACTAACAACATAAGTCTAGGTGAAGGGCATGAAGAGAAATGTAAAGACATGATATACTCCCTAGTTGAAAGGGAGAGATAGACATAACATTCTTGTATTCACTTTGGAAGAAAGAATGGAGGATTGGGTAATCATCTGGTATATGATGCTCTTTTAGGATGTGTAGGGAATCCAAGACAAGAGCAGGCAAGAGGGCCGATATTCTTTGAGGGCTAGGAACCCAAGATAAGAATAGTCCTAGATGGTTATAGTTAGTGAACACCAAGGTGCGTATGTACCTTGAGAGACAATGATGAAGGTGTTTATAGTCATTGGTCTTTCCAACATTGTTCTCTCATCTAATGAGAGATAGAGTTGTTAGTCAAGGTGTTGTTGTGGAAACATTGTTGGTTACTATGATGCTATACAAATGGGTTACCAATCCAATTATTCTTATGAGAAATTTTTAAAATTGAGAATGACCAAGTACCATCATGAATACCTCCCTAGTTAATAGGGAGTGTTGAAGAAAGTGTAACTATGTTCGGTCTTCATGAAATTGTAATTATGATTTTTGTAAAATGAATTTATTATTCCTTGCTACATGGGTTTCATGAGCAAGAGGTTTATTTATTTAGTGGATCCCATTGAGAGCCTTAGGATGTCAAAGAGTCAATGTCATGTATAGAAAAGTCTAAACAACCCTCCAAGACAAGCATAATCATCCAAGACAAGCACAATCGCCCAAGACAAGCACAAGAAGTATGCAATCAAAATGATGAAAATAACAGTCAAGTCGGCCAATAAAACCACATAAATTATAGTCATGTCAGCTAAAATGAAGTGACACAACATTTTACACTCAAGTCAAATTATTTATGGAGGTATAACCACTATAAATACCCCAATGAACTTTGCAGAAAGTACAGATAGAATCTCGGACTACTCTGCAATTTCAGATGGGTACAGGAAGTGCAGGAGGACAGAATATTGGTGATAGTTACAGTGATAACTTTGGACACCTCCCTGAAATATCAGACAAGTAACTTAGTGCAGGAACCTCGGATGAAGAAAAAGTTACAAAATTTCGGTTGGAGAAAGACTCTAAGGTTCTCGGATGGGTATTACAGAGGTATATACTATCTCATAGTCTCGACATAAGTATAAGAAGGATCTAAGTACTATGTCTCAACAAATATACTATAAACACAGTCACAGTGATCATTGTCTCACAGTCTTAGTGTATTCATGAAGAAGAGGATCTAAATGATCATACAGTATCAGCATATCTTCTAGATACAATCATGGTATAGGAAATAAATATCTTGGTGGCAGTGGAAAAAGGTGCAATAATGATGTAACAATAACAATGATGTTGTAGAGATGACTTCGGTGAGAAGGTTGCAATGATCTAAGTAAAACAATGATGAAGTGGTAGTGATGATGATCTCAACAACAAAGAAGAGGATTGATGTCTTGGTCTTGGAGTGGCATAGTAGTTCAAGGGTCATGGTCTTGGTATTCATCAATTGGAATCTCTATAAGAAGAATTTTTGTGCAGGTTTTCCTCTCCAAGAGGGAGAGGTTTTGACCCTGGCAAAATGCCAACATCTTGTGTTCTTGTCTCTTTTTTTGGGTAGCTATTTGATGAGCTAAATAATAAACACTCTAATAATAATTAGTGAATATCAGAATAAGAAGAAAATTGAAAAACACCTCACAAATAGTTATCATGCTAAGAAGAATCTCATTAATTACACCAGACCTAGATTCTTCAATAGTAACTTGAATCCACATTTTCATATCAATAGGTATGTGATTAATGAGCAACTTTGCACATTATTGTTCATCCCACACAAAGAGAGGGTGATGACACAAAAACATGGGATGGGGATTTGGTATAAGGTGTTTCCTTCCATTGAAAGAGGAGTCAAGTTTTGCAAGTCTCTTAGGTTGTTTCTACAGGCTGGCTATCTTGTAGGGAGGTAGGAAAAAGGGATAGAGCTCCATTATAGTGGTATTTTATATGTGATGAAAATAGAACAACAAAAGAATCATGGAATTTGTTATGCTTCTATACCAATAGGTTTCATATTTCATGATTGACTGATAAAATGCCAAATATGTTCATCCTCTCCATGCTGCAAAGGTTCCATATTTTGAAAAAATAAAAAAAATTAAAAAATGAAAAGAGGGTATGCCCTAAAAGAAAATCAAAGGGCAAAAAGAATGAAATGGTCAAAAGAAAAGAAATGAACCCAAAAAAAAAGACCAGGAAAGTGTGCTAGTCCAAAATGCCACTACTATTCTATGTTTGCAGAGAAGTTCATTGTGTGCAATTAGTTGACTTTTGTCACAATTGATGGGTGGCCAAACAGGTTAATCTTGGCAATTCATGTTTAAATTTCTTGTTTTAGAGATAGAGAACAAAATCTCTCCAAACAGTTCAAGCTTGGCAGATAAGTAGTTAGGTAGAGAAGCAAAGGAGCTCAACAGCTAAATCTAAGCCCTTGGAGGAAATAAGGGTAGACTTAGATAGGATGGGAGTCAAAAGAAAAGAAGAGAGTAAGGGTTTGCTAGTTTAAATGCACCCAAGGAAAAGGAAGAAAAAATGTTAGATACAGTAGGCTGGGTAGGCAGTTTTGATGTTGCAGAAGCAGGTTTATGAGTAATTTTGTCTTTCAAGGATAATTCATCTCTCATGGATATCATAAGCACAATGGCAATGGTTTGGGCTACAAAACAGATAAAGCATGACTAACTTCCCTCCACATTTTTCCAAAAAACACTTACTAACCTCCCCTCCAAGGACATTGAGATCTCCTCAGTACTCCTAAAACACTCCTTTTCATGAAAAAGACTAAGTGAAACTCTATTTTTACTTAGGCAAAGGAAGCCACATTTCTTGTGTATAAAAATCCTTTTTATTTCCCTAAACCTAAGTTTTTCACTCTTTAAACTTAGCACTTTTGGTTAAAGAACATGTCTCCCATATTAACCTTTAACCATAATATATAAACCCTTATATTTTCCCCATGCCCGTATTATATAAAATATATAAAAAACCCCAAGAAACTTAATATCCCACCCCGGTTGTAATATCAACCATATTGTTCTATTTTCGGGAATTATAGGTTCACTTGGAACCATGTAATAACCATTTGCGCGCGCAACCATGGGATTTGTTTCAACTCTAGCTAAAGCAAAATAACCTAACCCGCAGACCTAACCAAAGGTAATACCCCGCAAAACATTAAAAAAAAACATTGATTTTATTGCACGGGTCCCACGCCGTAGCCCTCCACCATGTCCATTAAGCACTGACCGTCAGATCATGGCCCGCAGATCGGACGGCCCACAGCAATATCGCTAGCCCTCCGCTCCCTATACTTTAGCGCCCGGGGGATGGTGGTATTTCCGCCGTACCTTGGCACAGGTGCCAGCCTCCAACATTGCTCGCTGCCCTCCCCTCCGATACCACCTTTGTCCAAAAGCAGTGTGGGGCCCAAACCGCTTACCACCCCCCATTGCCTCCATGCTGACATCATCCTCGCGTCATCAACTGACGTCACAACCACGTCAGTGCTACGTCAGCACCACATCACCCCGCTACATGACAAAGCACCACGTCATGCTAATGTCATCTGACCAAAATGTGCCAAAAGCCCGCCAAAGTAAATTTTTTGTTAAAAAAGGCGTGAAAACATCATTTTCACTCATTTTTGCTTGTTTTCTTTGTTCGGCCAGTGCATGCCTTTTACGTCCAAAGTAGCGTTCAACCATACAGTCTACCACCAAGTCAAAAAGATTCCAAAGTTCAGTCTTCCAGCTCGTCCCGCAACCTGCAATCCGCACAGTGTGCTGTAAAACACAGGTATTTACCCGTTTCACCTCCCAAGCGGTATTTTTTTAGCTCTCCTCTGAAAAATTTTCCAAAGCACTCAAATTTGAGTTAAATTCACCATACTGCCTTCAATAAGCGCACCAGAACCACTGCTTTTGCCCATTTTTACCAAAAAACCCTTCAGACTTCATTTTCCTCTACAAAATTCACCCAGTGAGCTAAATTCAAGTCGGCTTCGGCCTACAATTCTCGGAGAAAAGTCCCAAAAGTGTCATTTTACCTGATTTAGCTACAAAAACCCAAATTCAATTTGAAAATCACAGAAAATTGAGCAATGGAAGCTCCAATGGCCCTGAACATTGCTCCCCTCAATGCACCTCATAAGGACTTGGAGTGGTTGCCCTTGGCTGATAGGGATTTTCAAATACAAGAATTAACTGGTTACAAAAACCACCTCCAAGCATTCTGTGAAATTAGGAACAGTCACCTAAGCAAAAATGATCTCTATGGGATATGGGAATCCAATCTGCCCAGATGCTACCTCCCCTTAGTAAATGTATTCCCAGATGTAATCTGCCTATGATGTGCCAATTATGAACCTACCAAAAGAGCAGTTATGACTCCAACTGGAACTTTCCTCTTTCATATAACCCCTGAGTCCATAAATGAGATGTTGCAGTTCAAACCTACTCAGCCTCTGGCTCCTCTTTCCATGGGATATTTGCTGGAGCAAGGCTCTAAACTATCCATTGCAGAAATAGGCCAGGTTGCCAAGTTATTTATGAGACCAGATTGCCAGCCCAGAGAGCCACCTCCTTTTCACCATGTCTGGTTCAATGAAGCTAGAAGATTCATTATTGATATGATATCCTATGTCCTGGGTTTATGACAAGTGAATATGTTGATGAGACAATTTTAACTTTGATGTCCATGTTTATTCCAGGACATCCTCCTATTGTCGAAATTGACTTTGCTACTTTCATTGTCAACAAGATCCATGACCAATTCATAAATCTAGACAGAGAAGGAGTCTTCAAGTATACATCATATATATATATATCATCTGTTCTTGTACTATCAAACAGACAGTTTTCAGTTTCCCATCAGAAAATTGGATTCTAAAGGAGAAAGGAGGTTTGTGATCTTTTGGACCTCAGTCTTCCATGAAGTCCATAACTCTCCTTACACTTACTATGAATTCATTGATTTGTTTATACATCCGGTCTCCTCTCTACTGATGAGAACTCCTCCTCCTAGACTCTCTGGTGACATGCAGAAAATTTTACAACTCTCCAAAAGCTACAAAATAGGTGACTGGTACTTCTACCAGAATCACACTGAGTTCAGGATATATGGTTGTGAGCTGTGCCCTTATAAACTACCAAAATATGTGCCTATGAGACTGTTTTCTCTTGAATATTTCAGGCAATTTATCAACTCAGATTTGACTCACTTTTATGATGCCAAGAAAAAAGCTCAGCTGAAATTAAGAAACCAGTTAGGCCCTTTCATAATTAACAAAAAAGAAGCATGGCAAGACGCTGACAAGATACTGGGTGAACAACTCAAATTAAAAAGGATCTTTTGGTGGGTACCCTATGACCCAAATGGATTTATCTGTGAAAGAAAAGTAAAAAACAAACTATCAGCTTACAATCATTGTAGGATCCCTGAAATAGAGCAGTTTGCTAATCAAGATGAGTGGGTAGAGGGCACATTAATTGAAGAGCTTACTGAGGAAGAAAAGATGGAACAAGAAATGAAAAATCTTGAAAAGACTCTTGACCTGGACTCTTTTGGACAGGTGTCTTTCAAGTTGCCTCAGCAAACCGGAGTGGGTGCATCATCTGCTGGAACTTCACAGCAACCTGGCCAAGAAAGCACTACACCAGCTGCAGGGACATCAAAGGGAAAAGAAGTGCTAGATACAGAACAACACATAATTACAGATCAGCCAGCATCATCAAAGCAATAGGGCCAAGGGCAAACTCCTCCTGTCCAAACCAAAGCACCAGAGATACCAGCACTACAAACTCCTATAACGAGGAAAAGGGCAAGAAAAGTGACCGAGAAGAGACCACACCTATAAGTGGGCCAGCAGAGCAACCAGGGGAAAAAAGGCAAATAATAAATCCTCTACCTGAAGAGGAAATTATTGAGGAAATTATAGAAAGTCCAAGAGGCGAGAGGGCAACCAGCCCACAGACATCCCCAGTGGTAGGAACATGCACCAACTCTCATAGGCAGGAATTGGAGAAGCAACATAGTGTGGAAGTTTCCTCCACAAGGCCACAAAGAAAGCAAGGTTCTGATATCAAAAGAACATTCATGGACATCAAGGCCTAGAATGAGCCAATAAGATTGCAACTTCATGATCAGTTTCTCAATATGACCCCCGTCAAATAGCAAAGGTTAATGTCTGCATATGACATTAAGGAAGGTAAAATGATCTTGAGCCACTTTAAGCCTAAAGTGCAACAGCCACAGTCAGCAGCTAACTACATAAGAACAAATCTGGAGGTCCTTGCCAAAGACATTCATCCTATGGACCAGATTGAGCTGCATAAGAAAACTGGAGAGATGGTCTACTCTACATTGGCAGACAAGGCAATGTTAGCTCACCAATTGAAGAACTCATTGAACAACACATCTGCCCAACTGGATTTGGAAAATGCTTCTTCTTTAGCCAAGGACAACAGGATAAAATCCTTGGAAGAAATTATCATTGAGCTGGGACATGATCCCAAGGATGCCAAGGGAATAAAAGAATTGATGAAGAAAAAGGAAGAGGACATTGCTGCCCTCAGGAAATAACTAAAGCTGCCAATTACTATGCATCCACAAACTACAAAGGTTGTGTAGGAAAAAATAGAGGAGGATAGGATGGACTTGCTAATGAGAATGAATCAAAGACTAAGTGAGACAGAGCAGGAATTGGAAAAAGCATTGCAAGAAAAGCAAGGAGTTTCGACCTCCCAGCCATCTCAAATAGCTCCAACAGTGACAACTGCTCCTCCTATAGTTACAACAGCAGTGCCTCCCACTGGCCCAACATCAACAGCATGGGGTACTTCAACAACAATAACAGCAACAGGCAACAACACTACCATGACCACAGAGGAATTAATAAAAGCTATGGAAGATTTAAAACTCCAAGTATCAGAATTAAAAGAGGCCAAAGAAAAATTGGAAAAATTAGAAATAAGTTATGACAAACTAAAATGACTGTGGAAGAAAAGACAATAGAGGTAAAGGCATTAGAAAACAGGGTAAAAACATTGAAAAGGGACCTCTCTTTAGATAAGCCTCTAGGAGAAATCAAGGGCATATTGTGGGCTAACATCAGTGAATCCATTAGTAATGTCTGGAGATCTATTCAAATTATATATGAGCAGATTGACTTGATAGTAGTAGCCCAAGTAGAAATTCAAAAGGCCAGAAATTTATTGGGACATATGCCCGAACAGGCCAACAGGTTAATACAATTTTTGAACACTAAGACCAGTGAAGAACTAGCAGCACTGGACATCAAATACAGGACATCCACCATTTTAACAATCAAAAGAGTTTTGACCATGAGAACCTTGATGCAGAATTTGGAGAGGAAAAGCTAGGATATGTAGGTAGAGATAGACTCTTTTATGGAAAGGTTTGCAGTTTTGCATGAAAGGGGCTTGCCAAGTCTGGTGGGAAATAATGAACTTCTGTTGAGGCAAGCTGAGTACCAGATCAGGTTGAATAGACATGTTGTTGATCATCAAAATGCATCATCGTCAAGTACTCCAGTAGAGAAGACCCTTCCATCTGGCTGAACTCTTTACAGCAACTTGGAAAATCTATTTTATATAGAACATGAAGTGAAACATCATTTTACAATCGAGCCTAACTTCTACAGGTACACAGACCCCGATGAGACTTTGAGAAAGTTGCTAAGACATTAGTTACCAGAAGAGCAGTGGTGGTAAAGCATGTTTGAAATCCTGTAGGCAGGTTTCAAACTTTTGTTTTTTCCCAGAATACAATAGATATCATAAAGTGGAGAAAAGAAGAGGACAAGAATCACGCTGGGTAGTGGTCTATCTAATCAAAGTTAAATACGCCCGAGGAAGCCAAGGCAGCAGTGCGGAATATCAGTGGAAACATCCACCGGCCAACTCACCGAGCTTACAGTCAATGGATCTCACCAACTGAGCGGCCAGCACAACAGCATTTACTTCTGCATTTATTTCTTCTTGTTCCCAAGATCATTTACTTCTCCTGTAAAGTATATAGAAGAAGTTATTACTAGATATTATCTCTTTGAGATATTTTGTAAACATTTTTGTACAAATACCTCCCCAAGTGAAGTATTAGGGGTTGGTGATTCATTTCTAGAACTGTGTTGTAACCCTGAAAACCCTTCTGAATAAAAAGTTGTTGGAATGCATTGTTGCTAAAGTCTCTGGATGAGGAATTGATGGCAGAGGACCATGTTACAGAATTCTCGAATTATTCCATAGATCAATAAGTCTTTTTAACTCATGTTTAATAGTTTCTACGTTTTATATATCATCTATGTTCATAATCTTAATAACAGGGAAAAAGAATAACCCAGAACTTGCTTAACTATACTCTGTGTTCAATCTCTGTTATTATTTATGTTTTCTTCAAAATTAGGATAAGCAGGAATTCTTAATTGCTCCTGTTTCCCTTGGTTCTTACATCTTGAATATAGCTAAGGAATTCTTAACTACTCCCTGGCAATATTCATCCAATTTCCCTCTGTCAACATGATGAAGGATTCTTAATTGCCCTTCACCCCCTGACTCCATCCCACCTGATTTCAGCTTACAATTTGTTCCATGGTTGATTACCTTGCTCTGTAATACCACATTTTGTCAAAGAAACCATATCCAGCAGTTCATCCTCATAGACTCCATTAGCCCAATGGACTGAACTTCTCAGATTTATACTCCTGTTCTATTGAATGTCACCATCCAAAAATCAAACAAACCCTTGTACTTCATAACTAGCCTAATATACCTTAAGACAAAGCTAAATCATAAAGAGAGAGCCCTCTCTAGATGCAGATTAGCTAGAACCTGAATCTAAAAGATTGGTCTGTGGTTACCTCGGCCGTATTCCCTTTTCTACAACTTTTGGGGAACAAACTGAGTGATAACATCATTGGCGACTCCACTGGGGACCTGAATGATTGTTTGTTACTGCTGTATATTTCTAAAGCTACAGATGGAGCCTAAAGTTAGCCAGGTAGCTTTTGAAACTGTTTTTGCTATGCAATTATAGGAGTAAATAAAATCTGCTTCAGTCTATCTCCAGTCTAGTTCTAGGTTTTGAACAACTGTCTCAAAGACTTGATCAGTTTCCTTGTTTTAACATATCTGAAGGAAAATTCAAAGCCTCCTATATTTCAAAAGCTTCCTTCAAAATATTTCAAGAAAAACCAAAAAATATATTTAGAAGCTGGCTCCAAAGAAGAAAATCCGTTATACTAGATCAAATCCAGATCCAAATCCTCCACGTATCTTTGGAAATCCTAATTTGATCCCTAAGAACCTTAGAAGTCGAGATAATCAAGAAAATTATGCGGATTTAAAGCTTGAAACACCTCAGCAAAACTCTATCCAAACTGAGCTTACTACTGGAAAAACACAAGTCCTTTCTACCATTACTGTTGCTTCACCTAGTTCACCATCATCACTTCAAAACATCTTTTCCACTCCCCTATCCACTGCACATATTTCCAATATTATCCCTGCTCTTCCAGCCGTTACATTTATCCCTGTAAATATGGCAAACCGATATGCTCCCCTGCAATTGCCTGCAAATCTAGGGGCCATGCCTCAAGATTATCAAATAAAAATCACCTATTTTGATGGTACTAGCACCTACACAGCTCAACAACACACTAAGAAAATGACAGATTATTTTGAAAATTATGAGATTGATGCTGATGATGTGAGAATGAAAATCTTTGTTCAAAGTTTAACTGGTGATGTTAGGACCCGGTTTAGGGCACTTCCTGTAAACACTATTGTTGACCTAGATGTCCTTTATCAAACTTTCTTGAACAGATGGGAAAAGAAGAAGGACCCATTACACATCCTATCAGAATATGAAAACTTGAAAAGAGGCCCACAAGAAACTGTTCAAGATTACTGTGCCAGATTTAATAATGTATACAATGCTATCCCCCAGAATCTTAGACCTCCACCAGACTTGGCCTTGATCAAATTCCCTGATGGATTTGATTCTAACATGGATTACCAGCTCAGGGAAAGAGCTCCTCCAAGCTTAGAAGACATGCAGAGCATAGCTGTCAGTGTAGAAGCCAATTTGATTTCTAAACGAGCTCGGGCTAGAGCTGAAAGGAGAACACCTTACAAAGAAGAAACTTTTGCATTTGAACAAAAATTAGATGTAATTATTAAAGGAATGGATAGACTGGGTGATAGAGTTGAAACAATTAAGAGGAAATCCTCTTGGGATGGTCAACCAAGTAACACCGGAAGGAACCCAAATTTCAGGAAAAACCAGAATCCTAATACTGGAAATGTTGGTCCTGACCAAAACATTAGACCTCCATTCCAGGAGAACTATGCTGAAGCTTCAACTTCTAGTGAGCCAACAGAGGAAACTCAAATTAATTTAATGGGTCTAAATAGTGAACAACAAATCTTTTTGACCCAGGATGATCAAGAAGCTCACACCTTTAATCAATTTCAAACCAAATCGGGGGAATCATTTGATTTTAGAGAGGGATATGATGCAGCTGTCTATGAGTTTCACAAGAAATATAAGCTGAGAAGCAGAACGATAGACATTCTTGAACCCAACAAGCAAAAGGATTCCAAGCAGCCTAAAAAAGCAAAGGTTAATACCCCCCCCCATACAACTCCTTGCTAAAACAGACTTCAACCCAAAAGAACCAACAATTGAGGACATATCAGACAGCCAAATATCAAACAGTCATCCCTCCACTTCCTTTCCTCTCAAAGAAAATGCAAAGCAATCTCATGAAATTAATTTTAAAGTAGATTCGGCTCATAACAACACTCCTGATAAAGAAAAAGGCATGAAAACACAACAGAAAAAGAAAATCTTGCTACTCGAAATGCAAAAATTCAAATAGAAAAAACTTTTAATCTTGAAAATGAAATAGGTAAAGTTAAAAATAGCAATTCCATTGTCCGAATTGGCTAAACATGACGTCTATAGAGAACAAATCAGAAAATCCCTTCAAATTTCAGAAAATAGAGACCAGCCAGAATTACTTTTTGGCCCTGAAGTAAATGGTAAGTCAGTAGATGGAGGAGTTCCTCCATTCTATGTAAGTCTGAATATTCATGACAAAGTACTTCACAATGCAATGTTTGATTCTGGAGCTTCCCATAATCTAATGCCCAAATCTGTGATGGAAAAGTTGGACCTAGATATCACCAGGCCATACAAGGACTTGTTCTCTTTTGATTCTAGCCAGGTCAAATGTCTAAGATTAATTAAAGATTTGTGTGTATCTCTAGTTCAATACCCGACCAAGACAATTTTAATGGATGTAGTGGTAGCTGATATCCCACCAAAATATGGAATGCTTTTATCCAGATCTTGGGGTGCAAAGCTCCAGGGATCTTTACAGTTGGACATGTCCTATGCTACCATCTCAGTCTTTGGCCAGCCAAAGAGATTGTACAGGGAAACGTTGATGAAATATGTGGTCAGTAGCCAAGAGAAACCCCAAAATTTTCCCATTTATTCCATGCACTCTGATATGGACTCTTTCATCCTATTCAATGCTGAAATTTTCCCTCCAACTAATGACAAGGTTTTAGTATCAGCACAAGGAAAAAGCATCAATGTAGAATCTATTGCCCAAACTTTAGAAATTGCTGAAATAATTGATATAACAGACACACAAGGGAAACCACATGAAACTAAAAATCCAAATCTGCCTACTAAGAAAATTTTTAAAACTCCTAATGCTAGCTGTAATCAGGAAATCCTATGGTAATTAGAGCTTGATGGATCAGTGAATAAACTAGGGGCAGGAGCTAGGATTTGGATACATAACATGCAAAATGATCATGCTGAAGGACATGCATACAGGCTGAATTTTAGATGCACAAATAACATGGCTGAATATGAAGCCCTCCTGTTAGGACTCAAATTGATCAAAAGTCTAGGGGCAGTTAGGATATCAATTTTGGGAGACTCTGATTTGGTTATTCAACAAATGAAAGGAAACTTTCTCACAAATGACCTCAGATTAAGATCTTATAGAGGGGCAGCAATCGAAATACTCAACACTTTTCTAGAATCACAGCTTACCAAAATTTCAAGGAACCACAATTTGCATGCTCACAGTTTGGCAACATTTGCCAGCACTTGTAAACTGTTGTCTGAACCTAATCATCATTTTACAGCTGAGATTAAACACAGGCCAGCTGTTCTTGAAAATGTTAAAAATTGGCAAGTGTTTGACAATGACACTCAGATTAACAATTTCCTGACTTTAAAAGAAGAATTTTCCAGTACAAATATAGACACAGGCACTGTTGGTGAAGCTGATCAAATAGACAAGATTGAAACTTACATTTCAGTTGAAACAGCAACTCAAATTCTACACCCAACAAACTTTACCAACAAAGAGTTGCAAGAGCTGGAACAAACAGACTTTGATGAAACTGTTGAAGGAGAGTCTAAAGTGATTGATTTAAAAGACAATTTTTTACCCACAAGATTAACCCCACTGGAAGACATTTTTGATTCAAATGACATTCCAAGGAAGCCCAAAATGCAGCCATTAAATGCAGAAATTGAGGACTATAATATAAGCACTGAACAGAATCCTAAAATGATAAAATTGTCTAAATCTTTGCCTCCTGACCAAAAGCTGAAATATATTGAATTGTTCAAATAATTTCAGGATGTCTTTGCATAGAGCTATGAAGATCTCAAATCCTATGACACTTCTGTAATTTAGTATACAATACCCCTAAAAGAAAATCAAAAACCTTTCAAGCAAAAACTTAGAAGGGTCAATCCTGTACTCCTTCCTCTTATTGAGAAAGAAGTCAAAAGAATGTATGAAGTTGGAATTATAGCACCCATCAGATTTTCAGAATGGATCTCAAATCTAGTGCCCACAAGGAAGAAAACAGGAGAAATAAGACTGTGTGTTGATTTGAGAAATCTAAATAAAGTCTCTTTAAAATATCACTACCCCTTACCCAAGATGGATCACATTTTACAAAGGGTAGTGGGAGCTTCTAGAATCTCACTGTTAGATGGATTTTCAGGCTTCAACCAGATTTTACTTCACCCTAATGACCAAGATAAGACGACATTCACAACACCTTGGGGAACTTTCAAGTATGTTAAAATTCCTTTTGGATTGAAGAACGCAGGGGCAACATTTCAACGAGCCATGGACATAGCTTTTGCTAAAGAAATTCATGATTTCCTGGTTATATACCTAGATGGCCTTACTGCATTTTCCAAATCAGATCAACAACATTTATAACATTTAAGACAGGTGTTTTTAATCTGCAGAAAATATGGTATATCACTAAACCCAAAGAAATCATTATTTGGCCTAGAAGAGGGCAAACTATTAGGTCACATAATCTCAAAAGATGGCATTAGAATAGACCCAGACATGATACAAGCCATTCTACAAGTTCCTCACCCTAGAAATATCAAATAACTTCAAGATTTCCTAGGGAAAATCAATTTTCTAAGGAGATTCATACCCAACTTGGCTGAACTGATAAGATTGCTGAATAACATGCTGAAAAAAGATTCCAAAGTCAAATGGACAATAGAGGCTAAACAAGCCTTTGAAGAAATCAAAATAGCTTTAACTAAAACACCAGTCCTCACAAGCCCGAAATTTGACAGAGACTTTATAATCTTTTCCTTTGCATCTGAACATACTATTGTTGTTGTTTTACTACAGAAAGATGATCAGGAATGTGAAAAACCCATTGTTTGTTTTCAGAAAAACGCTTAGAGATGCACCACTTAAATATCAAATCATGGAAAAACAGGCCTATGCTCTTGTAAAAGCTATTAAGGACTTTAGAGTTTACATACTATACTCTCATGTGATAGCTTATGTACCAAACACTGTGGTCAAGGATCTTCTAACTCAAGAAGGAATTGAAGGCAAAAGAGGCAAATGGATAGCTAACATTTTGGAATATGACATTGAAATTAAACCAACAAAGCTGATAAAAGGACAAGGATTAGCTAAGCTTATGACTGAAACCAGTTTTCAAGCCCTTGATATCAATGAACTGGATAACGAATGGGAGATGGCGACTCCACAGATCAATCAAACCTTCTTACAATCACCTTGGTATGTTGATATAATTTATGTATTGTTAAACCTGCAGGCTCCTCCAAGGTTATCCAGAACTAAAAATAGATTTCTGAAAATGAAAGCTTCAAAATTCTGTATTGTAAGTAATGTTTTATTTTGGAAAAATCATGAAGGCATTTTACTAAGTTGCTTAACAAAGGATGAAATTGACAAAGTGCTGAAAGAATTTCATGCAGGGGACTATGGTGGACATTTGTACTGGAAATCAACTGCTGATAAAATCCTAAGGGCTGGATTCTATTGGCCCACCCTGTTTGCTGATGTAAAGAAATTTGTAACTTCTTGCCATAAATGTCAAATCTTTGAAGGCAAGAGAAAGCTTTTACCTCTACCCCTCAAACCAATTTCCACTGAAAGACCATTTCAACAATGGGGTTTAGATTTCATTGGGGAAATTCACCCTCCCTCTTCTGGCCAACATAAATGGATTTTGACTGCCACAGACTACTTCACCAAGTGGATAGAAGCCATCCCTTGTAGACAAGCTAATGATTCAGTGATCATGCAATTCCTAGAAACCAATATCCTATCTAGATTTGGCTGTCCGGAAAATATTATAACTGACAATGCTATTTCTTTTAAATCCAAAAGAATGATCAATTTTTGTCACAAATACCATATTACCTTAGGCCACTCCACCGCCTATTACCCTCAAGGTAATGGTCTATCTGAATCATCCAATAAAAGCCTAATCAATATCATTAAGAAAATATTGGAGGAAAACAAGAAAAACTGGCATAAGAAGCTTATCAATGCACTTTGGGCAGACAGGTTGACTACAAAGAGATCCATTGGAACAAGCCCTTATGAATTGGTTTATGGCATGGAGGTTGTATTCCCTTCATCTTTGGGAGTCCCTGTGATAAAATTGCTGCAAGAAGTGTAGGCAAAACCCAATGACATTCAGAGAAGAATCAATCAAACTATTTATTTATAGCAGACTAGAGAAGAGGTGTATCAAAGATCTCAAATTCTACAAGAAAAACTTAAGAAGATATTTGACAAGAGGACAAAGGAAGAGGATTTTTTCATAGGAGACAAAGTACTGAAATGGGATTCTAGAAGGGAAGATGAAGGAAAACATGGGAAGTTTGACTTCCTATGGAAAGGACCTTTTACTATTTAGGCTACACAAGGAAACAACACCTACTTTTTGAAAAGCTTGGATGGCACAGAAGCAGAAGATGAGCCAGTCAATGGTTGGATGCTGAATCATTATTTTGATCCACTTTGTTGATATGTCAGGACTCTAACTTGTACATAAGAGTGTTTACTTTCTGCAGTTTATTACAGCAATAAGATAGGAAGGAAGATGTAGGAAATTTTGAGAAAAAATTCAAGGAACTGTGCCACCTTTTTGTATTACCCTTTTAGTTTATCAAAAGAATTGAAGAAGAAGACTTGGGAGCTGTAAATATGATGACAAACACTCAGACAAACTATCCAAAACAGGGTTGCAATTGTTTGAATGAGCTCATGATAAATGTATATATGTTGCAAAGTTACAATTTTCTCTACTTGCAGCAAAGGGAAAATTTCAAAGTGCAGCAAGAATTATACATAAGGCCATCTGACCTGCTGTTCTTGGCTTTTCACCAGGAGAAGCCATCCCCAAGTTGAGCCAGTGTTATGCTCCTATACCAATAGGTGTCATATTTCATGATTGACTGATAAAATGCCAAATATGTTCATCCTTTCCATGCTGCAAAGGTTCCATATTTTGAAAAAATTAAAAAAATTAAAAAATGAAAAGAGGGTATGCCCTAAAAGAAAATCAAAGGGAAAAAAGAATGAAATGGTCAAAAGAAAAGAAATGAACCCCAAAGAAAAGACCAGGAAAGTGTGCTAGTCCAAAATGCCACTACTATTCTATGTTTGCAAAGAAGTTCATTGTGTGCAATCAGTTGACTTTTGTCACGATTGATGGGTGGCCAAACAGCTTAATCTTGGCCAGTTCATGTTTAAATTTCTTGTTTTAGAGATAGAGAACAAAATCTATCCAAATAGTTCAAGCTTGGCAGATAAGTAGTTAGGTAGAGAAGCAAAGGAGCTCAACAACTAAATCTGAGCCCCTGGAGGAAATAAGGGCAGACTTAGATAGGATGGCAGTTAAAAGAAAAGAAGAGAGTAAGGGTTTGCTAGTTTAAATGCACCCAAGGAAAAGGAAGAAAAAATGTTAGATACAGTAGGCTGGGGAGGCAGTTTTGATGTTGTAGAAGCAGGTTTATGAGTAATTTTGTCTTTCAAAGATAATTCATCTCTCATGGATATCATAAGCACAATGGCAATGGTTTAAGCTACAAAACAGATGAAGCATGACTAACTTCCCTCCACATTTTTCCAAAAAACACTTACTAACCTCCCCTCCAAGGATATTGAGATCTCCTCAGTACTCCTAAAACACTCCATTTCATGAAAAAGACTAAGTGAAACTCTGTTTTTACTTAGGAAAAGGAAGCCACATTTCTTGTGTATAAAAATCCTTTTTATTTCCCTAAACCTAAGTTTTTCACTCTTTAAACTTAGCACTTTTGGTTAAAGAACATGTCTCCCATATTAACCTTTAACCATAATAAATAAACCCTTATATTTTCCCCATGCCCTATTATATAAAATATATAAAAAAACCCCAAGAAACTTAATATCCCGCCCCGATTGTAATATCAACCATATTGTTCTATTTTTGGGAATTATAGGTTCACTTGGAACCATGTAATAACCCTTTACGCGCACAACCATGGGATTTGTTTCAACTCTGGTTAAAGCAAAATAACCTAACCCGCAAACCTAACCAAAGGTAATACCCCGCAAAACATAAAAAAAAACATTGATTTTATTGCGTGGGTCCCACGTCGTAGCCCTCCACCATGTCCATTAAGCGTTGATCGACGGATCATGGCTTGCAGATAGGACAACCCACAGCAATATCGCTAGCCCTCCGCTGCCTGTACTTTAGTGCCTGGGGGATGGTGGTATTGCCGCTGTACCTTGGGACAGGTGGCAGCCTCCCACATTGCTCGCTGTGCTCCCCTCCAATACCACCTTTGTCCAAAAGCAGTGAAGGGCCCAAACTGCTTACCACCCACCGCTGCCTCTATGCTGACATCATCCTCATGTCATCAGCTGACGTCAGCGCTATGTCACCCCGCTACACAACAAAGCACCACGTCATGCTAACATCATCCGACCGAAACGCGCCAAAAGCCCGCCAAAGTAAATTTTTTGTTAAGAAAAGCATGAAAACGTCATTTTCACTCATTTTCGCTTATTTTCTCTGCGCAACCAGTGCATGCCGTTTACGTCCAAAGCAGTGTTCAACCATACAGTCCGCCACCAAGTCAAAAAGAGTCGACAGTTTGGTCTTCCAGATCGTCCCGTAACCTGTAATCCGCACAATGCACTGTAAAACACAGGTATTTACCCGTTTCACCTCCCAAGCCATGTTTTTTTTAGCTCTCCTCTGCAAAATTTTCCAAAGCACCCAAATTTGAGTTAAATTCACCATACTTCCTTCAATAAGTGCACCAGAACCACTGCTTTTGCCCATATTTACCAAAAAAACCCTGCAGACTTCGTTTTCCTCTGCAAAATTCACCCAGTGAGCTAAATTCAAGTCGGCTTCAGTTTGCAATTCCCATAGAAAAGTCCCAGAAGTGTCATTTTACCTACTTTTGCTACAAAAACCCAAATTCAATTTGAAAATCATAGAAAATTGAGCAATGGAAGCTCCAGTGGCCCTGAACATTGCTCCCCTCAATGCACCTCATAAGGACTTGGAGTGGTTACCCTTGGCTGATAAGGATTTTCAAATACAAGACTTAACTAGTTACAAAAACCAACTCCAAGCATTCTGTGAAATTAAGAACAGTCACCTAAGCAAAATTGACCTCTATGGGATATGGGAATCCAGTCTACCCAGATACTACCTCCCCTCAGTAAATGTATTCCCAAATGTAATCCACCTATGCTGTGCCAATTATGAACCTATCAAAAGAGCAGTTATGACTCCAACTGGAACTGTCATCTTTCATATAACCCCTAAGTCCATAAATGAGATGTTGCACTTCAAACCTACTTAGCCTCTGGCTCCTCTTTCCATGGGATATTTGCTGGAGCAAGGCTCTAAACTATCCACTGCAGAAATAGGCCGGGTTGCCAAGTTATTTATGAGACCAGATTGCCAGCCCAGAGAGCCACCTCCTTTTCACCATGTCTGGTTCAATGAAGCTGGAAGATTCGTTATTGATATGATATCCTATGTTTTGGGATTTAAGACAAGTGAATATGTTGATGAGACCATTTTACCTTTGATGTCCATGTTTATTCCAAGACATCCTCCTGTTGTCAAATTTGACTTTGCTACTTTCATTGTCAACAAGATCCATGACCAATTCATAAATCTAGACAGAGAAGGAGTCTTCAAGTATACATCATATATATATCATCTGTTCTTGTACTATCAAACAGACAGTTTTCAGTTTCCCATCAGAAAATTGGATTCTAAAGGAGAAAGGAGGTTTGTGATCTTTTGGACCTCAGTCTTCAATGAAGTCCATAACTCTCCTTACACTTACTGTGAATTCATTGATTTGTTTATACATCCGGTCTCCTCTCTACTGATGAGAACTCCTCCTCCTAGACTCTCTGGTGACATGCAGAAAAATTTACAGCTCTCCAAAAGCTACAAAATAGGTGACTAGTACTTCTACCAGAATCACACTGAGTTCAGGATATATGGCTGTGAGCTGTGCCCTTATAAACTACCAAAATATGTGCCAATGAGACTGTTTGCTCCTGAATATTTCAGGCAATTTATCAACTCAGATTTGACTCACTTTTATGGTGCCAAGAAAAAAGCTCAGCTGAAATTAAGAAACCAGTTAGGCCCTTTCATCATTAACAAAAAAGAAGCATGGAAAGATGCTGACAAGGTACTGGGTGAACAGCTCAAATTAAAAAGGAGCTTTTGGTGGGTACCCTATGACCCAAATGGATTTATCTGTGAAAGAAAAGAAAAAATCATACTATCAACTTACAATCATTGTAGGATCCCTGAAATAGAGCAGTTTGCTAATCAAGATGAGTGGGTAGAGGGCACATTAATTAAAGAGCTTATTGAGGAAGAAAAGATGGAACAAGCAATGAAAAATCTTGAAAAGACTCTTGACCTTGACTCTTTTGGACTGGTATCTTTTGAGTTTCCTCAGCAAACCGGAGTGGGTGCATCATTTGTTGGAACTTCAAAGCAACTTGCCCAAGAAAGCACTACACCAGCTGCAGGGACATCAAAGGCAAAGAAGTGCTAGATACAGAATAGCACATAATGACAGATCAGCCAGCATCATCAAAGCAACAGGGCCAAGGGCAAACTCCTCCTGTCTATACCAAAGCACCAGAGATACCAGCACTATAGACTCCTCTAAATGAGGAAAATGGCAAGAAAAGGGACCAAGAAGAGACCACACCTGTAAGTGGGCCAGCAGAGCAACCAGGGGAAAAAAGGCAAAGAATAAATCCTCTACCTAAAGAGGAAATTATTGAGGAAATTATAGAAATTCCAAGAGGCGAGAGGGAAACCAGCCCACAGACATCCCCAGTGGTAGGAACATCCACCAGCTCTCATAGGCAGGAATTGGATAAGCAGCATAGTGTGGAAGTTTCCTCCACAAGGCCACAAAGCAATCAAGGTTTTGATATCAAAAGAAAATTCACAGACATCAAGGCCCAGAAAGAGCCAATAAGACTACAACTTTATGATCAGTTTCTCAAGATAACCCCAACCAAACAACAAAGGTTAATGTCTGCATATGACATTAAGGAAGGTAAAATGATCTTGAGCCACTTTAAGCCTAAAGTGCAGCAGCCACAGTCAGCAGCTAACTACATAAGAACAAATATAAAGGTCCTTGCCAAAGACATTCATCCTATGGACCAGATTGAGCTGCATAAGCAAACTGGAGAGATGATCTACTCTACATTGGCAGACAAGGCAATGTTAGCTCACCAATTTCAGAACTCATTGAACAACACATCTGCCCAACTAGATTTGGAAAAGGATCTTCTTTAGCCAAGGACAACAAGATAAAGTCCTTGGAAGAAATTATCATTGAGCTGGGACATGATCCCAAGGATTCCAAGGGAATAAAAGCATTGATGAAGAAAAAGGAAGAGGACATTGCTGCCCTCAAGAAACAACTAAAGCTGCCTATTACTATGCATCCACAAACTACAGAGGTTGTGCAGGAAAAAGCAGAGGAAGACATGATGGACTTGCTGATGAGAATGAATCAAAGACTAAGTGAGACAGAGCAGGAATTGGAAAAATCATTGCAAGAAAAGCAGGGAGTGTCAACCTCCCAACCATCTCAAATAGCTCCAACAGTCACAACTCCTCCTCCTACAGTTACAACAGCAGTGCCTCCCACTGGCCCAGCATCAACAGCACCGGGTACTTCAGCAACAACAACAGCAGCAGGCAGCAGCACTACCATGACCACAGAGGAGTTAATAAAAGTTATGGAAGATTTAAAAATCCAAGTATCAGAATTAAAAGAGGCCAAAGAAAAATTGGCAAAATTAGAAATAAGTTATGACAAATCTAAAATGACTGTGGCAAAAAAGACAAGAGAGGTAAAGGCATTAGAAAACAGGGTAAAAACATTGGAAAAGGACCTCTCTTTAGATAAGCCTCTAGGAGAAATCAAGGGCATATTGTGGGCTAACATCAGTGAATCCATTAGTAATGTCTGGAGATCTATTCAAATTATATATGAGCAGATTGACTTGATAGCAGCAGCCCAGGTAGAAATTCAAAAGGCCAGAAATTTATTGGGACATATGCTCGAACAGGCCAACAGGTTAATACAATTTTTGAACACTAAGACCAGTGAAGAACTGGCAGCACTGGACATCAGAGACAGGACAGCCACCATTCTAACAATCAAAAGAGTTTTGACCATGAGAACCCTGATGCAGAATTTGGAGAGGAAGAGCCAGGATATGCAGGTAGAGATAGACCCTTTTATGGAAAGGTTTGTTTTTCATGAAAGGGGCTTGCCAAGTCTGGTGGGAAACAATGAACGTCTATTGAGGCAAGCTGAGTACCAGCTTAGGTTGAATAGACATGTTGCTAATTAGCAAAATGCATCATCTTCAAGTACTCCAGCAAAGAAGACCCTTCCATCTGGCCAAACTTTTACAACAACTTGGAAAATCTATTTTATATAGAACATGAAGTGAAACATCTTTTTACATTCCAGCCTAACTTCTACATGTACACAGACACCGATGAGACTTTGATAAAGCTACTAAGACATCAGTTACCAGAAGAGCAGTGGTGGGAAAGCATGTTGGAAATCCTGTAGGCGGCTTTCAAACTTTTGTTTTTCCAAGAATACAACATATATCATAAAGTGGAGAAAAGAAGTGGATAAGAACCACGCTGGGTAGCAGTCTATCTAATCAAAGTTAAATACGCCCGAGGAATCCAAGTCAATAGCACGGAATATCATTGGAAACATCCACCAGCCGACTCACTGAGCTTACAGTCAACACATCTCACCAACTGAGCAGCTAGCACAGCAGCATTTACTTCTGCATTTATTTCTTCCTGTTCCCAAGATCATTTACTTCTCCTCTAAAGTAGATAGAAGAATTTATTACTATATATTAGCTCTTTGAGATATTTTGTAAACATTTTTGTACAAATACCTCCCCAAGTGAAGTATTAGGGGTTGGTGATTCATTTCTGGAACTGCGTTGTAACCCTGAAAACCATTCTGAATAAAAAGTTGCTGGAATGCATTGTTGTTGAACTCTCTGGATGAGGAATTAATGGCAGAGGACCATGTTACAGAATTCTTGAATTATTTCATGGATCAATAAGTCTTTTTAACTCATGTTTAACAGTTTCTGCATTTTATATATCATCTATGTTCATAATCTTAATAACAGGGAAAAAGAATAACCCAGAACTTGCTTAACTATACTTTGTGTTCAATCTCTGTTATTATTTATGTTTTCTTCAGAATTAGCATAAGTAGGAATTCTTAATTGCTCCTGTTTCCCTTGGTTCTTACATCTTGAATATAGCTAAGGAATTCTTAACTGCTCCTTGGCAATATTCATCCACTTTCCCTCTGTCATCATGATGAAGGATTCTTAATTGCCCTTCACCCCCTGACTCCATCCCACCTGATTTCAGCTTACAATTTGTTCCATGGTTGATTACCTTGCTCTGTAATACCACCTTCTGTCAAAGAAACCACATCCAGCAGTTCATCCTCATAAACTCCATTAGCCCAATGGACTGAACTTCTCAGATTTACACCCCTGTTCTATTGAATGTCACCATCCAAAAATCAAACAAACCCTTGTACTTCATAACTAGCCTAATATATCTTAAGACAAAGTAAATCATAAAGACAGAGCCCTCTCTGGATGCAAATTGGCTAGAACCTGCATCTAAAAGATTGGTCTATGGTTACCTCGGTCGTATTCCCTTTTCTACAACTTTTGGGGAACAACCTGAGTGATAACAGAATTTTTTAGAAGTTTCTTAGGAGAGACATTCGGTGGGAGGTCATGGACTCCAAAAATATTTTTGGTGTAATCGCCATATCCTATGATAGAAGTCCATGGTAATTGGGATGGAGGGATATAAAGAGTTGGTACCCTACTAGACAAAGGATTTATGGGGGTTTCCTATTTGGAAGTGGGATCTAGTGGTTCATCCCATCATATAATCACGCTTGATCACCCTATTGTGTAGTGGGATCTAGGTGGATCATCCTTCCATATGGCTAGGCCTGATTAAGCATGGAAGCACAACTAGAAGGAAGAAGCCAAAAAAATGGTAGAAACCTATTATAGCACCATTTACCACCCTTGGTAGATTTGATGCTCTGTGTTATGGGCTAGGGCAACCCTTCCCTTCCAGACTTGGTCCAAATTCTAGAAAACAATGTTTTACATCCCATACGTTGTTTTTCCCTGTATAAAGAGCATGTACACGCGGGTCAGTCTATACCCAACCCACGTATATGTGTTAAAACATTAAAAAAAAAACTCCTTAAATTCGAGTAGAGTTTAAGGGTTTTACCTATTACTCACCTGCTGTAGCCGGTGGCCCAACTGTTTCCCAACTGAAAAAACTATTTTGGAGAAGTATAAATAGACCTCCATGGGGAGGCCTAAGGGGGGAGAAAAGATTAGATATTGATATTATAGTTGATTACATCCCTGATCAGGTCTGAAGAAATCCATGTGCCTTCTGCACTCCCAAGTCACAGGAAACCTCTGTTTCCTTCTTGAGATGTCCTTCATCCCTTTATGATATCCCTGTGTATACCTATGGAGGAGGATTGTTGAGGCCTAGGAAGGACGGATCCAGAGAACGATTTCGCTTGGAGCCGACAGATGACTAAGGTTGTAGTTCTTTTGTACTTTCTTTAGTTTACATCAATAAAGAGGCGTTTTCTTGTTCCTAAAGTTTATGGTCTTAATGCATTAATCTATGTTATGATTTTCTTATGAAATCTTATGTTAATTCTTATTTTCTTACATGCTTATATGACCTAACACATATATCATGAACATGCTTTCTATTACTGCTATTGTATATGCTTTGCTTGAATGAGTTGTAGGTTCTAAAGCATTGGAAGAACCAGAGGGTTTAGACCCTATGGGAACGAGCTCAAACGTAGGACCTCTAGTTAATACCTATTCTTCCTACTTCAGTAGTTTAAGTATTAGGACTACCTGTTTGTATATCTCTTTATGTTGTATGCCCTCCGCTCTGTTGGGGTTCTCAACCCAATACCCTAGGGTGACTTTACCCTTAACAAAACCCTTCCCATGGAAATAGCAACATACTTTCTTGTTGGTTGGATATCACATTCATTGGGGAAATAATCTAAGAGCAGGTTTTTTGGGGTGCACTAGAGGTTAGATCTTTTGCAAGAAGCAACGAGTTTAGGAAATGGATGCAATAACACAAGAACCCAACTTCCGGATAACATATTTCTAGTCTACTCTTATGTCATATTGGAACAACAACAGCGTCATGGAAGTATGGTTTTCTTAGTAGGATTACTAAAGGTGCATGACTGTGAATAAGGAGTTTAGCAACAATGATATGATGTAGATTAAATGTATTTAAACTTCACACACACTTACTTGGGATCCAAATTTTTTTATGATGGATAATTTGTTGCATCTTTGGTTATTGATACAATAGTAGTTTAACAGAGCGTTATTCATATTCATTTTGGATCCAAGACTTGGTCTTGACATACAGGTTTTTTTATTTCATTAATGCAACAATAATTCTTCAAATTCATTTGGGGTCCTAGTATTGAGGTTGGAATTGCTTGGAGTCAAGCAATTTTGAGAAGGGAGGATTGTAATGTCCCTTATTCCAAGGAATGGGTACTAAATCAATAGCCTAGCCATTCCCATAGGATATAAAATTAAAAAGTAATGATGAAATATTAGGCATTAGTTAATTAAAAAAGTGAATAAGGAAAAAAAATATTATAGATCACTTTATTAAAAGAAGAAAACAACCCATGGTATTCAAATAACCATCTCAATAAAAGGAAAGGAGGATCTCATTCAAGTGTGATTGGATATTTTTTAAATTGATTTTTGGCGTTCATTAAGCTTTGTATGGGGATTCGTAACCCTAGTGTAGATGTTCTTTGGGGTGAAACTATCCTCCCTAGGGATCAAAACTAGTTTCGGTGGCGAAACACCCACCCTAGCTAGTCAAGAGGAAGAACCACTTCAAGTTTATCAATGGTGCTTAATGAGTAATGAGTATTGATAATTCTAAGAATCCAAGGTTCAGAGATCAATGTATTTGCAACAAACCAAGATTATTTTGGTAGGATCATTTACAGAGGTTGAGTTAATTGGGGGGAGTGAAATACCTTCAAGGAGGCCAAATTATCTATGCGAGGGCCGAATTATTTTGGAAGACAAATTTATTGTTGGAAGCCAAATAATTTCATGGTGAAACTAACCTAGTACTTCCACTAGGTTCAATAATAGCATGCTTGTAATTTTTCCAAAAGATTAATAAATAAATTTCGTTTGGTTTTTGTTGCAACATTTTCAATAAAAAATTGTGGTCTGATTTTCCAAAATTTGATTGGAATTATTTAAATTTTTGGAAAAATTGTTTGTGAAAATTTTCAAAAGAAATTATGGGATAGAAAAATTCTCGATAATTGCAAAATAATTAAAAGGGGAAATTACATAAAAAAAAAGAGTCCAATGAGATCGCTTTTGTTTACATGCAATATTATCGCTTTTACTCACTTTGCCACTTTTTCTAAATTTTGTTAAAGATAGGTTGATGCTCCATCTAGTCATAATCAATTTTTTTTATTTTTTTTTCCAAATGAACATTGTATTGGCATGTTTATAGTTAGTAGTTTCTTTGTATGGTAAGTACAAGACGAATGTGATTGTTTTAGGTAGGAAATGGTGGCGCAATGTGAGTTTATAGTGGTTGAATGAGTGAGAGGCTATGAATATTAATGAGACAGTTGTTTTCCCATTAGTTTGACCTGTGGTGATTGCTAGAAACTTTCCCTTCCATTTAAGTTTCAATTTGGTCAAACCTAAATCAAATTTCTCATATTCGAGTGAGGGTAATCAAAAAATTTAAACTAAAGTGCTTTCCTAATCTTACAAATGCGGAAAATATTATTTTGACATCTTAGGTATGAATGGAATCTTTTCTAAAAGAAAATTCAAAAGCATAAAAGCTTTGTTGACTAATTTGTATGAGCCAAAACTTCCACCCTACTATCTAAAGTTAGTAATTATAATAACCTTTCCATTGAAAGAGCCTTAAATATGGTCATTTTTGCTAATAAAGACTAGTGGAAACTAAAGTTAAACCTCATTAGGTATAGTTATTAAGAATCTTAATTTTATCATGTTGGTTTTGATAGCAATAACATATCATGTGGTATGTTTCAATATTTTATGTGAGTTGAAGTTTTACACTATTTACATTAGCACAAAAATGAGGAATTCGTTATCCTAGTTTAAGTAAGGTTGAGTTAGTAGACTGGTCTTTCAAGGAGAGAAATAAGAACATTGAAGAGGATAATTTCTAGTGTGTCTTGATGTTAGAAGGATGAAAAATAACTACCTAACATGATAGATATACAAATCATATCTATAAGCAATGAACTATGAACATAATGGAAATTGACTAAAATTGATGGCCCGAACAACAAGAAACATGTACAAGACCCAATATTCAACAAGTTCTAAACTATATTAAAATAATGGCTTATCCAATAGTTCACCCACAAAAAAGCATTGTATTTCACCAAATATCTAGCCGCTTGTAGGTCCTTAAGAGTGATTGAAGTAGTGGTATCATTTGTTGATAGAAATATATTGAGAAAATGGAGGAACTAGATGCATGGTTACTCTAATTTCAAAAGGAAGACTCATGGAATTATATCCTTAGTACCCTTCAGTGGAAGATATCAACTTTCTTAACTAGATAAATTTATTGATGATATCTTTATGTTGTATACCATATTTGAGAAAAGCATTACCTCCATCATCCTCAAGAAGAAGTTTAAGGAGGAAGGAATAATCCATTGGGACATCTAAAGAAGTAAATAAAGGTGAGTGTGTTGGAGGATAACCTTGTTGAATTTAAAGTTGGTAAAAATGAGAATTTATGCTTTGTATAACAAAAAGAAATATATTTTCAAGGGAGGAAAAGGCTAGTCAAACAACAAAGGAAAATGATTTTCTAAAGGTAGAAAAGGAGGTTGTATCGAGTGTGCATGTAAAGTTTCTAATTTTGTGTGATTTATTCCCTCCTTTTATAGCAAGTCAACTACAGTTTCAAAGCAACATTTTTCTCTTATATACAGATTACATGGACAATTTAAGGGTTAGATCATTCATTTTAGTATATAGTTATAGCAACACAGAACCTCCTAATCTTTCACCACTACGCTTTGAACACCACCTCCATTGTAGGAAAGGAATTCAATGACATTGTATCACATATCACTCTTGATGTAGAAAATATATTAGGTAATAAATGATCTAATATAACTAAGCTTTCTAACTTTCTTAACTTTGTTGATATAATTGTTTTCATACTGTAATGTGGTTTTCATGGATTTATTTTGAATTTGTTCTCTCTTTTTTTTCACTTAAAGCACACTTTCTCTCATGAAACAATCATTTGTTTTTGTTATTAAAACATTCTAGATTCTAATCTCAATCATTGAAAAACTATCACTTGAACTTACTTTCTCTTCATTATTTTCAGATAGCTTAATAATGGGTTTTAACTTGTTGATTATCTTGGAATACATGCAAAAATATTAGTTTGATAATAACATGCATTCACAAGGGGGAAACCCTAATACTGGAGTGGTATAATGCTAACAAAGATGCCTTTCAACTATGACAATGTTTAATTTACGTACAATTGTTGAGAAAAATTCCTTGTGCATGTTTGCATGATAATAAGAACCCTAGGGCATTGTAACCTCTACAAATCCTTGTAACAATCAAGGCTAGCATTTTCGTGGACTTTATTATTTACCTTCTTAAAACTGCAACAAATATGTCATCATGGTAGCTTTTGACCACCTTGTCAGATATGCCTAGTTTTGTGCATTACAACGGGTCTCATTTTAGCCATGTGTAGTTGCACACATTTTTGTGCATCAAATATTTAAATTACGTTTCCTAATTCCATTGTGACAAATCATGATCCCACCTTAACCAACAAAATATGGTAGTAGTTGTGTAAACTATAGAGCACCCAACTTAAAATAAGAAAGACTTATCATCCCTAAATGAATGATCAGATATAAGTGGTCAATAAGTTCTTGAAAACTTATTTCTAATGTTTCAAATCAAAACAATAAGGCCAACATGTTCAATGGTTTCCCCTTTCAAAATGGTGGTACAATACAACCTATCATGGTGCTACAGTAATGTCACTCTATGCAATCGTCTATCAACAATGGCTTCATATTTACTAAGCACAACTAAGTTTCAAAAAGTGTATATCATTCTTAACACCAATGCTACCATCACTAGAGAAATTTTGAGGTAAAAATGAGCCTCAAAACAAAAAGTGTGCTATCAACATCAACTTTAAAAGAACCACAAGATTTAAGATGATGATGTCAACCATAAATATCAATAATTTTGGAGTGAAAAAACAAAAAGTACTTTATAAATCATATGTTTGACTCAATTCCTTATATCTTTACTCATATTTCAAGTGTACACATTCATTGATGTAGAATTTAACTTTTGCACCCAATGAGTGTCTACATTTGAAATTTGAATAAACATATAAAGGGATAAGTTGAAAATATGATAAACAAAGTACTTTTCATTATTCCCCTTTGAAAATCCATCTCTTATTTTATTAGTTTAACTATTATTTTATGTTTTTCCTTAGTAGGCCATTTTTTACCACAAAAATTCTCTAAAGTCTCCATACATTATAAGGAAATTTTGTTGTGGCTGAAAATCTAATGAAGAAATGAGAAGATCAACATAATTAAAAGCATTCCTTTGAAAATGGAATCACATGTTTCCTTGTCTATAACACTATAAACACACATTCGTCAAAGAAAAAAAATCCATTCTCGCCTGCAAGTTTTATTCTCCCTATCATAATCTCCAGGGCATTGGACAAGTTGCCTATAATTTGTCTCTCCCAACCCACTCCAATATCCACCTGTTGACGGTGTTGGAAGTCCATCAACACAGGGGGTCTCCTCAATATGAAGTCCCAACTAGAGCTCACATTGTTTGAAGTAGAAACCCCAATCGGGAAATAAGGTCGGTTGCCATAATTCTCAAGGATTTGCCTTGGCTACAATTATCAACATAAGATATTATACAAACAATATTTGAAAAAAACAAGTAAGATGACACTGTGAGGCATACAATTGCAATGTATATAAGGTGCTTTCATAGAAGGGAAAGAGAGAGTGAACCTTCAAAACAAAAGAAATAGTACTATCCTAAAAGAGACACATAAGAGCATGGAAATAATCATTGATTAACCTGCAAAGTAGTCCACAAGATAACAATGAGCATAAAAGCAAGTAACAATGCACATTCAACAAGATGCATATCAAAGCCATTACAATAGTTCATTTTCATTAGTATGTGTTAACATAAACATACAATGCAAAGAATGAAATAATTGTCTTACAACCATTCATGACATATGCATGAAAGTACGTTCGCTCAAAGAGATTCATATATTAAGTGAAAGTTCCAAGATACACAATTACAATGATGCAACACTAACCCCAATAGTGGACCAATAAGTTACCACTTACTCCTCCAAAGAAAGATCTTCTCTCCTATGCCAAACTAGAGAAGCCAAGGTAAAGAATCCAAAATTCATTTCTCTTGAGCTATGAGGGTTTATTTAATAAAAATGAGGCAACTCTCCACCTCCCATGTGACTCTTGACCTCCCTCATGACTCTTGAATTCCTAATATGATATTTCAAATTCCTATGTGACCTTTGAGCTTCTAAATGACTTTAGAACTTTCTAGCGACTCTTCCTATTCCATGTAGGACCCTTGGGCTTTCACACATTTTACATTTTGTCATTTTTTGGAAATTACATAATTACATTCCACAAATGATGTGGGAAAATACATTGACACATATGAATTTCGTGGTGACACTTTGAGAAGCCTCAACTTGGCGACAATGACATAATACTTCATTTCATCAATGTCAAACTCTTCTCTTTGCTGCCATGACTTCAAATTCTTCATGGTATATATTTTCTCGTACTTCATATTCACCCTCCAAATGGTGTGAATTAGTGTTGGAACCTTCCAAGTCAACATGAGTTTCCATCTCTCTGTCATGGACAAATATTCCTTCATGTCCTTCATGATGGTTCCTCCTTTTTCTTCTTCTTCACAAGTTCCACATTTATAGCCTCCCCTCGATAAGCTCCCTTGAGCCTCACCCTGCCATGTTGAGATGATAACACCTTCAAATGAAATCTACTCATCACAAGACAACATTAGTCTAAAAACCACTTATTCTACTTGTGCTTGCTCATGGAAGATGTTGACTGTGATGGGACAATGGGCAAGGGTTTTGAGAGAGAGACTAGAAATTGTGCAATTGGGCTTAGTAGTGACCAAGGGGTGACCATGTTATCCACTAGAATTGTGAAACACATAATAAGGAAAGGCTCTTCAAGGTTCTTTGTAGTGAGCAAGTCCACGAGACAAGGGTGATGAGCTTACTAACCGAGGATGCATAGTGCATAGGGCTCAAGGAAGAGGAGGTTGAGATTGCACAATTGAGCTTCATAGGGACTGAGGGATGGCACCATTATCCACTATAATTGCATAATGCATAGTATGCGGAAAGATAGAACAAGTTATTGACTAGTGAGGGGTTTCAGTCAGCGGGAGGAGCAAGACTATGCACTATAATTGCACAGTGCACATTGATTGAGGAGAAAACTCCATGGATTACGCAGTTGAAGGTTGTAGTGACCTAGAGGTGGAACTACTACCTAATATAACTACATAATGCACAATAGGAGGCTCACTTGGTGAATGGATTGCGCAGTTGACTAATGAAAGTAGTTAAAGGTTGGATCGTTGTACCTTGAAGAGGCTTACTTCATTAGGAAAAGGAGAGAGACTTTGTGTTGTGCATTTCTCTTTAGTAGTGATCAAGCGGAGGCTCCACTATCCACTAGAACTATGCCATGTGCAGTGGAGGCAAGCAAGATTCGGTCTTAGGCACAATTTTCAAAGGTAACTAGGAAGAGACTGAGGGATTGTAGTTCAAAATTGTGCAATGTGTTTGTGGAAGAGGATGCCCTTAGGATGGTGCAATGTGAAGTTGTAAGAGGTAATGGATGAATCCTTGCTATCTAATAATGTGTAATTCTCTCATCTAGTAGCTAGGATTTCAGGTGGGAAAAGTGTGAAGACAAGGGAAAGCTCAAAAATTGCTAAGTGTTGAATCAATGGAACAAGGGAGAACACATGACATAACCAGGTTCCAAAACATAGTCTCACACATTTATACCATCAAACACAAATCAAGAGAATGCAAAATACTCAAAATCCACATGCATACCTTGCAACAACAATAAAGTGAGACCTATTTCTATGTGCAATAGTTGAAACATAGCTTTGCGACACATAGAATACAAGTAATGACATAAGTGTTGACTGGAACCATAAAGTGTGTTGGGTTGTGGGAGAGTGTCTAGCGCATATTCTTATGATATATAAGATTGGATAATGCAAAAGAGTGTGTTAGATCTACCTCTAGCGATGCGCCAAATTACGACACATGTAGGAGTAAAAACAATCAAAAGGGACACTTGCGACAATAGGAATGAGTGAAAATGACACTTGCAAAAGCTAAAGAAAGTGAAAATGATACATATGAAAGTGACACTTGCTCAAGTGAAAGAAAGCAAAAACCCATTAGGGGAATTTTGAGTTCTAAAATGGGCCTCCTAAGAAAAATGTACAACCAAAATAAACTTTATAAGAACCAATAAAATTCAAGTCGGTGATGTCAACCATGGGGGATGATTCACAATTTTTGGAGTAAAAAAGAAAAAATATTAAAAAATAAGAAAATAATAAAACTACTTTTTCAACTCGTATTTTCAACTTATCTCCCTAAGGTTATACTCAAATTTCAAGTGGGATTACTCGATGGATGAAAAATTTAATTCCTCATCCAAGGAGTACCCATGTTGCATACTTTTGATGGACCTTGCTACACAAAAAATGAGAAATACATGACAAAACGTAATTGCAATCACGTTTTTCATGTATTTCTCATTATGAAACATGGGTACTCCTTGGACGAGGAATCAAATTCTGCATCCAACAACTGTTTCCACTCGAAATTTGATTAAACCCGTGGGGAGATAAGTTGAAAATACGAGTTGAAAATATAATTTTTCTTTTTTCCCTCTAAAATTTCATGATGTAATCTAATATTATTTATTATTTCCACTATTATTTTATAATTTCCTTAGGAGGCCCATTTTAGACCTCAAAACTCCCCTAATATAGAGTGGTGAAAGTGAAAGTGACACTTATGAAAGAAAAAGTGCACAAATGCATGCAAAAGCAATAGTTGAGAATACTCAGTAAGATGATGGTACACTTACAACCAAGAGTGAGAGAGATTGTCAACTGGAATTGTGCACTAAATGTCCATAAGGATTGCGTAGTCACTATCCCTGTCAAGTGCACAAGCACTATCATCGCGAGTTGCGCAATGTCTGAGAGTTGTGCAATGTTTTCCACTAAAGGTGGTGCACACATAGTTACCAAGCATTGAACATGCATTGTCTTCCAATACTGTGCCATATCGGTCTTCAAAGGATAGACATGGACTGCTAAGATTGCTAGAAAAAGGTGCACTTGTGAATGTATCAAAAGCTACACATGTGTAAGCAAGTGACTTCAACAATTAGAATCTCTCAATAAGACTTAAGGACTTAGAAAAGCATCAACCAATCATAAAGTGATCATAAACAACTTGAGGTGAAAAATCATAAGATTGCAAGAAGGCTCCAAAATTCAGGGTTTATGCAAAATTTTGGAGGGTGTTGATCTGAAATGATTATAAACTAAAATTGATGTAGAAGTGATTAGCCATTTATGATTTTATTGTTAACTGAAAGCACGGAAATCGAGGAAAACTGCTTGAGAAGAACACTTTACGACAGTTGATTAAACATAAAAACGATGCATAACAGAAGTGCAAATAGTAAAAACACAGTGATACCAGACAGCGAGATTGATGACGGAGTTCGTCCCTGATGGACTATGTCTCCAGGTCTGCTTTCAAGATGGGCGACCATTTTTATTAGGAATGAAAAGAAGGTGTTGATTACACAGAGATTTGATCAGTCTAAATGTGCACGCAGGCACTTTTAATCACTGTCACTAGATATCCCTCTGAACCAGCTATCCAGTGCCGGTTACGGTTCCCAATTCTGACTCTGGATACTCCCATAACACTAAAAACAAAACTGCATATGACCTTCAGAATCTGCAAGAAAAAAGTCAAAAACCACTCTCTAATGTCTTTCAATGGACAAAACTGCCTCTTACAGGCCTGTGGATACATTGAAACCTATGTTGCCCACCTTTAGAATGTATGAGTTGATTTGTAGGGTTAATTTAGGGTTTAGTTGAAGAATTTATGTCACTTTGTGACATTAGGAAACTAGGTGTATTTAAATATTCCAAAATTTAATACAAAAACCCAAAATTCGACCATAGTCTAAACAGAAAACCGTTTGTGGTTAACAAATGGCACGGAGGTGCTGACAGCTCATGTGAGCAGGTGACTAGGCTCGCGGTTTGGATGTCAGTGGTTCCACTGACCAAGCTCCAGCGGTTCCAATTTGAGTGTTCACATGTCAACTGCCTACCGATTTATCCTCTGCAGTTTGCTCTGACGGTCACGGTTGATGGTTATCCCACGGTTATCTATAACTGTTCACATGTTTTTATACCCATTAACTTCCCCGCGTGGCTAATCCCAAGCTACGGTTACATAACCCGACGGTTGTCCTGCGGGTGTTCACATGAACTCCGGTCCCGCTGCAATCTCCAAGCCCGACGGTTAGGACTGTGGTCAACACTAACCTCCACCTAACCTCCTCTGCCCGCTCACATGGCACAGTCCCAACACGGTTAACTCTGCGGTTAGGGAACTGTGTTTATGTTTTATTTGTATTGCAATGAAATACATTAGTCTGAGGGTTAGGTTTGGTTTAGGTTTAGCATTAGCACTTTAGATTTTAACAATGCGATGTTTGGATTAGGTCTTAGGTGATATGGTTCATATAGAATTAGGCTTTGATACACGGTTTAGGGATTAGGTGTTAGGATTAGCATTAGGTATTAATGTATTTGGTTCACATTTTGAATGATGCTTTTAGGTTCTAGGTTTCACAATACATAGTGTAGGTTTTTATATCACTTTTGTCACAATGCGACAATAACCCACATGCATATCGTCGACACAAGTGGCATGGTCGACGACAACTTGATGACAAACCACATCGAACCTTTGCCACCGACGACCCCCATGTCAACATCAAAACTTGCAAAGACAAACGACAAGACACATGTCGTCGACCAATCCTAGTGGAACTGTTGATGAACACAAGTTGACAGCCAGGCCCTAAATCATCTCAACTGAATGCCCTGAAAACCATAAACATTACATAAACAACCTAATCCATAACCAATACCGTCGAAGCTAAACTGAATTGACGACGACACTGAACACTGGCGACAACACTTGAACACCTGTGCATTGAATCAATAGAATCCTCCTGGATCAGGTGTTTGTCTTAGCGAAGCTACCACCCAATATTTCATCTATCATCTTTTCATTGAAAGTGGTTGATGTGAGAAATTGCACATCATTAGTTGAGTTCATACACAAAGATATTATACAAACTTAGATTTTCATTTATCTTAAATATTTGTTTTATAACTTTACATGAGAAAACAAACTCAACATATTAATGGTCTCCAAATCTATCAAGCTAGGATATAAGCACAATACAATGGATAGATTGAGAAAATATCTCAACTATTTTCCAAGACTTACAATTATATTATCCTAGTTATAATAATCAAAGATAATAATACATTTGCAAATTGTAGGGACTAGAATCTCTATCACTTGGTGTGTGGGTGGTATGGCATATGTTGAACAACTACATTCAAACCATCATTCCCACACTAGATGAAGATGGATACATTTTCTTGTAGCCAAATGAAACATTGGAAAAATGATTGTCAACTCCAATATCACATTATCCTAGAAGTATTGATATAATGGAAGGACCAAATAAAATAATTCCACCTAAAAACCAACAATTTAACAATAGTTTCCCCATCCCCAACCTTTGAAACAACATTTTTTTTAAGGAGGGGAAGGCATATTAGGATCCTATCCCGAACTTTCTACTTAATGGTACTTAGCAATCAATCAATTAATATACAAGGCCGCCCTTTTTAAATAGGACCCACTCTAAGGAATTTGGTACACATCAATGACGTGACCATGATTGGAGTACAATTTGGATAGTGAAGAAATATTTATAGAGGTAGGAAATTTTATAATATTTTTTCAAGTATTATCATTATATTAGAGCTCTCTTCATTTGAAGGTTACCCCCTCAAGGAGGCCCATGTGTTAGAATGTGTAGCAAGAAAGGATCAATTTGACTTTAATCGTAGTCAAATAGAGTAAATCGAATTTCCACATCAACATGACAAATTGGAGGGAGTTAACTAGTGTGACATGGCTCTTGTCACTCAATTAGCTCAGTAAAATCGAGTTAGTGGGCTTTGAGTTCAGTCATGCATGAGTTGATTGCTAAATTTTAGCAATCTGGTTCAATTATTTTCAACTGTACTTAGTTAACTGACCTCTAATAGTTAATAGAGTCAGTTGACGGTCAGTTGTGTAGTGAGACAACAGTCTAACTCAGAGATCTATCAGTTAACTAATCAATTAGCCCAAAATATCCTAGACATGCATGGAATTCGAATTGCTCATTTGAAGTGGAGGAGACAAAAGGCTAGTGTCACAATAAATGTATACTAGTTGAGTGTCCAGTTATTGCATGCAGTCAGGAGATCAATTCTTTAGAAATTGTGCAAAGAAATAGGGACTCCCCTATTGTTTAGTAGCATGAATTTGCTCAGAATTGCACAAGGAAATAGGAGGTTGGAGGAGGTAGAAATTAGCTAAGTGCTGGCTAGAGGCTTTCATTCAAAAGTGAAAATAGTTTTGCTTTTGCAGGTGGTGCTCAGAGCTGGAGCATGAAATTGCAATAGTTTCTCTATTCAACTGATTAATGCAAAGAGGATTGAGGAGTTTTTCCCAGTTGGATTCCCCTATAAATCACTATTTAGTTTTGGTTCTTATTGCATGTTTTTCTAAATTGTGATTTTCATTCCGCAGATTAGTAGAGTAAAATTTGTGTTTCCTGATTTAAGTTTGTTTTCTTAAGAAGTTGCAATTTCTATCAAATTTATACATGGTATTAGAGCCCTGAAATCACATTAGAACGAATATTTTGAATTTGTCCCTTAGTCATTTTGAGTTTGCAACTTCAATGCAACAAGTTTTCTTTAGATATGGGAGAATGTCTTTCAATAGCCTGAGAATGGAGTATGCCCTGGAGAGTAGCTCGAATTTCATAGCCTGGAAGGACCGAATGGAAACAGTGCTTGACGATAATGGTGTGTTAGAATATGTTAATAATGACATTGTGAAACCCCAACAGCTTGATGCACAACAATTAGCCCAATGAAAGAAGGATGTTACAAAGGGGAGGAGAATTATTCTGGAAGGTGTGAGAGACCATGTGGTCTCAAATATCCATAGCAAAGAAAAACCATATGCTATGTGGAAGACATTGACTAAGCTATTCGAAAATAACAATGACCATAGAAAATTGGCTCTAAAGATCAACTTCGAAACATTAGGATGCAAATTGGGTAGGAAGTCCATCACACAAGACAAGTACTTCAACTGATATCTTCAGTGTTGGGTCCACATCTATTTCCTGGTACAATATGAAGTAGAGGTTTGTGGCACCCAACTTAGTAGAGGCTAAATACATGGCTACAAGTCAAGAAACATGTGAGGCCATATGGATGAGGAAAATACTTGTGGGTATTTTCAGTAAGGAGATGGATATGAAAGTGAAATATTGTGTTAATCAGAGTTGCATTAAGCTCTCTAACAATCCGATATTTAATGACAGGTCCACACACATTGATATTCAGTATCATGATTTGCGAGACTGTGTGGAGAGGGTAATTATGTTGCTACAATACATTCAAGCTCAAGAGAAAGATGTTGACATCTTGATTGTCAAGAGGTAAACTTGAATTCCACGGGTGCAAGATAGGGATGGTGAAAACTCCATTTCTTACTAAGAGGGAGCGTTAGAAAGTGTAGCAAGAAAGGTCCAATTTGACTCTAGCCTTAGTCAAATTGAGTAAATCGAATTTCCACATCAGCGGGATAACTTGGAGGTCGTTAACTAGTGTGATATGGCTCTTATCACTTAGTTAGCTCAGTAGATTTGAGACAGTGGGCTTGGAGTTCATTCATGCATGTGTTGATTGCTAAAATTTTAGCGATCTAGTTTAGTTATTTTCATTTGTACTTAGTAAAATGACCTCTAACAATCAATAGAGTCAGTTGAAGGCCAGTTGTGCGGTGAGATAGTAGTCTAATTCAGAGATCTTTCAATTAACTGGTCAATCAACCCAAAATAGCCCAATCATGCATGCAATTCGAATTTCTCAGCTAAAATGGAGGAGACAAAAGGCTAGTGTAACAATAAATGTATACTAGTTGAGTGAACAGTTGTTGCATGCAGTTAGGAGATTAATTCCTTAGGAATTGCGCAAGGAAATAGAGACTTATTGTTTAGGAGCTCAAATTTTCTCATAATTGCGAAAGGAAATAGGAGGTTATAGGACGCAAAAATTGGCTAAGTGTTGGCTAGAGGCTCTCATTCAGTAGCAAGAATAATTTTTCTTTCACGGGTGGTGCTAAGAGCTGGAGCATGTAATTGTAATAACTTCTCTATTCAACTGATTAATGCAAAGAGGCTTGGGGGGTTTTTCTCAGTTGGGTTCCCCTAGAAATCATTGTGTACTTCTGTTTTTTCTTGTTGAATGTCTATGCATGTTGTTCTAAGTTGTGATTTTCATTCCGCAGATTAGTAGAGTAGAATTTGTCTCCTGATTTCAGTTCGATTTCTTGAGTAGTTGCACCTTGTATCAATTTCTACACTATGAACATTGCTCTCATTCTAAACTATCAATATAAGGGTCAATATTTTACAAGTTCGATACTCTTTTTCTTTTTCAATAATTTACATTAGGTAATTATATTTCATTTGATATTTCTCTTAATTCATTGTATTTGTTATATAATTACAATACATAAGTTCAACTTACTAGTTTAGCAATAATAAGAAGATTATGATTAGATTTGTTGTAGGGAAAACCCAATACCCCCCCATTTTTCATTCATTTACTTCAAATAATGGTGACCCTTTACATTATTTTTTGGCAAGACACATTTTATGATTCTCATTTACTTAATTGTCCTATAATTTTGTCATTTTTTCGTTTTCGTCGGATTTCTATTTTGATTGTTTCATTGAATTCACCTTTTAGCAAGCTTTCCATTGATACTTGTTTTGTCTCATTTGGTTAACCAGTTTGCAAATGACACTCATTTGAAGTTTGATCATTTTTGTCGCCTAAGTTAAAAAATGTATAAAATGTATGATATTTCAATTTTTACAATTAAAATAGTCTTTCATTGTAAATATTAATCCCTAGTTAATTTTTATTATTTTTTTCATTTTTCACTAACAGTCCTACAAAGTGACTCAGCCAAATTGTAGAACAGTGGAAAAACGTGTTTTCGAGATCTCAGTAATTTATTTCAATTTCTTATTTTAAAACAAATTGCCAAAACCGAAATCTCAAAATTGCAAAGTGGTTGTAGTTCATTTTGCAGAATTTTTAATTCTACATGATCCTCACTTCACATCGCCTCCTTCCTTCCAAAACCCCGATTAAAAAAATGCCGAAATAAAAAAAATGTGATCTTAAAACTTGCAATATCGCAATATCGTATATCGCAAAACTATTGTGTGCTTATTTAAAATTTTGTAATTTGCGATAAGTTTTATACGACGACTATTTTCGTTTAACGTATGGTTTTTGGTCAACCCACCTTAAGACTCCCGACCTCCTCTCCTTCATGCTCACCTTACCCTCCTTATCCCTACACCTCACTCTCCACTCACCCTCCTTATCACTCCATCTCACCTCACTAATTCCTCCTCCATTTAACTCCCATGGCTACGTAACTTTGTTTGGTTTTAATTTGTGATTTCATATGGTTGGTTTTAAGTTTTAAATATATTATATTATATTTTTATTATAATATATTATATAATAATTATAATTTAATTATTATAATTATAATATTAATATAATATATTCATATTTTAATTAATTTTTAAATCATTTTTAAGATTAATTAAATTTTGTTTATAATTAATTTAAGTTTCTAATTACAATTAAATTAATATTAATTAATTAATAATTGTAATTTAAAATTAGAATTAAAATTTAATTTTAAAATTCCATTTTTAGCCTAGGCAATGAATTTGATAGAATTCTAGTAGTTTTCATTCTTCAACTTTAGAAGCTCATAAGTTGAGTTTTACTTGGCCAAATGAACCTCAAGGTGGCTCATTAGATAGATAAAATCACAAAGAATATTTATGAAGTGGTTTCATAACCAAATTTCATCATTTAATGAGTCTAAAATTCAGCAGAAGATCAAGCTCCGAATTTTTAAACAAAACTAATTTTTTGAGTTTAATTTTCTGCATTTTCATTTGCCCACAACTCCTACTGAGTGTAGATCTATTCGTTTATGATCTCCTTGACCAATTAAACATTCACAGAGATCAATAAAAATCTTGAATTTCTTTTTATTTAATTATGAAATTAAGTTTTGATTGAATATATTTGATATTCCGGATTTGGTATTTTGATTTTAATTTGTTATTTAATTAAATTTTGATTGGTTTTTGCAAGGAAACAGTTGAAGAGATGAGAGGAAGAAGATTTCAATCAATCAATTTTGCTCCAACAATAAAAGAAATCAATTTCAACCAATGAGAATTGTTGGAGCAGATTACTTCATCAACAACTCTCTTATTTTAGAATCCATTTTTAATTATAAATAGTTGCTTGTAGAATATGAAAAGAGGGGCTTCTCTTCTCTACAATTCCAAAAATTCTTAAAATCATTATTGCAATGGGGATTTAGAGTTATAGGTGAGCAGAATTTAGGAAAGAAGGATCAATATTGTTGTATATTTATTAGTTTGTAGAGAAATTCATTTTTATTATGTACTACTGTTGTAAGGAGGAGGCCATTTCTCCAAGCAGAGATCGATTGCAAGCCCATAACATTGTGGACTATTGTCGTACTGTGAGGATCTATAATTTGATTTCATTTATTAATAAAGATTTATTTCAGTTAATGATGTTTAGAACTATCGTTTACAAAATTTAATTGAAATGAATTCTTATTGAATTTTTGACCGGAGAACCCACAGTAATGGAATTTTTACACCAACGTTTCGAATCCCAAATGGGATCCATCATCAGGGAAAGAGAAAGATGATAGAAGATGATAAAAGAAGAGCCAGATGGAAGAAATAAATACTGATGAGGGAATAATAAAGGAAAAGCACAGGTCGGCCAGAGAGATTTTAAAAAGAAACCTAAAATTGATTTTAATAATTATGAATTAATATTAATTATTTTTATTTATATAAATTAATATCAATAATTTAATCTTTATAAATTAATATCAAATAATTAAAATCTATAAAACAAAGACATTAAACTAAACCAATATTAAAATTAATATCTAAAAGTCTAACATATATATTAATATTAATATCATAAATCCATATATAACCTAAACTCTATATTAAAATTAAAATCAAAAACTAAAAAACTAAAAAACTAGAAAATATGCTAAGGTCAAAAATCATAAAATCTATGAAACAATAATACTTATTTAACTTAATAATAAGAAACCTGATCCCACTATAAAACCTTTAATATTAATAAACCTAGATTCTATATAACCTGATATATATAATAGAATTAATAACAATAAGACCTAAAATTAAATCAAAATCTCAAAAAACTAAAATATATATATAATATTAATATCAATAACTTTTATATAACTAAAAACTATATTAATATTACCTTCTCAAAACTAATATATATTTTATAATAATAATATCATAAAACCTACTACTTATATAACATTAATATTTAAATAATCTAATGTCTATGAAACTAAATATTTTATAAGAAATAAGATCACTATAAAGCTTAATAATAATCTAACCTAGAATCTATCTAACTTATTATATATAAAAGAATTTAAATCAATAAAGCCTATTCTATACTAAAATCTAAATAAATTAGAATTAAGATAACTACATAAATTACTATTTAAAATAACACAAATTCTTTATTAAAATCTATATTAAAATTTTTTAACTATATTAAAACATACATTAAAGACTTAATTATATTAAAAACATGCTAGAAATTAAAAAGAGTTTTAATAGAACTAATAACACAATTAATATTAAGATCAAAACTATGCTACTATCTATAATAAAAATTTTATTTTCATATGTCGACTTCTATAGATATATATATTAATCATCTTACCTATTTGACAACTTACCTGGGGCCTGGCAGACGCTTCTTGATTTCACTGATCAGTGGAAGCCAGCTTCCGCTAATTTCCAACCCGCTGTCTCTGTTCAGATTACAAGGATGCTTCAGGATTTCGAGGGCTTCTCTGATTTTCCGTCTCTGATGCTGCTCTTCTCTTGCGATAATTGATGCGTTTTCTAAGCAGATGTGGTGCTTAGTCTTCGAGGAGTGCTCTGCCAAGGCTGAGGTACGAGATCTTCCATTTCTGATGTCAGCGCCATGTTCTTTCAGTCTTGTCTGGAGGGAGCGACCAGTTTCACCTATGTAGCTTTTTCCACATGAACAGTCTATTTTATAAACTCCTTTAAGCTGCTGCTTGTCAATATCATCCTTAACAGATTTTAGACTTTGTCTGATGGTACCGGGAGCTGAGAATTGAGTTATAATTTTCTTCTTTCTTAGGATCTTTGCCATTTTATCTGTGACCCCATGGATATAAGGTAGAAAAACCTTACCATCCTGAGGTTTATTCTCCTCTTTAGATTTGGGAGATGACAACCTCATTTCAGCTTTCTTTATGGCTTTCTTAATCTCATGATCCTTGTAGCCTATATTTTTGAAAGTTGAAACCAAATGCCTCTTTTCTTCATTAATATGATCTGAGTCAGAAATTCGGAGGGCTCTAATGGCAAGAGTGTTCAGAACGCCAAGCTTTTGGGCTGGGTGATGGTGGGAATTTGCATGAAGGTAGCTCTCCGTGTGAGTTGACTTTCTGAAAACCTTATGGCCCAAAGAGCCATCCTCTTTTCTGATGATAAGAATGTCCAAGAAAGGAATACTCATATTTTCTTAATGAATTCTTATTTTAATCTTTTAATTTATATTTCAAATGTATGAGTTAATAATCAAATTCAAGCATTATTGTTGAATCTTGAGCATTAATTCATTTAAAATTCTACTCAAACTATTCTACAGGCTTAATTTTAGATATAATATGAAAACTAAAGTTTTCATAAGAACAAATAGTTTTAATATTAGATTGGAAAGTTATCTTACGATTTAGGATAATAATTGTTTGCTTGCATACATGATGTCTTATTTGAACTAATTCAGTAATTCATCGTGAATATTTTTAGTTCTTATGCATATGATAAATAAGGAATTGGATATATTTTCAATAGGCTCTTATGTAACTATTTACTAAGTGTTTAATTGTTAGTATTTTTGTTAATGAGGAATCAGATCTTGTGAGCTATCTCCTTGATCTAATTCATTCATCTTAATTCTAATTATGTAGATCTTCTTTTCCCCGTTAAGTTAATTGGCTCTCGATTGAGAGAATTATTTCTCTTTACTTCAATTGAGATATGTTAGATTAATTCAATCTTAGATTAGATCTTGCATGTGTTATCATAGTTTTTTTATTCTGGAAGTCCTCTTTTTAAAAAGAAAAACTTTATAGTGGTTTGGTTGTGCCATTAAAACAACTTAAGGGTCATTCTCTTACCTGATCAACAAGAATAATTAATCTGATATCTCTGCCTATTGGTAACTAAAGACACATCTTAAACCAATAGAAATAGGGAAAAGGTAACTAGACCTAGTTTAACCAATTGGAACCACCATTCCAAACGGAAAAGGAGTTTCTTTAAGGACTGGACTGGGTGGTCTCCCTTATAATGTTGTAGGCAGATCATTTTGAGCCTTCAACATTTTTTGCGCTAGAAGGAGGGCATGAATTGTTTTCTTTGTATTTTTATTCTATTTACTATGGCCCCATGTAAAAGAATTCCTTAGAGTTGATTTGTTGAATCTCATCCAAAAACCACTCTAGTAAGCACAATCAAGATCTTGTCTCAGGTAAAATATAATGGTAAGACATCTACTTTTAGTCATCTCCTTCAATTTATTTTAAGTTGAAATAATTTCAATATTGACGAAGATATTATTTGCAAAATATTTATTCTTACTTTGACAAGAAAAGCCAAAGACTACTGCTTATCTCTTCTAGTTGCCTCTGTACGTCATTGGGACGAATTTTCGAAGATTTTCCTTCACGCATTTCAGGAATATGATTATGAAAAGGTGTGTGATGAGTTGGAAAAATTGTGTAGGATGGAAGGTGAGACTTTAGATATGTTTTATGTTAAATTTAAATTAATTTTAACGCAATTTTGGTCCAAAGATTTTCCTCCTCAATTCCAATTAATTGGATAGTTCGGAATTTAGTATCTCTATTCTCTAATAAATATCATGAACCACAAAGTATATCCTTCATTGATACTGATACTCTTGCTCAAAATGACAATTTTGGTTCCTTGCAAATTGAAATTACAAATAATAATGCCAGAAATGCTCCAAATTTACATAATGTTGATCATGTATAATTTCAACAAAATACACAATCTATTAGCAACAATCAGCGACAATTAAATCAACCAGAGAATGTCGGTAACGCACACTCTACTACTCAAATTAATTCACAATATGTTGATAATAAATTGCAAATGATGGAGCAACTCAATAACAATTTACAAATCGATCAAATACTTGAAGAATCTGAATTGTCTATTTTTGAAAATTAAAAATCATCTATGCATAGAGAAGCCTACATGTATCTATCTTCAACTTCCTATTTTTCTCCCTACCCTGATATTTTTAATAATATTAGTTTAATTCATAATCAATCAACAGTCCCTTTGAATTCAAATTTAATTTTATAAAACAGAGGAACTGATATTAATAATGAATTATTAGATATTTGTTGAGAAATTTTAGTCAATAATTCAATCAACAATTCTGAAGATTCTCTTAATTTGTTATTCAACCACTTACCCAGTTATGATTTATTTAATTCAGAGGATAAGAACACTTATGAAGTGACTTGTGATGATGAATTGAAAACTGAAAATTATGAACCTGGTTTCCCTCTTTCTTCAAAAATAATTTTGATTGAACCCCATTTTTCTCATTCCTTAAGCAAATTTATTTTTGAAGACCATTATAGTAATTTTAGTACTTGTGACTCCATTCCAATTTTTTATTCCTATGATGATGAAATGTCATTTTTTGATCATAAGCTTGAAATCTTCCCTTTCCCATGAAATAAAACAAACAACGAGTTTAATTTTATAATTTCTATTGATGCTTGTGGGAAAGAAATCACAAATTAATCCCAACCATATTGTACCATTATTTGTAACATTAATGTAAATTTGAATTTGCTTCAATTCCCTCGGTTTGAATTTGTTTTTCTTTTGAAATTCATTTTTGAATTTTTGAACACATTGTGCTGGAAATTTGAGCATTCAAACTATAGACACTCCTCAAGTGCGTTAATAAGTTTGTATAAAAATCAATTTCAGAATTTCAAGCATGAAGATCGGCTACTTTGTATTTTGAAATTTTATTTGTTCATGCTTGACCAATTTACTTTTGATTTTCAAATAAGTTCATCACAAATTCTGGCAGTTGAGAGTGCACCATTTCATTCTTCTCAACAATCAGACACTTCGAGATACCTTCGAAATGTTCATCCATACTTTATCAATACATTTGAAAAACATCTGGAGGTTCCACTACTCAGGCATATTTCTGATTTTGCCAATATTCAACAGGCTCCAATATTTAAAAGTGTATTATTCAAGCCTGACATGATGTTTTCTCTTCCTTTGAACTTCTTCCAATTATTCACTGAAATACATTTTATTTTTTATGATCCTGTAAACATTTGGTTGGAAGAAGTTGAAAGTAAAAATTTTGTACAAAATATTATTTTTCCGAATTTGTTAATTGTGCATAGTAGGTTGAATTTACCTTTTTATAATTTAGTTTCAATTTTGCTTCTATTGTTTGACCTGTACATAAATGTAGGAATTAGAATGAGAGAATGGGTACATTGGAATTATGACTATACCTAGCCATGTTTCTTTTCATTGTTAGCAATTAGGATAGATAAATTTAGATTAGTTCCTTTTTCCTATTTGCATTTATTCTATTACTGCAATTCTTTAATAAACAAGATATGAGTCCAAAATTTTCCTTGGAATTCCCCTATCATTTCCTGGAAAAGTGGATTAAAACATATCATAGTCGAATCATATACACTTGTGATGCACTTGATTTCATTACTTTTGTAAAACTTCATCATATGGTTTTAAAAATGTTTCTTTGATAAAATCATTAATGAAGAAGTTTTCAAGGAATTGTTTTGATTCACCCCTCTTGCCCTCTAACGTAAATTTGAAGTAGATGCAATTGAAAATTTCATTACTTACCAATTTTTATTAAATAACTAAATGAAGTGAACATATGCGAATTTTGAGAAATACGTGAGAAAAATTGAAGATTCACGAGTTAAAATTCATAGTCAATATTCTTCCAGTTATGTTTATAGGTTTATATTCATCCATTGTTATTTTATCTTCTCTTTAATTTATTTCTTATTTCTATTTTGTTTCTATTACAGATATTCATTGCCTTGATTTTGGAGACTTGAAGCAAACAGACAACCATTTCTAAATCTACAACATGTTCAAGGAAGTATTTATTGTTTCATCAAAATTTGAAAATTATTTAATTTTTCTTATATTCATTAAAACTCCAATAGACCTTTAATACATTATCGTAGGATTCATATAAGATCATTATAATATCGCAACTCTCCTCATAAGAAAGTTTTGATATCATTTTTCTTTGATCGAATACTCACAATCGTTAATTAAATTATTAAAAGGGTTTTTTTTGTAAAAAGGAGAAATTGAGTTGGGCGTTTTCTTTTGTATTAGATACTTTAAAAGTTGTCGACCCCACAGGTCTGTCATGTAGCATTATCGGAGCTTCCAAATATCAGAACATTTCATATAAGCATCAATCAAGACATTGTGATATCCACATACCTTCGATATCCCTTCCCGCTTAGCCTCCAATATATGACTTCGCCAATGTTGTGATGTCCATACAACCTCCGGACCCAACATGACATTTAAATCCAGTTTTAAAATATATCACGTCCATTCATAAATCAAAATTTTTGATGGGGCATATGTTTAAAAGTCCCGATGTCTCGGATCTGATATGAAATTAAATCCACATAATAAAACTATCAGGTTCGTTCCATATCGCACATCAACGTATTGTCAATGTTACATCCCATACTCATTTCAAATCTTCTGATCTCCGATATTCCCAAACCTTCGATCCTCGATAAACTTCTCACTACTCATATCCAAAATTTCACATCGCAAATTCCAATCGGTTGTTATCCTTTCACACTCTCGACAACAAACCCCTGATACAAGACCTCCGATATTCATTTCTGCTTATATTTTTAACCAAGGCCTATCAGAAGGTAAACATATCACATGCTTCAAAATACAGCCATAAGATTTATTCGATATTTTTCTCTGATGTGCGCAGAAATTCAGGAATCGATATTTTACTTAGCGATATGAGTAAATAATAATATTTTGTCTCTTAATCGGTACAACTAGAATCAAATGCTTACGCTCATTATCGCTCTAATTTTCTACAAATGGAGGAAACTTCACACAAAACGATTGCAGCGAATAATCTTATCCATTATTTTATCTATGTCTGTTCCAATCTTACAATTTGATAAGTTGAGATAAACCATTGCATCGCACTCGCCAATTGTTTTCCCATTAGTCACATTTCTTTTTTATGAAGGGACTCAAAGCCTTTAATTGATGAAATTTGAAATTCCAATCCTTTGCTTTTCATTTTTCAATATTTTCCTTAGAATTTCAAATTTGTTAGCTAATTGGATTCTTGGGTTTGTATTATACTGCAAGTATTTAAAACGAATTCTAAGATTTATGTCTCCAAGCTTCACATTTCCTTTTCTTCCACTATCTTATCCATTACAGTTAGTAGAGGAAATGACCCCTATTTCAATACCTTCAATGGAATTTTGTGGTCTCAGAGTTTTGTAAGTTGATTTTGGCTTCATAAAAGGTTTTTTATATATGTATCACCTAATTTATTCTCATATTTATTAAATATCAAATTCCTCTCCTAGAAACTTATTTTATAAGTAAATTTAAGTGCTCTTGCAATCACTTTTACCAAACTTCAAATTATCTCCTTATAGGAATGAAATTCATTGCAACTACTTTATAAACTCTTACAAAACTTTTAACCTCTGATACATGAATGTTTGATGTTTTACAAAGACAATGTTCCTACACTATACATTTAACAAGCATTCCTCATCAGATATGATTAATATCGTAATTTTTGTTTGTAAAAGTCACACAAAATCTTTTGTTCCAAGATCTTACTTCCCTTTAAATATTCTAAATACCCGGACTTCTTGTATTAGAGGTGAAATTTAATTAAACTTTTAAAAAATAAATGTTGCTAGAACATTATGAGGAAAGGTTTGTAATTATCGAAGCTTTTCCCATTAAATTTTTTGAAAACTTGAGACCTTTCCTTTCACTATGATTCTCTAAGAAACTCAAAGCTTCAAAATATCAGGTTAAGAATCTTTATAGGTATCTCATCAATTCATTCTGATATTTCACTATGTTGACATGAAGCCTTGTTTGATTATCTTTGTACATATATGCTACTTTCATGTTATCATGGTGGTCGAAAGCTTCAATGTGTTTAAATCAGAATTTCATCAAATCCAAGTAACTATTCATCAAAATGACTTTGTGACTTTAGCGATATCTAATCTTCATGGTGTATGTGCATGGGTCTCTTTTACTCTTCTCGGCAATATGCTTTGCTAATAAGGAATTTGGAACAGGTAAAGCTAATGGACCGTGGTTAATTCATTTTTTAATTCACTTTTATTTAAATTTTTGATATATAACTCCATATATATCACATAAAGATTCAAATCCTTTTTATATACATAATTGCTACATTATTTGGGATTTTGAATCAATTTCAATATTTTGGGGCTAATATAAAATCAGAATGGAAAAGAAAAAAGAGAACAACCATCTCTGCAATTCATTAAAAGACATATTTTCATTCTCATTTATGATGAATTTGATTTATTTATGATTCCTTGAACATGAAACATTTCTTTCTTCTAAGTTTACTGCTTGCTTTAATATAAATTTAATAACTGATGATTTTGGGTCAATAAGATTTCAGTCAATTCAACTTATTCATGCTTTTAATTCTAATTAAAAGAAGAAGTAATCTTCTCTCAGAGAAAATGATATCTTTCAGGTAAGATTAAATGAAATTCTCCAATGGAAAATTTCACATGTCCACTTTCATTCATTTTCATTTCTTTACTTTTATTTTCAGTTTTGTTTTTTAGTTTTTGCTGATATACAACTTTGTTTTGCAAGTCTTCATGATTCTTTTTCATGCCTCTACCAAGCCAGATTTGGAATTCATTCTCCTTTGTTTGGTTTGCTTTGAAGTTCTTGCGAGAAGAAATAATGATCCTCATTGAATCAACTAAACTAGGGAGTTTTGGAACATTTAGTCTATATCTTGAGCATTACTTTTCTTATAACATGGTTAAGATGCCTTTATGCAGGTTTTGTTATGAAACAAGAAAATTTGCAGCAGACAGAGAATTCTCATTTAACATATTATCTATCATCACTACTATTCACCCTCTATATTTTGAGAGGCCCATTTGTTATAACTTTGCAAAAAAAATAAAAAAAATAAAAAAATCTCAACATAAGAAGCAACATTCACATGATTATCTTCTTTTACTTCTTTTGTTGAGACTTTCATATAAGTAGCCTTATCAGAGTTTATCTTTTAAATTTGGATTTATTTTTTCTTTCACTTTTTCTTTCTTCATTTATTTTTTTTATTTTTTCACTGATTTATTTTTGGAATTTCTTTCCTTTTTGCTTTCAGTTATGGTTTGATTTTGGTGACTCCACTATGATTTATGTGAAAAACCTTTTCCTCACCCAACAGTGGTTGGAATACATGGGAAAATATTTTAACTTTGTTTATTTCAGTGAATTTCATTTATCATTAAAGGCATATCCTTGTGGAACCATAAAGCTCTCTCGCTTTAAATCTTTTTCATGGAGGAACACATATCATTTCCAAGTGATAGTGTTTACCATTTCAAGGAAAGAACTGATTTGAGTTTAACTCAAAGAATCCTTCCCACCCCTCCACTTTATAAAGCCTCTGATTGATAGTTGCGGGGAAAGAACTTAGAGTTAACAGTATGAAAGTATTATGTCCATTAAACATAAATCTCTATTACCATCCCACCTTTTTCACTCAAATACATCATAAACTAAAGGCGTGCAAAATGTGCTTATCAAAAAGGTGATTAAAAAAGGAAGCATGGAAAATACAAGTAAACTCGTCAGGGCTATGGACTCTCATTAGCAGTGGAGCTAGGCTTGTGTGGCATAAAAGACAACTTCGTCAGGGTATTGTTAGGCTCGTTGATAGCAAAGCAATGTCAGAGACCATTCATAGCAATGGATATATGCTTTATCAAACAACTCTTATCTGTACTTTCTTCTATTTTTCATAAAAGGTAAAATAAAATTTTCCCAAATTTGGATTCATGACTGTTACTCAAGTCTACTTTGAGTAATTATCTTTTCAAACTGTTATTTCTTAATCTATTTATATGGAACCCATGAATTTTTTTTATTGTTAGACGATTTCGTGAACCCATTATTTTTAACCTTTGGGTAAATTAAAGTTCATTATCTTTAACAAGAGATAAGTGGTTCTTTCCAACTTGTCACCATTGTTATGGGGAAAACTGGTTCTTTCCAGTGTGTCACCATTGTTATAGGGAAAACCCAACACCCCCCATTTTTCATTCATTTACTTCAAATAATGGGGACCCTTTACATTAATTTTGGGCAAAACACCTTTTATGATTCTCATTTACTTAATTGTCCTATAATTTTGACATTTTTTTTGTTAGATTTCTATTTTGATTATTTCATTGAATTCACCTTTTAGCAATATTTCCATCGATACTTGTTTGACCTCATTTAGTTAACTAGTTTGCAAATGGCACTCCTTTGAAGTTTGATCATTTTGTCGCCTAGATTAAAAAATGTATAAAATGTATAATATTTCAATTTTTGCAATTAAAATAGTCTTTCATTGTAAATATTTTTTTTTGTAAATATTGGAAGGACCATCCATTTCCTATTATATATATAAGACAAATTTACACCACACAGTTTTACCAGGTGGCCTCAACTCGCCCAAAGGGGAAACCGAGTATGTTGGCCACCGGTCAGCATTATACGCCATCCAAAAACAAAATTGCTTCAATCTTTCTAGCAAGGCTAGGTAAGTCTCAGTCTCATGTCCAAATACTATATAACTATAACAACTAACATAAACAATAGAAAATTTAAAAGCTACCCACATAAACAAAAACTAAGCATAATGAAGCTAATCTTTCTTGACATTCTGCTCCTCGGAGTCTAAGGCTACAAGGGCAGGATCTTCAGCAGTTACCTCTGGCATTCCATATATCTCCATGATGTAAGGGATGTAATGGTCAATACGATCCATCCTGATGTCTTGTTTGTGTAGCTAAAATAGGATTTTCTCCATGTCCTTTTTATAACTAGGCATGCCCTGCAATGTGACTATCATCCCCACAAAAATTTGTTCCATCGCTTTGCCAAGCAGACTTTTCATCAAGAAGTACAAGTACAGGGTGTGTTTGAATTGTGTAATTCTTCCTCGTGTATTCCCTGGGTCAGGAACCATCATCCTCTAGTCTTCTATCTCCTCGTCTAGTTCCCTTTCCTGTTTTATCTCAGCTTCCCAGTCATCGATCAACTTACGGAGACCTTCATCTGTTTCATCCCTGTAATCCGGCACTACCTCTGCTATGAGGTGCTCAACAGGCTTGCAGCCCCTATAGCCTTCTATCATGCTTGGTCTCTTGGCTTCCCAAGGGTCTAGTCCCCTACTGCCACAACCACGCCCTCTTTTTGCTGGAACCATGCCCTGTAGACAATCAAACACCGTTAGATTTATCATTGCATTCGTATCATCTTGACATGACTACTCATGCCTTTCTTCTCTGCCTTGCTTGGCCTTCGACAGGTTAAGGTATCCCTATGCCCACAAGTGGCCAGGGGAATTGGGTTTCAAGCATGGATCCCCAAGCACTTCACTACGCACCTCCCCCTTGCCATGGTGCAGTTGCTTGTCTTCTCCCTGCAGCTGGAGCCAGGCCTTCAGGCCTGTCTAGAGCCTAGCTTTGCAATTGTTATCATGCCTGCATGCCACTCCCTCAACCCGCAGTTGCCTACCAAGGTTGTGCTTGCCCCTCTATCCCTTATGCCACATGGGGTCCCTAACAATGCCCTTGCTACCATGCATATGCAAATGCCAAGGTTTGCTCAGCGAATTACTGACATTGCTAATGTCCCAACCCCCTGCCCACAACTCTTTCTTACCTCTCCCAACAACACTCAGCCCCCCAGACATGACATGTCCGTTATTCTTGATACCTCTAGTCTGCGCGAACAGGTACAGGCCCGTATCTCAGCTCGACCCATTATTATCCTTGTCGTGGCCAAGACTTTGGCTTAAGAGTAGTATAAATAAAATGCAGAGTCGGGCCATGGCTCTCCCTTTCCTCCCCTTATTTCTCCCTGACAGTGCGAAGCCCCATTGGGATGACCTCTTGCCTCTCCCTTCCACCCAGTGAAACCCCCACCAGCACATGTAATTGCCGCAGGACCCCAACTAGAGCATATAAATTAGACAGGAGTGATACCAGACTACATATCAGAAACCCTTCGCTAATCCACAGACGAGGTTCCTCCAACTCTCTTCTACTCTGAATTGCCTTCCTTCTCCACTATGAATTCCTCTTGCCCCGCATGTCGAATTCCATTCCCATCTTCGCCACCCTTCCTTATTCCTCCCTCTGCCACCTTGCCAGCCCACTACCCATGCATTCATAGCTAAGGACACTACACCCCCTGCGTTGAGCATGTGGGCGATGGCGGTAATTAACGTCCTGGTACTAACCATGTCACCTCAAGGCCTGTTACCTCTGACACCCTCTCACATCCCAATTGGGAGCTTTGATTCCCTGGTTCGGACTCTCCTGGCTCTGCCTAAGGTCTTGTTCCAAGATTGCCTCCAAGGTTTCAAAGGTTGTGTCCCTTGGTCATACTGGCCATTGTTTTTCCATCCAATCCTGTTGATGGTTACACCCCCAATTAGCCAGGAAATCTCCCCCCTTGTTTCCATCTCTCCGAACATGTTTGACCTGAATGTAGTCAAATTTGGGGATGATTTCTCCTATCTCATGGATCAGTCTTGTAGTTCTCCAACTCTAGCTAAGTTTGTCCCACTTAGTGCCATTGATTAACTTTCATTATAAATATTAATCCCTAGTAAATTATTATTATTTTTTTTCATTTTTAACTAATAGTCCTACAATATGACCCAGCCAAATTATAGAACAGTTTAAAAACGTGTTTTTGAGATCTCGATATTTAATTCTAATTTCTTATTTTAAAACAAATTGCCAAAACTGAAATCTCAAAATTGCAAAGTGGTTGTAGTTCATTTTGTAGGATTTTTACTTCTACGCGGTCCGCACTTCACATTACCTCCTTCATTCCAAAATCCTGATTTAAAAATGTTGAAATAAAAAAAAATGTGATCTAAAATTTGCGATATCGCATATCACAAAACTATTACATGCTCATCTAAAATTTCGATAAATTTTAAATGTCAAATATTTTCGTTTAACATATAATTTTTTATCAACTCTTTTTATGACTTCCACCTCCTCTCCATCATGCTCACCTCACTCTCCTTATCCCCCCACCTCACTCTCCACTCACCCTCCTTATCACTCCATCTCACCTCACTAATTCCTCCTCTATTTAACTCTCGTGGCTACGTAATTTTGTTTGGTTTTAATTTTTGATTTCATAGGGTTGGTTTTAAGTTTTTAATATATTATATTATATAATACTTATAATTTAATTAATATAATTAAATTATTATATTAATATAATATATTCATATTTTAATTAATTCTTAAATAAATTTTAAGATTAATTAAATTATGTCGATAATTAACTGTGTAATTAATTAATTTAAATTTATAATTACAGTTAAATTAATATTCATTAATTAATAATTTGTAATTTAAAATTAAAATTAAAATTTAATTTAAAAAATCCATTTTTAGGCGAGACAACGAATTTTCCAGAATTCTAGCGGTTTTTATTTTCCAAATTTAGAAGCTCATAAGTTGAGTTTTACTAGGCCAAATGAGGCGCAGGATGGCTCATTGGATAGATAAAATCATGTAGAATGAAGCGGTTTCATTACCATATTTGATCATTTAATGGGTCTAAAATTCAGCAGAAGATCAAGCTTCGAATTTTTAAACAAAACTAATTTTCTGAGTTTAATTTTCTGCATTTTCATTTGCCCACAATTCCTACTGAGTGCAGATTCATTCATCTATGATATCCTTGACTAATTAGACATTCACATGCATCAATAGAAAGCTTGAATTACTTTTTATTTAATTATGAAATTAAGTTTTGATTGAATATATTTTATATTCCATATTTGGTATTTTGATTTTAATTTGTTATTTAATTAAATTTTGATTGGTTTTTGCAGGGAAATAATTGAAGAGATGAGAGGAAGAAGAATTCAATCAATAGAATTTTCTCCAACAATAGAAGAAAATCAATTTCAACTAATGAGAATTGTTGGAGCAGATTAGTTCATCAATTGCTCTCCTATTTTAAAATCCATTTTTAATTATATATAGTTGCTTGTAGAATATGAAAAGGTGGAGGGGAGGGGGGGCGGCGCTTCTCTTCTCTGCAATTCCAGAATTCTTAAAAGCATTATTGTAATGGGGATTTATAATTGTAGGTGAGATGAATCTATGAAATGAGGATCAATATCGTCGTGTTTTCATCTATTTGTAGAAAAACTATTTTTTATTATGTACTACTACTGTAAGGAGGAGGTTATTTCTACAAAAAATGATTGATTTCAGGCCCATAACATTGTGCACTACTGTCGTACTATAAAGATTTGTAATTTGATTTCATTTATTAATAAAGGTTTATTTCAGTTAATGATGTTTAGCACCATTGTTTACAAAATTTAATTGAAATGAATTCTTATTTCAGTCTTTCAATTTATATTTCAAATATATGAGTTAATAATCAAATTCAAGCACTATTGTTGAATCTTGAGCATTAATTCATTTAAAAGTCTGCTCAAACTATTCTATAGGCTTTGTTATCACCCCAAGAAAATCTCCTAGGTTGTATCTCGGAAATGCTCGGGAACATTACAAACTCAACAAATGTTGGAAATTGATGAATGGAAAGATTGATGCATATTCAAGCCAGATAACCACTTCTACTATGCTTAACCCCAGACATGGGTGAACACCCCCAGACTACAAGGATTTAGACCACCAATTACTTACAGTTTAAGGAATAGGTGAACATGGAGAATACTTACCACACCAGCAGATGCACAGGACCCTGTGATGGCCGGCTGCAACCAGTAAAGAGGTCTGCAAATCTATTTCCTAATACACAGACAGGATGACAACTCTCTGGCATTAAACAAACAGAAACCTGCATACAAATTCAATGATACATACTAGATTCTAACACAGAGGTGGGATGATATCCCCTCTAATGCTAAATATCAAGAGCACAATAAAAATGCATAACAGGCACAGCTTGGAACAAATAAGTGGAAAGTGAGAAATTAACAGCAAAAGAAGCTTGTATTAGCTGAAAATGAAGACTAGACGCTGCAGGTATCACAGTAGCTAAAATCTCCAGAAGTTGAATCTTTACATCAAAACAATATCCATCAACCTCATTACATCTTGCTTCTGGGTATATATGGAGTTTGTTTACAAAATTGCTCTGCTAGGCTATGCGTGGGGGGGTCATAAATGACCACCAACCACATTTACAATCTGAAATGGGCCTCTACTGCAATCTAAGTGTTTTAATGAACAAAATCGACCTTTCCTGGTACTCTGTTGAAATCCTCGAGTAGATGAAGTGTTGTATGAGTGAAACTCCATAACTGGTAAATGCATTTGACTGCTCGAGGCTGTCCTTTTTCTTCTCGGCCATCCCTTTCCTTAAATATAGTTGTTGAGGATTAAAGAATAACTGCGGGTAGTATAGACAGTATGGTAGGAGCATAATGAACGGAGGAACGAAGATCGGCCGTCAGATCGCGTGGATCGACGGCGGGGATCTATCGAAGGGAAAAATCGGGCAGAAGTGGGTCAAACAGGTGTGGGCTGTCGGATCGCGATCAGGTAGATCCGACGGTGATTGGGGGTCAAAAGTACGTGGACAATAACGAGTAGGGAGAGGTGATTTTGTGGGCGGGCGGTATTCCCCGCACTGCCTACGGAGCAACGGCGGTTTCCGTATATGGGAGCGCGATGCATTAATATTGCAACGCGTGGCTTCCGCGACCAGTGGGAAACCACTCTCCCTGCGCGTTAACGAGCTGGCAACTCGTGCGATCGGGGCTTGCGACTACCGTCTGATGGCGCAACGGACGATGGGATGGTGAGGAAAGCGCACGAAGTTTAACGTGCGAGAACAAACAACGGAAACTGTTAGATCTGGACGTGGCAGATCAACGGCTGCAATGGGGAATGAAAGTGCCAAGGCTATATGGTCAGATCATATGGTGGGTAAAACTTAGCGCTCGGGACTTAGAGGAAATACGGGATTAAACAGGGTTTCCAAAGGTAAAATGGAGGTGAAATAGAGTGTTTAAATCGAGAATAGAGAGGTTTCAGGAGAAAAACAAAAATGGCGGGGCTGGGAGAGTATGAGGAAATTGAAGGAGGAGAAGGTAGAAAAGACTGCTGCAAGCTTTCTTTAACCATCAACAACACGGCCAAGTTGTCATTTTATCCCCCAACTGCTGAAGTTTGTAGCAGAGCTAACACTGGCTCCTTCTAGGGATGAGATCCTCCCTATGAGGTCTTAAGAACTGTAGACCAATACCTTCATGCAAAACTAGCTTTAAAAAATATGCCTAGTATCCATTGGGCATGGAGTCAAACTAAGCCTATACTAAAACCTGTAAAAGAAAATGCTTACAATCATTAAGGCCTGAGAGCCTAAAACATCATAAATATTCAAAAACTGGCCAACTAATGGGCCATCAAAATTGTTTCTCCTCTTCTCAACCAGTTCATCAAAGAGTAGCAAAACTAGATTTATTTGATCCTCTACCTCAAAGATTTTAGAACATTTGACCTAGCCGGGTAGATATGGATCAAAATTCACCCCCTTTCTGTGTGTTTTCCTCCTTGGATGTTCTTCATGGGAGCTTCTATACACCTGCTAGATAACAATGAATGCTGTGTACTTCTTTATGTTATCTGTGACCTGCACAACTAATATACATGGTGAATCTATGAGCTCCTGTGTAGAGGGCACAAAGACAGCATCTGCTCCTTCATTTTTCTTAGAACAATCCACATCCAAGGAGGAGTCCCAAAACAGTGCCTCCTCTTCCTCTGCTATCTGACCAACTGCCCTTTTAATCTGTGTAGAGGCCACCTGAGTAGGTTTCATAATATCAAGACTGAGGTGATCAGTATCAGCCTTGAGCATTGAATTTTCTCCTGCCTCAGTGTTCATGGGGCAATTGTGAGGGATTGTCTTTTGAGCAGACAGAGAAGCATAAGATGATGGGGAGCTTTCTTCTCCCTTATGTATCATTGGGCCGAGGACAATAGCAGGCTCGACAATTTGCAGTTCTGCATAGTCATTGGAGGATGGGCTAGCTTCGGGCACAAATTCTTGGAGATTGGTAGGACCTGCTGTTGATTGATCCTGCTGACAAGCTTGTTGTTCTGCAGCTGCAACAAACTCATGAGCAGTGCCTTTGGATAATCCTTCTTCAAAAGCAGCTCTGGTTAGGAAAGGGGCACTGCCCTTATCTTCCAAACCATGGACCTCCTCCTCTTCTTCAAACAGCTCTTCTTCCATGACTAAATTCTGACAAAGGGTCTTCACCCTTTGATCTTCATTTGCATGCATGTTTCTCTGCAAAATCTGCAACTGCTCCTGTGTTCCTCTATATGGATTTGGCTTTGAAAGAATAAAGGAATAAGGAGCTCCTGCTTCCTCAGAATACTGCTCAGCTTTTAATCTGGAAACTTCAGAGGCTAATAACTCAATCATCCTGGCCAATTTGTCGATCTCAGGGTCTGAGGATGATGAGGACTCACCCCCTTGTCTTCTCCTTTCATCATCACCTTTGAGTCTCTTTGCAGCAATTATGTTTGCTTCTATTTCAAAGGCTGCATTTTGTATATCAACCAAAGAACCACATCTTATTTCTCTTAACAGCAGGCAAAACTGAGAATCGAAGGCATTGGCATAAGTAATCATAGCAGAAGTAAGGGTGGGCTTTATTTCATCTGGTATTCTGCTGTACAAGTGGTTGAATCTCTTGTTGAAATCTGATAGCAGCTCACCATTCTCCCTCTGCAAGTTCCTAAATTCAGTATGATAATAGAGAAGATCCTTCTTATCCCCCCAATGCTTTAGGAACACATCATCTAAAGCCTCAATGTCTACAATAGACCTAGGGGGTAATTCTCTGAACCATTTTCTAGCTTCCCCATCTAGGCTTTGGACAAAAACCCTCATCCAAACATCCTCTTCATTAATATCTAGATTATCAGCATAACAATAAAAAGACTTGAGGTTCTCTTCTGCTGATACTCCTTCTGTACCAGTAAACTTAGGCATAAATTCTTGATAATCTCCTGCAGGCATGGCATTCAAAGGTGTAGGCAAGACTAAGGGTCCATACCTAGCAGCAACTATTCTTTCTATCTTTGTAAGGCTTGCTGGCCTGCCATGACTGAGGTAAGTGGAAGGATACTGGTAGACTGTGTGGACTGGATCAATGAAAAGAATGACAAAAACAGAGGAATATGATGGACAACATGGAAAGCTTCTTTCAACTGAGGTTTGAAAGGGAAATGAATGACTAAGGAGCTAAATGAATCTCTGAAGGTGACATTCACTAATAGAGATACATGGAACTTTTAAGGCTTACCTGATCATGGTGCTCCTTACTGCGATACTTTCTTCTGCTTAATGATCTTCTCAGAATCAGGCACTAGTTCAGCTGGTGATTTCTGAGGATTTCTTCAAGCATGCCTCACAAACTGAGCTAGGACTATACTGTGGAGTCGCCAAAGGATGATCTTCCTCCAGTGGAGTCTCCAGATAGATGATTACAACCAAAATGTGTGTCCAAACCTTGTCTATCATCAAAGCTTGGAACAGTGTCATTTTCCCAGGGAAGCTGAGCTTCAATTCTCCTCTCCCCGGCAACGGCGCCAATTAATGTTATCACCCCAAGAAACTCTCATAGGTTGTATCTCAGAGATGCTCAGCAACATTACAAACTCAACAAATGTTGGAAACTGATGAATGGAAGGATTGATGCATATTCAAGCCAGATAACCACTTCTACTATGCTTAACCCCAGACATGGGTGAACACCCCCAGACTATAAGGCTTTAGACCACCAATTACTCACAGTTTAAGGAATAGGTGAACATGGAGAATATTGACCACACCAATAGATGCACAGGACCTTATGATGGCCGTTTGCAACTAGTAAAGAGGTCTGCAAATCTATTTCCTGATACACAGATAGGATGACAAATCTCTGGCATTAAACAAACAGAAACCTACATACAAATTCAATGATACATACTAGATTCTAACATAGAGGTGGGATGACAGCCCCTCTAATGCTAAACATCAAAAGCATAATAAAAATGCATAACAGGCACAGCCTGGAACAAAGAAGAACTGGAAAGTGAGCAATTAACAGCAAAAGAAGCTTGTATTAGCTGAAAATGAAGACCGGACGCTGCAGGTATCACAGTAGCTACAGCCTCCAGAAGTTGAATCTTTACATTAAAACAATATCCATCAACCTCATTACATCTTTCTTCTAGGTATATATGGAGTTTGTTTACAAAATTGCTCTGCTAGGCTATGCGTGGGGGGGGTCATAAATGACCACCAACCACATTTACAATCTAAAATGGGCCTCTGCTGCAATATGAGTGTTTTAATGAACAAAATCGACCTTTTCTGGTACTCTGTTGTACTCCTTGAGCAGATGAAGTGTTGTATGAGTGAAACTCCATAACTGGTAAATGCATTTGACTGCTCGAGGCCGTTATTTTTCTTCTCGGCCGTCCCTTTCCTTAAATACAATTGTTTAGGATTAAAGAACAACTACGGGTAGTACAGACAATATGGCGGGAGCAGAATGAACAGAGGAATGAAGCTCAGCTGTCGGATCGCGTGGATCGATGACAGGGATCTATCGGAGGGAAAAATTGGGCATAAGCAGTTCAAACAGGTGTGGGTTGTCGGATCGCGATCGAGCAGATCCGATGGTGATTGAGGGTTGAAAGTACGCGGACAATAACGAGCAGGGAGAGGCGGTTTTGCGGGCGGGCGGTATTCCCTGCACCACCTACGGAGCAACGACGGTTTCCGTATATGGGGGTGCGATGCAGTAATATTGCGATGCGTGGCTTCCGCGGCCAGAAGGAAACCACTCTCCCCGCACGTTAACAAGTGGGAAACTCGCGTGATCAGGGCTTGCGACTACCGTTCGATGGCGCAACGGACGGTGGGATGGCGAGCAAAAGCGCATGAGGTTTAACGTGCAGGAACAAACAACGGAAACCGTTAGATCTGGACGCGGTAGATCAACGGTTGCGATGGGGAACGAAAGCGCCAAGGCTATATGGTCAAATCATATGGTGGGTAAAGCTTAGCGCTCGGGACTCAGAGGAAATACGGGATTAAACAGGGTTTCCAAAGGTGAAATGGAGGTGAAATAGAGTGTTTAAACCGAGAACAAAGAGGTTTCAGGAGAAAAACAAAAATGGCGGCACTGGGAGAGTATGAGGAAATTGAAGGAGGAGAAGGTAGAAAAGATTGCTGCAAGCTTTCTTTAACCATCAACAACAGGGCCAAGTTGTCAATATATCCCCCAACTGCTGAAGTTTGTAGTAGAGCTAACAGGCTTAATTTTATATATAACATGAAACTGAATTTTGCATAGGAACAAATGGCTTTAATCTTAGATCGGCAAGTTATCTTAGGATTTAGGATAATAATTGTTTTCTTGCATACATGATGTCTTATTTGAACTAATTGAGTAATTCATCGTGAATATTTTTAGTTCTTCTGCATATGATAAATAAGGAATTGGATATATTTTCAATAGGCTCTTATGTAACTATTTACTAAGTGTTTAATTGTTAGTATTTTTGTTAATGAGGAATCAGATCTTGTGAGTTATCTCCTTCATCTAATTCCTTCATCTTAATTCCAGTTCTTTAAAGCTTCTTTTCCCCATTAAGTTAATTCGCTCTCGATTGAGAGAAGGATTTACCTTTCCTTCAATAGAGATAAGTTAGATTAATTGCATCTTAGATTAGGTCCTGCATGTGTTATCATAGCTTTTGCATTCTAGAAGTCCTCTTTTTAAGAGGAAAAACTTTAGAGTGGTTTGGTTGTGCCATTAAAACAACTTAAGGACCATTCTCTTACCCGATCAACAAGAAGAATAGATATGACATCTCTTCCTATTGGTAACTAAAGACATATCTTAAACTGATAGCAATAGGGAAAAGGTAATTGGACCTAGTTTAACCAATTGGAACCACCATTCTAAATGAACAAAGAGTTGCTTTAAGGTCTGGACCGTATGGTCTCCCTTATAATGTTGTAGGTAGAGAATTTCGAGCCTTCAACAAGATCCAAAGGCAATACATATATATCTTAAACATTTGAATGATAACCATGATACTAAATGAATATCCACATCACAAATATCTACATTTTGATTTTATTTTGGATTGTACTAATACATGTATTGCATAAAGAGTAATTTGAAACTTCATTTTCTCTCATAAGCACTTCTCATAGCCATTTCATTATACTAATAAATGCAACATATTGTAAATTATGTAGCATTCATGAATTTTTAAAATCACCACATGTTACATTGTTAGAGGCACCAAAAGTTGAAGAAACTTAGCCTTTGACATGATGCTAAAATGATAAGTTAATATGGAATTTAGGAGGCACTCACAAGGCATTTATGATTCTTGGAAATCCCATCATGCAAACTTCTTACCAAAATTTAACTTAGGGAATTCTATATGAATGAAAACTATAGTCATGTTTTTTAGCAAAATACATCTTATCTTTATAGAAAACAATTTACAAAAATCAACACAAAAGGTGTTGGGTATGTAGGATGGACCTCGTATCCTTTTATATAAGGTCGCTAACGCTAAAATAAAGTCTAGATAATCTATAAAATCTAAGACTTTAGCATCCGTAATTAGAGAAGCACCCATATCTAACAATGAGAGACACACCTTATCACACCAAATAGCACAAAATTCAAACAAATCTTAACCTCTAAGTCGGAAAAAAAACCTAAAATAGCTTCTAATGATGAAAAAGGAAAGAAAATCCCAAGCATTGCCAAATCCTAATGAGAAATGAGTAGAGTAAATTGTTGTAGTGACCAAATAACAATTCTCACCAATGAATCCAACCTTGAAGGAGAATCGAGCAATGGCCCTAAAAGAGTGCCCAACAACTAGCAATCTAACACTCCTAAAAGATATGCCTTATTATCTAAGACAATGACAAATAACAACAAAGTACATGTGAAAGCCCACTCTTTACAAATCTATTTTTAGAGGGCTCCCGCTAGTAAATAAAATGCCAAGAAAAATTTTGTAGTGTATAATACAATCAAGTGGACCACACATTAGGAAATTTCCATACCCACATGTCCTTCTAGTTTACATACAACCATTTTACATTGAGGATTGACAAGGAATTTTGTTGGAATTTGGTTGTCATTGATGTCAACCCAAGCAACAACTAGAAGAAGCGTTGCATTTGTTGAGGTAAATGAATGGAAGGTTAGTGAGCTTGCAAGCAAGTCCATCATCATTGTCTAGTCCTCGTCATACCATTTCTAACAGTAGGTGGCATGCTATGTGGCTCATCACGGTTGAGGAGATATGTCATCTCAAAGTTGAGGACTCGAATTTTGGGCATGATGCCCCAAAATGGATGATATCTTGGATCAAAATTTTGGCATTAAAAAAAAATGGCTGCAAAAAATGGTTGGTTGGCCTAATGAAAAGGTGGTTTCAAATCCATTTTAAAGAATTATTTTTCTTAAATTATTTTGAAGTCTGCCCTGTCCTAGCCCTAGCCATTAGCTATAAATAGTAGGAATGCTATCTCATTATAATCATGATTTCGATAATAAAATTTCTGATAATATGAGGGAAGATAAAAAAAGGATAAGATAGGAGTGATCTAGAGAATATTTATTGTTATTTTTTTTGTTGTTCTGGCACATCTTTCCTAGTGGGCATCAATTTGTGTAATTGAGGAGCAATTAAAGAGATCTGAATCAATGAAGTGGTATGATCTATTGTTCTAGAAACTATGGGGAAGTAAGTAAATGCATCAAAATCATTAATGCAAAAAGGTTTGGCGTAGATCTGATGTATAAACAGAAAAGGTATTTGCAACAATAAAAGTTCAGAGGTTTGGTCTAAACAAAGGAAGGAATTTTTTTTTAATTTTTGTTTTGGTTTAAAGGTCTATAGTCTACATTCTTTTCGTTACAGATTGATCTGCAGTAGATTATCGAGGTGTGTGATCAACTTAATGATCAAGAACTATTGATGAAAATTTGAAGTATGCTACAAAATCTTGGTTTTTTTATTGTGGTATTAGTTCATGCTCATTGGTGATACTTTGTTCTGATACCTGCCCAATCCTTGCCAAAGTTTGGTAGAAACAATGATATTTTATATGGTATGAATCACATGTTGATCTATTCACTGGCTGGTGCGCTCCACCCTATGAAACTAAAGAAATCAATGTAATGAATATATCCAGTCAAGATTGGTTAGTGGACTCGGTCCTCCAAATGTAGTGGACACGTAGAGAACGTAGTGAGTGGTTTGACTCATCTGAATTGATCCATCGACTTTATCACCTAGGTGTAATGGAGCTAATATAATATGCGTGGATTTGGTCTCATTATAATGGTGAGGTAATCGATCTGTTGGTTGAACCATCAATATAAAGTATACCAAGATATAGCTTGTTAGAGGCTTAGATATTGAGTAATTTGATTGCTAGTGTGTTGGCGTTATTAATTAGAGAACATAACCTATGATAGATTGAGAAGCTCTTGTGCGGATGGGAAACAAAATAGGTAGAGCCTAAAAATACTTATAGAAAAACCAACGATGGAGAGTTATAATTGACTATTGAGAGAGTTGAGTTATTGGCTGAATGCAGAGGAAAAATGATGTGTTGTGTGTTGGACCAAGGTTATTGAATGTATGTTGAGATATTATGTCTTATTTTGGGAGTGTGAGAGCTAGTGCGATTCAGAGCTCAAGAAATACTCGTAGTAGAGTGTATTAGTGATAGTGATATGTGTAGGAAAATCAGTGCCAGTAGAGTTAGGGTTAGATTTCTCTTTCTTGATAATTACTTGTGAATTATGTTGGCCTATTTTACTTCTTTGTTATATTACCTTTCATCAAGAAATTAACAAATTATGCGTGTATGAAGATCAGAGATACACAAGACACAAGATATAGGCACTCTACCAGGGCAAAACCCCTATCTAGGGGAAAACCCAGCCAAAATTTCTTCCTTCAATAGTTTTCTTGATACTCTTAAACCTAGACACAGACCTCCTCCAACCACCAAGTCAACCTCCTCTTCCAACAACTTTGACCTTGAAGCAGCAACACTTCGACCCAGCAAATCCAGAATTTTGACCTTCCAGCAGTAGAATTTTCAACCCAAAACTTTCAGAATTTCGAACCCTCCAGCAGTAAAACTTTGATCCAACAATTTTCCCAATAACCTCGCATACAAGGGATAAAGAAATAGCCCAAAACTTCTACCTTGACCCTTCCAGCACTTTTTCTTATCTTCTAGGAATTTCACACTTTTTCTGCCTTCTTGTTCTTGGATATCAAACTTGTGAGAGAGATGCTCTGAATGAATTCGAACTGCTTGTATATATAGGCTTTAAGTGAGGTTGAAATTCCCTGTTTCAGTCTAACTTGATCTCCTTGAGGTTGACTTGGTGTGGAGGTGTCAAATACCTAATTTGATTGAATAGTAAATCTTTTTACATCATTCAAATGCCCGAGAAGGGGCTCATAAAATGTACAATGACTCTAATGACTCAATGTAAATCTTAGGAGTCTATAATGGGGACTTTGACTAATAAAAGATGAACCAAGCATGAAACCCATGCTTTAATAAGTCATTGTAATAATAATAATAATAAACATTTTCATTATTTTACCAAGTACATTACATAATGACTCAAATTCATTTATGAAGACTGAACCTAGTTACATTCTTCAACACTCCCTCTTCACGAGGGAGGTATTCATAAAAACATATACAAGTACAAGGAAGATCTTGAAACATATGAACTATGAAGAGTTTAGGTACCACAATGTCATGGACTAGATTCCTGACTAGGGAAATCTATTCAAGGTCCTCCAATAGTTTAGGCACTCACGATGCCATGAACTAGATTATTGACCATGGTAATCTATCCGAGTGGGACTAAGATGGACTAAAGCTTTCACCCTCTCTAGGTACCGTGAGGCTTACTTGCTAACAATCAACCCTGGGATCCAGGTGCGTATTTGGGTCAGAGCTCCATAACCAACACCACCCTCCCTACTTTTGGATCTAGACATCAACACATAGTGTCAGCCAGATGTCCTCCCAGACAATGTGTCTCACACATAAAGCCTCAACAAATCTCTTCCAAACTTTTATCGTCATCAAAAAGATCAACAATATCAACTAAACCAAGCATGCTTCTAATATATTCAAACTTCTTATTAGGAAGAGACTTTGTTAGTATATCAACTACCTGATCGTATATCGGGACATATTGTAGCTTCACGATCCCATCCTACACCAAGTTCCTAATGTAGTGGAACTTATTGTTGATATAATTCATCCTAGCATGAAACACAGGATCTTTAGACATCTTGATGCAACTTTGATTGTCACAATTGATCAAAATAGGACCTCAAGGATTCTCAAACAAATCTGTCAAAAGCTTCCTCAACCATACATCCTCCTTTCCTACTTCACATGTAGCCACATACTCTACTTCAGCGCTACTCAAAGCAACGAGATCTTGCTTTCTACTAATCCATGAGATCGTGGTAGATCCAAAACTAAAGCATCCACCTTAGCACTTCTTTCACCAGTCTCACTGCCACCCCAATCAAAACCTATGAAGCCAATCAGCTTGACTTCCTTGCTATCGTACTTTAGGCAGTGGTGTATAGTGCCACGAAGATATCTTAATATATGCTTGGCATCTATCTAGTGACCATGATGAGGCTCCAACTAAAACTGGCTAAGAATATTCATAGCAAAACATATATTAACCTAGTATTTACCAGATACATCATAGAACCCACCAACTTACAATAGGAGGTAAGATCTATGAGAATTGAGTCATAGCTCCTCAACTTCTTGAGATTGGTGATCATAGGAGTAGTCATGGGCTTAGAATCCATCATCCCAAATTTATGCAACAACTTGATGATATACTTTCCTTGCCCCAAATATATCTCCTGAGGCTTCTACCATACTTCCAGACCTAGGTAATAGTGCATCAGTCCCAGATCCTTCATCTCAAATTCAGCTACCATGATCTTCTTGCATTCTTGTATCCTTCGCTCCACACCTGTAATGAATAGATCATCCACATATAGTAGAATAATGACCGACTCATTATCCACAACCTTGATGTAGAGATTTGGATCAATGGTACTCTTCATGAACCCAATTCTTAGAAGGTATGCATCCATTCTTGCATACCATGCCCTAGGATCTTGCTTCAAACCATATAGTGTCTTCTTGAGTCTACAAACATGAGCGTATTTTCTATTTACTTCAAAGCCTTTGGGTTGTTCAATGTACACTTCCTCATTGATGGTCCCATTCAGAAATGTTGTCTTAACTTTCATTTGATGGATAGTCCATCCGATTGTAGTAGCCAATGAAATCAAGGATCTAATGGTAGTATACCTTGTAGTGTGTGCGAAGGTTTCTTAATAATCTATGCATTAATTTTGAGAGAAACCTCTTGCAACAAATATGGCTTTGTATTTGTCTATACTTCCATCAACGACATGCTTGATCTTGTATATCCATTTGGAGGTGACAATCAATTTGTGACTCGGTCTAGGAATGATTTCCAAAACCCCATTCTTCATGATGGATTGATATTCTTCCTACATTGCCTTCTTCCATCCTTCTTGATGAGCAACTTCTTCAAATGTAGATGGTTCATCCTCAATCATTTTTTTCATATATGCAACATATCTAGAATATGTTTTCGGCCTTTTACTTTCTCTAATGGTTCCTTTCGTGACTTCATGTCCTTCAACATATTCAAGAGTAGCTTTCAACCAATTTGGCCTCTTCCTTGTGTTTGATATGATCACAGATTGAATATTGTTATGAAACCAGCTCACGAAAAGATAGAACAATGCCTTAGAATTCAGCCTCTTTGAGGGGGAAACCTCCTTTACATTACATAAATGAACAATTCTTTGATGATTCAAATGACAAAACCTCCTTTCTATATATAGGAGTCTAAGGAGTCACAATATAACCCAGCCGACCTAACAATAATAATATAAATCCACACAAATAACAATAGAGGGATTCTATGGGGCACAGTAATAACAATATGGGGACAATAGGGGCACAACAATATTAATAAGGGATACAAATACAATAGTAATGGGGTAATCACTAGTATTATAGGGACCTAACATGCCCCTCTCCTTCAAAAAAGTGTTGTCCTCAATGCTTGAGTAGTTCTAGATGCTTCTATATAAAATTCTCATCCTCCCATCTGGAATCTTTAGCGGATAAGTTCTTCCACTTAATGAGATACTCCGAAATTGATCGATTTCATAGCTGTCGAGTTCTTGTTTCTGTGACTGCTTCTAGTTCCAATATAATTTTTCCTTCCTCGTCAAGTTTTGGCAATATTGTTTGAACTGGGAGCTTGTTGCCTATAACCTTCTTTAAACATGAAACATGGAAAACTGGGTGCACTCGAGAAGCTGCAGGAAGCTCCAATTTGTATGCCATAGTACCAATCTTTTGCAACACCTTGTACGGACCATAATACTTTGGTGATAATTTATTATCCTTCTTAGCTTGCTTGAGGGACATTTGTTTATATGGTTGTAGCCGTACGAATACCCAATCACCTACATCAAAACTTCTTTCGCTGCAATGTTGATCTACCTGTTGTTTGATTCTATTCTGTGCCAACACGAGGTTATCCTTTAAGAGTTGGAGGACTTGTTGTTGATGTTCAATGTGATGTTCCACTGCTTGAACCTTAGAATTTTCTCTTAAATATGATGTGATGGATGGTGGCTGATATCCATAAAGTGCCATAAATGGGGTCATTTTTGTTATTGTATGGAAGGAAGTGTTATACCACCATTCAGCCAAAGGCAACCATTTGACCCATTGTGTCTGTTTCTCAGATACAAAGCAACGAAGATATCCTTCCAAACATTTTCTTACTATCTCAGTTTGCCCATCAAATTGAGGATGATAAGATGAGCTATGAGCTAACTGAGTACCAAGACAAGAAAATATTTCTATCCAAAAATTTCCAGTGAAAATGGGATCTCTGTCACTTACAATAATCTTTGGATTTCCATGTAGCTTTTGAATTGTTTCCATAAATGCAGTAGAAACTGTACTGGCTTTAAATGGATGTGATAATGCACAAAAGTGTGCATACTTGGTAAGTCTGTCAACTACCACCATGATGACACTCTTTCCCTCAGACTTGGGTAAACCTGTGATAAAATCCATTGAAACCTCCTCCCAACGTTGACTTGGAATGGATAAAGGTTGTAATAGACCCAGGTCTTAATTGTTTCAACTTTATTTTGTTGGCAAACCAAACATTCCGCCACAAACTTTTGAATATCCGATTTAAGGCCATCCCAAAAAATTTCCTTCTTACCCCTGTGGTAAGTTTTTAAAAATCCTGAGTGCCCTCCTAAGGGAGAAGTGTGCAATTCCATAAGAATCTTTTGTTTGAGTTAGGAATTCTTACAGAAGTATAAGCGATCTTTGTACCATAATGAATCATTTTGCCAGCTAAATGTATCAGATGTACTGGAATCTTGTTGTAACTTTCGAATAAGTGCCCACACTTCTTCATCATTCTTCCATTCCTCCCTTGCTTCGTTTATCCAATCTGGTTGGATAATAGAAATGGCGCACAACAATGCTTCCACATCCTCATCCTTTCTTGAGAGTGCATCTGCCACCACATTCTACTTCCCTTTTTTGTAGATGATTTCAAAGTCATAACCCAACATCTTTGTGACCTAATTTTGTTGCTCTTCAGAAGATAATCTTTGTTCTAAAAATTATTTAAGGCTATCATGATCCGTTTTTACCTTGAAGTGTCTTCCCATTAGGTAGGGTCGCCATTTCTTAAGTGCATGTAGTATTGCCAACATTTCCTTCTCATAAATAGCTTTGTGTAAAAAATTTCCCTTGATTGGACGACTTTCAAAAGCAATGGGTATTTCATATTGCATTAAAATAGCACCAATTCCATTTCCTGAAGCATCACATTCCACAATAAAGGTTTTTGTGAAGTCTAGTGTAGCTAAGACCGGTGCTTGGCACATTGCCTCTTTAAGATGTTCGAAGGCCTTTGTTGCTTCTGGAGTCCATGAAAATGCATCTTTCTTCAATAATGTTGTTAGAGGTGCTATTATTCTCCCATAATTCTTAACAAACTTGCGATAATACCCTGTCAACCCGAGAAATCCTTGCAGATGCTTTATGGATGTGGAGATTTTCCATTCCTTAATGGCTTTAATTTTGCTAGGGTCTACCTTAACTCCTTCATGAGATACAATATGACCCAGATATTCCACCTCTTGTACTCCAAAGAAACATTTGGATCTTTTTGCATATAATTGTTTCTCCTCCAATAGTTGTAGTACCCTATCAACATGTTCAACATGATCCTTTCAAGACTTGTTGTAGATTAGTATATCATCAAAAAATACTAACACAAATTTTCTAAGGGTGGGTTTGAAAACGGAATTCATCAAACCTTGAAATGTATAAGGTGCATTGGTAAGGCCAAAAGGCATGACCAAAAATTCATAATGACCCTCATGAGTTCTAAATGCTATTTTCCGAATGTCTTCAGTCTTCATTCTGATTTGATGATATCCTGAATGAAGATCCAACTTGGTGAAGTAAATTGATCCATGCAATTCATCCAGTAATTCATCAATGACCGGAATGGGAAACTTATCTTTAATAGTGAGCTTGTTGAGCTCCCTATAATCCGGACACATGTGCCATGATCCATCCTTCTTGTGCACCAATACTACTGGAGCAGAGAAAGAACTTTGACTAGGTTGAATTATACCGGCCTCTAGCATTTCTGCAACCATACGTTCAATTTCACTCTTTTGGGCATAGGGATATCTGTACGGCCTAATGTTTGGAGGAACACTTCCTGGAATCAGATGAATAGCATGATCATGATCACGAATAGGTGGTAGACCTTTGGGAGCCTCAAATACCTTGGAATGATTGTCCGAGACTTTTTGGAGATCTTGAGAAATAGATTATTCCGATGTGGAAACATCTAGCGAACGTAATTGTGCAATTACACCTCTTTGTTCCTTTTTTAGAAGCTTTGTCATACCATTAGAGCTGATTATCTTTCCCGGTTTCCCTGCAATACCCATTAATTCAACTTCCTTTCCTTCCGCAGAAAATTTCATGAAAAGTTCTTGAAAATTAAAAGCTATTGTACCCAAGGATTGTAGCCATTGGACTCCTAGTACAACATCAGCACCTCCCATTTGAATGGAAAGCATTGGGCTAGTCAATACATATTCTCCCATGGAAAGCTTGATATTATGGCACTTTCCAGAGCAATTTATCGTTCCTCCATTTGCAACCATCACTTGACACTTTGGTGTTGGATATAGGAAGCAATTCAATTCTTTTGCTATCTTACAATGAAAAAAATTGTGGGTACTTCCTGAATCAATCAACACTATTACCTTTTTCTTCTTGATTTGTCCTTCTATCTTGATGGTTTGAGGAGTGGTAATTCCAGCCAATGCATTACAAGATATGGTTGGATTCATTTCTTCTTTATCTAGGTTTTTTCCTGGAGTATATCCTCTTCTTTTGACCTTTCTTGCTCCTTTTCTTCTTCCTCTTCACAATCTATGTAGAATAATTTCTTCTCAGCACACTTATGACCTTTAGTGTATTTGCTATCACAATTGTAACAAAGCCCTTTTGCTCTTTTTTCTTCCAATTGTTGTGGTGTCAACCTTATAGGTTGTGGAAGACTAGGGGCAACAACACTTCCATCTTTATAGTTGTGAGTGGTATGCTTCCTGGTTGCTATAATTTTGCTTTCCATTTTTCTTGCTAACTTGAATGCCTTCTCTAATGAATTAGGTTCCCAAAGGCGAACATCATGTTGGATATTATCCTTTAAAGTCCCTATGAACACATCAATCCTATGCTCCTCTGGAATATTTTTTACCCTTATGTTCAATTTTTGGAACCCCTCAATGTGCTCCATTATTGAACCCTTTTGTTTGAGACTTATCAATTGGCTAAAAAAAGTGTTGCTTTTTGTATCCTCATAATGTGCTGTCAATAAAAATTCCCCAAGTGATAATTTGTTTACGAGAGCAAAGCCATTGATACCATACAAACTGATTTGGTTCCAAATATAAAGTTGCAATGCGTACCTTTTGTGTGTTTTGCACATTATTGAGATCGAAAAATTGCTCCATCTGTAATAGCCATGTTGCGGGATCCTTCCCATCAAACTTCCTCATATCGATTTTTGGAATATGGTGGGTCTTCGGTCCAACATTAGAGTGTATGAAATCATGATTAACATTTCTTTTTCTCTCATCATGAGTTTCCTTTACTACCCTTTCACCATTAGTAAGCATTTCTTGTAGAAACTTTGTCAAATCTGTCTTCAAATCTTCCATGCCTATCTTCAAATCTATTTTCAAATCGTCCATCTTAGCTTCCACGTCATTCATGTTAGCTTCTACAACTTTCTTTAAAAAATCCATCTTAGCTTCTACGCCTTTCTTTAAACCATCCATCTTAGCTTCTACATCTTTCTTTAAACCATCCATCTTAGATTCTGTTTCTTTTTGTGCAAGTGACACTTGTTGCACTTGGTCTCGTAATTTTGATATATCATGTTGCATTTCTTCTTCTTGATGAGTCATGCTTTCAGGTTGCTTACTAGGTGTTTGAATTTTCTTTCCTTGGGGCATCAATTACCGATAATAATGTTTTACTGTGCCCTTTGAATTCCTTCAAACTAATTTTTCAAACCAAGCTTATGCAAAAATTTAAAAAAACTACACTTTTTTTCACTTTGTAGAAGCTTGATATTGAATCTGATGTATCTCTGTAATTTCGGATCATCCAGTTCTAAAATTGCGACCTGTAGTAGCCCTCTGCGTCCTCTTTCCAATGCCACTAGTCTGATCCAAATTGGATTCTCTAGGGAAGATTTATGTCAAATCTCCCACAGTGACCTGATTATAGACTAGTTCAGTAGAGCGAACTTGTATGACGTGCCACGAGTCACTGTTTCGACCTTTGGCTCTGAAAAAATATATACAAGAAACTACAGTCTGTCCTCTTTCTGTACCTTCTTACGAAATTTCAATCCGATGCTCAGAGAGAAAGTTATGATGATTTTCCCCAGGTCACCTGTTTGGAATGTAATTCAGGAGTCTTCAAAAAGACCAACTTCCTCAGATCATATCTCCACAAATATAGTGCAAAAAGCTCTAAAATTTGGACCCGAGGTTTAGTGTGATTTCGTCTCAAATGGGTTTTTTTTTTAGCTTCTGAAACGTCACAGAAAAAAAATTTATAGCGAAAATTCCACGATGACCTATTTGGAGCAGCAAAACCCTAGAATCCAAACCTCTGATACCAAATGTTATGAAACCAACTCACAAAAAGATAGAAAAGATAGATCAACGCCTTAGAATTCAACCTCTTCGATGGGGCAACCTCCTTTACATTACATAAATGAACAATTCTTTGATGATTCAAATGACAAAACATCATTTCTATATATAGGAGTCTAAGGAGTCACAATATAACCCATCTGACCTAACAATAATAATATAAAGCCACAAAAATAACAATAAAGGGATTCTATGGGGCACAGTAATAACAATATGGGGAAAATAGGGGCACAACAATATTAATAAGGGATATAACTACAATAGTAATGGGGTAATCACTAGTATTATAGGGACCTAACAAATATGCTCACTTGGTCCTTCTTCTTTTTCTTGAATTGTAGAGCCATGTCTTTCTAGAGTAATCATCAATGAATGTTCCATACTAAGGATAACCTCCAAGTGATTTTTTAGACATAGGCCCACACACATCATAATGAATGAGGACTAATATTTCTTTAGACCATTTTTCACTATTTGTAAATGTTTTTTCTGGTATGTTTACCCAAAGAACATCCCTTGCAAACTCCTTCGCAATCTTATTTGATATTGGGGATTCCATGAGCAACTTGATTTAGAGTGGGAATGACCTTGTAGTGTAGATGACCATATCTTCTATGCCATAGCTCAATGAGACTGATTTCCACATGAACTAAAGCTTGAGGAGGTGGTGTGTTGAATCTATATAAACTTCCTTCACAAACTCCAATAACCATAGCTTTATCAATTCTTGAGTCTTTCCCCAAACCAAAACCTTTCCATAAAAAAAAGCAACTCTATCCCCTTTATATTCTAAGCAAGAAATTGAAAGAAAATTCCTTTTCAAACTTGGAACATATAGTATATTGTTGAGATGTAGCTTAGCTCCATTCTCTTGCTTCAAAGATGTTGATCCAAGGTCTCTAACAACATAGTTTTTGTTGTCTCCCAATTCCACTACATGAGAAGATGATTCATTTGATAGAGTGTGAAATTGTTTAATCTCCCCTGTCATATTCCTTGATGCTCCACTGTCAATAATCCATGCATTATCATCATTAAGTGAACTTGTAGGTGCAGCTAAGAACCCTTGACTTTTTACCTTGTTGAATAAGTAGTAGATCTTCTTGATCCAACTTCCTGCAATATTGAATCTTGTTCTTATCATAGAGGGAGTAACCACTTCCTTTAAGCCAACAAAGTGATCTTCAATCTTCCTCGACCTTAGCTTTGAGACCATGTAGATAAATCAATGCTAGTAGAGTTAGGGTTAGATTTATCTTTCTTGATAATTACTTGTGAATTATGTTGGCTTCTTTTACTTCTTTGTTATATTATATTTCATCAAGAAATTACAAAATTATGTGTGTATGAAGATCACAAATACACAAGACACAAGATATAGGCACACTGCCAGGGGAAAACCCTATCTACGAGAAAACCCAGTCAAAATCTCTTCCTTCAATAGTTTTCTTGAGGCTCTTCAACCTAGACACAAACTTCCTCCAACCACCAAGTCAGCGTCCTCTTCCAACAACTTCGACCTAGAAATTCAACCTTGAAGAAACAACACTTCGACCTAGAAAATCCAAAATTTCGGCCTTCCAACAATAGAATCTTTGACCCAGTACTTTCATAATTTTGACCACTTCAACAATAAAACTTTGATCCAACAAATTTCCAAGTAACTTCACATAAGAGAGAGAAAGAGATAGCCCAAAAACTTCAAACTTGACCCTTCCAACACTTCTTCTTCTAATAGAAATTTCACACTTTTTATGCCTTCTTGTTCTTGGATATCAAACTTGTGAGAGAGATGCTCTAAATGAATTTGAACTGCTTGTATATATAGGCTTTAGGTGAGGTTGAATTTCCCTGTTTGAGTCTGAATTGGTGTGGAGGTGTCAAATACCTAATTTGACTCAATAATAAATATTTTTACATGATTTAAAAGCCCAAGAAGGTTCTCATAAAATGTACAATGACTCTAATGACTCAATATAAATCCTACAAGTCCACACTGGGGACTTTGACTAATAAAAGATGACCCAAGCATGAAAATCATTCTTTAATAAGTCATTGTAATAAAATAAAACTTTTCTTTTTTCATTCTTTTGAAAAGTACATTACATAATGACTCAAATACATTTATGAAGACCGAACCTAGTCACATTCTTCAACACTCCCTCTTAACTAGGGAGGTATTCATAACAACATATACAATTACAAGGAAGATCTCAAAACATATGAAATATGACGAGTTTAGGCACCACAATGCCATAGACTAGATTCCTGACCAGGGCAATCTATCCAAGGTCCTCCTACAGTTTAGGCACTCACGATGCCATGGACTAGATTCCTAACCAAGGCAATCTATCCGAGTGGGACTAAGATGGATTAAAGCTTTTAGTCTCTCTAGGTACCATCAGGCTTACTTGCTAACCATCAACCCAGGGATCTAGGTGCGTATTCGAGGTCAGAGCTCCATGACCAACGCAACCCTCCCTACTTCAGGATCCAAACATAAACATATAGTGTCAACTAGATGTCCTCCCAAGAAATGTGTCTCACACACAAAGCCTCAACAAATCTCTTCCAAACTTTTATCATCAACAACAAGATCAACAATATCAACTAAACCAAGATTGCTTCTAAGATTTTCAAAGTTCTTATTAGGAAGAGATTTTGTTAGTATATCATCTACCTCATCGTCTATCAGGGCATAATGTAGCTTCACGATCCCATCTTGCACCAAGTTCCTAATGTTATGGAACTTATTGTTGATATGATTCATCATAGCATGAAACATGGGATCTTCATACATCTTGATGCAACTTTGTTTGTCCCAATTGATCACAATAGGATCCAGAGGCTTCTCGAACAAATCTGTTAGTAGCTTCCTCAAACATACAACCTCCTTTCCTACTTCACATGCAACCACATACTCTGCTTCAGCATTACTCAAAGCAACGAGATCTTGATTTCTACCAATCCATGACATCAAGGCAAATCCCAACTAAAGCATCCACCTGTAGTGCTTCTTCCATCGGTCTCACTGCCACCCCGATCAGAATTTGTGAAGAAAATCAACTTGACTTCCTTGCTATCGTACTTTAGGCAGTGATGTATAGTGCCACAAAGATATCTTAATATATGCTTGGCAGCTATCCAGTGATCATGATGAGGCTCCAACTGAAAATGGCTAATAATATTCACAACAAAACATATATCCAACCTAGTATTTACTAGATACATCAGAGAAACCACCAACTTACGATAGGAGGTAGGATCTATGACACTTGATTTAGAGATCCTCAACTTCTTGAGATTGGTGATCATAGGAGTAGTCATGGGCTTGGAACCCATCATCCCAAATTTCTACAACAACTTAATTATATACTTTCCTTGCCCCAGATATATCCCCCAGGCTTCTACCATACTTCCAGACCTAGGTAATAGTGCATCAGTCCCAGATCCTTCATCTCAAATTCGGTTGTCAGCATCTTCTTACATTATTGTATCCTTCGCTCCACAACTATAATGAATAGTTGATCCACATATAGTAGAATAATGATTGGTTCATTATCCACAACCTTGATGTAGAGATTTGGATCATCAATACTCTTCATGGACCCAATTCTTAGAAGGTATGCATCCATTCTTGCATACCCGGCCCTAGGAGCTTATTACAAACCATATAGGGCCTTCTTGAGTCTACAGACATCAATGTTTTTTCTATTTACTTCAAAGCCTTTGGGTTGTTCAATGTACACTTCCTCATCGATGGTCCCATTCAGAAATGTTGTCTTTACATCCATTTGATGGACATTCCATCCCATTGTAGCAGACAATGATACCAAGGATCTAATGGTAGTATGCCTTGCGGTGGATAAGAAGGTTTCTTAATAATTTATGCCTTCCTTTTGAGAGAAACCCCTTGCAACAAATCTAGATTTGTATTTGTCTATACTTCCATCAATAACATGCTTGATCTTGTACTAGATCCATTTGGAGGTGACAACTGATTTTTGAGTCGGTCTAGGAACGATTTCCCAAACCCCATTCTTCATGATGGATTGATATTCTTCCTGCATTTCTTTCTTCCATTCTTCTTGATGAGCATCTTCTTCAAATGTGGATGGTTCAACTTCAATCAATTTTTTCATATATGCAGCATATCCATAATAGCTTTTTGGCCTTTTAATTTCTCTAAAGGTTCCTTTTGTAGCTCCATGTCCTTCATCATATTCAAGAGTATATTTTAACCAATTTGGCCTCTTCCTTGGGTGCAGTATGATCACAGGTTGAATAGGCTCACTTGGTCCTTCTTCTTTTTCTTGAATCATAGATGGATTGTCATGTTGTACTTTTTCTTCTTCGAAAATTGGTATCTCTTCATCATCCGAATCAATAGGAATATCTTTGGATATTTTGTAGGCATGATTTTCATCAAATATAACATCCCTGCTTACTTCAATATGTATTCCTTCTTTGATGTAGATTCTATATGCTTTTGAGGAGAGACTATAGCCAACAAAGATCCCTTTCATGCTTGTAGGGTCTAACTTCTTTCATTTGTCCTTTGGAACATGGATATAGGCAGGGCTCCCAAAGATTCAAAGATAGTCCAAACTTGGCTTCATCCCTGTGAATGCTTCCTCAGGTGTCATATTCTCAAGAATTATATGAGGACTTCTCTTTTGAATATATATTGTTGTCATTGCAGATTCTCCCCATAGAAATTTTGATAAGTCTTGATCAAGGAGCATTGTTCATATACCTTCTTCAATATTCCTAATCTTCCTTTCGGCTACTCCATTTTGTTCGGGATATTAGGGAACAATGAGCTCCATATTAATTCCTACTTCTTTACAATATGAAATCGCTTATTTAGAAGTGTATTCCCCACCATTTTCAGATCTCAAAGTCTTTATTTTTCTTTCAGTTAGGATTCCCACTTCAGATATAAACTCCTTGAATTAATTCATCCTTTTTGTTGAGAAGTGTTAACGGTGCTAGACCTGCCAACATTCAGGGGATCTCCCCATTATGAAGTCCCAACTAGACCTCACACCATTTGGTGTAGGATTCCCATCCAGTACAATGGCCTGGTTGCCATTATCTTAGAAATTTTCCTTAGCTCTTGTTGTTCAGCACATGAGAGTGTTATGCTTGTATCTTAAAAGTGAGGTGATTATGCCTGGTGAGTGAGTAATGTAACTTGTGTCCTAGTTCTCTTACTGTAAAGGGAGAGGTTAAAGTGAGCCTCTAGATGAGAGGTAATAGTACCACCCAGGAAGAGACACACGTGAACCAACAAGGGTTTGTCCATCATCCAGCAGAGTAGTACACAACAGATGCGGAGGTCGTTAAAACCAAAGTGCAAGGAAAAACACACACACCATCCAGTAGAGTAGTCAACACGGAGATGATGGTCATTAGAACCAATAAACCAAAATGGTTTGTCTAATGTCATGCGGAGTAGTCCACACGAACAAGAAAATAGTGATAAAAAATATAGCACATCTTCCACAATGTAAGTACTAAAATAACCAAAGTAGTTCAACTATCATAGTACAGGTTAAGAAAACATGCATTACAAATGTTTAAAGAGTAGTCTAACAAACATCTACAAAACATGTGTGAAAACGTGTTGGCCTTAACAGGCTTCTGAATTAAGCAAAAGTACCAAGACACATTTGTACACCATACATCACTAGTCCCAGTAGTGGGACATTGGAGCCACTTCACTCTCCTCAAATAACAGACTACAGACTCTCAAGGCTATGTGGGAGGAGCCAAGGTGAAAATTCCTTGCTCATATAATGGGAAGGTGATGCTTGACCCTTGTGACTCTTGGACTACCCTCGCGAATGTTCAACTTCCCATGACTTTTCAACGGACACGACTCTTTGACTTCTTGTGTGCATCCATTGGACTTCACTTTACATTACATTCAATTACAACAGATATGGACCATAGTGGTGATGTGGCATAGTGCTGCAGGGTCTTTGATGGTCTTAGTCTTGCATGATGGTTCAATGCATGTGTTCCTTTCCCTTGTTTCTTGATATGATTGGTGCGTTTGTCTAGCTACAAGCAAGTCTTCTAGCATGTGCGCTCCTTTATCCTCTTCATCATCTCACCGTGATCTACCAGTGTACATGTTCCTGCAATTCACTCATGACAGGACAACATCAAATCCAAACCTCTTAGTCTAACATGATGCATTGTTCTCATGTTACGGGTCACAGGGAGGGAGGACAACTCACCGATATAGTGTGGAGCACAGCTCAAGTTGAAATGAGGAACTCTGGGAGGACATCTTGCACTATCAGGAAAAATTGTGCAGTGACCACTGGGAGGCAGAATTGTGTAGTGAAGGACACCAGTGGTAGTTGCAAGGTGGGACCTTGAGGGGCCACTTCTGTACAGTTCCTAGAGGGAAGACAAGACGGGGTTGTAAGGGACAATTGGGCAGTTCTGTGTAGTTTCTAGAGGGAAGATAGAGCAGGGTTGTAGAGGGACAACTAGTAGTTCTCCGCAGTTTCTAAGAGAAGTGAAGGACAGGGTTGCAAAGGACCTGCTGAGCCTGACTACGCAGTTTTGGAGAATAGTGTAGGACACGCAGTAGGGGAACTACTAGATATGTCTGTGAAGTTATTGAATGAAGTGCGGAGCAAGGAAGCAAGGGTCAATTGGGCTTGTCTGCGCAGTTTTGTAGAATAGTGCAAAGAAAGGCAACAGAGGAGCTACTAGACATGACTGCGTAATTTTGGAGCACAGTGCAGACCCAGGTCTCAGAGCAATGTAGGCTTCTGACAGACAAGAAGGAGGCATGATGACTGTGCTTGAGAAATGTGCAATTCGGTTTGGACATGGAGGTTGTCTCTGCATAATTCTAGGAGGCAGACAGGATGCTCACCTTCAGGATTACGTAGTGCAGCTGACCTGGGGGACAGGCTCAAGCACTGTGCAGTTTCAGGCAGTAGAGCAGGGTCACTGAGAATTGAGACTGCGCAGTGCAGTGCAGTCGGGGTCCAGTGGAAGAGGGTTTTCCGGTCGGACAAATTTTCAGGAAAATGGCTAAGTGTTGAAAGCAAGTGAACTTGTGCAGATTTGACATTATGATCACACACTTAGCATACTTCGACGACAAAATAACACAGACCACATGTACAACAAGACAAAACATGCCCTTGGTGAGACTGTCTTAGAGCTCAGAGCGACAAGTGCGAACACTTGAGATAGACCTTCGGATGACTGTGACGACACTTGAGCGACAATGCTTACAACTTCGTGTGTGAGTACGACAAGTGTTCATATAGTGAAGACAAACCAAGAACACAAAGACAAACCTTCAAACTCACTAGAACAAGATCGCAAGCATGACAAAGAAATCAATATGCCAAAAGACGATCGTTGGTCAAACAAGCAAAAGGGTGAAAAGACTTCACAAGAGCTCATGGGGTGAGCTCGAGTGTTTGCAATCATCAAAGGAGAAATCAAGGAAGGCTATGAAATTTGGATGCAAGCCAAAAGTTTTGGAGGGTGTTGCAACAACTACAACACTTGGAAACACACTGGTTGAATACCAACGTCTATGTTTTCTTTCATTTACAGTGGAGGGACTTGGCCTTTCGGGGAGTATTGATTCATTGTGCAGATCACTTTGGCTTCCCCACTTACCCCGTGGATAGACACGATTCACCTTGTACCGACTCAGTTGAACACAACAAAATTCAGCCAAATCACAATGTTTCAAATCAGGAAGGGTAATTTGGGCAAGGAGCTTAAGATTTTCAGAGTATAGTTTTTCATATTTGGGGTTGCTCCGCTACCAACAAACCTGGACAGTACCCCGACGAAGTCACGCAGGAACACAAGCATTTCTCCACTGCCAACGATCCTAGACAGTACCCCGGTGGAGTTGCTTTCTTCACCTCTCTACGCAAGAAGCTTTTCTCTTCTTTCGCCTTTGTTATTTTTGAAAGAGGATTGTGCATAGGCACTTATTTATTTTTGGGGTGGGAGAGGGATCCCGACTTATTGAGAGCATAAGAGTTTGTTCCTTCAGAGAAGCATATAGAGACATCTGATTCAGGTTTTCTCGTTTAGAGTTTCCCCTTCTCTGTTTCTACTGGTCAGATAATCTTGAACACACCAGAGTTGAAAACTCAGTATAGGCATGAGGTTTCCCAGACTAGACACAGGTTCATGGTTTGACCAAAACTTTCCTTACATATGGATCATATTTTTTGTCAAGACTTAATCGGCCAAAAGTTACAACCAAGCAAAAAGAAGACGGACACGTGACTGGCCAAGCGCTGCAGTGTCACAAGACTCTTTGAACTTCAACCACATACACATTCAGAAGCCAGAACGTAGTGCGGGACAACACTTATTTACAAGACAAAGCGATAGAACAAAAAAGCAAAGAAAAAAAACAAAGCAAAGAATAAAGCAATAAAGCAAAACAAAGAACACAACAACAATGAAAGAACTATGCACACAATGCGGGGCGTGGCCCCAAATCATTGAAAATAATATTTTAATTCTTGACCATTAATAGGGAGAGTTTCAATCTTCTTGTCAAGCGATTGTAAACGATACATGTTTTGGCCAAGCTTCTTGTGAACGGTGAATGGGCCAATCCCCAGGAAATGAAAGTTTGTGTGTTTTCCTTTGTCTTTGTGGGGTTTATCCCACTTCAAGACTAAGTCACCCATAGTGACACAGGTACTCCCTACAGATTTTCCAACGAACCATCTCTTAATACGGTTCTGGTGAAGTGTAAACCTTTATTTTTCTTTCACCCTTTCTTCATGTAGCTTGTGCAATGTTTCCATCCAACGCTGAACTAATAGACACAGCTTGCCTTGGGATTCTTGGGACAACTAGAGAGTAGCCAAGTAGATATTCGGTGGGAGGATGGATTCTTTTATGTATACCAGGAAGTAGGGGGAGGTATTCAGAGAGGGCTTAGGCGTGACTCATTTAGCCCATAGAGAATTCACCAGAGCGGAATGCCAGTTTCTCTGTTCAAAGTAAATGGTATTTTTTATGATGCGGATAATATTTTTTTTTGTGGACCCAGCAAGACCATTTCCCTGTGGGTAGTAGTTAGCTGAATGTTTTAACACAATACCATTTTGCAATGAAAATTCATAAAGCTTTAACAAAGAAAAGTACGTTGCATTGTCAAAAACAAGTGATACAGGAATGCCAAACCTCGAGATGATGTTCTGCCTTAGGAAGCTGATGACTTCTTGGTCATTCACTTGTTTCAATGAAACTGATTTTGTCCATCGCGTAAAGTAATATGTAGCAGTTAAGATGTAGCGGTGTTTCTTTGACGAATGTGAGAAAATTTCCCCAATGATGTCCAAGCCCCACTATTGAAATGGTTCATCCACTGCAACAGGACTGTTGACCTTCATTTTCTGTTGGCACATCTCTGATAGACTAGGTACTTGCGGGCATAGGCATGTGCATCTTTGAATAGTGTAGGCCAGTAGAAACTGGCCTGCATGGCCTTGTGCGCTATTGTGTTTCCCGTGAATTGACCCTCGTTTGGTCCGTCATGGAGATCACGTAACACCCTTTCTAAATCATGTGCTTCCAGGCACGTGAGCAAAACGTCGTTGTGATGTTTTTTGTAAACCACTTTATACACTAACTAGTAAGATAGAGGTTTGAGTCGGAGTGCCCTCTTCTGCCGCACAGAGCAGTGAGAGGGCATGGTGCCATGCTCAGGGTACTGGCACACGTCTATGTACCAAGAATTTCTATGCAAAGCGGAGGGGGCTCACTCAACATTATACATTTCAATTTCTTACTCCCAGTCGATGAGCTCTTCTTCTTTCTCTTGCGCATGTACTGCTTCCGTTGTTAGTATACAAAGACCATGACCCTTGATGGTGTGAACTGGGTTGATGTCAAGATAATATTATTTCATTCCCACCATCTAGTTCGCCCTTCTCTCACCCAACTCATGTTGAACAAGCAATGATCTGACAGCTGGGTGCGAAACAAAGACAATGCAATGATTTTTCAAGAGGTAGGGTCTGAATGGTTTAACTGCCTTGTATATTGCGTATGCTTGTTTGTCCATAATGGGATCGTTTAGTTCAGGTACTTCCAAGCTCGCGCTCATGAAAGAGATAGGTTTTTCATTGTTCAACTCATCTTTCTGCGTGAGCACAATAGCAAGTGAAGTGTCAGAAGCAAACGTGTAGAGAAAGAAATCTTTATTGAAGTTTGGGCTATACAGTGTAGGTGCCTCTGCTATAGCTTTCTTACTCTGGGGGAACACCTCATTTTCCCTTTTCCCCCAACTGTACACTATGTCCTTCTTGGTCATCTCTTGAATGGGTTTCACAATCTGCACATAATCAGAGATGAACTTTCTGAGGAAGTTGTTCTTTCCAGGAAGGACTACATAGCTTTCTTGTTCACAGGGTAAGGAATCTGCGTGATGGTCTAAACTCTGTCCGGATCTACCTTGATCCCACTCTTGGGAATGATGTGCCCAAGGAGGTTACCCTCGGACACTGTGAAGACGCCCTTTTTGGGATTCAAGGATATCCTGTACTTCTAAATCGCTCAAAGATTTTCTTAAGATGGCGCAGATGGTCTGACCATTGTCTAGAGAAGGCAGTCACATCATCGAGGTAGAACACTACACTCTGTCCAATGAGCCCATGAAATGTGATGTCCATTGTGCGTTGAAATGTAGCTCCTGCATTTACCAGCCCAAACGACATTCTACAGTAAGCGAACGTACCCCACTTGGTACAAAATGTTGTCTTCAGTCTATCAGGCTCTGCTACCAAAACCTGATTGTATCATGAGAAACCATCTAGCAAAGAAAACATCTCTGATCCAGATACTTTCTGCAATATGTGCTCCATAGATGACATTGGGTAGTTATCTTTGTTCGAGGTAGGGTTAAGATTTAGGAAATCAACGCACAGGCGGATCCCCCCGGAATTCTTTATAACAAGGACTAGATTTGAAACCCATGTGGAATGATGAATCTTATAGATGATCAGCGCATCCAACAACTTATTCAATTCTTTTTTAATGAGGGGCTCAAGTGATGGATGCACTTTCCTTAACTTCTTCGAAAATGCTTGGCTCCTTCCTTGATTGGAATTACGTGCTGGATTATTCATGTTTCATATGTTTTCAAGTCATCGTATGTCCACACAAACACATCACTGTACTGTCTGAACAGGCGGACAAAAGCTTTCCACTATTGTGGTGTGCAACATGTACCGAGATTCACAAAATCTAGATCTTTGTCTATTCCCAAGTTGATATGTTCGTACAACATTGTGGAACTGTGGGTTTTGGCATTCACGTGCCCCTGAAAGTGTTTTTCTAGGTCATACAACTTCTCGAGTGATACCACACCCTTGGTGATGAGGTTGCCTTTATTTTCATCAACTGCGTTATGCATAGACTGATCATGCTCGTCTTCATCTATCATTGCGTCCTTAAAGACGTCATCATTAGCCATGAAATGCAGTTTCTCTTATTGATAACTCTTAAGATGGGGTGACACATAGTGTATAGTGTTACGTACCTGATGCACCACAATCTCTGAGTCGCCTACCACTTTTATCACAACAACGTCAAGGCTGATGGCTTTTTGTAAGCCCAAAACGAGTGCTTCATACTCGGCAGTGTTGTTTGTGCACTCGAACTCCAAGTGGCTAGAGACTAAATGTTTCCTTTGCAACAGGTATGTTAAGACACAAATGGCTCCAGATCTCTCCTGTGTCTTCGATCTGTCAAGGTATAAGGTCCACATATTATCTGTACAAGGACCGCTTACCACACTAGTACTACTATCTCTACTCCTACTACTGTTACAATCTACTGTACAGTTTCATTTTCGCCAGTTGGGCAAGGAAGGAGACCCAATTGTGTGTATAGTGGGGTGGGGGCTGGCTGTGCAAGCTAACACCTCAGTTGTGTTTCCAAAAAGAAATTTTCGAACATGAGTTCTTCAAAAGCCAACAGTTCATTTTGACCATCCAAGGGAGTCACTATGTGTTTCATGTATCTTTCCGATAACACGTGGATCTGGTTGTTTCTACCCTTGTGCGAAAGCCATAAGTGTGACCAATCTGTAGCAAAGTATCCTTGTATCTTGATGGACCAGTCTCTGCTGAGCAATAACATGTATTCTTCCAGGATATCCACAATCACAACGTTAATGTACTGATGAACTCATCCATCAGATGGTAACTGGATGATCACATCCCAAATTTCACCAATGGTTGACACACATGTTCTGTCAAGTTGGATGATCTGTGCAATTGTGCTACTCGATTGAGCATTGATCCTCTTATCAATGGAGCGTGGCATGACATTGACTGATGCGCCAGAGTCAACCAAACAATTTTGAACATTGAAGTTGAATATTTCGAATGAAAACAAAAACGGTGGGCAGAGCGAGTTTACTTCGTCCATATGGAGCGCATTTAGCTCGGATGCAAATGAGTCGAGAGATTTCCTTGGTCCCTTGTTAGGAGATGCAACATTGTCTGTGGAGGTTTGCCCTAGTGTGTGCAAAAGAATATCCCGCTGACTTGTGATATTGGTTAACTCATACAGAGATATGTTCGCACGGGTCTTTTCATGTCTTCAATAATGTTGTAGTCCAGAGCAGAGAGGCTCACCGAGATGTCTGGGGGTAGACTTGTGTTCATGTTTTCTAGTTGGCTGGTCTTGTCTTTGTTGCTCATGGATGTACTTTTTGTTGTAGCTGTCTTCCCGGACTTGCTTTGGGTTTTCTGTGTTGAGTTGACCGGTGGATCAACTAGTCTGAGCAAATTTTGTCTTAATTTTTCTTTCGGTACCTCATACATAGTGGGTCTCCCTTGACTTCTCAAGTTGTATCGATTGTTTTTCTTTGGGGCCAGACTATTGCTTGGAGGATCCTTCTCTGCGGTCGTCTCTTGGGCAATGCGAGCATTGATACATGTTGATTACATGCCTAACACTTCTAGCATCATCAGTTGCAACCACTTCTTCTTCATCTTCATCCTCAGACCAAGCCTGCTCATTGGCCGTGAATTGGTCGGTGAACTGTGTAGCCAGAGCACTCATTCCTTGGTTCCATCCCAGGAAAGTCTTCTTTGAATGTCATTCATCATGGAAGTTGCAGTAATGATCTATCACGATCATATCCAGGTTGAGCACAAGGTTAGAGCTCAGGGAAAATTTGGTCGGGTGGCTACTATTGCTGCCTGAAGTCATGTTGTTCCTCTACGCGAACTTGGGAGGCCTACTGCTCACGGTTGTCTCGCTCTTCCATTGTTTGAGTTCAGAAACTTTGGTTGTGAAGGATTTGACGAGACCAATAAGGCTCTCAATTTCACTTGCTTCCTTTTCCTTTGCCCTACTCATAGTAGTCTGAGACCTCCTTCCCGTGTCTTTGGAGTCCTTACTTGATTAATCATCTACAATGACTCCAATAGCGCGCAGTGCTTTCTCCACAGCAATTGCCTCTTGGCAATTTTCCAATAGTGTTGGTTTTGCAACTTGCTTGACGAACTACGCAATGTTGGTCAGCAGTGCAGACGTGTAGTAGTCAATAGTGATGGAGTCGTGAGGTTTGGTGTCTGTTGTGAACTTGTTCAAGATACAGTTAAACCTCTGGTTGAAATCTTTGACTTTTTCTTTCTGCTCCATCTTGAGACTACCTAACTCTTTTAGCAACATAGCGAGGGTTTTGTCTTTAGAAAACATCTCAAGGAAAATTCTCTTGAATACCCCCAGTTCTAAATGGAGTTCATAGGAAGGTTGTGGTACTATATAGCTGTTATGCCATCTAAGGTAAATGGAAACAATCTACATGCAACATCTTCATAACATACCTTGAATGTTTGTAGATGTAGGTAGAACGTGTCTGAGTGATCTTTCGCCTTCACTCTCTTGTCAAGGTCATACTTTGTTAAAAAATTCTTTGCATGTCTTTGCATCTTGTGCAAGACACCTGGGAGTGCCAATGGGCCCTGGGTCATCCATTCCAGATTTTGGTCAGCCATGTTGTCCTCTTCTTTGTCCTCCTCCTCTTCTTCTGAATCTAACGGTTCTACCTCTGAATCTGTCGGTTCATCTCCACCTCCGCCTCCTTTTTTCCTTCCCCTCCGCCTCCTGTGCTGGAACCTGAGCCCAAGCATAAGAGGTTATCTTCTTCTCCCTCTCGGAAGACTGGAGGCTCCTCTTTGTTTTCAAAAACTTCTGCCAATTCTTCAAGAGTGGCGAGCATTGGTTCTTCCACAGATGAGACTACCACTCCTATGGGAGTAGTCTTTTTCTTCTTCTACTAACAGGGCGTTATCCTCCACAATGTCCCAGGCTGAGAGGAATCGATGGAGGTAACCACAGATCAAGCTTTTATTTTGGTAGCTAGCCCTACCAAACTAGAGAGGGCTCTCTCTATGAAATTACAGTCAAAAGATGACTGAGATATAAAGGATTTTAGGCTAGATATGTTTAGATCAGGGTTTGATTTGATTTTGATTGTTTGTTGGTTGGTGGCTTAGGTCTAGGCTTTGAGAATCAGATTTGCAAAGATGTAATGGGGCAAGGTAAGCACAGAATTTATCACTTTAGGTTTGTCATTTTGTATATGGGAGATATGTATGGTTTCTAAATGAGCATGAGTATCATGAATTCATTTATATCAGAAGAAAAATGGACAATAATGTGAAAGCTTCTCCAAAACAGAGCATTACATGAAAGAATTATGTTTATTATCTTAGGAAACAAGCACATGAAACATGGAAATGGAAATGAAAGATACAATACATTTCAAACTTATGATCACAAAAGGAAAAACACTGCTAAAACACATACCACAGGAATCCCACTACAATAGCTGCAAACTTTGTCTATTAGTTCTTGTCAAATTCTCAATTACACTAGCATTCAAGGCTCAATTCCACTGCATCCAACCCTTGAAAATGATTACAAAAGGCAAAATATAGGATTTGAAGTCGAAATACTCCCTAGGAGGTCAAATTTCCAGCAAAGAAATTCAAATACGTGCACCTATCTAATCACTGCTACATAGTAGGGAAGTTACTCAACCATTTCCTTTTTTATCTAACTATCACAATATATTTATCCAAAGCATTAAATGGAGGATAAGACACATATTTACCCATATAGTAACCCATTTACATTTACATTTGACCATTTACCTTCTTCCACTTTCACCTTTTGACTTTTACAAAAGTAAAACTAGAAACTCTAAAAAATTACACAGTGAAAATTTTAATTAAAACCTCAAAAAATTGCAGAAGTCTAGCGCCAAGTTTGAGGTCATTTTTAGGTTCCTTTCTGAAGTCAAAATTCAAATCTGAAAGAACGGTAAACTATCCTTGTCTATCTAGTTTCCAGAACATCTTATTTTTTGAAAATAGCCCATGGGAAGGCCTCCAAAAACTTATTCTCCCAAGGTGTCTCCGGAAGGGTAGCACCAAGTTTGAGGCCATTTTTAGGTGCCTTCCTGAAGTCAAAATTGAAATATGAAAGAACGGTAAAATAGCCTTATCTGTGTAGTTTCCAGAACATTTTGAATTTTTGTAAATGACCTATGGGAAGGCCTCCAAAACCTCATTCTCCCAAGGTGTCTCCAGAAGGGTTGTGCCAAAACCAGAAGGGTCACACTTCTCCTTAGAAGGGTCGCACTTCTCCTCAGAAGGGTTGTGATTCTCCTCAGAAGGGTCGCACTTCTTCCAGAAGGGTCGCGCTTCTCCTCATAAAGGTCGCACTGCTCTATAGAAAGGTTGCATTTCTCCCAAAATGCAACAAAACCCTCAATTTTCACAAAGTTTTCTCCTGCACGATGATGACTGAGAGATGCTTGAAATTTTAAGAGTGCAAATGAGTTAAAAAAAACTCATCTTACCCTTTTAAACTTAAATTTGGAACCTTGACACTTTATGACCTTTGAAATTTGAAACTTGGTAACTTTATGGCTTTCTTGAGACATTGAATCTTTTTGGAACTCTGAACTACATCCTTTGGAACTATGAACTACAACCTTTGGAACTTGGAACTTTGAAGTACTTATTACATATAAAAACATAAAATTACATTTGATATCAAAATTTATTGAAGAGATTTGCTTATTACCACTCCTCCTTTGCCAGATTTTATGCATGAAATGAGAGTTTTAGTGACCTTGAAACCCTAATGACCTAATGGAGACACTCAAATGAATGAAATCATGATGGTGATGACTGGCATGATGATGATACACTTAACTGAGTGATGAAAGTGACCGGCATGTGAAATTCTCGAGAGAGTGGAAATAACCCTAGACACATTAACCAGTGACGAAAGTTTTTGAATGGAAGACCTAGTGAAATGACAAAAACTTGACCTTAAACCCTAATGGCCATTCTAAAAGAGAACATTTGATCACTGGTGGAAGGAAAAACTGACTAACACTAACATTGGCTCCAGCTAGGGATGGCATCTCCATAGGAGGTGTCAAGAACACCGTAGACCAAGTAGCCTTGTTCATTGGGCATGGAGTCAAAATGCAAAGACTATACTCAAATTGAAAACTGACTGACTAATTGACTTCGACAAACAAAAAACAAAATAAACTGACTGAATTTACTTATGCCAGTAGACCATTGGGATCTCAACCGCCCACCTGCTGAAGATATATATAAAAAAATCATGTGTAATGATCCCTCCAATATAACCAATCCAACAAATGGCTACTTACTTGAATCCTGCTCACACTTTCCTTGAGTAGGCAGAAAAAACAAAAGCTAGGCCACTCCAAGTGTCCACTAAAAATGTGTACATGATCCATAAATAAAATAAAATTCATCTCCCTAAATGGCTGCAACAAATTTCCAATAGGGTCTTCAATAATCTGGAACATTATCATGTCTTGAAAGTTAGCAGCAATACAAGACCCCTCATTTTCCAATGCAAAATTTTTGTTAGGATGAAAGAAGAAAATGTGTTCATCAAGTTTTTCATTCGCATCAAGAGAAAGGGAAATTTTTTATGCGAAAGGGAAATTTTTTCTTGAAAATCTATGTTTCAGGGAGCCATAGTATCAACATAGGATCTGGGACAAACTTCTCTTCTTCAACAGACTCTTCATCTTCTAATCCTGGAGGAAAATCATCATCTGCAAGAGGCTCTAAAACAACCTGTTCTTTTTCACTACTTTCCTGTAACTCATGATGGTCAATTTGAAATCTAACATCCTCAAAATCTGAAGCTACATGTATGAATGTCTCTTCATGTAAATCTATACTGAAAGTTTCTAGAGCAACAGATTCATCAATTATTTGGAAAAGATTACTTTCAAAAAATTCTTCCATAACTAGCACAACAAGATGTAGTTCTATATCACATACCCTTTTAATTCCATCGTCTTGGGCTGCATTCTCATGCCCTTGAGAATAAGATTCATTAAAAGGATCTAAAATCTGCCTTTTATCCATTAGTTCCTCAGAAGAAACATAAAGCATTTGACTATCTATTTCTTATTTTCCTTCCTGATTTAAAATCTATTGAACAGGTTGATCATTAAGTTCTAGGAAACAAACCTGCTGCTCATTAATTTCAAACTCAATGGATGAATGATGACTCTCAGGAATCTTAATGAAAACCAACTCAGAATTAGAATCTTCATCAAGGAGTGGAGGGTAGCTGAAATTTCCATTATCATATGTATCTTGTGCACTAAAAGAAAGGCATGACTGCTGCAAATTATCACCTATTTTAGATGATAGAGGATCATTCTCATCTATTGGAGAATTCTGCTCAATTTCGTTGTCATCCAGGGTAGAATCCATGATCTTAACATGGTGGTGAAAAGGGTTTTCATTCAAAGCATCCAAGAGTTCATCATCCATAAACTCTTCATCACCATAAGCACTTTCTAGCTCTTGAATAAAATTTTCAAAATTATCACAGCAATCCTCAATCAAAAGCAAAGAAGGATAGACTTATCTATACTTCTTAAAAAATACTGAGTGAAAATCCTTGAGAGAATAGATACAATCAAGAGGCAAGCTTTCATACCAAAACCGTACTCTTTCTTCTAATGTGACCATGAACATCTTCATTAAACAATCTTCATGAAAATTAATCCTCAACTTACGCACATGCATATGGAATCTTATTAAATGAAGTGTAGCATCATCACCTTTTCGATCTCTGAATTTTGGCAAGTATGTTTGCCAAACTACCTGAGGCATACAATTTGGAAATCCTGGAACATGATCTCAATCCATAGGAGCATACCTTTTGGATTGAGGACTCATTTTGATTTCTGGATCCTACTACCAGTGGATTCTCCAGATCAAGTGGGAGTCGCCAGGGGAATGGTTCAGCCTTCATATGTATCTGATCACTGTTCACCATCAGCAATCAGATCTGATCTTTGTCGTTTTTTCCCAGGGAAGATATGATCTCTCGTGTTATGCTCTTGACCTGCGAGAAATTATAGAATACCAAATATGCGAAGAAATACAACCCGGAACACAGAATAAAATGAGAAAAACAACAAGTATTTTATTCTTCAGAGATGAAAGCAATGTTGACTTGCCTCTTCAAGGGGGAAACCTCCAGCAAAGCAGAGCTCAATTACAAAATAAGACTCGATGATCTTTCCCTTCTAAATACGACTATTTATAGCTAAATTACCTTCAACAACCTAACGACTAGTGGTCCTTTAAATAACAAGGGTTAACCACTTTATTTATTAATTATGGCTCATTGCAACTAACTGTGGTCCCTTTCTTAAATGCAGGTCAACCACTTACAATTATTAATACGAGCTTTATTGACTCCTTAACTAACTATGACTCTGACTCGACCCTATTGGATTTATTACATAAATAAAGGGGTTAGGGTTGGACCCTAACATGCCCTCCCCCATCAAAAGCAACCTTGTCCTCAAGGATGAAGCTACGGAAACTGCTGAAGAATAGTGGTTGGTTCCCAGGTCGAATCTTCTGGAGAGGTGTCTTTCCACTTGACTATGACTTCCTTGATCATGCGGCCGCTCAGATGCCATTCTCGAGTATCGAGGACCTATTCAGGTTGGAGCCAGAGTGAACTTCTTCATCCAATTCAGGTAGACTAGTTTGAATTCTGCAATTGTTCCCCACCACTTTCTTGAGGCATGATACATGGAAGACTGGATGGATTTTTGAAGTTGGTTGCAAGGCCATCTTGTAGGCTACTACTCCAATGCGCTGAAGTATTTGATAAGGTCCGTAGAATTTTGGAGCTCATTTCTGGAAACCCTTTTCTTTGAGCGATATTTGCTTATATGGTTGCAGCCACAGGAATACCTGATCCCCTTCTTGAAATGTGCGCTCTGAACAATGTTGGTTTTCCTGTTGCTTCATTTGATTTTGATGGAGATTATATTTGAGACGAGCTAGCATGGTTGCACAGTTCTGTAGGAGTTGATCAACTACTTGCACCTTAGAGCATCCAGGGATATAAGAAATAGGTGAAGGTGGGAGTTGGCCATACACTGCTTCATATGGATTCATCTTGGTGGCTTCATGATAGTTAGTATTATACCACCATTCTGCTAAAGGTAGCCATTGTACCTATTGATGTTGCTTTTCTGAAGTGAAGCACCTTAGGTATGTCTCCAAACATTTGTTGACTGCTTCAGTTTCACCATCAGTTTGGGGATCATAGGAAGTACTTAGTTGGAGTTGGGTTCCTTGTAGCTTGAAAAGTTCTTGCCAAAAGTTACTGGTGAAAGTCGGGTCACGATCAAACACAATGGAAGTGGGCATGCCATGCAGTTTGAAGATCTAGTCCATGAAAGCTTGAGCCACCAAAGTGGGGGTAAATGGGTAGGGTAGAGCGCAAAAGTGAACATATTTAGAAAGTCTGTCCACAACCACCATGATCACTGATTTGTTGCCCGACTTCAGGAGACCAGTAATGAAATCCATAGAAACATCTGTCCAGAAGGAGGCAGGGATTGGCAATGGTTGCAAGGTTCCTGGTAACTTGACCGTTTCTCCTTTATGGTGTTGACACAAACCACATTCAGCTACAAAAGTAAGAATGTCAATTTTCGTGCCCGTCCAAAAGAAATAACGACGAGTGCGAGCATAAGTCTTCTAAAAGCCTACATGGTCTACAGTGGGAGATGAGTGCAACTCTACCAAAATGCGCGTTTTGAGGGTGGATGTCGGCGATATAACTACTTGATCCTTGTAGCGAAGAATCTCATCCTTCCAAGAGTAGCCAACTAAGGAATTAGGATCTGCTCTCAAGTTATTAATGAGTTGGGAGAGAGAGAGGGTGTGAAAACCATTCCTTGCAGGCTTCTTCAATCCAATCTAGTGTGGGAAGAGAGATTGATAGCAGGGTTCTTTCATCCTCAAATTGGAGTGATAAAGCATCCGCTACTACATTTTCACGCCCTTTCTTGTAAATTATCTCATAATAATATCCCAACATTTTGGCCAGTCACTTGTTGTGGCGAGGATAGACGTTGCTCCAAAAAATATTTTAGGCTTTGATGGTCTATGCGGATTTGGAAACGCCTCCCCAATAATTATGGTCGCCAGGTATCCACTGCATGTAAGATGACCATCATCTCTTTCTCATAGGTAGATTGTCCCAGGTGTTTCCCACTCAGTTGTTGGCTGGTGAAAGCCAAGGGTCAACCTTCCTGCATGAAGACATCACCAATACCAGTACCTGAAGCATCACATTCAATCACAAAAGATTTGGTGAAGTTAGGTAGTGCCAATACTAGAGTGGAACACATGGCCTTTTTGAGAGCCATAAATGCCTATTGTGCTGCATTAGTGCAAAGGAATGAATCTTTCTTGAGAAGGTTAGTGAGGGGTCTAGCAATGTGACCATAATTGCGGACAAATTTGCAATAGTGTCAGTGAGACCCAAGAATCCCCTCAAACTCTTCAAGGTTTTTGGTTGGGGCCAATCTTTCATTGCATGTATCTTTTTTGGATCAACGCTGACACCTTCACAACCCACAATGTGTCCCAAATACTCGACTTCTTCCACGCCAAAAGAGCACTTGGACAATTTGACAAATAATTTGTGATTTCGAAGTAGTTGCAAGATTAGGTCTACATGCTGAAGATGTTTTTCCTAGGTTAGGTTGTAGATGAGAATGTCATCAAAGAAAACGAGGACAAATTTTTAGAGATATGGTTTCAGCAAGTGATTCATGAGGCTTTAAAAAGTGGATGGGGCATTACAGAGACCAAATGGCACGACCAAGAGTTCATAATGGCCTTCATGAGTTCGGAAAGTAGTCTTGGGAATGTCTACTTCTTTCATGCGTATTTGGTGATAGCCGAAGCTAAGATATAGCTTAGTAAAGAATTGCACACCATGTAGTTCATCAAGTAGATCATCAACAACCAGGATAGGGAATTTGTCTTTAACAGTGAGCTTGCTGAGGGCCCGAAAGTCTGGACACATGCGCCATTCCCCATATTTCTTGAGCACCATGACCATTAGTGATGAATAAGGATTGATGCTGGGACAAATAACACTATCTTCAAGGAGTTCCTTGATGATTTTTCAATTTCATGCCTTTTGGGCGAAAGGTTATCGATATGGGCGCACATTCGGTGGTTGTGCTCGTGGGACCAAATTGACGCTATGATCATGTTCCCCTCTAGAGCATGGAAGCTCTTTAGGTTTGTCAAATACCTGTTGGTGGCGGTTTAAGACCTGTTGCATCTCAAAGTGAATATGAAGAGTAGTGGGTTTTATGGCCTAGATGGCATTATACTGAGCGATAACTCCATGATGGCCCTTTTTCAACAAATTTTCCATTCAATGCGAGTTGATGATAGAAGGAGCACCTGCCTGGAGTCCACGGAGTGTATGCATGTGGTCATTCTGCTTAAAGCTCATATATAACTCCTGGAAATCCATTGTGATTGGGCCTAGTGTGCAAAGCCATTCAGCACCCAAGACAATGTCACAACCACCCATGTTAATCGCAAACATGTGGGTATTTAGGTGGTAGTCTCCCATCTGAAGTTTAATATTTTCGCAGCGGCCTTCACATTTCATTGTCGCCCCATCAACAATAAGGACCTGGAAATTAGAGACTTCCCTTACAAAACAATGAACGGCTTCGGCAAATCGCTGATGGATAAAGTTATGAGTGTTGTCACTATCAATCAATACTACTACAGGGCGATGTTTAATAAAGCCTTTGATTTTAAGAGTTTGGGGCGCAGAAATGCCCGCCAAAGCATGTAGCGAGATAACTGGTTCCTATGGCGTAGCTGTGAGCTCATTGTCCTACTGGGTTTTCTCAACTTCGTCCTCTGGTCCCCCAAGGGGTGGGGCTTCCTTCGATGAGCTATGATTAGTAACATCAATTTGAAAGAATTTGGGTTCCTTGCATTTATGCCCTGGGGAGTATTTGTCATCACAGTAGTAGCACAATCCTTGTTTTCTTCTTTCAGCCATTTCTGTTGGGGACATCTTTTGAACCTTAAATGTTTGGGTAGGGCACTGAGCCTGGGTGGGGCGACCCTTGGCTATGAAATTTGGATGAGTAGACGAGGCAGCTAAAGCACGTTCCACTTCGACAACCTTTGTGCAACCGTCTATCCAGGTAGGTGGGTGGTGCATCCGGACATGTTCTTGGATGGCTTCTTTGAGACCAATTATAAAACATTCCAAGTAGAATTCATCTCCTAGACCTTTTGTTCAGATGACCAATGTCTCAAAGGATGTAATGTAGTCTTTTACTGTGCCTGTCTATTGGAGCTTAGTAAGACGACCCAAAAAATTAGATTCTCTATCAAAGCGGTCACAAAGGGATTTTGAGAACCCCTGCCAAGTTATATTCCTGGGATAGCATTTCCGATGCCACTGCCACCATTGCCATCTCTCTTGGTCCAAGTAAAGGGCTCCCACATGTATTTTCATTGGATCATCGCGGATATCATTCAGAATGAAATATTGTTCCATTTGTGCTACCCATACTACCGGATTAAAGCCATCAAATTTATACATGTCCAACTTGCGTGGCTGAGGGTGGGAATGTTGGTGATTTCCATGGAAGTGAATATGATGGCTAGATTCTCCTTCAAAGTTTTCATCAATACCATGTGCCTCCGGATGCAACCCCGACGTGCTCGTATTGAATTGTGTAATTCTCTGCATATCTTCCAAGAAAGAATCCAACTTCTTTTCAAGGCGCTCGATCTTCTCGTTGGCCATGACCTGAGCTCTGGTTTCTACCATACATAGATCTTGGTCGCTTGACATCACTTTGAAAAAATTTGGGATCCGCAGAAAATTGAAGCTGACAAGTGAATGGTACCACTGCGATCAACTCGTTGTCCTGAATATTATGGGCTAAGTCGAACAAAGTTTTACTCCCCGCTGATTAATACTGTAGTGGCCAATTTCCAGAAAACTTAATCCTGCCCAATGTCCTGTGAAAGTCGAGCCCAGACTATAGCAGCCACAAGCCTTACTGCGCAGAGGGTCAGATCTACCTGCGAAACCCCAACGGATGAATGTGAGTTGGATTGCGGCGGAAGAACCCCAACTGGTGGATCTGATTGGTGGGGTGGCGACAGAACCCCAACTGCTAGATCTAAATGGTACTATAGTGGTAGAACCCCAACGGGTGGATCTGATTGTGGTGGCAGCGACAAAATCCCAATTGTTAGATCTGAATCGTATTGCGGTAGCAGAACCCCAACTGGTGGATATGATCTTGCAAATAAGATAATGGGTGATCTTCAGAGAGCCGAGGGAACTATGGTCACAAAGGAGTGTCAGGTGCTATAGGTCGCAATATACATAAGGGTCCAACAATAGTACTCGTCCCAATTTTTCGGGGCGCTAACTAAGGAGGATCAACTGTACCCTTAGCCATACTACCCAACTACCCTATCATACGTGCAAGTAATCTCTCCGAGTGTTGTTCTTAGTGTACTGTAGCAGCAAGACGGCCGACGACTTATCTAAGGCGAGGTTTCAGGTGAGCCTAGGGGGCTTCTGATATACCCAGAGGGTATGTGGTAGGAAGTCCGTGCGCGGGTTCTATCTAATGCGCTACTACTCGAAGGGGTACCCAAAGGGGTTACAAGGGAGTCCAACAAGCGTGCCCACCTCTTGTATTTTCTGCTTGCATGCCTCCCCAAATCCACAGTTTTATGCACTCATTGACAGATCTTGTGGTTTAAATATGTCGGAACACGTCTCTAGCCTAAAAAAAATTCTACCAAAAATGGAGGTACCACCAACCCTGGAAAGTTTTATGATACCACTTGTTATGCTCTTGACCTGCGAGAAATTCTAGAATACAAAATATGCGAAGAAATACAACCCAGAACACAAAATAAAATGAGAAAAAAAACAAGTATTTTATTATTCAGAGATGAAAGCAATGTTCGCTTGCCTCTTTGAGGGGGCAACCTCTAGCAGAGCATAGCTTGATTAAAAAATAGGACTCGATGATCATTGCCTTCTAACTACGACTATTTATAGCTAAATGGCCTTCAACAACCTAACAACTAGTGGTCCTTTGCATAACAAGGGTTAACCACTTTATTTATTAATTATGGCCCGTTGCAACTAACTATGCTCCCTTTCTTAAATGCAGGTCAACCACTTACAATTATTAATAAAGGCTTTATTGACTCCTTAACTAACTATGACTCGACCCTATTGGGTTTATTACATAAATAAAGGGGTTAGGGTTGGACCCTAACATCTCGTCTCCCCGGTAACGGTGCCAAAATGTTATCCCCCATAATGTCCTAGGCTGATAAGAATCGATAGAGGTAACCACAGACCAAGCTTTTAGTTTGGTAGCTAGCCCTAGCCTTACAGATGACTTAGATGTAAAGGATTTTAAGTTAGATAGCTAGGCTCAGGTAGGCTTTGGAAGATTTAGGGTTTTTTTATATTGGACATTTGAGGAGAGAACCATTGCAACATGTATTTGACATTTTTGGAAATCAAAGGACACAATTTGCAGCTATTATTTAGGAATTCTTGTAGAGTAAGTTTATGATGTTGTTTTTCCTCTATTATTACTTTATATGAATGATGTTTAACTTCCCTTTCCATTCATCATCTCTTCAATAGTTTTCCTTGCATTTTATAAACATAATTCTTTTCACTAAGCTCTGTTTTGATGGAAAATTATTATATGTTATTTTCACTCTTGCTTAATGAATTCATGTTCCATGCTCATTAAGACCTTCATGCTTCTTCTCAACACCATATTACACCGACAAAACCTAAAATCCATCACAAAAGTGTTGCTACCTTGCTCCTTCATATCTTTGTTGCTGCAATCCTTTGACCCTATGACCTAGCTACTTGGTTTTTCTCCCTTATCTAGCATAAACAACCCTAAATCTTCCAAAACCAACATGAGCCTAGCTATCTAGCCTAAAATCCTTTACATCTCAGTCATCTGCTGGCTGTGATTCCATAGAGAGAGCCCTCTCTGGTTTGGTAGGGCTAGCTACCAAACTAAAAGCTTGGTCTGTGATTACATTCGTCGATTCCTCTCAGCCTGGGAAATTGTGGGGGATAACATAGGGAAGAGTGTGCACCCCTGGAATCAATCCAACAACTTTAGCAAATTGACGGGTGATGGGATGGACATCACGGATGTGCAGATACAAAATTTCTTGCTTGGGTCTAGGAGGTGAGGAATAACTAACTTCAGAGTTGCGCGTAAGGGAGAGGGAGTGTGTGTTACTGCCTTGACTAGATGATAGATGAGTGGGGTTGGTAGGACATTCAGCCATAAATTGCTAGCGACCCTCCTAGCGCCATAAATGTTGACGGTGCTGGACTTGCCAACATTCAGGGGAACTCCCCGGTATGAAGTCCCAAGTAGAGCTTACACCGTTTGGTGTAGGAGTCCCATTCGATACGATGGTCCAGTTGCCATTATCTTAGATATTTTCCTTAGCTCTTGTTGTTCAACACATGAGAGCGTTATACTTGTATCTTCAAAAAGCGAGGTGAGTATGCTTGGTGAGTATGTAATGTAACTTGTGTCTGGACTCTCTTACTATAAGGGAGAGAGTAAAGTGAGCCTTTATATGAGAGGTAATAGTAGCACTCAGGGAGAGACACACGTGAACCAACAAGGGTCTGTCCACCATCCAAGGGAGTAGTCCACAACGGATGCGGCAATTGTTAAAACCAAAGTGCAAGGGAAAACAAGCACACCATCCAACAGAGTAGTCCACACGGAGGTGATAGTCATTATAACTAATAAACAAGAATGGGATATCTAATGTCCTGCAAAGTAGTCGACACAAACGAGACAATAGTGATAAACAATACAACACATCTTCAACAATGTAAGTACTAAAATAACCAAAGTAGTTCAACTATCTTAGTACAGGTTAAGCAAACATGCATTACAAATGTTTAAAGAGTAGTCTTACAAACATCTACAAAACATGTGTGACAACATGTTGGCCTTAATAGGCTTCTGATTAAGTAGAAGTCCCAAGACACATTTGTACACCATACATCACTAGTCCCAGTAGTGGGACATTGGAGCCACTCCTCACTCCTCAAAGAACATACTACAAACTCTCAAGGCTATGTGGGAGGAACCAAGGTGAAAAGACCTTGCTCATACAATGGAAGGGTGATGCTTGACCCTTGTAACTCTTGGACTACCCTGGTGACTGTTCAACTTCCCATGACATTTCAACTGACATAACTCTTCAACTTCTTGTGTGCATCCATTGGACTTCACTTTACATTACATTCAGTTACAACGGATATGGCCCATAGTGGTGATGTGGCCAAGACAGCTCATGACACAACTCGACATATGCCTGTGGTGTCCATGTCAAGCTGTTGCGCTGCTGAGTGATGGATGTACTCTTGGTGTGCTTTGTCTTCTCCTTCGCATGGCATAGTGTTGTGGGGTCTTTAATGGTCTTGGTATTGCATGATGGTTCAATGCATGTGTTCCTTTTTCTTTTTGCTTGATATGATTGGTGCGTCTTCCACATTGCAAGAAAGTCTTCTAGCATGTACGCTCCTTCTTCATCTCGTTCGTCGTCTCGCCATCATCTACCAGTGTACATGTTCATGTAATTCACTCAGGACAAGATGAAATCAAATCCAAAACCTCCTAGTCTAGGTTGATGCATTTTTCTCGTGTTCCAGGTGATAGGGAGGGAGCACAACTCACTAAGACAGCATGGAGTGCAGCTCAGGCTGAAAAGAGGAACTCTAGGAGGACAACTTGCACTGTCGGGAAAAACTGTGGAGTGACCACTCGGAGGCAGAATTGTGCAGTGAAGGACACCAGTGGCAGCTGCAAGGTGGGACCCTGAGGGGGGCACTTCTTCGCAATTCTTGGAGGGAAGACAAGATAAGGCAGCAAGGGACAACTGGGCAGTTCTGCACAGTTTCCAGAGGGAAGACAGAGCAGGGCTGCAGAGGGGCAACTGGGCAGTTCTGCACATTTTCTAAGAGCAGTGTAGGACAGGGTTGCAAGGGACCTTCTGAGCCTAACTGCGCAGTTTTGGAGAACAGTGCAGGATAGGAAGTAGGGGAACTGCTAGACATTTCTACACAGTTTCTGAAGGCAATGCAAAGAAAGGAAGCAAGGGCCAGCTGAGCATGTTTTTGCAGTTTTGGAGTACAGTGCAGAGCAAAGCAGCAGAGGACCTGCTAGACATGACAGCGCAGTTTTGGAGCACAGTGCAGACCCAGGTCTCAAATCAATGCAGGCTTTAGGAAGACAAGAAGGAGGAATGATGACTGTGCTTGAGAAATGCACAGTTTAGTTTGGAAATGGAGGAAATCTCTACGCAATTTTGGGAGGTAGACAAGTTGTTGACCTCCAGGATTGCGCAATGCAACTAACCTGGGGGACAACCTCAAGAATTGCGCACTTACAAGCAGTAAAGTAGGGTCACTGAGGGTTGATATTGTGCAATGCAGCTTAGTCGAGGTTCGATGGAAGAGGGTTGTTTGGTCGGATAGATATTCAAGAAAATGGCTAAGTGTTGAAAGCAAGTGAACTTGTGCAGACTTGACATTGTGATCACACACTTAGCATAATTCGACAACGAGACAACACAAACCACCAATACAACAAGACAACACACACCACCAATACGACAAGACAAAACATGCCCTTGGTGAGACTGTCTTAGAGCTGAGAGTGACAAGTGTGACAATTGAAATAGACCTTCATACGACCATGATGACATTTGCGTGACAATGCTTACAACTTTGTGTGTGAGTACGATGAGTGTTCACATAGCGAAGACAACCCAAGCACACAAAGACAAACCTTCAAACTCCCTAGAACAAGATCGCAAGCATGACATAGCAATCAATATGCCAAAAGACAACCACTGGTCAAACAAGCAAAAGGGTGAAAATACTTCACAAGAGCTCATGGGGTGATCTCAAGGGTTTGCAATCGTCAAAAGAAAAACCAAGGCTCCAAAATTTGGATGCAAGCCAAAATTTTGGAGGTTGTTACAACAGCTACAACATGAAGGTAGATCCATGTCTTTCTAGAGTGATCATCAATGAATGTTACATAGTAAAGATGACCTCCAAGTGATTTTTCAGACATAAGCCCACACACATCAGAATGAATGAGGTCTAATATTTCTTTAGACCTTGTTTCACTATTTGTAAATAGTTTTCTTATATGTTTACCCAAAGAACATCCCTTGCAAACTCCTTCACGGTCTTCTTTGATATTGGGGATGCCATTGACCAGTTTATTTAGAGTGGGAATGACCTTGTAGTGTAGATGATCATATCTCCTATGCCATAGCTCAATGGAACTGATTTCCATATGAACTAAATCTTGAGGAGGTGGTGTGATGAATCTATATAAACTTCCCTAACAAACTCCAATAACCCTAGCTTTATCAATGTTTGAGTCTTCCCCCAAACCAAAACCTTTCCATCAACAAAAGCAACTCTATCCCCTTTATCTTCTAAGAAAAAAATTGAAAGCAATTTCTTTTTCAAACTTGGAACATATAGTATATTTGTTGAGATGTAGCTTCGCACCATTCTCCAGCTTCAAGATGTGTATCCCAGGCCTCTAACAGCATAGCTTTTGTTGTCTCCTAATTTCACTGCATGAAAAGATGATTCCTTTGATAAAGTGTGTTGTTTACTCTCCTCTATCATATGCCTTGATGCTCCACTGTCAATAATCCATGCATTATCATCATTAAGTGAACTTGTAAGTGCAGCTAAGAACCCTTGACTTTTGACCTTGTTGAATAAGTAGTAGAAGATTTTCTTCATCCAACTTCCTGTAGTATTGAATCCCATTCTTATCATAGAGGGAGTAACCACTTCCTTTAAGTCAACAGAGTGATCTTCAATCTTCCTCGACCTTAGCTCTGAAACCATGTAGAGAAATCAATACTAGTCGAGTTAGGGTTAGATTTCTCTTTCTTGATAATTACTTGTGAATTATGTTGGCTTCTTTTACTTCATTTTTGTATTATCTTTCATCAAGCAATTACCAAATTATTTGTGTATGAAGATCACAAATACACAAGACCCAAGATATAGGCACTCTACCAGAGAAAAACCCCTATATAGGGGAAAACCTAGTCAAAATGTCTTCCTTCAATAATTTTCTTGAGATTCTTCAACCTAGACACAAACCTCCTCCAACCACCAAGTCAATGTCCTCTTCCAGCAAGTTTGAACTAGAACTTAGACCTTGAAGCAACAACACTTCGACCCAACAAATCCAAAATTTCGGCCTTCCAGCAGCGGAATCTTCGACCCCGCACTTTCATAATTTCGACCCCTCCAACAGTAATACTTTGATCCAGCAATTTCCCCAATAGCCTCGCATAAGAGAGAGAAAGAGATAGCCCAAAAACTTCGACCTTGACCCTTCCAACACTTCTTCTTCTCTTCTAGGAATTTTGAACTTTTTCTTGCCTTCTTGTTCTTGGATATCGAACGTGTGAGAGAGATGCTCCAAATGAATTCGAACTGCTTTTTAGGTGAGGTTGAATTGCCCTATTTGAGGCCGACTTGATCTCCATGAGGCCAACTTGGTGCGGAGGTGTCAAATACCTAATTTGATTTGATAACAAATATTTTTACATGATTCAAAATCCCAAGAAGAGTCTCATAAAATGTACAATGACTTTAATGACTCAATATAGATCCTAGGAGTCCACAATGGGGACTTGACTAATAAAAGATGACCCAAGCATGAAACACATGCTTTAATAAGTCATTGTAATAATAATTTTAATAAATCTTTTTCATTCCTTTGACAAGTACATTACATAATGACAAATATATTTATGAAGACTAAACCTAGTTACATTCTTCAACAATATGCCTGCTACACTTTTGGTGAATTGCATTGGGGTTGCCTGTAAATTGTCATGGCATGAAGGACCCTATTATATTTCCATATATGATGTTGTAGATGGTATATGTCTTGGCATAGCTATGTATTTGTGCTATTGGTGAGAGTAAATGCATTGCTACATGTTGTTGGTGTTGGAGTAATGTATTTGAAATATATTCAGAGCATGTGCTAATGCTAAGTATAAGGCTAGAGTACTTGTTTGATATATATGATGTTATGGATAAGAGGGTTTGGTGTCATTAGGGTTTGACGGTAAGGTGTTGAGTTTGATATTGTATGTTGCTAGGGTTTGGCAGCGTGAGGTGATGTTGAGGTTGATGCCTGAGTTTGTCATGAGCAGAGTGTAAGTAGATTGTTGTATTACAGAGAGATGTTGTATTTAGTTTATAAGTAAAGAAGTGTAATGCGATTAAATACATGTATGCTATTGATATGATTTGACAGAGATGTATTTGGAAAAGTCACTTATGAAGGTTTTCCAGTGATAATATTATGATGCTAAGTTGTTGGCTGAACAGAGAAAGAGTGGCTTATAGTGCTCTTGAGTTTTATGGTGCTACTAGTCTCAATAAGACACTGAGCAGACAATTGATTATTGAATTTCATTAAACATGTTGAGTATAATCGCAAATTAATAGAGTCAACATATTTATTTGATGTTGTTTATGATGATATTGAGCATAGGTGGATCAAATCTGAAATATATGAAACGTGGTCCACTGTGGTGAATTGAAGGTTAGATCCTTTAGGGCAAGTGGCAGCTTTTTGAGTAGAGTGGCAGGGTAGTACAAGGCAGAGATTGGAGTATCCTTCAAGTTGGAGTTTGAGAATAGTCCATGGTGGGAGGGTGGTGCTAGGGCATGTAGGTGCATGTGTAAGGTGTTAAAGCACCATTTTAGTTGGAGTTGATAAAACCAGGGTGTCAGAGCATCCTTTCAATTGAAACTAATAAACTAGGGGTTGGAGCCTCCTAGTTGTTACTGGTAAGTTAGGGAGTTGGAGCTTCCTTCAGGTTGGAGCCTATAATCAAGGCGTTAGTGTCACCTTCAGTTGGTGTTGTAAATCTTGGAACTTGGTGCTTCCTGTAGATGTAAATTTTCAAGACATGTATTAAAAGTGTTTGGCGTTTTTTCTCTCGAAAGAGTTTCCACCTAAAAATTCTTGTGTATTGTTCATGCTATGTGATGTTGATTTATGTTTGATATAATGCTTAATGTTATGTGAATTTAAAATTAACTAATTGAAGTGAAATGTTGATGCAACCCCCTCTCTGTATTTCCAACAATTGGTATTAGAGCGAGTTACTTCTATTACAACCTAACAACTGCAAGGAAGATCTAAGGAGATTAGAAATGGGAAAGTCTAGTAAGCATCCATCCAAACAATCAAAAGAAGTCTTTAGTATTGTAGTAGTCTCAGAATATGTTACAACCACTGAAGAAAATTAGGTTGGTCCAACTCTTAAGAGTGATGAAACAAAGTATGAAATATGGGAATCTCGAGTAAAAGTCTATTTGAAAAATCATGGTTATTATGTAGGGGATTATGTTATTTCTGGAGACACATCTACCGATGAATCAAGAAAGTACAATGCAAAAGTGATGAATGTCATTTTAAGTGCATTATCAAATTATGTGAAAATCAAAGCATACCAATGTTCATCAACCAAACAACTTCAAGAGAAGATTCAAAGTCTTTACTTAAGGAAGCATGTAGGACAAAATGAAGATGATGATGATGATGACCGTGATATAAATAGAGCATATACTTAGGTTAAAGATCCTATTGACGAAGAAGAAGCAAAAGTGGACATGGAGAAAGTATTAACCAGTGCCTTAAGTGATCTGAAGAAAACAAAGAAGAAAAATAATATACTCAAATAAGCAGTTGCTCTCCTAAGACTTTAAGTGCAAGAAGCAGAAAAGAAAGAGAAAATATTGACAAGCAAATTAGAGGAATTAGTTCAAAAGTATGAGGAAAAAGTTATTCAAAAGCAAAAAGAACTTGATGCAGCTCTAGCTAAAACAACCAGGCTCAAGGAATGGCTGGTGGAATAATGGCAAGACTTTGAAAAGAAAAATCATGTCATCAATAAAAAGGATCAACAAATTTCTTGCTTAGAGATTAAGGAAAAAGAAGCAAGTGAAGCTCCATGCAATAAAGGCACTAGTTCTAAGGCCCCATAAAGCAAAATTGAAGAGAAGCTTGAAAGAAAAATCCTTCAAAGGCCAAATCAAAGACAAAAGAAGACTGAAAGTGTCGATGCTCCAAGAGTGATGATGATCAACAAAGGGCTAAACCTCCTCCAAGAAAGAATGTCTTCAAAAGATCAACAAGGCAAGATATCTCATCGAGGTAGCCTGGTATATTTTCTGGTTATTATCTTTCATGTATTAACTTTGGGCATAATGCTAGGGATTGCAAAGCTTATAACAAGGACAAATATCAAGGTCATCGTCGAAACCCTAGAAGCAAGTTTTCAAAAACATAAGACAACTCCAAATGGTCTCATCAACAAAAAGTACATGTCAATCGCTCTGTCAATCATGTATCATATAGAATGCTTCAAATGCCATAACTATGGACATAAAGCTTGTAATTGTAGATACATGATGAAATCTTCCATGAAGGAGAAATCTAATATCAAGTACAAGGAGGTTTGGAGAAGAAAACAAAAGCAACAAGATTAGGTGAATGAAGAAATGTCAGCAGTAATGCTCTTAAGATTTGTGAAGTTGTAAAACCTTAATGAATCCACTGCTGAAAAGATTTAGAATGATCCTACAACGGAGAAGGTGCATATATAGTTATGAGCAATCTAGTTTGGAGACTCCCAATCTTGTGAATGTTGAAGAAGGGGGGTCTAAGTAGCAGCGATTACAACTTGAAGTTATATCTTTCAAGTAGTTTGTGTTTGGAAGGAAGATTCACATCGGCTTGATGACAAGGAAAACTGTAGCAAATAGGACTCATTATCGTTAAGGGCAAAGTTCAAGAAAGCATGACAGGGAAAGAAGTTGTTAATGGGAGATGGTTGAATGTTGTCATTGATGTCAAAATCAATCATGAGAGCACATCTTCTTTGGGAGTAGCAAGCAAGTCTTGTCATGAACGCTTTAAACTTGAACACTTTTAATATATGTCGATAATTGCATTAATTGGAAGTACCAAAGGGCAAGAAGCTCTAGGAGAAGACAAGGGAGAAAATGCATATTGCAAGAGGACAAGAAGATATTTTGTTAGGGGGAGTTACCATTTGTCATTTATGTCAAAGGGGGAAAGAAATCAAGAGAGGATGACCAAAAGCATGGAGATAGGGAGATCAATAGTCGCAAGGGGAGTATGTGTGTTGCCACCAATGCCAAAGGGGGAAATTGTTGGAATTTGGTTGTCATTGATATCAACCAAAGAAACAACTAGAAGCCCCGCATTTGTTGAGGTAAATGAATGGAAGGCTAGTGAGTTTGCAAGCAAGTCCATCATTATTGTGTAGTCCTCGTCATGCCATTTCTAATGGTAGGTGGCATGCCACATGGCTCCTCACAATTGAGGAGATATGGTGTGTCAAAGTTGAAGACCAAAAGTCTAAGCATGATTCCCCAAAATGGATGTCTTGGATCAAAATTTTGGCATAATGAAAATATGAAAAATACAAATGGTATCCAAAATTTTGGCATAACGAAAATATGAAAAATACAAATGGTTGGTTGACCTGATGAAAAGGTGCTTTCAAAGCCATTTTAAAGGAATCATTTTTCTTAAATTATTTGTAGGTTGGCCCATTCTTAGCCTTAGCCATTGGTTGTAAATAGTGGGCATGCTAGCTCATTATAAACCTGAATTCAATAATAAAATCTTTGATACTATTTGTAAGGGTAGACAAGAGAGAAGGTAGGAGTGATCTGGAGAATCTTGCTTGTTATTCTTTTTGTTGTTCTGGGATAGGTCTTTGGTGAGCATCAATTTGTGAACTCGAGGAGCAATTAAAGATGTTTGAATCAATAAAGTGGTATGATTTGTTTTTCTGGTAACTATGGGGAAGTAATTCAATGCGTTAAAATCCATTATGCACAAAGTTACGGTGTCGATATGATGTATGAACTGAAAAAAGTATTTGCAATAATAAAATTTCAGAGGTTTGGTCTGAACAAAGCAAGGAATTTTGTTTTAATTTTGTTCAAGTTCAAAGGTCTGTAGTCTACACTCTTTTCATTACAGATTCATCTATGGTTGCTTATCCAGGCGGCTGATTAGAGCTTAATGATGAAGAACTAATGATGAAAAGTTAAAGTATGCTACAAAATCTTGGTTGGTTTGTTATGGTATTAGTTCGTGCTCACTAGTGATACTTTGTTCTCATCCCTGTTCAATCCTTGCAGAAGTTCAATAATAACAATGAGATTTGATACAGTATTGATCACACATTGATTTGTTCTCTAACCAATGTGGCCCTTGCTGTGAAAGTAAAGAAATCGATGCAATGGATAAATTTGGTCAAGATGGGATAGTGGACTCAATATTGCAAATGTAGTGGATGCACAGAGAACGAAATGGGTGGTTTGATTCGTCTCAATTGATCCATTGACTTGGTCACCTGGATTTGGTCTTGTTGTAATAGTGAGGTAATTGATTTGTTGGTTGGACCATCAATCTAAAATATACCAAGCCATAGCTTGTTAGAGGTTTAGATAATGAGCGATCTAAGTGTTAGTACGTTGGTGTTATTAATTAGAGAACACAACCTATGATAGATTAAGAAGCTCTTGATTGAATGGGAAAGAAAATTGGTAGAGCCCAAAAATACTTCTAATTGAACCAACGATGGAGATTTATAATTGCCTATTCAGAGAGTAGAGTTATTGGTTGAATGCAGAAGCAAAGTGATGTGTTGTGCATTGAACCATGGTTATTGAATTTATGTTGAGTTGTGTCTTATTTTGGGAGTGTAAGAGAGTGCAATTCAAAGCTCAAGGAATACATGTAGTAGAGTGTATTAATTACAGTGGTATGTCTACTGCACTTTGGGTGAATTACATTGGAGTTACCAATAAATTGTCCTGCAATGAAGGACCCTATTATATTGCCATATATGATGTTGTGGCTGTTATATATATTGCCATACCTAAATATTTGTGCTACAAGTGAGAATAAATACATTGTTCCATGTTATTGATATTCTAGAAACGTATTTGAAATATATTCAAAGTGTGTGCTAATGCTAAGGTTAGAGTACTTCTTTGATATATATGTTCCTACGATAGAGAGTTTGGTGTCATTGGGCTTTGAAGATAAGGTGTTGAGTTTGATATTGTATGTTGCTAAGGTTTGGTAGCTTGAGGTGATGTTGAGGCTGATGCTTGAGTTTGTCATGAGCAAAGTTTAAATAGATTGATACATTATAGAGAGATGTTTGTATTTAGTTGATGAACAAAGAAGTGCATGGCAAGTAAATATATGCTTGCTATTGATATGATTTGACAAAGATGTATTTGGTAGTCACTTATCCAGGGTTTGCCAGTGATAATATGATGTTGAGCTATTGGGTGAACAAAGAGAGAGTGACTTATAGTGTTGTCGAAGTCTATGGTGCTATTAATCTTGATAAGATTGTTGAGCAGAGAATTGATTATTGAATTTAACCGAATATGTTGAGCAAAATTGTATATTGATAGAGTTAGTAGATCAATTTGATGTTTTTTATGTTAATACTGAGTAGAAGTGGATCTAGTTTGAAAATATATGAAACATGGTCCACTATGGTGAATTGAAGGTTACAACGTTCAGAGAAAGTGGCGGCTTGTTGAGTAGGGTGGTAAGTTAATGCAAGTCAAAGATTGGAGTCTCCTTCAGGTTAGAGCCCGAGAACACTTAAGGGTGGCAAGGTGTTGTTACAACAAGTTGGTGCCTATGCAAGGTGTTGCAGCATCCTTTTAGTTGGAGCTTAGAAAGCTAGTTGTCGAAGCATCCTTTCAATTGGAGTTGACCAACTAGGGGGTTGGAGCCTCTAGTTGTTGATGGTTAATAAAGGAGTTGGAGGTTCCTTCACATTAGAGCCTATAAATCAAGGGGTTGGTACCTCCTTAAATTGGTATTGTAAATCTTGGAAGTTGGTGCTTCTTGTTGATGTGAATTTTCAAGTCATATATTAAAAGCATTTGGTAGTTTTTCTCGAGAAGGGTTTCTATCTAAAAATTCTTGTGTACTATTCATGTGATGTGATGTTAATTTATGTTTTGATTTGATCATAATGACAATTATTGCTCTATGAATTTAAAATTAACTAATTGAAGTGAAATACAAATTCAACACCTTAGTATTTCCAACAAATGCCTTTGATGCAATAATAAGTAAATCCAACAAAAATCATATTATAATAACTTAACAAAACTCTATCCCCAATCCCTCAGAAAATACCCTTACATTCCAATGTTCATTTTAAACAAATCTTGTTGGAGAATGAGCCCTACCAACTCCATAACTAAATGTTAATCAAGGGTGAGGAAGCCATATTTTGAGCCAAGGACAATAAATATTTCCATGACTTAGTAATTGCATTATGTTGCCGATAAATCTCACACTTAAAATACAGAGTCCAAAGAGTTGGTGCAAACCTAAAGATAACTAAAGAGGGTAGGCATGATCACCTTAACAATCCCTCTTTTCTCTTATAAACAAATGTCCTCCAATATAAGGGGAATGTCCCCAAGGTTATGATTACTAAAGTTTAGACAAATAACAGTTTGGCTGAAGTGTAAAGTTGCTTTAGTAAAACATATTTAAACTGAGTTTATTTAGTTTATTTTAAAGGTGGTTGACGGTGTAAGACTAATGCCAAATATTCCAAAGGGCACACAGTCATGAAGCATGAAAGAGTATTAATTATGGATGATATATGAAAGTAATATACAATGTTAGAACATGGAAAAATGTTACAAATCCTGGAGGATTTACATAGCTCAAAATATAAGAATAAATGACTTCCAAAGGTGCCCTTGTATAAGGTTTGATTCCTTAGTGGGCCATTCTACTAGGACAAAAGTCTTTGTAGGTTTCAAAGTTATTTAAATGAAGAACTAATTTGAAGGGTAGAACTTTGTGTGCATATGCCTGTGAGATTAGTGTATTTAATTTTGCCTCTATTGAGTATTTGTTTGTTAAAATTCTAGCTGTGTTTTTTATTTAATAGATTTGATCTACTAGGAAGTAATTAACCAGGTGCCAGGGTTGGAAATTAATTAATTTTCCATAATCCTAAGATGAACTCTCATATAGAGATACCATCAACAAGTATTCAAACCAACGATACTTGTGGAGAGACCAGTGAAATTGTGCATAAATGTTCCCCACATGCCTCAAAATCTGTCAAAATGATAAGCAAGGGAAGCACTCCAATCCATCAAGTAAACAATAACTAAAAGCATGCCACATCACTAGCAAACTATCAATATCATAGAGGTTGTTTCAATATCAAGAAAGTTGTGTCATGAATCAATGTCCCTATAGCCAAGGAAAGGATAGATCACCATAGAACATTTGCAATTCCTCTTATATGATATAAACCATGATGAATAAGCCAATGATGGAGATAATGTGAATCATCTAACCAAGGCACAATAACAATACACTACTAAAAGAAATCTCCAAATTAAATGCTCTAAGGGGAAGATGAAGCAAACACTTATGCAAACTAGCATTCCTACTCAAGACACCTCAACACCCACCTAAGTGGTCAACAAATACACTATCATAAGGGAAGTGTTGAGGAACATGTGTGCACAAGCTGAATCCACTCTCGTAGAATAATGCTCCATCAGTTAATTTTGCATCTACTCATCATGTACAAGTAGAATGGCCACTGAGTAATAACCCTTCAAATCTGTAAAATCAATAAAAAGTGATAACTTAAAACCATCACACTTCAATGCAACCTACTTGGGTAATGTTTTCAATCTTAATAAACTCTTCATATTACATGAGAAGGAAACACATCCCACAAGTCCTCCATGATTAATAGGAAAATGTGAAATTGATCCATTATATCAAACAAAACATTTTGTCTAAGAAAACCTTCGTGATTTTTTCATAAAAATGAAAAATCATTCATGTTCTTGTTGAAATTCTAGAGACTAATGCATTTAAACACAAACTGATGTCGATTATTCAAATCTTCAAAGGATACAAGATCTGTGGGTAGTTGATGTATCCGATATTGCATTGCTTATTTGTGATTAATTACCGTTAATATTAGTAAATTTAATATTTTCTAGATTTTTGTTATATTCCGCAGAGAGAAGAGGTTCCTATGTCCCCCCTCCCATTCCTGAAACTTCGCAATACATAGTATATAACATAATGTATAAAGCCATGTACGAGAATTATCTAAAATATCTAATGTTTCAATATGAGGAGATATACATGCTGATAATGATATGGCAAGGTGAAAGTGGCTGAAGAATTGTTATATCAAAGTTAATGAAGTCCCTTAACTAGAATCTTATTCCGATCAAACTGACAACTTGGCTTTCGGTTATGATTAGAAAACATATGAGCAGATATTCATGTTCGCTGAATAGAGAAGCCTGTCTGCAGCAAAACAGATTTTTATAATTTGAGAAAAAAATTATGAGCTCCCATAGAGGGCCCTCGTATTGCTAGATGATTGACGGTGTAATTTAGCAGATTAAATATTATGTTGTATACAGAAAGATGATATGCGTTATGGGATCCAAACCTCATCTAAGCCATTTTCCTTATTATATCGATGAGTTCGCTCCATAAAATCCTTGAACAACTGGCATTGCCAGGAATCTCTTTATCTGTCAAATGCCTAAATCAAATGTTGGAGCAAGGTCATCTTTTTCAACATTACTTATTTGACCATCTTTGGCTTCCTGTAGTCCGTTAAAAGCATTTCTACCATTTTCAGATGCAGCGACAGTAGTGGTTATAAGAAGCACATCGGCATTGCCACTGTTGGGTTTATCTTTGTCGGTCTGCTTCACTTCTAGCTGTTGCCTCGTGCTAAATGTTTCAGCATCCACTAAGTTAAATTCAGCTATTGGTACACTCTGTAGCAAGCTTGGTGATGGGTCACTTGCGGAAAACAAATCAGTATCAACCAACGAACTAGATTGACAATCCAAGACAGAAATGCCGGCTTCTCCAGGCTCAAAATCACCGCCACCTTTTGAAGGATCAACCTGCAACATTAAAAGATGCCTAAATAAGCCCACCTTTATTCTCCTTGATGTTTTTCATTAATAAAGAATGAACATTCCAGGCTTGCCAAAAGGGCTTACTGAACTCATGAACAGAACTTATAACTGCAATAACAATTTTTAGACGATGCATTTATGACGGGCATTGACCCTCTAAAGTCACAACATTCTCTAAACAGTAAGCCAGCTTGACAGATCTTTTTTATATCTGACAAAAACTGATATTTAAGATTTCAGGTAATCAAAACCACAAACTAATAAAAAAAAATTTAAAAAGTCTGCGTAGTATAGTGGTGTCAGTATCCTGACAATAATGCTTGAATCTGAAATAGTCTAAGCTCCTCTGTAAGGTTTAATAAACTTGTCCAAATTACACCAAAATAGCAGAGAGGAATAAGATACGTCATTTCTCCATTAGATTATCTTTTCAAAAAATGCTAACAGCCTAACATCATTCATAATGATACTCAGTGTAATCGTGAAATCTGTTGAAGGAAATGTAACTAGGTTCGGTCTTCATAAATGTACTTTGATATTTGTATTTATTCAAGAAAAGAAATATTATTTTTATAATATATGTCAATGAGTTTCTTGTTCATTGAAATAGGTCTAGCACTGTTTAAAGTGCTATAGGTGAGTCAAATAGTCAAAAGAAAAGGTTGAAGACCTTACGAGCATGTTACACCTTGTATAAATATGTATTGAAGAGAATACCTCCAAGCAAAGTCAAGTCTACTCCTATGCAATGGCACCATCAAGAAGCTCCTTCAAGCATGCTACACCACCATGGAAACTATCCGAAGTCTGCTCAACAAATCAGCGTCCTAGCAGTCCTCAAGTCGGCCTACAAACAGTTGACAAGTCAGCCTGCAAACAGTGGACAAGTCGGCCTAAATGGAGGGACAGACCTCTATATATAGAGGCTGTCCACTCCTCCATAACGTATTCAAGTAAGCTATGAAATCAGCGAAGAGATAAGCCGAGAGAAGGGAAGGGAAGTCTAAAGGGTTTCAAAGGTGCAACGAAGGAAGAAGGACAGCGAAGGTAAAGGACTGTTTCTAGGGCTAGAAACAGTCACACGTGCGAGGAAGAGGAGAGATCTGCGAGTATGACAGCAGGGACCAGCAGTCCATAGTTTCTTTTTGTTTGGGTTTGACACTAGGCACACAAGGCTCCCAAGACAAGTGAAGAAGCCCCTCTCTCCAGCGAAGGAAGAAAGACCCTAATTCACTAAAGGGTACTCCCCACACGTGAAAAACTAGGGCAGCAGAACAGCAAAACAGTGATACACTCAAGAAGGATATCAGTTGGTCAAAGTTGAAGTATACTTAAGCAAGGAATAGATGAGAAACACCTCATCAATAAGACTGAAGCAGCTAATTCCGTAAATAACAGGAACAGTAATATTTATTAATAATTGAATAATGAATTGAATGCTTACATTTTTAAAGAGAGGCCCGGTTATATACAACCTTAGGTGCCTCTTGGTGAAAGGGCATGATCTTTGGTCATGCCCTTTTGCTTAAATAACTACAGCTAATCTAATTTTACATAACCCTAACTAATTTTTACATAACATTGCCTTCCTCTCGAAAGAATGCTTTGCCCTCAAAGCATACGTAACGACGGATGTTGTTGACAAAATGATTCATTCTCCCAAGAAGCTTCTTCTTCGGGTAAGTCCTTCCACTTGATCAGATATTCCTTGATAGTACGATGTCGAAGCTTTCTTTCTCTAGTAGACAAAATACCTTCTAGTTCTAGAATGACTCTTCCCTCATCATCTAGGGATGGAAGCATTGTTTGCGCTGATTGATTGTTGCCTAGTGCCCTTTTAAGGCAAGATACGTGGAAGACGTTGTGAACACGACTTGTCTCTGGAAGGCTTAAACCATACGCAACTTGGCTAATCTTTTTGTTGATCTGATAAGGTCCATAGAACTTTGGTGCCAATTTGTTTTTTCCTTTCTGTTTTAAGGATAATTGTTTGTATGGTTGGAGCTTGACAAACACCCATTCTCTGACTTCAAACTCTCTTTCGGTTCTGTTACGGTCTGCTTGTTGCTTCATACGATTCCTTGCATTATTCAAGTTTTCTTTTAATATTTGGACGATTTTTTGGGTTTCTTCTAGTTGATCTTTAACAGCAGGTAGATTTGTCTGGACAATAGCTAGATCCTTCCATTTCGGGGGTTCATACCCATATAAAGCTTGAAATGGCATCATTTTTGCTGACGTATGATAAGTGGAATTATACCACCACTCAGCAAGATGTAACCATTGAGCCCACTTTTTTTTTTTTTTTCTGTAGCATAGCAACATAGGTAGGCCTCCAAACATTTATTGACAACCACTGTTTGGCCATCTGTTTGAGGGTGATAAGCGGAACTCATATTTAGGTAGGTTCCTATATGGTTGAACAATTCCTTCCAGAAATTACCCTTGAACTTAGCATCTCTATCACTCACAATGACTTTCGGAAAACCGTGTAACTTATATATATTCTTGCAAAATATTTCAACGATTTCTTTTACTGAGTATGATTTCTTTATTGCCATAAAGTGAGCATATTTGGTGAGTCTGTCGACTACTACGAAAATCTTGTCCTTGCCTTCAGATACTGGTAATCCTTCGATAAAGTCCATCGAGATTTCTTCCCATTTCTGATTTGGAATGTTTAAAGGGTGAAGTAATCCCGGTGTCGTAATATTTTCACTTTTATTCCTTTGACATGTGTCACATTCTGCTACATACTTCTAAATATCGCGATTCATTCCCTTCCAAAAGAAGGATTGACGTGCATTGTAGTAAGTCTTAAAGAATCCTACATGTCCAACTGACGGTGAGTCATGTGATTCCTTGAGTATCTTAAATTTAAACTTGGAATTTGTATTTAGATAGATTCTTCCCTTGTACCATAGGATATCATTCTTCCACTCAAATTTTGAGTTGTTGGGAAGGTTATTGATTATTGCCATTATTTCTGGATCCTTGGCATACTCACTTCGTTAAGCCACTCAGGAACAACAACCAAAATTGCAAGTAGTGTTGGTTCTTCATCTTTCCTGGATAGGGCATCTGCTACTACATTGTCTTTACCTCTTTTATGTAGTATTTCCAAGTCAAAAGCGGCAATTTTTTCAATCCATTTTTGTTGTTCTTCGGAAAGTGTTTTTTGTTGAAGGAGATGTTGGAGACCGTTGTGGTCTATTCGAATGGAAAACTTATTTCCCAAAAGGTATTGCCTCCACTTATCTAGTGCATGCATGATAGCGAGCATTTCTTTGTTGTATGTGGATTTGAGGCGTTCTCTTTTGTTGAGCTTCCTACTTTCAAAAGCTATTGGATGTCCTTGTTGCATTAATATTGCACCTATACCGAATCCGGAAGCATCACACTCAATGATAAATGGTTTAGAAAAATCTGGTGTTGCTAATACGGGAGCATTAGACATAATTTCCTTTAATTTTTCAAAACACCTTCCTGCTTCCTCTTCCCATAGAAACGAATTCTTTTTTAAAAGATTTGTCAGAGGTGCAGTTATATGTGCATAGTTTTTAATAAACCTTTGATAATATCCAGTCAAACCTAAGAAACCTCTTCACTTGGATATATTGACAGGTTTGGTCCATTCTTTTATAGCTTTGATTTTATTAGGGTCCACCTTTATGCCTTCATGGGATATAATGTGTCCAAGGTATTCTACTTCTTCCTTTCCAGAGGTGCATTTGGATTTTTTTGCGTAAAATTGATGTTCTTTAAGCAGTGTAAGATCTTTGTCCAGATGTTGCAAGTGCTCCTTCCAAGTTTTACTGTAAATTAGAATATTGTCAAAGAATACTAATACAAACTTCCTAATATGTGGACAAAATAATTCGTTCATAGTTGCTTGAAACGTTGCTGGTGCATTGGCTAATCCAAATGGCACTACTTTAAATTCATAGTCACCTTCATGTGTTCGGAATGTCGTTTTTGGTATGTCTTCCAATCTGATTCTAATTTGATAGTAGCCTAATCTTAAGTCCAATTTTGAGAAGTACCTTGCACCATGTAGCTCATCCAACATTTCGTCAATAAAGGGAATTGGGAACTTGTTTTTGATTGTTATTTTGTTTAATCCTTTATAATCAATGCATAGCATGAATGAACCATCCTTCTTTCTTACCAATACCACTAGAGCAGCGTAAGGACTTTTACTTTTCGAGATGATCCCACACTTTAAAAGGTCTTGGATTAATCTCTCAATTTCCATTTTTTGGTGATGTGGATATCGGTATGGCTTGATGTTGACAGGGTCTGACCCTGCCTTGACTTTTATTGTATGCTCAATTTCCCTATTAGGCAGCATCTTCATAGGTAGGTCTTGAAATACTTTTTCATGCTTTCAAATTAGATCTTGTATCTCTATTGACTCTTCACTGGTCATATTTGTTGATAACGTTTCTAACTGGTGACATTGTACTACATAAGCGGGTGCTGCTTTTCGAATCATCTTCATCATCTGAGATGATGATACAATTTGATTCTCTAGTGCTTGGAATCCGTGTAATTTGTACTTATGACCTCCCCATTTGAATTTTATAAATTGTACTTGATGGTTGGTGACATAAGTACCTAAAGTTCGTAGCCATTGGATACCTAAGACTACATCTACTCCTCCTAACAGTACCGTGAAGAACAGAGACTCTAAATTAAAGTCTTGAATCTGCAATTTGACCTTATGGCATTTCCCCACCTTTCCAATCTTCTTACCGTCAGCTACCATCACTTTCATGTTTGGTAAGGGAAATGAAAAAATATTGAGTCTCTTTGCCACGATTGCATCTAAAAAATTGTGAGTGCTACCAGAGTCGATGAGAACCACTATGTTGTTCTTCTTTATGTGTCCTTTTAACTTTAAGGTCTGAGGTTGTGATATACCTGTCATAGCTGATAATGACACTTGCGGAATACTTCCGTCATCTAATTCTGGTGAGAATTCTGGGGCATCTTCTGTTTCTTCTATGTCGGAATCTTCACTATTTGAATCATTGGTTGCTTCAAAATTATATAGGTTCTTTGGTTCTTTTCCTTTAGCACATCTATGTTTGGGGTCCCACTTCTCACCACAATGTTTGCATTTACCCTCTTTTATCCTTTGCGTTTCCACATTAGATTTTTCATCTTCACGACGATGTGGTGGAACATATCTTGTATTGTTTGAGTCCACATACTGGGGTACTCTTCGTCTTGAATATGTTTTTTCTGATTTTGACCAAAATATTTGTTCGAATTTCTTTTCGGCTATTTTTGCTTTTCGTCTTGCTACTTCTATTGATGTAATGTCATGCATCTCAAGTTCTACTTGTAAATGGGTTTTGAGTCCCGAGACGTATGATTGAATTAGACGAGATTCTGATAACCCAGGTACTCGTGTTACTAAGGTCTCCCATTCTTGAGTGTATTCATCCACACTTCCTTTTTGTCGTAATTTGATGAGTTTTGAAAAGAACTCTTCTTCCTTTACACCTTGGAATCTTTTAAAGAATGCATCCTTAAATTTTCTCCAACTAATGACGTGTGTTGTCTTTTTCCACCACATATACCAATTATATGCTTCCCCTTCCATTTTCATGGATGTGTGCCTGAGCTTTTCATCATCATCATTGATGTCATATATCTCAAAGTATTCTTCTGCTTTATTTATCCATGCAACATTATTTTTTTCGTTTCCATCGAATTTAGGCATCTCGACTTTTGCCCTTCGTTGGTATGTTGCTAATGGTTGAGTGAAAAAGGGGTGTTGATTGGTAAAGGTATCCCAAAGTTGCTTGTTTGTAAGAGTCGCGTTACTCATTTCTTGGTGGGGTGTCGCTGATTTTTTTGGGGATTCAGCTTTTTCATGAGAGTCTGTTGACTTCGTTGAATCTAATGAGTTGTGCTCTTGATTTTCTTCAACTTCTTGTAGTAGTTGTGCAGGTGTATAATTCATCTTTTTACACAGAAGTTTCAGCAATGTTAAGGTCTCTTTGAGATCTACTTCTGTTTGGACACGGTGATTTTCCATCTTTATTTCTATTCGATTTGTCGTATCCTGAAGATTTTTGATATTGTCAGCCTACCCCTTAAGCTCGATCTGGAAATCATCTAATCTTTTATTGACCTCATCGTTGTTGTTATTTATCTTATGCTCCACGTCAACCAATTTTTTTTGGAAATCCGCCATTGTCATTGTCGACATTGAGCGAGTTTGTGGGGGCGTGTATTTATCTGCCAGCGTAAATATATATACATATATAATTAAAATAAATTTAATTAATTAAATTAACTTTATATATATATATATATAACTTTAATTTAGTTATAAGTTATATATATATATATATATATATATATATATATAACTTATAACTAAATTAAAGTTATATATATATATATATATATATTGTACGGACAGTTACGTCTGACTGAACCGTCACGTTTGTTTGACCGTTCAAAAACAAAAAAAATATGGGTGGATGAGGGACGTTAACAACAGACAGAAAAACCATTGAAAACACGCAAATGGTGACAGGGTTAGCGGTCGAACGCTAGGCGGAAGGCGATAGTGGTGAGACGACAGCACTTGCCTACAGAGATAGCGGCGGGTGGCGGTGAGACGGTAGGAGATGGCAGAGATAGCGGTGGGTGGTTGAGACAGTGGGACACGATGGCAACCCGTGCAGTTGTGATGATGACTGACGAAGAACAGCGGAACGTGATAGGGGCAGCGTCGAACAGGTGCAGGGATGGTACCCGATGGCTCAACAGCAGCAGCGTCTCCGTAGCGAACTGCTCTGATACCAAATGAAGCAGCTAATTCCATAAATAACAGGAACAATAAAATTTATTAATAATTGAATAATGAATTGAATGCTTACATTTTTAGAGAGAGGCCCGGTTATATACAACCTTAGGTGCCTCTTGGTGAAAGGGCATGATCTTTGGTCATGCCCTTTTGCCTAAATAACTACAACTAATCTAATTTTACATAACCCTAACTAATTTTTACATAACAAAGACTCACTCAAGGAAGGTCTATCTCTAGACAAGAATCATAGTGAGAGAATGAAGTGCCGGAAGAAGGAGGACAAAGTGCCAGAGAACAAACTGCTGGAAGAAGTGTCGAGGAATAAGGTGCATAAAGAAGGAAGGACTTGACTTGTGCTTGGAGGATACTCTTGTCAGGGGTCTAGGGTTTGGCATTGATCAATAGAATGCTTCAGTAAGAGAAATTCATGAAAGGATTTTCCTCTCAAGGGAAGAGAGGTTTTGGCCCTGGCAGAGAGACAACATCTTGTGTTCTTGTTTTTATGTTTTGGTAGCAGTTTGATGAAGTACACACATATGCATTAATAATAAGAAGAAGAAGATTAAGCTAACAAGAAAAGTAAAAAGACTCCACAAATTCTTATCAAGTAACGAAGAATCACACTACACCACTTTTCCCTAGATTCTTCAACATGGTATCGGAGCTAAGGTGACACATCAAGGAAAGGGCATCTCAAGAACACTCATCAAGGGAGAAGCATCTACAAAGTTGAAGCATCAAGCCTAGAAGTCTCAATCTCTTCAAGGACAAAAAGAGTCTACAATCCATCATTCATCAAGGAGGTCTACAAAGCTAGAAGAAGAGCCTTACATAAAGGCACCTACAAAAAAGAGCAGATTGAAGCAAGACCTACACCAAGCTACAAGTCATCAAGCAAATATCATCATCAAGCAAGTCCACTTGAAGAAGGCAACTTGAAGAACATCAAGATCCTAGGAAAACAAGCCATCAAGTCTTCAAGGAGGAAGCAAATCCATTACATCTCAAAATCTATCAAGTAAGTACATGTCCCCTTCTCAATATACATCAATGTCTTTTCGCAAGAAAAACAATAAATTGGTAAGTACGAATAACTTTCTTGCATGGACGAAGAGGACTGATCTACTTCTCAAGGAGGATGAACTCCTAGAACATGTCAAAGGAAATATCACTATCCCTGCTAAGGAACAAACTCAGCTTTAGCCAAGTACAATAAGGATGAGACAAGAGCTCAAAGGATTCTGATAGAATCAATCAAAGACTCTCTCATTCCCTATGTCTCCAAGTTTGAAATATCGAAAGAAATTTATGATAAGCTAGTAGAGCTATTCTTAATCTCAACCACTGGAAAAGTAGTATCTTTGACGAATGATTTATATAAGATGAAGATAACAAAGGAAGGAATAGCTCACTACTTCATGAAAATCTCTGAAATGAGAGATCAACTTCAAGAGCTTGGAGAAGTCATATCTGACAGAGATGACAATTGTAGTACTCAATGCTCTACCTGAGGAGTGGGGAAACTTCACATCAAGCATATATGCCAAGAAAGAAGCAACCACTCAGTGAAATGTGGTCTCTATGTAGAATAGAGGAAACCAAACTTAAGGCAAAGGAAGATGTGGGATCAAAGGAGCAAGCATTTTCTACCATGGCCAAGAGAAAGCGTAAATTTGGCAAGTTTGGTCCATGAAGAATAAACAACAAAGACATGTCCAAAATCCAATGTTTTGGATGTCAAGAATATGGACACTACAAAAGGAATTATCCTAAGCTTAAGAAGGGAAACAACAACAAAAAGAAAGAGGGAAGAAGCTCACATAACTCAAGAGGTGAAAGAAGAAGGAAAGAAGTAAAAGAAGGAAGATCCTCCGGATCTCTACTATGACTAAGTCAAACTATTTACTTCTAATATTATTTCAATGTTTTGAGCAGGATAGGAGTGTTGTCGCACAGATTGTCACAACAATGCTCAGACCGGGGGCTGTCACCCTGATCCCCGATCTCTCCGTTTAAGCCTGTCTCCCGCGGCTAAGGGGGGTAGACCCTATAGGAAAATGGATGACCAACTGTGAATCAGTTGGTTTGGGAGACACGAAAGGAAACCAGCACTAGATAGATCTTATTGAATTAATAGACCAGTGCCTTATGTTTAAAAGATTATTTATCAAATGCTGCGAAATATGAACCATGCAAAACAATCGTTTAACATCAAATAACTCAAACAAAGATTAACTTTTATCAAATGCGAGAAAATGCTTAATAGCTTAATGATACTCCAGTAATTAAAATTTCGAAAGATAAAGTTCGATACATAACCACGTAAAATATTAACCAGAGATCACATTCATGTAGTTGATCTTCATATGGATATTAAAGCATGTTAAACATTAATTCCCACATCAACATTTTAGCCTTAGCAGAAAAGATGAAAACTAAGAAATTCCCGAGGCAAGGCAAAAAAGAAATTCACAAATTTTTTTTATATTTTTCAAATAAAACAAAATTTAAAAATAAAAAATCTAAACTAAACAAAAGAAACCCTTTTTGCCTTTTTTTTTATAAATTTATAATTTTTGTTTTATGAATTTTTAATAAAATAACATTTAACTAAACAAAAACTGAATTTAAGTCCTGAAATAAAACTCAACTCACATAATAAAAAATGAAACTATTTTTTTTCTTTTTTTTTATATTATTAAAATCTAAAAATTAAACAGAACTAAAATGCTAACTAAAGTCTAAAAAAAAAAAAAATTTATGAGTTTTTTATTTATAAATAAAACAAAACAAAGCTTTAAATTAAAATCTAATCAAAAGCTAAATCTAAAAGAAAAGTAAATCTAAACAAAACTAAACAATTTAAGAAATCTAAAACTAATCTATAGGAATTTTTTTATTTTTTTTTTTTTTTTATTCAAATAAATTTAAAACTAAATCATAAATTCAAAACTAAATCAAAATTAATCTAATGAAAATAAAACAGAGCCTAAATAAAAATTTACATCTACAGTAAGAAATCAAACACAAATAAAAAAAAACAAATGAATTTTTTGATTTTAACTTTTTATATACCTAAATCAGATCCAAAAAAACAGACTTACGATAACCCTAAACTATGATTTGAATCTAAAAAAAAACCGAAATCTAAACTAGAAGAAAAATGAAAATCGACTTTGATTTTTTTTTTTGTGAAACCTAAACAAAAACGATTTACGTTGTACCATACACTGTAATCTAAGAAATCAAAGTTTAAATTTGCACTTACGCTGAAAACCAAAGGCGTCTTGTTCATACGCAGGCAGGGAGAAGAGTTTACGTACAACAAAATTTATCTGGCTCGTCAAGAAAAAACGTGATCCCTTACAGTGCGGCTTGCATATCTTCTTTGACGGCGGACAGGGAACGGTTTTGCAGTTTGCAGTGATTTTTAATGGCGCAGATCTTGAACCCAAGATCGTATTTAAAACTGAGAAACTTCCCTGACGCCCACGCTGTGACAATTGCTTGGTCCGTAAAAGTAAAACGTGATTTCTTTACCCATACATACAGTTCATGGTTTTTTATGTGCGCAGGTGAGGAGCAGTGTGGAAGCTTGCGTGTGGAGGAAAGTAGAGCGATAGATAGCGTGGGGTTTGAATGCAGATGGGGGCTATTGCGCTTTTTTTTTTTTCTATGCAGATTTCTGGTAGCTAAGGATAGCTGGGGATTTGAAAAATGATTTTGCAATCCTTGAAAAAAAAAAATTCAACCCCCAGAAGCTGATATCAATGAAACCGATGTAAAATTTCTTCCAGACCTGAAAACAATTGAAATTGAAACCCTTGGACAGCGAAACAGCGTAGATAAACCTCAAAAATCTTCAGAGACCCTGCAACCTGGAATAGAAAATCACCCAAAAATAATATGTGCATAAACAAAACTAAAAACCCTAGATCAGCTAAACAATTTACAGGTTTTGACCCTTAAACAGCTAGATCTATCAGTAATCAACAGTAATATTATCGAAAATTCCAGATTTAGTATGAAATACTTCAAAAATCTCTCATGCAATTTAGAAAAATAAACTAAATGATAAACCCAGGATCAAAACTAGCTGGGCTCTGCAAGAAAATGCTTGCGGGAGTTGGCTGGTTCAGCCGAGAACTTCCCCAAACGCCCACTGGTCTTCTTCAATAAGGGTTTCCTGCACAACTCATTTCAACCATCAATAAAGAGAGAAAAAACAATACTAGATCTCAACAACAATGGAGATACCTGCCATTACTTCAGAAAACCTAATACCATTCAAACCCTAGCAAGTGAACAAGATACCTGTGCTCAACAATACTCTACAATAAGCTGTTACTAATGGCTGAAAATTAATATGCAGAAAATAAAACTGCTCACAGCACTTCCAAAGAGTAACACTAGCAAGATTTCAACCCCAAAGTCTTTCTTTATTAGCACCAGAAAAAGATTACAAAAGAGCTTTTTTAGCACAAGACTCACAGATCGAATGATCTCAAATGACCCCTAGGACCCTATTTAAAGGAAAAATCCCCAACAGCTGGTTCGAGTGATCCATGTCAAAATGATCTCGACCATCGATGAGGATCAAGATATCTCTTAATCTCATCCGTCGAATTTTTAATGCATTAAAAAACTGAAATTCTGCATTTATTTACTCAAAATATTATTATTTTATTAATTACTTTTTTATTTATTTTTTATATTTATTATTATTTTTTTATTTTTTATTTTATTCATTTAGTTATATATATTTTTTAAATTTTTTAAATTTATTTTTAAAATGGATCCTCGAACTTAGCCTTTGGAAAAATCACCTAGGACCTAGGACTTAGGACTAATGAGGGGATTAAAACATTTTTTAACCCTCAAGACACTTTACAACTTTACATCTCAAGGGGGAAAACCCATTTTACATAGACCCTCATAAACCACCCAGTTCTGCGACACAACTATAATCTAGCAGATTAACACACTAGGATTCTCCTAAGATTCTAATGACAAAATCCATTCCGGCTTTGGGGTTAGGTTGAAGGAAAACTCTGTCGATCATGGATCGGTGAGACAAAAACCTTCCGGAACGTAGATTATCATTAGAAAGTTAGGTCCACATAGGCAATTTACATACATGACTCATATCTGCTAAGATTATTTACAATTTATACATGCAGACTGGGTTTACAACATAATATGATCAAGTCGATGATGACTATCGAATGGCACGGACATGTCGACCAAGCGTTATCCCTTTTTGCAGAAAAAGGGGGGTGTACTGCTATGGGTAGTTGATAGGTAGTTGTCAACATCTGGCTCTACTTGGGGACACGTTGCTGCACTATAGGAATGTGAGAATCCAGAATCTGCATCCACGCAACACACAACAAAAATAAGTAGCATCCATTCAAAAATCATCATATAACATTTAAGCACATAAAAGATAGAAGCTCTTTAACTATCTAGTAACATGAAAAGTAAATCTAATCCTAAAATAGAAATGAAATGCTGAAATGACAAGGAGTAGGGATAGAAATACAATACAAAGGATGCCCTATGGCATCAGATATCATCTTTGAAGAACAACTTGAGCATTTGGCCATTTGCAGGTAGATCAAGTGGTTCGCCATCCAATCTGCTCAAGTGGAATGAGTTTGGTCCAGCGATGTCTCGAATGATGTACGGTCCCAGCCACAAACTGTCGAACTTCTTATGTTTTCCTGGTTTCTCATTCTTGCGATCCCAAAGAAGTACCATATCTCCCACCTGCAAAGATCTAGATCGAGAGAATTTATCAAAGCTTTTCTTAATGTTAGATTGATTTTTACATATAGCATCAAAAGCTGTCCTACGAGCTTCATCTAACTCCACAATCTGATCTATTCTATTCTGAACAACATCCTTATTAGTAGAAAAATTTTGAAGGAGCTGATAAGCTGGCAATTTCAGGTGCACAGGTAAAGTTACATCCAAGCCATAAACTAATTCAAAGGGAGATTTACCAGTAGCTTTCTTCTTAGTGATTCTATCTGCCCATAAAGCATACTTGATTTTGCTATCCCATGATCTCTTATTATCTCCTACTATCTTCTTGATAATGGTTATGAGATTCTTGTTACTTGATTCAGCCAGACCATTACCCTGAGGATAGTAATTTGACGAATGAGATAAGACAATGCCATACTTGAAACAAAAAGATGAAAACTCTAAGGAACTAAAAGCTTTGGCATTGTCAGTAGTGATCTTAGCAGGGACACCAAATCTAATAATGATATTATTTTCAATGAAATCCATAATAACCTTTTCAGTGGCATTCTTAGCAGGAATGGCTTCAACCCATTTAGTGAAATAATCCGTAGCAGTCAAAATCCATGAGTAGCCATTGCTAGAATTTTCATGGAACTTCCCTATGAAGTCCAGACCCCAATGCTGAAAAGGTGCCTCTACAATGACAGGTTGCAGGGGCAAGGCAGCAAGCTTCTGTTTCCCAGTGAATAGTTGGCAGGCTTGACAAGCTCTAACAAACTTGTGCACATCGGAAAAAATTGAAGGCCAATAATAGCCAGCTCTCAGGATTTTGTGGGCGGTAGTTCTAGCAGCATAATGACCACCACAAAATCCTGAATGAAACTCAGAGACTAATTTCTTGGACTCAACGTCATCAACACACCTAAGCACTATGCCCTCAAGATTTCTCCACCCAAGGCCATCCTTCATAAGGCAATACTTAGTGGCTTTCAGTCTAAGAGCCCTTCTCTTATGAGCAACTAAATGGTTAGGACATGCAAGATTCATCAAGTAATAAACTATGTCCTTGTACCACTCATGCTCTCCTAATCTTTGCAACTCCGGCGAAGATAGATCGCTAAGAAAAAACAAACCAAGAGTCTTTTCGTTACCTTCAGTCAACATCTGAGCCAACCCTTGGCCTTTGACTAGCTTGGTGGGTCTGATCTCTAAATCATATTCTTGTATTTTAGTAACCCACCCAGCACGAGTCCCTAAGCAATCGGTTTGAGTTAATATATCTTTAACAGCAGAATGCGGGACGAAAGCAATGATTTTAGAATAACCCACATAAGTTTTGAAGTGCTTAAAAGTTAAGAGACTTGACCAAGGCATAAACCTGCTTTTCCATGGTATTGTACTTCAATTCGGAATTTTGAAGAGACTCATGAAAGCGATAGGCTGCTCGTGACCATCTTTATTCCTTTGTAACAGGACACCAGCAATGGTATCTTCGGAAGCGAAAGAAAAAATCATGAAATCCTTGGAATAATCGAGACTAACTAAGACAGGAGCTCTTGCAATAGCACATTTGATTTCTTGGAAAGCCCTTTTGTTGTCTTCTTGCCAAACAAAGTTTGCATCTTTCTTTAGAAGACTTTGAATAGGCTTAGCTATTTCTGCGTAATTTGGAATAAATCTTCTAATAAAATTTGTCTTTCCAAGGAAAGACTGAAGGGATTTAAGATTATGAGGGAGAGGAATCTTTTGGATTGCTTCAATTCTCTCAGGGTCAATCTTGGTTCCTTCCTTAGAAATGATATGGCCAAGTAATTTCCCTTCCGTTACTCCAAAAACAGACCTAGCTGGATTTAAAGAAATCCCGTATTCCCTACATCTATCGAAAACCTGCCTAAGATGATTTACATCACTGATACCATCTTTAGAGAAAACAGTAAGATCATCTTGGTAAATTTCAATAAATTTCCCAATTAACCCTTTGAAGGCATAATCCATAGCCCTTTGGAATGTAGCCCCAACGTTTGTTAATCCAAAAGGCATTCTGATGTATTCAAAGGTACCCCATGGTGTGGTGAATGTGGTTTTATGACGATCTTCCTTCTTAACCCATACTTGATTGTACCCAGAAAAACCATCTAGCAGTGACATCATTCCAGAACCGGTTACTCTTTGCAACAAAGTCTCCATGTTTGGCAAAGGGTAATTATCTTTCTTGCATGCTAGATTAAGGTTTCGAAAATCGACACAAAGCCTTATCGTACCATTCTTTTTCCTAACAATCACCAGATTCGAACACCATGTCAAATGCCTTGTTTGAGCGATAATCCCTGCTGCAAGCATTTTCGCAAGTTCTTTCTGAACTAAAGGGGCTAATTTAGGATTAATTTGCCTAAGCTTCTGGCGAAAGGGTTTAGCATTTTCATCTTTTAAGGGGATAGTATGCTCCATGACATCTTCCCTATAGCCTTTCAATTCATCATAAGAAAAAGCTAAAACATCTCGATATTCGCGAAGTAAATCAGTTAACTTTTTTCTTTCCTCCACACTAGTACCTCTACCAATTTTAACCATTTTCGGGTTTTCAGAAGTACCAATGTTTATCTTGAGATATTTGCCTAGGTCTATCTTGTTTTCTTCTCTCAACTTCGTGGCATCATGCCGATCAAAATGTTGCTCTAAGGCAACCACATTCCTAGGAGTAGGATTTATGATATGCTCATGATTTAAAGATCCATCCTCCTCAGAAACTATCCGGAAATCCTCAAACTCATCCAAACTATTAAGAAAACGAATGACCTGCTTTTCATCATTGAAGACCTGCCAATGCTCTGATTTATTTGGAACAGATGGTCTAAATATTACTTCCATTTTGATCTTATCATTGATTAGCTCATCAGATAACTGGAAAGTAGTAGCAGTTATGGCAAGTTCATCTGCCAAACTATTTTGCTCTCTTGGGATAGCTTTGAGGTCAAGAGCATCAAAGTGCTCCATAGCATCCCATACAACATTTCGATAATTCCTTAATCTTTGATTTCTGCATGTGAATTTATTTTTAAGTTGCATGATAACTAAATCAAAATCCCCTTTAATGCTAAGCAATTTAACCTTCAAAGATTTTGCCAACTCAAGCCCCAACAATATAGCCTCATATTCAGCGACATTGTTGGTTGCTTCAAATTCTAATCGATAGGCAAACTTGAAAATGTGATCAAGTGGAGATTTAAGCACTATTCCAGCACCTTTACCATGCCTAGATGATGCACCATCGAAGTACATATACCAAACTTTATCCTTGAGATCCTTAATCTTATCATCGGGAGGAATTATGAAATTAGACATGATGGCATAGTTCCCAATGTCAGATTGCTCTTTGATTATCTCATTGTGAGGTCTCTTAGGATCTTCAACATGAAATTTTCTTTCGGGCTCTCTATTTAGTCTTACAAAACCATCACCCCTAGGAGAAGGAATCATAGCATATGACCAATTCATTTGAATACCTCCTCCAAGATCAGAGGCCCACTTTCTAGATAACAGCATACCCCAAGCATCAGGGACATCCACAACAACAATATCCATGACAACCATGATGTCTGGGTAAACTGATAGATGAACTTGCAAATCTTTGATTAAACCATGTGCACTTCGATTTTCTTAGAATCCATGGTGCATATGTTATAGTAGGGTCTAGAAACTCTTAAGTTAAGTTGTTCCATGACCCTTTTAGTCATTACCCAAGTTGATGCACCCGAATCCAACATGCAATTATTCAATTTATATCCATTAACTAACAAGGTGATAAAGAAAGGCTGGTGATCTTTATTATCAACATCTAAGCTTTGAAAATATATGGGAGCATCATGATAGTCAACTTCCCGAGTCTTCTGTTGAGAAGTATTTACTTGAGGACCTTGAATAGCTTTTAGTAACTTGTCTCTTTGGGAAGGGATTTTAGCAATCTCGGAGACAGGAACCCAGATTTTTGCATTGTTAAACCAACTTCCCAAATCGACATCTAATCCAGAGTTTACACCAGGGTTAAAAGTTCGAGGGGGAATTTGATTCCCGCTTTGATCTTTATCCCTTCTCTGATAGGTCAAACCCTTATCTCTAGCAATTTCCAAGATTTGCTCGGGAGAGGGTTTTTCACCATATAACCTAGCCAAAATGTCATCTTCATTTTCCAGGTTATTTATACTAAAAGCTGATGAAGGATTCATAACATCACGACTCTTTTCCTTGACCTCTATCCAATCATCCATAGACAAAGGAAACTTGCTGCCTACTACATTTATTTGATCACTTGTTCCAAACATTCCATTATCTAAAATTCTTCTAACGATGGGACAAGTGGCCTCTTCATGAAGAGCATCACAAACCCGACAGTAAGGAGGAGCATTATCAACCAAATTAGTTAGCGGATTAGGAGGTCTCTGCTCACTAGATTGACCCTTCCTTTGCCAATTGTTATTTCTATTATTATTATTTCGAGGTTGAAAATTCTGCGTTTGCGCTCTTTCCATTTGGATCAACCTATTCTGCAAAGTGGTTATCTCCTTATTATGATTAATTTCCATGGTTTCAATCTTTTGAAGCAATTTGAGAACAAGTTCGCTTTCAGGTTCTTGAACTGCTTTTCCTTTAGGCTCCTTTAGTTTCGTAGCAGCTCTATCAAAACCAGGGATCTCAGACTTCCCAGATGTGGCCTTGTCCTTTTCAAGCTCTATAGCTAAGGCTTGGAAATCTCTATAATCATTAAGTTTAGCACGCCTTAATTCATAATATGGCTCAGGACTAAAGGCATCAATGTAAAAATCTTGGAGAGTTTTGTCTGTAGGTTTATAGTCTTGAGGTAATTCTCTAACAATACCGTTAAACCTTTTATTAAATTCTTCAACAGTTTCATCCTCTCTCTTTTTTATTAGGCTAATAGCTTTTACGAGGTGTCTTCCTTCTCTCTTATCTCCATATTTTTCTTTAAATGCATTAATGATCGATTCTAAGGAATCAAATGAATTCTGAGGCTTTTCAATAAACCATTCATGAGCATCACCCTCCAAGGTTAAAATGAAAAGAGTCATTCTAACATCTTCATGATCGAAATCAGGAGACCTTGCATATTTAGCCATCCATATACTAAAGTCTCTTAGATGCAAATTTGCACTAATAGCATTATCTCCCTGAAAGCTAGGCAATTTATCTATCCCGACTGATGGAAGAGCATTGGGATACCCTGGAATATTAGAAAAATTGCAAGGGGCATACATATCCATGATGATGTGCCTAACTTGACTATTAAAAAGCAAATGGATATCAGAGAGGGCTTCTTGTCCAAGGTTAACAAGAAGTGTACGAGAAGAGAGTTTGTGTAATCGTACCCTGAGGACCTTTTCAGGATCAGGAGTAGGATTGCACAAACTGCTTGGATGTCTTCTAGTATACACTCTTGAAGATAATATACGAAGTGGAGTCGCCACCTGAACAAGAAGTGAAACACGGAAAAGCTCGAAATGAAAGAACCAAGGACAGAAAAACTCTATCCCCAGCAACGGTGCCAAAAAATGTTGTCGCACAGATTGTCACGACAACGCTCAGACCAGGGGCTGTCACCCTGATCCCTAATCTCTCCGTTTAAGCCTGTCTCCCGCGGCTAAGGGGGCTAGACCCTAATACCCTATAGGAAAATGGATGACCAACTGCGAATCAGTTGGTTTGGGAGACACGAAAGGAAACCAGCACTAGATAGATCTTATTGAATTAATAGACTAGTGCCTTATGTTTAAAAGATTATTTATCAAATGCTGTGGAAATATGAATCATGCAAAACAATCGTTTAACATCAAATAACTCAAACAAAGATTAACTTTTATCAAATTCGAGAAAATGCTTAATAGCTTAATGATACTCCAGTAATTAAAATTTCGAAAGATAAAGTTCGATACATAACCACGTAAAATATTAACCAGAGATCACATTCATGTAGTTGATCTTCATATGGACATTAAAGCATCTTAAACATTAATTCCCACATCAACATTTTAGCCTCAGCAGAAAAGATGAAATCTAAGAAATTCCCGAGGCAAGGCAAAAAAAAAAACTTCCCAAAATATTTTTATATTTTTCAAATAAAACAAAATTTAAAAATAAAAAATCTAAACTAAACAAAAGAAACCCTTTTTGCCTTTCCTTATAATTTTATAATTTTTTTTTTTTTTTTATGAATTTTTAATAAAATAACATTTAACTAAACAAAAATTGAATTTAAGTCCTGAAATAAAACTCAACTCACATAATAAAAAATGAAACTATTTTTTTTCTTTTTATTTATTTTTTCTTTTTTTTTAATATTATTAAAATCTAAAAATTAAATAGAACTAAAATGCTAACTAAAGTCTAAAAAAAATAAAATTTTATGAATATTTATTTATAAATAAAACAAAACAAAACTTTAAATTAAAATCTAACCAAAAGCTAAATCTAAAAGAAAAGTAAATCTAAACAAAACTAAACAATTTAATAAATCTAAAACTAATCTATAGGATTTTTTTTTTTTATTTTCTTTTTATATTCAAATAAATTTAAAACTAAATCATAAATTCAAAACTAAATCAAAATTAATCTAATGAAAATAAAACAGAGCCTAAATAAAAATTTACGTCTACAGTAAGAAATCAAACACAAATAAAAATTAAAAAAAAATTGAATTTTTTGATTTTAACTTTTTATATACTTAAATCAAATCCAAAAAACAGACTTACGATAACCCTAAACTATGATTTGAATCTAAAAAAAAAACCGAAATCTAAACTAGAAGAAAAATGAAAATCGACTTTGATTTTTTTTTTGTAAAACCTAAACAAAAACGATTTACGTTGTACCATACACTGTAATCTAAGAAATCAAAGTTTAAATTTGCACCTACGCTGAAAACCAAAGGCGTCTTGTTCATACGCAGGCAGGGAGAAGAGTTTACGTACAACAAAATTTATCTGCCCCGTCAAGAAAAAACGTGATCCCTTACAGTGCGGCTTGCATATCTTCTTTGACGGCGGACAAGGAACGGTTTTGCAGTTTGCAGTGATTTTTAATGGCGCAGATCTTGAACCCAGGATCGTATTTAAAACTGAGAAACTTCCCTGATGCCCACGCTGTGACAATTGCTTGGTCCATAAAAGTAAAACGTGATTTCTTTACCCACGCATACAGTTCATGGTTTTTTATGTGCGCAGGTGAGGAGCAGTGTGGAAGCTTGTGTGTGGAGGAAAGTAGAGCGATAGACAGCGTGGGGTTTGAATGCAGATGGAGGCTGCTGCGCTTTTTTTTTTATTTCTATGCAGATTTCTGGTAGCTAAGGATAGCCGGGGATTTGAAAAACGATTTTGCAGTCCTTGAAAAAAAAAAATTCAACCCCCAGAAGCTGATATCAATGAAACCGATGTAAAATTTCTTCCAGACCTGAAAACAATTGAAATTGAAACCCTTGGACAACGAAACTGCATAGATAAACCTCACAAATCTTCAGATACCCTGCAACCTGGAATGGAAAATCACCCAAAAATAATATGTGCATAAACAAAACTAAAAACCCTAGATCAGCTAAACAATTTACAGCTTTTGACTCTTAAACAGCCAGATCTATTAGTAATCAGCAGTAATATTATCGAAAATTCCAGATTTACTATGAAATACTTCAGAAATCTCTCATGCAATTCAGAAAAATAAACTAAATGATAAACCCAGGATCAAAACTAGTTGGGCTCTGCAAGAAAATGCTTGCGGGAGTTGGCTGGTTCAGCCGAGAACTTCCCCAAACGCCCACTGGTCTTCTTCAATAAGGGTTTCCTGCACAGCTCATTTCAACCATCAATAAAGAGAGAAAAAACAATACTAGATCTCAACAGCAATGGAGATACCTGCCATTACTTCAGAAAACCTAATACCATTCAAACCCTAGCAAGTGAACAAGATACCTGTGCTCAACAATACTCTACAATAAGCTGTTACTAATGGCTGAAAAATAAAATATGCAGAAAATAAAACAGCTCACAACACTTCCAGAGAGTAACACCAGCAAGATTTCAACCCCAAAGTCTTTCTTTATTAGCACCAGAAAAAGATTACAAGAGAGCTTCTTCAGCACAAGACTCACAGATCGAATGATCTCAAATGACCCCTAGGACCCTATTTAAAGGAAAAATCCCCAACAGCTAGTTCGAGTGATCCATGTCAAAATGATCTTGACCGTCGATGAGGATCAAGATATCTCTTAATCTCATCCGTCGAATTTTTAATGCATTAAAACCTGAAATTCTGCATTTATTTACTCAAAATATTATTATTTTATTAATTACTTTTTTATTTTTCATTTTTTATTTTTATTATTATTTTATTATTTTTTTTATTTTTTATTTTATTTATTTAGTTATATATTTTTTTAATTTATTTTTAAAATGGATCCTCGAACTTAGCCTTTGGAAAAATCAACTAGGACCTAGGACTTAGGACTAATGAGGGGATTAAAACATTTTTTAACCCTCAAGACACTTTACAACTTTACATCTCAAGGGGGAAAACCCATTTGACATAGACCCTCATAAACCACCCAGTTCTGCGACACAACTATAATCTAGCAGATTAACACACTAGGATTCTCCTAAGATTCTAATGACAAAATCCATTCCTGCTTTGGGGTTAGGCTGAAGGAAAACTCTGCCTATCATGGATCAGTGAGATGAAAATCCTTCTAGAACGTAGATTATCATTAGAAAGTTAGGTCCACCTAGGAAATTTACATACATGACTCATATCTGCTAAGATTATTTACAATTTATACATGCACACTGGGTTTACAACATAATATGATCAAGTCGATGATGACTGTCGAATGGCATGGACATGTCGACCAATCGCTATCCCTTTTTGCGGAAAAAAGGAGGTGTAGTGCTATGGGTAGTTGACAGGTAGTGGTCAACAAGGAGCATGTAGGAATAGATTAAAAATTGCAAGGCTAGAAACATGTCGTAGAATCTAGAAGCATGATGTACATAGAGTTCTAGATACTCATGAAGATGTAGCATTTATGATAAGAACAAAAATGCATGAGTACAAATATCTTCTAGAATATAGGAACATGGCAGATATAGCTCAAGATATTCAGGTAGAAGAAACATACCTAGTATAAGACCTCATCTACGATGGAAGAAAAATTGATCATGATTAAGAATCTTAGAAGACCTCCATCATCAAAAGAAAAGAAACATTTGCAAGGCAAGGGTCTTTAAGATCCTATGATGGAATCTTCAAAAGAAGGTTCATGAACCTAAGCAAATGTCTCATTGTGAATCCCATTCATGGAATTCAAGGAAAAGGATGATGTGTAGGCAAGCTAAGATGAAGCAAGAAGGGCCACACCAAGGACAACCAAATGAAGCTAAGATGATCAAAAGAGAATCAAGATGAGGTATGTATGCATCAAAGTTTAGTCATGTTATCATTTGTATATTATTGAGTCATGGTAATAGTTCTATAACATGATCAAATATGAAAGAATCTCTTTCACCAAGAACATACTCGAAGGCATGTACTACAATGCAATGAAGGTCAACAAAAGAATATGCTCACATAAGGAGTATAAGATTGTTGACTACAAAGCAAGAAGAAATGTTGACTAGTCGATGAAGAAATGCTCTCACAAGAAGCATAAGATGGTTAACATATCTATCTAAGAAGAAGCAAATGAAGAAAGAGATGAAGCATGTGGAAGAACACCATGATAACCGAGAATCACTATCTGACAAGATACTTTGAAGATATCTCCTGAAAGAAGGCAGGACCACTTTGACAAAGGAAGGACCCTTGACACCTATGAAGGCCTTGGAGATGTAAAAGATGTAGAAAACTGATTCTACTCTACAAAGATGTCGTGATGAAGAAATCACCTAGAAAAAAGCAATGTTGAAGCAATATCACGATGAAGTCATGATGGGCTACTAGGTCGAAGCATGTAAGCAAGCAAGTACAACAAAGCATCAATGACATGAGTATTCCGAAGCATGGACAAGATGACAAAGGAGTAGCCAAGATGACAAGAAAACCTGATGAATGACAAGAAAGCCATTTTCCACGAAGGAAACAATGACATAACAAACCAGGAAGGAAAGTGATCTATGGATGCTGCCCTATCTAGAAGAAGTTCGAAAGACTTCATGACATCAAAGAAAGGAAAGAGATCAAGCAGTTGAAGGACCCACAAAGAAGAAGTTGTTGATGAATGAAAGAGGTCCCTAGTTAAGAGGGAGCTCTGACAGGTCCCTGATCAAGAGGGAGTTTTGGATCACCCCTGATTACAAAGGAGTGACAATTGTGTTTTCCATTTCATGGGTCATGCACTAGACCAAGACTAACAACCATCTAGATGAAGGCCATGAATGGAAATGTAGACACAAGATAGACACAACATTCTTGTCTTTACTTGGGAAGAAAGAATGGGAGGATTCGGTAATCATCTGGCATCTGATACTCTTTGAGGATGTGTAAGGCATCCAACACAAGAGTAGGCCCAAGGACCGATATTCTTTGAGGGCTTGGAACCCAAGATAAGAATAGTCCTAGAAGGTCATACTCAGAGAACACCCAGGTGGGTATGTACCTTGAGAGACAATGATGAGGGTGTCTATAAATCATTAGTCTCGCCAACATTGTAACTCATGGTCTCGTAGAGAGATGGGGTTGTTAGTCAAGGTCTTGCACTATGACAATGCTGATAGACATGATGCTATAACAGATGGATTGCAAATCCAGTTTCTCCTATGTGAATTCTTCAAAGATTGATAATAGCTAAACACCTTGGAATGTCGTATTAATACCTCCCTATTTAAGAGGGAGTGTTGAAGGAAATGTAACAAGGTTCGATCTTCATAAATGTACTTTTGATATTTGTATTTATTCAAGAAAAGAAATATTATTTTTATAATATATGTCAATGAGTTTCTTTCTCATTGAAATAGGTCTAGCACTATTTAAAGTGCTATAGGTGAGTCCAATAGTCAAAAGAAAAGGTTGAAGACCTTAAGGGCATGTTACACCTTGTATAAATATGTATTAAAGAGAATGCCTCCAAGCAAAGTCAAGTCTACTCTTATGCAATGGCACCATCAAGAAGCTCCTTCAAGCATGTTACACCACCATGGAAACTATCCTATGTCTGCTCAACAAATCAGCCTCCTAGCAATGCTCAAGTCGGCCTACAAACAGTTGACAAGTTGGCTTGCAAACAATGGACAAGTTGGCCTAAATGGAGGGACAAACCTCTATATATAGGTTGTCCGCTCCTCCATAATGTATTCAAGTAAGCTCTGAAATCTGCAAAGAGATAAGCCGAGAGAAGGAAGGGAGGGGAAGTCTAAAGGGTCTCAAAGGTGCAGCGAAGGAAGAAGGAAGGACAACAAAGGTAAAAGACTGTTTCTAGGGCTAGAAACAATCACACGTGCGAGGAAGAGGAGGAGAAATCTGTGGGTATGACAGCAGGGACAAGCAGTCCATAATTTCTTGTTGTTTGGGTTTGATGTTGGAATTTCTAAGTCTAACTGTTAGAAACCCTTCATGTACTTTTTTGATTTATTTCTGCCTACTTGTTCTGATTAATTAACAAGTTATTTACCAGGTAAATACTGAAAATAAATACAAGTACATGCTCAACACATTATAGATCATCAACTGAAGGAAACAAAACAAGCACACAAGCGACACTATTGTTTCTGGACCAATGTCCCTGGAAAAACCCAATGCGGGAAAATCGATGCAGCTATCTCAGGGTTTTAATTATTAAGCAGTTTCATAATACAATCAGGGTGCCAAAACCGGCTCACCCAACAGATAATAATCTCGGCAGTAGTACCTCTCAGCCGAAGACAAATGTTCCGACTGAAACCCCAGTTAAACACTCCGACAGCTCTCAGCTCCAATCTACCCCACGAAAACAATAGCGGCAGCCTCTAGGGACTGCATCAGCCCTTTTTGGCCCAGCGTCACCCTAGCTCGCCCTGTGTCAGCCTCTGGAGGCACTGCATCAACCCTTAGAGCCTTTGCGTCACCCATGCTGGCTCTCTTAGGCACTGCATAGCTCTTGGCTGCCTCTGCGTGAGCCCTGCCTACCTTTGTGTGAACCTCTGGTTGACTCTCCATCCCTCTCTCCCAGCTTCTGCGTTGATCCTCCTGGTACTATCTCTGCCTCTTTGCTTTTGTATTCATTGTCCCTCAACTGCGACTTTGATCACTCTTTCGACTTCCTCAGTGAACCCTACCCTAGAAAATCGAAATCTTGATCAACTCGGTGTGTTCTGCAAGTGACCCTCAAGCCTCCTCTTATACTTTTCTAGTTGACAATTCAACGACCAAGATTAAATCCCTAATCAACGACTAAGATTAACTTTGGCTTTATCCATGACTTTTGGATCCTTCTAACACAATTTTATATTAATTCATATTAATATTTTATTTTCCCTAAGTTTAGACTTAGGGACTCCATTAAAAATATTAATTATTTAAATATCTCTAGAACTATTTAGAATCTGCCCAAGCAATTCCTGGATATTGGAGATCTCATGTGCTTTAGCCTCTCCACCAATTTTCGTGGCTAGAGCACATCCGATGCTACCCCAAATCAACACTCCCTCTTAGCGAGGACTGTGCTCTGGTAATACTCCTCACTAAGCATCACCCTGATCATTCGGCATCGGTCCCTATGCTGATGCTAGGCCTGTATCCCAACATCCTCTGCACTGCTACCCATGGCCCTGCCACTGCCACTACCACTGCCACTGCTGCATCTGTATGATAGCCCCTCTCATCATGCTGCATTGTGCTGCCCATAACACTACCATTGCTAATTGCTGCAACTTAGTTACTGAGAAGTAAGTAACTGATCTCCCAACTCTGACATCTCTGTCAGGCTAGAGACACCCTCAATGCTCAAACTCCCTCTATCGCTGACAAGTGCCCCTTCTCTGACCTCTGCGCTGCTGCAACAACTCCATGCATCTCGCACTACTGCCTCACGTTATCCTGGGAATCCTGCACTATAACTCCTTCTGTCGCTCCATCCGCATCCGTCTCTATTGACATCCGCCAGTACTACTACTCCTCTTCGGGGCTCCCGTAGCAAGGTATAATCCAAGAGGCTGGGTACCTTGAGGATCCTGCCCCTCATCGCCTGTAGTTCGTCTAACTATAGCTCGATGTCTCCCCACTTTCGCTCAACTGGCGTGTGAGCACTCATGGCACAGGCATCATCTGTCTCCACTTCCTTCTCCACCCTTGTTGGCGCAGCCCTAGTCTCAGAAGCCTCTCCCTCTGCACTGCTACCCATGGCCCTGCCACTGCCACTACCACTGCCACTGCTGCATCTGTATGATAGCCCCTCTCATCATGCTGCATTGCGCTGCCCATAACACTGCCATTGCTAATTGCTGCAACTTAGTTACTGAGAAGTAAGTAACTGATCTCCCAACTCTGACATCTCTGTCAGGCTAGAGACACCCTCAATGCTCAAACTCCCTCTGTCGCTGAAAAGTGCCCCTTCTCTGACCTCTGCGCTGCTGCAACAACTCCATGCATCTCGCACTACTGCCTCACGTTATCCTGGGAATCCTGCACTATAACTCCTTCTGTCGCTCCATCCGCATCCGTCTCTATTGACATCTGTCAGTACTACTACTCCTCTTCGGGGCTCCCGTAGCAAGGTATAATCCAAGAGGCTAGGTACCTTGAGGATCATGCCCCTCATCGCCCGTAGTCCGTCTAACTATAGCTCGATGTCTCCCCACTTTCGCTCAACTGGCGTGTGAGCACTCATGGCACAGGCATCATCTGTCTCCACTTCCTTCTCCACCCTTGTTGGCGCAGCCCTAGTCTCAGAAGCCTCTCCCTTGCTCTTCTTCCTTGGACACTGGGTCACATAATGACCCAGTTCTCCACAGTGGAAGCATTTGACCTTGGAGAGGTCCTTCTTCTTCCGTTTCTCATGCTTTCCCTCAGATGCTAGGGCAGCATCCTCCTCTTCCTCCTTGATTCTGACCCCCTTGCCACTGCTTCCCGCCTTGGTCAGACTTCTGATCTCTTCTTGGCGAAGAGCCGCCCACATTTTCTCCCAATCTGGAAGGGCCACCTTGCCCAATATGCTCTGGAGAAACACCTCCCAGTCTTCAGAGACTGCATTCGAGGTTGTTCTCACCATCAATTTTTGATCTAGCGTTGCCCCTATGGAAATCAGTTGATCCCGGATCTCCTTCAATCGACCGAGGAAGGTGTCGATCTGTTCTCCCTTCTGCATCTGGTATGACCGCAACTAATTTTCTAGTAGCATCTTCCTCTGCATGGAAGTATGCTGATACAACTTTGTTAGGGCCTCCCACATCTCATTTGTCGTATTCTTCTTGGCAATATGCAGCACTACATGGTCCTTGACCCTGTCAAGGATGATGCTATTGGCCCTCGCCATTGCATCCTCGTACCTATCGTTATCAGCCGAGTCAACTGGGACTGCTATTGTCCTCAAGGTGAATTGCTTGAGACGGTTCTTGTCTAGAACGGATAAGATTCTGGCCTTCCAAACTATGAAGTTTGAGGCTTCGTCCAATCTATCCTGGTCTCTTACCCCGTTCACTTGCCATCTCGATGTTCCTCTACTTCCCTCTTGGAAGTTATTGGTGTGACTCCCTCTGAGCCTCGATTTCCCTCCTGGAAACCCTTCTGCCAATGTCGAGATTCCCCCACTCTGATCGTTAGTGCAACTACACCACTGATCCGGAATTCTTGGCTAGAAATCCTCGATAGAAACTCCCTCCTCCTTGGTCTTGACATGTTATATACTGTTCTGACTATAGTACCCCACCAGCTTCACTCTGCAACTTACCCACAACCTCGTAAGCTCCAGCAAACTAAAGGTTAGAGCTTCTAGGCTCTGCATAATCTTGGCACCAGCAAAACCGCACCTCCTGGCCACAGGCGTCAATCCTTCTTGACTAAGAAAGATGACCAGGCACTGCGTAGGTCGAGTATGCCGCCCTCTGCCACTGCGCTGACCCTCTTCCCAACTCAAACTTGATGACACAAGCACTGCGTCACCCCTTCCTTACTGCTTCTCTGCTAGGAACAGCTTCTGTCACTCAGGACAGTTGTTTTCTGTTGCTACTGCTCTACTCGGCTGATGTCCTCAGTTCTCCAATGATCTGCAACCTCTCCGATACCATGTTGGAATTTCTAAGTCTATGAAGCATAAAAATTGTTGCTGAAGAATGAAAACTGATAGCTTGTGGGTTTGAATGTAAAAATACACGAGGTATTTAATAATAATAATTTATTATATATTTAAAAATGTATAAGTGATGAATGTTACAATGAGGACCCGCACATATATACCTAAGCAGGTGTCCTTTCATGACAGGGCATGTCTTTTAGACATGTCTTTTCACTTAACTCAATGACTATTTAACATAATAAATATTTAATTATTTAATATTTATATTTATTTTATTTATTTACTTGTTATGTATTATATTCATAACATAGCCCATTCTTTCGGAAGCTTTGTCCTCAAAGCTTTTAATGTTGTGGATTTTCTTCACTTAGTGTCTGTCGTCTTGATGTGTATAATCTTGTCATCGTTTAGTCATGTAGTTCATCAGTAATATTCCCTTGGATTTTTTTTTTTAAATAATAATTTTTTTAACAAGTCTAAATTTTTTTCTTCTCTTTTTTTTTTATTACTCGATTTTTTTTTAAATACTGCTTTTCTCTCTCTCTCTCTCTCTCTCTCTCTCTCTCTCGCTATATATATATATATATATATATATATATATATATATATATATATATATATATATATACTGCAAACTATATATTATATAGTTTTAATTGAATTAACGTTGTTTGAATTGATTTTGGCAGGTGTTGACGTCGTGACGGTTGATGGTTGATCAATACCGTGACTCCCCATATCTTCCACGCGTTAATACCGAGGCTCCTGCTACGTCCAATCGTGGCCTCAGGGCTCCATGGGGACAGAGGTACTAGTTGCAACTACGAAGACTCTGTGTTGCAGCGACTTGCACGATGTCGTGGAAACTGACTACCTATTGGTGGTGGCCGTAGAGAATTCGGTGGTGAGGTGCACTGGATCCAACCCATATATCTGGCCTCAATTAGTAATAGACGCGAGCTGCAGGTGATGATCCATGGGGGAAACAAGTTGCCACATCCGTGGGGGAATGGTAGAAGAAGCATGGGAATGGGCATGGGGCATACAGCTGAAGTGTCATTTCCCTCCAATGGTATGCTGAAACGCAGAATAGAGGATCACCAGTAACAGTAGAATGATCCGTCGCAAAAGAGAAGTTTATTGCTATAATCCAGAGTTAAATTATCCGGAAGGTATCCTGCAACAATCCATTGTTTTTGAGAAGGCTCGTAGATCTCCACTGAAAGTGCTCCAAATCCATTTGGATACCTAACAACCACCACTTTGTATGCAATCTCCGATAGCTCATTCTTCTTTTCATCTACCACGATGCACTCTCCGATAACGTTGGAGCGTGTAGAAAATGTCGGAATTTCGGCGAACGTTTGCGTGTAAGGATTAGAGACCTTGCCAAACAGAGGGCCACTGACTCCTGTTGGCACGCATGCCAGCATGAGTCCTGCCACGAGTTGAGATAACGGATATGGACAATACATCTGGGAAAGGGAGCTGGTGGCCATTCCTGTACAAAAGAATGGGTGAGGAAGGATTTGATATTCCAGGTGTGTGTGACGAAGTCGAAACACATACATGGCTTTTCTGGATTTAAATCCACTACTACCAGAAGTGGCTGCTTCCGCAACCGACTTATGAAATACTTTGACGAAAGCAAGTCCTTCCATTGCTTGCACACGATTCGATACCTAAACATAAATTTCGCTAGCAGCCAAGACAATATCTCAATTTCAAGATCCTCAGGCAATTCGTTCCACCATGACAACGTGTCCGTTAATGTTTCCATTTCCATATTTTTAACCCTCACTGCATATTCTTCCAAATCTACACCTGCATTTTCATCTGCAAATGCTTTCAACGCCATTTCTACAGCTGCAATAGCCTCGACTTCTCCCCCAAGTTCAATGTGAGAGTTCCTATCTCTAGGTGTGCAGTAACCATTTTCCAATTTCCTAAGAATTGTAGCAAAAACAATGGGCGGAAAACATGTGTGAGTAATCTTTGGTGGTTGTGTTGAATGAGTGAGATCTACTCTGCTACATTCATCCATCAATGGAAGTGCTTCATATGCAACTGCAATAGATTTGTTATCATTAAGTTCTTCTCACGTACTAAATTCTGAACATTTAACCATCATTTTCCTGTCTTTATTCCCTGTGTGACAGGTATCTAACTCTATATTGTCAACAATTTTTGCCTGTTGTTTGGATGTCAAAAGGCCTGCATCAAAAGATTCATTGCAAGTTTGTGTAGTTGTGAAATCCTCATTTCTGACCACAATCTCTGAATTCTTATTATCGATTTCCTTTCGACACACTTTAACCTCTGCATATGATTTTTCTAAACGTTGAAATGCTTCTTGAATTTTACTAAACTACTCAACGCATTCAGGACGTGAATGTAATGGCACATTATGCGGCGAACAACTGTCAAAATTGGCAACCAGGGCAAAACTTCATGTGGGTCATCTTATTCATGGCTAATAATATTTTTATTAGATTCCTCTCGTCGAGAGGTGTAGGATTGATATAAAGATCATCCAATTCTGATAAGTATTCATGGAGATATGAATTTATTTTGATTATGGAATTATTATCAAGCCGACCTACAACTCATGTAGGCTCAGAAGCCCAACAATCGCATCTATTCACACACCAACGTTGTGTATAAATATAAGAGGACTTTTCCTCATTTGGACTCACTCATCTCATCACATCTCTCTCTCTCTACTGCGCAGATATGAGTCTCTTCTCTACTGCGCTGAAATGGGTCTCTCTCTCTCACACATGTGAAGCCAGAAGCTGTTGAATTTGACGCTGCAACTGCAGAAGTAAAGATTGACTTGTGTGGCCTAGAAGATCTCCTCATCTGAAATGCGCTGTAGGTTCATCTGAACCTCCTCTGGAAGCCGAAACTTTTGGTGGTGGAATGAAGTCAATCCGACGAACGGTTTGCAAGATATCGACTGCACTAGTTTGAAGCCGGAAACTGCTGAAACTGAAGCTGCAACTGCAGAAGTAAAGATTGACTTGTGTGGCCTAGAAGATCTCCTCTTTGGAACTGCGATGTAGGTTCATCTGAACCTCCTTTGAAAGCCGCAACTTTTGGTGGTGGAATGAAGTCAATCCGACGAACAGTTTGCAAGATATCGACTGCCCTAGTTTGAAGTCAGAAACTGCTAAAACTGAAGCTGCAACTGCAGAAGTAAAGATTGACTTGCGTGGCCTAGAAGATCTCCTCATCTGAACTGCACTGTAGGTTCATCTGAACCTCCTCTGGAAGCCGAAACTTTTGGTGGTGGAATGAAGTCAATCCGACTGTCGGTTTGTGAGATATGGTCTGCCCTAGTTTGATAATGAAGCCGCTAATGCTGATGCTACTGATCTAGGGTTTGCTACTGCTGATATGAATCAGATTTATTCTACTATTTCTCTTTGCTGAATTATTGAAGATAAAAGAAGATTTGATCAAAGGGTTTCCCCACACATTGTGGGGTTTGTCCCTGGCTAGCCGCCACATCTTGTGTCTCTTGTCTTGGCTTGTTTTTTGTCGATCGTTTAATGTTCTATCTACACTTTACTTTATGTACATGTGATTGCTAATCTATGGAATATAATAAGAAAAAGAAGTAAACTGTTATAAGCATAGAACATACCATAACTTAACATGGTATCGGAGCTGAGGTGAAGACAAAGCCCGAGCAAGAGCAAGAGCAATCATTGAAGAGAAGATTGGCAAGGCTATCCTAAAAGAACTATGGGGTCCTCAACACTCTTTCCTGCCGAAGACAAGCTCCGTGAGAAAGCTGACTATCACGGATGGAAGATGTCTATCGATCTAACCCTTGAAGATCAAGGAGTGCTGGACCATGTAAGAGGCAATATTGTTGAGCCTTCATCAAATGCATCTGCTACTGCCTGGAACAAATGGAAAAATGGAGAAGTCAAAACAAAAAAGATCATCCGGGACTCTATCGACAAGCGCTTGGTGGACTACATCTCTGATCTAGACACCTCCAAGGAAATCTACGACAGACTGGTGAGTTTATTTAAAGTTAATGATGCAAATCAAGTTTTGTTTTTTAGAAATAAGCTGAGGGAAATCAAGAAGGGTAAAGATGAAAGTATGCAAGCATACTTCTTAAGAATCTCCGAGATCAAGAACGATCTCCTATCTATTGGGGAAACTATTACTGACAGAGAAATGGCACTCACAACTCTTGAAGGATTACTATCTGAATGGTATGTGTTCAGGACTACTCTTCTAAACTATAATGTAATTCCTGGTTTCGAGGAATTAATGGCTAGATGCATTCAAGAAGAAACAAGGGAAGAAGTGTAAGAAATGCTCATGCCTAAAGGTCCTCCTGCTGCCTTTTCTTTTCATGCAAAGAAAAGAAATAATTCCGGGACTAAATCAAAAGGAAAGGCTAGACCTAAGGCTAGAAGAAAATGACGATGTTACATTTGCGATAAAGCAAGTCACTATGCAAGGGAGTGCCCTGATAGAAAGGACTCACTCTAGGACGATGATCAAAATCCCTCTGATGGCAATCAAAGGAATGACAAATTCAACAGCAAAGGTAAGAGGAGAGCTGGGAATCAAGGAAGAGGACAAGCATTCAAGAAGGCCAGAAATTCCAGGATGTATTAAATGCACCTGACCTCAAAAAGAACCTAGTGTCCATCTCGGGAACGGAAGACAAAGGCTACAAGGTAACCTTCAGCGATGGCAAGGTATGTATATGGAAAAATAATGTTAAAGATGCCTTTACTCTTGGGTTTAGTGTTGATTCATTATATCAGGTCGATGGAAGTCTGCTAGGTGTCATGTCTTATGACACATCTCTTCAGTCCGAACTTTGGCATCGGAGGTTTGCCCACCTTCATTATAAAGCTATACTCGGTGTAAGACAAATGGTGATAGGGATGCCCGAATTCTGAATAGAGAATGAAGGTGTATGTCCAGGATGTGCTGAAGGAAAGCTCAAAAGGGGACCATTCCCCTCAAGCCAAAGCAAGACCTCTGATATATTACAATTGGTTCACTCAGGCATACCTGAGGTTGGCATTAAGAGGGAGACTACTACACCACATACTCCTGAGCAGAATGGTGTGGTGGGAAGGAAGAACCGCACGATGATGGAAGCTGTTTGGGCCATGCTACATGATCAAAGACTTCTGATGTTTCTATGGGCTGAAACTACAATCACCGTCGTATATGTACAAAATTGATGCCCTCATCAAGCATTGGGTTCCAAGACTCCTGAAGAAAAATTCACCGGTAAGAAACCTGATGTTTCTCATTTTAAAATTTTTGGAAGCCCTATATACTTTCATGTGCCGAAAGAGAAAAGAAATAAATTGGGAGCATCTGGAAAGAAGGGAATTTTCGTGGGCTATGGTGAAAATACTAAAGGCTATAGAATCTATGTAGCCGGTCAAAGGGAAGTCATAATTAGTCATGATGTCACCTTTGACGAAGATATGGCTCTCAGCAAGGTGATCAATCTTCCGACTTTGAGGAGCTCTCAAGAAGCCGACACCAGGGAACCAAAAGAAAAGGATGATGAATCAATGCCTGATGTAGAAGAACCCATGGATCCGATTGATCCTCCTCCATATGAGCCTTCCTCTTCTAGGAAGAGGCCTTCATGGCTTAAGGGGTTACTTGATGATGCTGAAGGACATGCTGCACCCTGAGGAACCTTCCGTCAAAGTAAGAAACTTAATAGGTATCAAGGATACCTGACCATCATGAGCACGATCATACAAAATGAGCCTTCGTCATTCTCAGATGCCGTCAAGCATCAAGTATGGAAGGATGCTATGATCGAAGAATATGAGTCTATCATAAAGAATGATGTTTGAGAAGTAGTTCCCAGACCCCAGGACAAGACTGTTGTTACTTCCAAATGGCTTTACAAGATAAAGCATGCAGCAGATGGAAGCACAGAAAAGTATAAGGCTCGTTTTGTTGCTCGAGGTTTCTCCCAAAAGGAAGGTATAGACTATGATGAGATATTTGCACCTATTGCCAGATATACGACCATCCGCTCGATCATAGCCCTTGCCGCTTCACAAGGATGGAACCTACATCAGATGGATGTCAAGACTGCGTTCTTGCATGGCTCGATCAAAGAAGAGGTCTACGTGGAGCAACCCGAAGGATTTGAGATTTATGATCGAAAATCTCATGTATGCAGGTTGAAGAAAGCTCTCTATGGGCTGAAGCAAGCACCCCGAGCATAAGAGGATCGATAGCTACTTGATGAAGCTGGGATTCACTAGGAGTGAAGCTGATCCTAACCTTTACTTTAAGGTTGAAGATGACAAGCCTCTCATACTGGTGTTGTATGTGGATGACCTCTTTCTAACAGGTGCAGACCCTCTCATTCACAAATGTAAGAGGGAGTTGGCCTTTGAATTTGAAATGAAAGACCTAGGACTGATGCACTACTTCCTAGGACTTGAAGTATGGCAGAAGCCAAGGGAAATTTTCCTATCTCAAGGGAAATATGTGGTAAAGATATTGGAAAGATTTGGTATGATGGACTGCAAGCCTATGACTACCTCGAGGATCTTAACTTTTAGAAGTTATATGGTAGTGATGTCGGACCAGATTTGGGAAATGCCTCTGAGTTTCATAAACTCATTCGCATTGATGTTCTTGGTGAACCTCCGTCCGAACATATTTTTTGCAGTTAGCATTGTGAGCTCATATTTGGTTGAGCCTCACTGGATTGATGCCAGGAATCTTCTGAGATGTCTTCAGGACACAATCTCTCATGGATTAAGATACACTGCCAGAGATGTGAGACTACTTGGATATACTGATGTTGATTGGGCAGGCAGTGTGGTGGACCGTAAGAGCACTTCCGGGTGCTGTTTCACCTTGGGATCTGCTTCGGTGGCTTTGAGCACCGCCGAAGCAGGATATATTGTTGCTAGCATAACCTCGTGTGAGGTAGTCTGGTTGCGAAAGCTCTTCAGAGAGCTGTTTGGATTTACATTGGATACCACTGTGATTCTCTATAACAACCAGAGGTGGGATTCGATTATTGAGGAATCCCGTATTCGTCGATTGCTCCAGCAGATAGACATCATCTTGGATATGGTAAGTTGATGAGTAAGGAGGCTCCATCGCATTAAGATGATGTACAGGTTGATACACCTTGTCAAAGCCCCGAGGAAAGATCTAATCTGTGATTTTCCCAAACGACTTGGAGTCGGTAAGAAACCCTTGTACAAGGGTCCTGCATGTTGCATACATTGAGCTCTGCGAGCTCTGAGGGCTTGCGGTTATTACTGGAGCAACATACGACCACAGGATGACTCACCCTCCCCTGGTGGTGCACACTGGAACAAGATGATTCGCTCTCTTGTGGGACAAGATGATTCACTCTCTTGTGGAACAGGATGATTCGCTCTCCTGTGTAGCAGGATGATTAGTTCTCCTGTGAGGCCTGGATTGATGTGTTCTCCATGGCAATTGTAGCAGGATTGATGTGTTCTCCTGTGAGGCCTGGATTGATGTGTTCTCCATGGCGGCCTGGATTGATGTGTTCTCCATGGCAATTGTAGCAGGATTGATGTGTTCTCCTGTGAGGCCTGGATTGATGTGTTCTCCATGGCAATTGTAGCAGGATTGATGTGTTCTCCTATGAGGACAGGATTGATTAGTTCTCCTGTCGAGGCATCCTACCCATGCAGTCTGGGACTCATGGGAAGTACCTCTCATCTGATCAATGAGCAGGGAAATGAAGTTAGGGACCATAGTAGTACCGATGGACGCATCGTTGTAACTACCGTACTCCCTACGCTAGGATGACCTCCATTGATCTGGGATCAATGATACTGGTCTGGGACCAATGGTAGGAGTCGTACCATACTATGACGTTGACTTCGGGTCGGTTGAGACTGGTCTGGGATCAGTGGTACATACTCTGAGACTGACTTTGAGTCAGTAGAGGATGATACTGGTCTGGGACCATTGGAGTTGTACTCACTATGACGCTGACTTTGGGTTGGTTGAGACTGGTCTGGGACCAGTGGTACATACTCTGAGACTGACTTTGAGTCAGTATGATACATCCTCGATCATTTCTTCTTCTTCATAATTTGAACAAAAGCAGAGTAGAACAGAACAATGCAAGAGCAGAGAAGAACAGAACAATACAGTACAGATCAGTGCAGGGCAAAACAAGACAAAGCAGAACAGGCAAAATAGAGCAGAGCAGGGCAAGGGTCAGGCTGTACAAGACAATGCATTTGATGGATGAATAGTAACGACCGATAGACAGATTGCAGATGAAGTTCTCCATGGTTGAGAGGGAGTGTTAAAATTGGCAACCAGGGCAAAACTTCATGTGGGTCATCTTATTCATGGCTAATAATATTTTTATTAGATTCCTCTCGTCAAGAGGTGTAGGATTGATATAAAGATCATCCAATTCCAATAAGTATTCATGGAGATATGAATTTATTTTGATTATGGAATTATTATCAAGCCGACCTACAACTCATGTAGGCTTAGAAGCCCAACAGTCGCATCTATTCACCCACCAACGTTGTGTATAAATATAAGAGGACTTTTCCTCATTTGGACTCACTCATCTCATCACATCTCTCTCTCTCTACTGCACAGATATGAGTCTCTTCTCTACTGCGCTGAAATGGGTCTCTCTCTCTCACACATGTGAAGCCGGAAGCTATTGAATTTGAAGCTGCAACTGCAGAAGTAAAGATTGACTTGTGTGGCCTAGAAGATCTCCTCATCTGAACTGCGTTGTAGGTTCATCTGAACCTCCTCTGGAAGCCGAAACTTTTGGTGGTGGAATGAAGTCAATCCGATGAACGGTTTGCAAGATATCGACTGCCCTATTTTGAAGCCGAAAACTGCTGAAACTGAAGCTGCAACTGCAGAAGTAAAGATTGACTTGCGTGGCCTAGAAGATCTCCTCTTTGGAACTGCGCTATAGGTTCATCTGAACCTCCTTTGAAAGCCGCAACTTTTGGTGGTGGAATGAAGTCAATCCGACGAACAGTTTGCAAGATATCGACTACCCTAGTTTGAAGCCGGAAACTGCTGAAACTAAAGCTGCAACTGCAGAAGTAAAGATTGACTTGCGTGACCTAGAAGATCTCCTCATCTGAACTGCGTTGTAGGTTCATCTGAACCTCCTCTGGAAGCCAAAACTTTTGGTGGTGGAATGAAGTCAATCCGACTGTCGGTTTGTGAGATATGGTCTGCCCTAGTTTGATAATGAAGCCGTTAACGCTGATGCTACTGATCTAGGGTTTGCTACTGCTAATATGAATCAGATTTATTGTACTATTTCTCTTTGCTGAATTATTGAAGATAAAAGAAGATTTGATCAAAGGGTTTCCCCACACATTGTGGGGTTTGTCCCTGGCTAGCCGCTACATCTTGTGTCTCTTGTCTTGGCTTGTTTTCTGTCGATCGTTTAATGTTCTATCTGCACTTTACTTTATGTACATGTGATTGCTAATCTGTGGAATATAATAAGAAAAAGAAGTAAACTGTTATAAGCATAGAACATACCATAACTTAACAACAACGTTCAAAGACACGCATGATTATATTGTGTGCCATGGCTCTGATACCACTGAAGCATAAAAACTGTCGCTGAAGAATGATCACTAGTAGCTTGTTGGTTTGAATGTGAAAATACACGAGGTATTTAATAACAATAATAATTTATTATATATATAAAAATGTATAAGTGATGAATGTTACAATGAGGACCCGCATATATATACCTAAGCAGGTGTCCTTTCGTGATAGGGCGTATCTTTTAGACATGCTTTTTCACTTAACTTAATGACTATTTAACATAGTCAATATTTAATTATTTAATATTTACATTTATTTTATTTATTTACTTGTTATGATTATATTCATAACAGTCTAACTGTTAGAAACCCTTCATGTACTTTTCTTATTTATTTCTGCCTACTTGTTCTGATTAATTAACAAGTTATTTACCGTGTAAATACTGAAAATAAATACAAGTACATGCTCAACACATTACAGATCATCAACTGAAGGAAACAAAACAAGCACACAAGTGACACTGTTGTTTTTGGACCAATGTCCCCAGAAAAACCCAATGTGGGAAAACCGGTGCAGCTATCTGAGGGTTTTAATTATTAAGCAATTTCAGAATACAATCTGGGTGCCAAAACTGGCTCATCCAATAGAGAATAATCTCAGCAGTAGTACCTCTCAGTCGGAGACAGATGTTCCAGCTGAAACCCCGGATAAACACTTTAACAGCTCCCGGCTCCAATCTGCCCCACGAAATCCCCAGCATTAACCTCTAGGGACTGCGTCAGCGCTTTCTGGCCTAGCGTCACCCTAGCTCACCCTGTGTCAGCTTCTGGAGGCACTGCGTCAGCCCTTAGAGACTCTGCGTCACCCACGCCGGCTCTCTGAGGCACTGCACAGCTCCTGGCTACCTCTGCGTGAGCCCTGGCTAGGTCTGCATGAACCTCTGGCTGGCTCTGCGTCCCTCTCTCCCGACTTTTGCGGTGATCCTCCTAATACTATCTCTACCTCTCTACTTCTATACTCATTGCCCCTCAGTTGCAACTTTGATCACTCTTTTGACTTCCTCAACAAACCCTGCCCCAGAAAATCGAAATCTTGATCAACTCCGGGTGTTCTCTAAGTGACCCTCAAGCCTCCTCTTATACTTTTCTCGTTGACAATTCAACGGTTGAGATTAAATCCCTAATCAATGGCTAAGATTAACTCTGGCTTGATCCATGACTTTTGGACCCTTCTAACATAGTTTTATATTAATTCATATTAATATTTTATTTTCCCTAAGTTTAGACTTAGGGACTCCATTAAAAATATTTAATATTTTAATATCTCCCAAACTGTTTAGAATCTTCCCAAACCATTTCTAGATATTGTAGATCTCATGTGCTTTGGACTCTCCACCAATTTTCGTGGCTAGAGCACATCCGATGCTATCCAAAATCAACATTTGACACTAGGCTCACAAGGCCTCCCAAGACAAGCGAAGAAGCCCCTCTCTCCAGCGAAGGAAGAAAGACCCTAATTCACTAAAGTGTACTCCCCACACGTGAAAAACTAAGGCAGCAAAATAGCAGAACAGTCATACACTCAAGAAGGATCTGGGTTGGTCAAAGTTGAAATATACTTGAGCAAGGGATAGAAGAGGAACACCTCATCAAGAAGATTCACTCAAGGAAGGTCTATGTCTAGACAAGAATCATAGTAAGACAACGAAGTGTTCGCAGAAGGAGGACGAAGTGCCGGAGAACAAAGTGTCGGGGAATAAGGTGCAAAAAGAAATAAGGACTTATCTTGGAGGATACTCTTGTCAAGGGTCTAGGGTTTGGCATTGATCAATAGAAGCTTCAATAAGAGAAATTCATGAAAGGGTTTTCCTCTCAAGAAAAGAGAGGTTTTGGCCTTGGCAGAGAGCCAACATCTTGTGTTCTTGTTTTTATATTTTGGTAGCAGTTTGATTAAGTACACACATATGCATTAATAATAAGAAGAAGAAGATTAAGCTAACAAGAAAAGTAAAAAGACTACACAAATTGTTATCAAGTAACGAAAAATCACACTACACCACTTTGCCCTAGATTCTTCAACAACATCCCTCTTTAAAGACTGTTTCCAGAGGAAAACAATTAGCATTATAGAAAACAACCTTCTTGGAAAGGCTTTCCTGATCCTCTTTCAAAAGAGCCACATCCTCATTCATATCAGTACATTCTAAAGCATCTCCACTCCAAACTTCATGCTCTGCATTTGAAAGCAATGTATTGAATGAATTTTTTTATCATAATATCAATGAGGATAAATACAAACATGATGCATTCTTGCTGGTAGCATTTTTACCTGTTTGAGATATTCCAAGAGAAATTATTTCGTTATCATAATTGCATCTGTTTGCTACATCTGCGTTTCCAACAAAAAGCTCTGACATTTTAATCCCTGTGCTTTCCTTATTATTTTCAACATACAAGCAGCTAGTGCTCCCAGCATCAACTCCTGGTATATCTACAATGTGCAAAGCATGTGATCCTTGCATTTGCTGGCTTTGACATGACTCAGAGATAGTACTCCGCTCCTTATTGTTGGTAAGGGTTTTCTGTCCATCAACAATGCACACATCTGGACCTTTATTAGCATCAACATCTTCATCACTGGGTTTTAGAAGATCAATATGTTCTGTGTGGTTAGAATTCTTTCCAAATATATGCTCTCGCATGCTGTTTACAATGATCTCTGAACCCGAATCTGGTGTTGAAATATATGAACCTGATGTACTGCATATATGCGTTCATCAGAAGTAAGTATTCTTGAAAGAAAAAATCAAATTAAGAACTTTATTAAGCAAATTTCAGGAAAACAGGCAAGGCACAAAATGAGACATTAATTGTCTTATCAATATGAAGCTCAGAAATGTGTCAAGTGAAGGACAGTTTGTTACAAAGTGGGAACTTGTATAAGTCTCAAGAAAGAAATAAATTAATTACAGCATTACACTAAAACAAATGTTCCACCAAGTTTCCAGAATGGTGGGATGCGGGAACAGGGAGATGCATCATCACCTCCACCAAGTTTCCGGGAAATTCAGGGGGGAGACAGGGGATGTCGGGTATATAAATAACATATATTCATACATCATAAATGATTCAATGAAATAGAAGAAGTAAAATACTGTATATATTGATTTAAATTCATCATTCATCATTCTAGAACTTACATTGATTTAAATTCATCATTCATTATTCTAGAATCTGATTAGTACTAAGCAAAATAATAGATACTAAAGTCTGAAGACTGGAATAGTAAATTGAATTACTCAAACTCAAAAATAGTAGAGTAACGAGTCAAAGACTGGGTCTAAGGTCATCAGTATCTAGAGTCAAGACCCAAAAGTTAAAACTGCAAATGAACAACGCACAAAGAACCAATGTTATCAAAAGCAGGCCAGTCATCAAATCAGTAAACCCCAAAACCAAGAACTGTTAAAAAAATAGACCAAAAAACCGGCCAACCAAAATATAAATAAATATTCAAACTTTGAAAAACATACATAAACATTCATGTGCGTCCATATGAATCCAAACCATTATACACAAATATGTGGAGTTTCTCATATATATAGCAGGAGTGCACCATAACCAAAATAGCACCAAGTACAATCTATCTTTAAACCAAAAATACATCAACAAAGAGGTTATAGATCGCCTCTATAGTCCAAAAAAATTCATGCTACAACAAATACCAACATATCATCAAAATCATTCCCTATATTGGGATACTTATCATCAAGATTCAACATCACTCTCCAAGCATTAAAATAATATAGAGAAAGGAAAAAACTTAACATGTCAAATTGAGATTTTGTTGAAGTGACAGGTATATTTTGTGATTTTTGTGTAGCATCAAGAGCTATTCCCTCGTGCCAAAGAGGTCTCCAACTCGGCTAAAGGAAATTAAAATAAAAATTTTATTTATGGGGCACCATGTCGGTCCAGCTCATAAAAGGGTGTGTCCCTTGGGTAAATTTACCCATATTCCACAAGTATATATACTTGATGTGACATCTCATTTTTCTCCACCAAGCAAGCAAGTTCTTCTTCATATTTCTGAGGTTTCTTGGACAATCACACATGTGGAAAAAGGAGGATGGATGCACTGTTTCGACCGAGCAAGAGAGAGGTCAGGGACCGCAGGCCGGTTTCACCAAAAAGTTGACCAGCATTAATTTCTGATCTGCTTGGCTGGTTTGACCAGCATTGACTAGTTGAAGTTTGACTAAGTTTAACTGGTAGTTTGACTTGGATATTGTCACAAATTTCTAGACAAAATTATTGATTTGTAAACCTTGCTGGAGAATGATTTTTCCTAAAGAAAAGTTGTTGGGTTTTCTCCCAAGGTTGGGTTTCCCAAGGTAGAAAATATTATGTCTATTGTGCATGGTTGTCTTTCTATGATCCTTACTATTTCCACTACATTTACTATTGATATTTTCTGTGTATAATTGCTCAATGATATTCATGACACGAGATAAATTGATTGAATATCAATAGTTAGTAATTATCAGGTCAGAAATTTGTTTTTCTATTGCTCACCTTGTAGAAAATTCAACATGGTATCAAAGCCTTGTTGAAAGAGCAGCCACTGAAGTCAGCTTAAGAGACAAGCATCCAACAGCCTGATTGGATTTTTAATTTCTTATCAAAATGGTGCCAAGTCTCAGAATAGAAGACAAGTTGGATGAGCTTCAAGGTCATGTGAAGGAAGTCATTCCAGAGTTAGAGGGAGCTGACCAGAAAGCCAAGCATAAGAAGAAGTCAAAGGAATATCTCTTTGTCTTCGCTCCTTCAAGCACTATTGGTAGTGATGTTTGGTTAACGGGCAGTGGTGCTTTTAGGCACATACCAGTTTTTGGGATTCTCTATCCAATTTGACATAGAGGAAAGACTACACAAACTGATGGGATGAATAGCCCAGGCATTGGTATTCCAAAGCTTGAGATAGAACATGATGGTGTTTATAGGGTTTGTGCTCTTGGCAAGAATTCCAAGGGCTCTTTTCCAAGCTGAGATAGTAGATCCAAGAGGATCTTGGATCTAGTGCATTCAGATGTATGCAGTGACAATTCCATCTTTGGGCAACTACATGTATTATGTGAAGATTTTTTCTCGGAAGACTTGGATCTACTACATGAAGACCAAGGATGAGGCCTTCAGCAGGATCCAAGAGTTTAGGGCTTAGAAAATTTGACAGGGAAGAAGATCAAGGTTTTGAAGTTAGATAATGGAGAAGAGTATACTTCCAAGGACTTCAGTGATTCTCTGCAAGGAGGCAAGGACCAAGAGGGAGTTGTCATTTCCTACAACCCTTCGTAGTTTCTTCCTTAATCAAGAGATAAGTGTCATATTTTTTTCTCCCTTGATTATTATAATATTTTTATTTTTTGGTCAGCCTCTTGTCCTTATATTTTTTGCTTGGTCATAGTTTTTCTTGCATAGCCTTTTGAATGTGTTGATTTGTGGTAGCATCGGATGTGCTCTAGCCATGAAAATTGGTGGAGAGGCGACCTAGAAATAGTTTCGGGAAATTCCACCCAGTTGAAGAGATATTAAAATAATTAATATTTTAATGGAGTTCCTAAGTCTAAACTTATGGCAATTAAAATATTAATCGGTATTAATATAAAACTAGATGAGAATGTTCTAAATGACATGAATCAAGCCAAATCTAATCTTAACCGTTGATTAGAGACTTAATCTCAGCCACTGAAGACTCAACAGGAAAAATATAAGAGGAGGCTTGAGGGTCAGTTGGAGACACATCAAGATTGATCAGTCAGTTCGATTTTCTGGAGCGGGGCTTGCTGAGAAAATTCGAACAAGTGATTTGTTGCAGCGAGGGGCAATGAGTACATAGCAGAGAGGCATTGATATTGCCAGAGGGTCAGCACAGAGACTAGAGAGGCTAACGCAAAGTTAGCTAGAGCTATGCAGAGTTAGCAGAAGCTACATAGCGGCAGTTGGGGACTACGCAGACGCTAAGGGGCTTGCATGGATGACGCAGAGGGCCAGAGAGCTGACGCAGAGAGCCAGAAGGCTCACGCAGAGGGTTCATGAGCTACACTGAGGCTAGCAGGGCTGACGCAGAGCCAAGAGGAAGCACCAAAAGGATTTTCGTGGGGCAGACTAGAGCTGAGAGGATGAATATTTGTCTTCGAGAAGAGGTATTATTGTCGTGTAACAATCTCTGTTGGGTGAGCCATTTCTGGCACCCTAGTTGTACTCAAGAATTTGCATAATAATAAAACCCTCAAAACTGTTGCATCGGTATTCCCGCATTGTGTTTTTCCAGGGACGATTATCCAAAAATAACAGTGTCCCTTGTGTGTTTGTTTCAGTATTTCAATTGATGATCTGTATATGAGTTAAAGCTAAATTTGAGTTTATTTCAGTATTTATATTTATAAATAACTTGTTAATGGAATAAACAAGTAAGACAAATAAACCAGATAATGTAGTAGGGGTTTCTAACGTGTCAGAGTTAGAAATTTCAAAAAAATGGAGTTTGATAAATGGAACAATAGATCCATTATGGAGATTTCCAAAAATGATGATTCATGCAACAGATGGCAACATCAACAAATACCAAACAAAGTTTGTGGCAAGAGGGTTCTCCAAGAAAGAGGGAGTGGACTATGAGGAGATTTTTGCTCCATTCACCAGATGGTCAGGTTCTTGTATGGCCTTAGAGCTCAAGCATAGACTCAGCAAGAGTGATTGATGTTCGAGAGGGAGGATTGTATAGATTGTTAGGACATCCAAGACCGTGCTAGATGACCGTAAGAGCTTCTAGTTCTCAGGAAGCAAATAATCAGGTAGAATGGAGGAGAAACCCTCCAAGAGGATGTCTTGTCAGACTAAATTCTCCAAGACGATAAGTCTCTAGGAGTAGTATGCATTCTATGAGTGGACAATGCCAAAACCCAAGATACACTTCAATGACAAAGGGAGCAATAGTAGCAGAGGGGGCAACCAAGATTGCCACAGGAGGATCTGCTTCAGTGTCAAAGGGACCACCTAGTCAAGGTAACCAGAAAGTAGCTGTGGTGACGGATCCAGTGAAGGAAGCTAACTAGTTTATGGTTGAGCCAAAGCATGCAACGAAGCATGTGTTGAGGTACCTGTGTGGTACAGTTGGATATCGTTTGAGATATGTCTCAGGTGCTGAAGTGAGGTTGTAGAGATATATAAATTCAAATTCGACCAAGAGTGCAAAGGACAAAAAGAGCATCTTGGGGTGTTGCTTCATCTTGATATCAGCTATAATATCCTGGTTTAGAAAGAAGAAGACTTCTTTCACACTTAGTACAACAGAGGTAGAGTATATCGCAACCAGTGTCGCAAGTCAAGAAGTGTTGATTTTGGGTAGCATCGGATGTGCTCTAGCTCCGAAATTTTGTGGAGGGGCTAGAACATATGAGATCTCCAGAACCCAAAAATCGTTTGGAGAAATTCCACTTGGATGAGGAGTTATTAAAATAATAAATATTTTTAATGGGTTCCTAAGTCTAAACTTAGGAAAATAAAAGTATTAATGGGTATTAACAAGAATATGGGTGAGAAACTTTTAAGTGGCGAGGATCAAGTCTTTTTTAATCTTAGTCGTTGATTAGGGACTTAATCTCGGCCATTGATTCATCAACAGGAAAAGTATAAGAGGAGGCTTGAGGGTCAGTTGGAGAGACACCAAGTGATCAAAGAGTTTGATTTTTCTGGGGCGTGGTTTGCTGAGAAAATCGACCTAGTGATCTGAGTTGCAGGGAAAGGGGCAGTATGTTGATTTGGGGTAGCATCGGATGTGCTCTAGCCACGAAAATTGGTGGAGAGGCTAAGGCACATGAGATCTCCAATACCCAGAAATGGTTTGGGCAGAATCTAACCAGTTTAGGAGATATTAGAATAATTAATATTTTTAATGGAGTCCCTAAGTGTAAAATTAGGGAAAATAAAATATTAATGTGAATTAATATAAAACTGAGTTAGAATGGTCCAAAAGTCATGGATCAAGCCAGATCTAATCTTAGTCGTTGATTAGGGACTTAATCTCGATCGTTGAATTGTCAACGAGAAAAGTATAAGAGGAGGCCTGAGGGTCGCTTGGAGAATACACTGAGTTAATCAAAAATTCAATTTTATGGGGCAGGGCTTGCTGAGGAAATCGAAGGAGTGATCAGAGTTGCAGCTGAGGGGCAGTGAAACAGAAGGAGGGAGGCAGAGAGTGTACTGGGAGCATCAGCACAGAAGTAGGGAGAGAGGGACACAGAGCCACCTAGAGGCCAGGCAGAGCTAGCTAAAGGCCACACAGAGGCAGCCAGGAGCTGCACAATGCCAGAGAGAGCCAACATAAGTGATGCAGAGGCTGACGTAGAGCCTCCAGAGACTTACGCTAGGCCAGAAAGGCTGACGCAGTCCCTAGAGGCTAACGCTGGGAGATTCCATGGGGCAGATTGGAGCTGAGAGCTGTGGGATTGTTCATCCGGGGTCTTTAGACGGAATATCTGTCTCCGACTGAGAAGTACTACTTCCGAGGGCATTCTCTGTTGGGTGAGCCATTTCTGGCACCCATATTGTATTGTGAAACTGCTTAATAATAAAACCCTCAGATAGCTACATCAGTTTTCCCACATTGGGTTTTTCCAGGGACATTAGTCCAAAAATAACGGTGTCACTTGTGTGCTTGTTTTTCCTTTAGTTGATGATCGGTATGTGTTGAGCATGTACTTCTATTTATTTTTAGTATTTACATGGTAAATAACTTGTTAATTAAGAGAACAAGTAGGAAAAAATAAATCGGAAAGTACATGAAGGATTTCTAACAGTTAGACTTGGAAATTCCAACATGGTATCAGAGGTAGGTTGCAGATCACAGGAGAATTGAGGGCATCAGCCGAACATAGCAGCAGCAGCAGAAACAGTTGTCCCGACTGACAGAAGTTGTTCCTAGGGGAGAAGCAGCAAGGAAGGGGTGACGCAGTGCCTGTGTCATCAAGTTTGAGTTGGGAGGAGGATCAGTGTATTAGCAGAAGGGAGCAGACCTAACCTACATAGTGCCCGGTCATCTTTCTTAGTCAGGAAGGATTGACAACCATGCTCAGGAGGTGCGGATTTTACTGGTGCCGGGATTGTGCAGAGCCTAGAAGCTCTAACCTTCAGGTTGCTGGAGCATAGGAGGTTGTGGGTAAGTTGTGGAGTGAAGCTGGTGGGGTACTGTGGTCAGAACAATACGTAGTAAGGCAAGACCAAGGAAGAGGGAGTTGCTGCCGAGGTTTTCTAGCCAAGAAATCCGGATCAGTGGTGCAGCTGCACTAACGATCGGAGTGGGGGCATCTCGACATGGGTAGAGGGGTTTCTAAGAGGGAAATCGAGGCTCAGAGGGAGTCACACTGAGAACTTCCAGGAGGGAAGTAGAGAGACTCGAAAGAGGAGCAGCGAAATGGCAATGAACAGGGTAAGAGATCAGGACAGACTAGAAGGAGCTTCAACCTTCGTAGTTTGGAAAGCCAGGATCTTGTCCGTTCTAGACAAGCATCGTCTCAAGCACTTCGCCTTGAAAACGATAGCGATCCCAATTGCCCGATTGAGAACGATAAGTACGACGAGGCAATGGCAAGGGCCAAGAGCATCATCCTTGACGGGGTCAAGGACCATGTAGTACCACATATTGTCGAAAAGGACACGGCAAATGCGATGTGGGAGGCCTTAACGAAATTGTATAAGCATACTTCCGTGCAGAAGAAGATGCTACTAGAAAATTAGTTGCAATCATACCAGATGTAGAAGGGAGAACAGATCAACACCTTCCTTGATCGATTGAAGGAGATCCCAGATCAGTGGACTTCCATAGGGGCCACGTGTTGGAATTTCTAAGTCTGACACGTTAGAAACCCTTCATGCACTTTACTAATTTATTCCTACCTACTTGTTCTGTTAATTAACAAGTTATTTACCATGTAAACACTAGAAATAAATACAAATGCATGCTCAACACATTACAAATCATCAACTGAAGGAAATAGAAACAAGCACACAAGTGACACCGTTGTTTTTGGACTAATGTCCCCGGAAAAACCCAATGCGGGAAAACTGGTGCAGCTATCTAAGGGTTTGATTTATTAAGTAGTTTCAGAACACAATCTAGGTGCCAAATCTGGCTCACCCAACAGAGAAAAATCTCGGCAGTAGTACCTCTCTACTCGGAAGCAGATATTCCGGCTGAAACCCCGGATAAACACTTTGGTAGCTCCACAGCTCCAATCTGAACCATGAAACCCCAGCGTCAGCCTCTCTCTGCCTAGCGTTAGACCATCATCACTCCGGCTTGGCCTGTGTCAGCCTTCTAGCCCTCTGCATCACCCACGCTGGCCTTCTAAAGCACTGTGCAGCTCCTAGCTGCCTCTGCGTGAGCCCTGGCTGGCTCTGTGTGAACCCTTAGCTGCTTCTGCATCCCTCTCTCCGATTATTGCGCTGATCCTCCCGATTCTATCTCTACCTCTCTGCTTCTGTATTCATTGCCTCTCAGTTGCAACTCTGATCACTCTCTCAACTTTCCCAGCAAACCCAGCCCCAAAAAGTCGAAATCTTGATCTCTTGGTGTGTTCTCCAAGTGACCCTCAAGCCCCCTCTTATACTTTTCTCGTTGACAAATCAACGACCGAGATTAAGTCCCTAATCAACGACTAAGATGGTTGCTCCAAGCTCTGCGCTGGACTTGCATCACCTCCTCTAGGAGCTGCGTCACCCTCCCAATGAGCCTTCCTTGATCAAAAATCGATATGTTGAACTGTTGATCTCTCTGCCTCACAAAAACCCCAGCGTTGCCTCTAAATGACTACGTAAGCCCCTCTGGCTTCTGGGTCACCCTCTTTGGACTTGCGTTGTCTCTCCTGGTGCTGCTCTGCACCTCTGCTATGTATCCTCGGCCTTTGACTGAAGTCCCTCGTCCATACTATGTTGGAATTTCTAAGTTTAACTGTTAGAAATCCTTCATGTAATTTCTGATTTATTTCTTCCTATGTGTTCTCTTAATTATCAAGTTATTTACCATGTAAATACTAAAAATAAATACAAGTACATGCTCAACACATACAGATCACCAACTGAAAGAAAAACAAGCACACAAGTAACACCGTTATTTTTGGACTAATGTCCCTGGTAAAACCCAATGCGGGAAAACGAGTGCAACTATCTGAGGGTTTTATTATTAAGCAATTTCGCAATACAATCTCGGTGCCAGAAATGGCTCACCCAATAGAGAATGCCCTCGGAAGTAGTACTTCTCAGTCAGAGACAGATATTCCGGCTATGAACCTCAGATGAACAATCCCACAGCTCTCAGCTCCAATCTGCCCTATGAAATCTCCCAGCATCAGCCTCTAGGGACTGTGTCAACCCCTCTGGCCCAAGGTCAGCCCAACTAGACTAGCGTTAGCCTCTAGAGGCTCTGCGTTAGCCTCTCGAGCCTCTATGTCACTCACGCTAGCTGTCTCTAGCACTGTGTGGCCTCTAGCTAGCTCTGTGTGGCCTCTCGCTGGCTCTGCGTCCCTCTCTCCCGACTTCTACATTGATGCTCCTGGTACACACTCTGCCTCCTTGCTTCTATATTCACTGCCCCTCAGCTGTAACTCTGATCACTCCTTTGATTTCCTCAGCAAGCCCTGCCCCAGAAAATCAAATTCTTGATCAACTCGGTGTATTCTCCAAGTGACCCTCAAGCCTCCTCTTATACTTTTCTCGTTGACAATTCAACGACCGAGATTAAGTTCCTAATCAACAGCTAAAATTAGATCTGGCTTGATCCATGACTTTTGGACCATTCTATCTCCGTTTTATACTATGTTGCCAGGAAACGTGGGTTCGGGGACGGGTACGGGTGCGGGGACGGGGACGGGTACGTCATTTTTCGAAACAGGGTGCGTGGGTTCGTCGGGGGTATATTATAATTTTTTATATATATATAATAATTTATATATATATATATAATAATTTATATATATATATAATATAAATATTATATTTTATAAATTATAATATATATGAATTTGTATATTTTTCAACTTTAAACAAGAAAACTAAAATATTTATGATTTAAACTTTAAATATTTAAACATGCACATCATTGAACATTCAACATTCACAATGAAATTTCAAAATTTCTAGTTAGATATCAAGTGCAAATTGGAGTTTACATATTAATAAGAATCATGATATATGTCCATCGTCATACTACATTCAAAATTTGTCTTAAGGCATCTCCAAACAAGAACTGGGAAATTTTAAAATACTAAAATAAAAGTATCTAATAGTGAACAATGGCTTCCTCAAGCGATGTCATCAACATCACTCAGATCTTTAGTTAGCATGCTCTCCAGGTAGGGATCACTCTCATCTTGAGGCTCTTGCTCATCCATAGCAATTGGAGGTAGCTCAATAAGGCCATCTGGTTGTATCTCCTCATCCACACACATAGCATCGTTTGTGTATTGGTCCCATCTCTTGAAAGGACCCTCATATCCAGGGTCTTTTCGAGATATGAGACGAAGTGTGCTATGAACGTACACTAAGTTCTCTGCCTTCTTTGAGCCCAACATATTTCTCTTTACTAAATGGATAAAGGCATAAGTACTCCAATTCCTCTCGCAAGATGAAGAACTAGCTACCTAGAATATTAGGGGAAGCCCATTAAATTAATTAAAAAATAAAATATAAAAACTAAAATGAACCCAAAAGAACCTGATTTTGGGGTTCCAAGTACCCATCATCAGGGTTCTCTGTACCCGTCAAGACAAAAGAACCCAATTTTTTTTAATGAAGAACCTGGTTCTTCATAGAAGAACCCGATTCTTATGGGTTCTTCTTAGAAGCACCCGAACCCGAATCCGGTACTTGGGGACAAGAACCCGGGACGGGTTCGAGAACCCCACCCCCGGGTTCGGGAACCCATGCAACATAGGTTTTATATTAATTCACATCAATATTTCATTTTCCCTAAGTTTAGACTTAGGCACTCCATTAAAAATATTAATTATTTAATATCTCCCAAACTAGTTAGATTCTTCCCAAACCATTTTTGGGTATTGGAGATCTTATTTGTTTTAGCCTCTCCACCAATTTTCGTAGCTAGAGCACATCCGATGCTACCCAAAATCAACACTCCCTCTTAGCGAGGGTTGTGCTCTAGTAATACTCCTCACTGAGCATCACGTTGATCATCCGACATCGGTCCCTGTGTTGATGCTAGGCCTGCTACCCATCATCTGCACTGTTGCATCATGTATTACTACCCATAGCCCTGCATCCGTATGACAGCTCCCTCTCATCATGTTGCATCGTGCTGCCCATAGCACTGCCACTGCTAACTGCTGCACTGCAACTCAGTTACTAAGAAGTAACTAACTGATCTCCCAAATCTGACATCTCCGTTAGGCTAGAAACACTCCCAATGTTGCCTTACGCTGCCTTACGTTGTCTTAGGACTGCTGCACTATAGCTCCCTCTGTCGCACCATCCACATCTGTCTCTACCGACATTCATCAGTCCTGCTACTCCTCTGTGGGGCTCCCATAGGAAGGTATAATCCAAGAGGTTGGGTACTTCGAGGATCCTGCCCCTCATCGCTTGTAGTCCATCTGACTACAGCTCGATGTCTCCCCACTTCCTCTCAAGTCGCGTATGAGCACTCATGGCATAGTCATCATCTGTCTCCACTTCTTTCTCTGCCCTTGTTGGTGTAGCCTTCGTCTTAGAAGCCTCTCCCTTGCTCTTCTTCCTCGGACATTGGCTCGCATAGTGACCTAGTTCACCATAGTGGAAGCATTTGATCTTGGAGAGGTCCTTCTTCTTCTGTTTCTTCTGCTTTCCCTCCTATGCTAGGGCAACATCCTCCTCTTCCTCCTCCTTGATTCTGACCCCCTTACCACTGCTTCCCGCCTTGGTCAGCCTTCTGATCTCTTCTTGACAAAGAGCCGCCCACACTTCCTCCCAATCTAGAAGTGTCGACCTGCCCAGTATGCTCTGGACAAATACCTCTCAATCCTCTGAAACTGCGTTCAATGCGGTCCTCACCAACATCTCTTCATCTGGCGTGGTGTTGATTTGGGGTAGCATCGAATGTGCTCTAGCCACGAAAATTGGTGGAGAGGCTAAGGCACATGAGATCTCCAATACCCAAAAAGGGTTTGGGCATATTCTAAACAGTTTGGGCGATATTAAAATAATTAATATTTTTAATGGAGTCTTTAAGTCTAAACTTAGGGAAAATAAAATATTAATGTGAATTAATATAAAACGGAGTTAGAATGGTCCAAAAGTCATGGATCAAGCCAGATCTAATCTTAGCTATTGATTAGGAACTTAATCTTGGTAATTGAATTATCAACGAGAAAAATATAAGAGGAGGCTTGAGGGTCACTTGGAAAATACACCGAGTTGATCAAGAATTTGATTTTCTGGGGCAAGGCTTTTTGAGGAAATCGAAAGAGTGAGCAGAGAGGCAGAGAATGTACCGGGAGCATCAACATAGAAGCCGAGAGAGAGGGACACAAAGCTAGCCAGAGGCCACGCAGAGGTAGCCAGGGGCTGCGCAGTGCTAGAGAGAGCCAGCGTGAGTGACACGGAGGCTCCAGAGGCTGATGCTAGGCTAGTTGGGCTAACCTTGGGCCAGAGAGGCTGACACAGTCCCTAGACGCTGACACTGGGAGATTTCATGGAGCAGATTGGAGCTGAGAACTGTGGGATTGTTCATCCGAGGTTTTTAGCCGAAATATTTGTCTCCGACTGAGAAGTATTACTTCCGAGGGCATTCTCTGTTGGGTGAGCCATTTCTGGCACCCAGATTGTATTGTGAAACTGCTTAATAATAAAACCCTCAGATAGTTGCACCAATTTTCCCGCATTAGGTTTTTCCAAGGACATTAGTCTAAAAATAACAGTGTCACTTGTGTGCTTGTTTTTCCCTCAGTTGAAGATCTGTATGTGTTGAGCATGTACTTGTGTTTATTTTTAGTATTTACATGGTAAATAACTTGATAATTAAGAGAACAAGTAGGAAGAAATAAATCAAAAAGTACATGAAGGATTTCTAACAGTTAAACTTAGAAATTCCAACACAGTACGGACGAGGGACTTCAGTCCAAGGCCGAGGATACATAGCAGAGGCGCAGAGCAGCTGCAGGAGAGACAGCGCAACTCCAAAGAGGGTGATGCAGATGACAGAGGGGTTGATGCAGTCGTTTAGAGGCAGCGTTGGGGTTTCTGTGAGGCACAGAGAGCAGCAATTCAACATATCGATTTCTGATCAAGGAAGGCTCACTAGGAGGGTGACGTAGCTCCTAAAGGAGGTGACGCAGTTCTAGCACAGAGCTTGGAGCAGCCATTGCTACCCAGCATGTAAGGACCCTAAATTTAAATACCAAAATATGTAATTTAAACACGGAATTTAAATAATTTATTTAATGAATACCAACCTGTTTGCTCTGCTGTGAAGCTCTACTACCAATTGTTCTAGTGCAATTCTTGTTCTGGCTGCAATTCTTGTTCCAGTTGTGTTACCATAACGACCAAAACCACCTTGCCGAACTGGGTACAACCTGGGTACTCAGTGTTAGACTACTTTCTAATCGAAGCAATCTGATCCCCCGTGCCCAAAAACTCCAGTACAATCAAGACCCAAGAGTGTTTGTATCTCTGTGTTAAAATTGTTCTCCGATTTTCCTCCTCCCCCTTCTCAAGATTTCCTTCCTCCTTTAAATTCCTCGTCCACCGCCTTCTTCCCATCTCCGTGTCATTGTTTTGTTACGTGTAATTTTATAAGATCAAATCTTATTTGATTTTGTTGATTTTATTCGGATATGGAGATTTGATTTGGTAAAAGTTTATTTATTATTTTAATAAATTAATTTGATTTATTTAATTTATAATTTTAATTGATTTTTATTATTATTTTATTAATTTTAACTTTTAAATTTAATTTGTAAATTAAAATTAACATTTTCTTTTAGTTTAAAGATTTATCATATATATGATATTCTGGTGAGGTATTAATTCATTACCTTAATTTATATCTTTTCTTGTAGTAATCAACTTATATATAGTGCGATACATGCAGGTCCATGCATACGTAGCTATCATATGGAGGTCTCGTATGTATACTAATATTCATATTTTATTTATAGTTATAGGTGGATCATTACATACATCCCTCCTTCCAAAAACTTCCTCCCAAAGTTAGGGTTTCCAAAATATATTATTGATTAATGTGAGCATTTCGAGGTTAAATTTGTTTTATATGGATACTTAAAATTTGTTTTCTTGAATATTTTAAGATTTTACAACTATAATATTCATGTTCTGCCCCTATCGGGTTCCCATGCTATTTTAGAATCATCCTATCTTTCCTAATCTCTTCTGCTTCCATCCTATCCATCCTCTACTAGAGTATGCCATGGCTTTAGCTATACTGACTAACTATTTGTAAGCTCTCAAGGGTATCATCGTTGATTATATCAACATGATTGCTCAGTAGGCATCTGGCAGTCATCATCACACGTCTAGGGGAGCGTGATTCGTACAGTCCTCCCATGACTCCAGGTTTTGGAGGATAAACGGTGGGTAGTATCTCCACCCCTCCTAGTGAGACCAGAGTCAACATTCTATCATGGAATCTCATTAAGCTTTAATTGTACTGAAGTTTTTGTCATCACATAGTCATTTTGGTAACCTACAATGTAAACACTTGTCCATATATTATAACATATGCATCAATATTTATAAAATAAACACTTTCTGTATAGCTCATACATGTTGTTATCTACAGTATAACATACTTGGTCATGTCCTCCTCATGTTATTGGCTTTCATATTGAAATTGTAATCATTCTTTTGTTTCTATCTCATTAATCATATTGATATGCATAAATAAAGCAAAATTTATAATATCTTAATTCATATCATAATTCATCATTTAGATTTTATAGCAAGGTTAATCAAATATTGAATTTCATCTTGGTATCCATAACTCAGTAAGGTAATTTAAATAACATATTTCATCTTGGTATCCACGTACCAGTAGAATTAAGAAGATAACATATATCATAGTTCAGTAACATAAAAATTCACGTTTATATGTGATCCTTCCAAAAATGGTTTTGAGTATCTGATTTAAATTAAAGTAAATATATACAAAATATGGCTTAAAGTTCTTCAAAATTGACACAAGTTGGGATATTTTTGACATATGATTTATGTATCTTCCCAAGTAACCGATCCAGGGCTATACTTGTCCCACTGGACCTTAACTTGGTCTACCAAACGATTTCTGAGCTGTCGAACCCTACGTTCCAGTATACGTAATGGTTCGACCGAAATGATTCCCTCGTCCGATACCTGTAGTTCCTTCCATTGAAGGTCATGAGAGTTGTCAGCTATGTAATGCCTTGATACAGATACATGAAATACATTATGAACTTTATGCAAGTGAGATAGCAGTGCAAGACGATAGGCGACAGGTCCAACTCTTTCCATGACTTTAAATGGTCCGATAAATCGAGGTGACAACGTTGTCCCTTTTCCGAATTGGATAGTGCTTTTATTTGGTTTGATGCAAACAAAAACCTGATCCCCTATTTCATACTTTCTATCAGTTTTGTGGGCATCAGCATAAATTTTTTGTCTATCCTGTGCTTTTTTTAACCATTGTCTAATTTGTTTTACCTGTTCCTTCATCTCTTGGATTAATTTTGGCCCTACTATCACCCAATCTTCTAACTTGTCCCAACTTAATGGTGTTCTGCAAGGTCTGTCGTATAATGCTTCAAATGGAGGCATTCCGATTGAACTGTGGTAACTATTATTGTATGCAAATTCGACTAAGGATAAGTACTTTTCCCAATGTGATTGTTGATCCATAACGTACATCCTCAACATATCTTCTAGTATTTGATTTACCCTTTTTGTTTGCCCATCAGTCTCAGGATGATAAATCGTACTCAAATTTAGTTGAATTCCTAAGGCTGACTGCATGCAAGTCCAAAATGTTGAAGTGAATCGTGAGTCTTTATCTGATATGATCTTCTTAGGTACTCCATGAAATCTGATAATTCCATTTATGAATACTCGAGCTACATCGACAACTTCGTAAGTATCTTTTACGAGAATGAAATGGACGTTTTTCGTTAATTTATCCACCACAACCAGAATGGCATTGTGCCTTTGTGGAGTGAGAGGTAGTCTGACGATAAAATCCATAGAAATTATCTCCCATTTGGTCATAGGAATGTCGTGAGGTTGCAAGACACCTGTTGGGCGACAATGATCAACTTTCACTTGCTGATTCAAGACATTTTGCAACCAATTGAACAATATCGTGTTTCATGCCTGGCTAGAAGAAGAGTTTATTAATATCAGTATACATTTTTTTAACCCCGGGATGTGCACAATACACTGCTTTGTGGGCTTCCTTAAGGATGGTGTCTCAGAGATCCCCATTATCAAGAATATACATCCTTCCATGAAATCACAAGATTCCATCATCATCTAGTTCATACCCCTCAAACTTAGGTTCTTTTGACTTTTTACTATCAAAACTAGATCTTACCTTTAAACACCAGCTATCTCTTATGAGATGTTCTAGTACTCGTTGCCTTAAATCTATTTTGATAAGTATGAGGGAAAATATTCGAGGTCTTCTACTTAAAGAATCTGCGACTACGTTTTATTTTCCCTTGATGTAAGATATTCCAAAGTCATAATCACTTAGAAATTCACTCCGTCATCTTTGTCTAACATTCAAGTCTCTTTGAGTAAACAAATACTGTAGACTTTGATGGTCGCTTTTAAGCATAAAGCTTCGCCCTACTAGATACTGTCTCCATATCTTTAAAGCTAGTACTATAGCGGCTAACTCTAAATTGTGAATGGCGTAGAGTTCATCATGAGGCTTTAACTTTCTTGAGGCATACGCTATTACTCCTCTATCATGCATTAATACTGCTCTAATACCAAATCTAAGGACCCTAAATTCAAATACCAGAATATGTAATTTAAACACAAAATTTAAATAATTTATTTAATAAATACCAACATGTCTGCTCTGCTGCGAAGCTCTACTGCAAATTGTTCTGTTGCAATTCTTGTTCCGGTTGTGTTACCAAAACGGCCAAAACCACCCTGCCGAATTGGGTACAACCTGGGTACTCAGTCTCAGAATGCTTTCCAATCGAAGCAATCTGATCCCCCGTGCCCAAAAACTCCAGTACAATCAAGACTCAAGAGTGTCTGTATCTCTGTGTTAAAATTGTTCTCTGTTTTTCCTCCTCCCCCTTCTCAAGATTTCCTTCCTCCTTTTAATTCCTCGTCCACCGCCTTCCTCTCATCTCCGTGTCATTGTTTTGTTACGTGTAATTTTATAAAATCAAATCTTATTTGATTTTGTTGATTTTATTCGGATATGGAGATTTGATTTGGTAAAAATTTATTTATTATTTTAATAAATTAATTTGATTTATAATTTTAATTAATTTTTATTATTATTTTATTAATTTTAATTTTTAAATTTAATTTGTAAATTAAAATTAACATTTTCTTTTAGTTTAAGGATTTATCATATATATGATATTCTAGTGAGGTATTAATTCATTACCTTAATTTATATCTTTTCTTGTAATAACTAGCTTATATATAGTGCGATACATGCGGGTACATGCATACGTAGCTATCGTATGGAGGTCTCATATGTATGTTAATATTCATATTTTATTTCTAGTTATAGGTGAGTCATTACACAGCACTAGGAACAACATTGTCATCTGTGCGGTTTGATCATTCAGTTGTTGGATTTGCCGAAAAATCTGTCTTCGGAGAGAGGTACTTCTACCAGGTTTATCCTCTGTTGGGTGAGCCGGATCGACACCCTAGTTGTATTCAAAAATCTGCTTAATAATATAAACCCTCTATATGTTGCACCGGTTTTCCCGAATTGGGTTTTTCCGAGGACGATTGTCCAAACATAATGGTGTCCCTTGTGTGTGTCTCATTTTATTTCAGTGCATGATCTGTATGTATGTGTACTCTGCAATAGTGTTTTCATCGTTGTTTAAATAATTAAATAACTTGTTGAATGTAAACAATAAGTAAGATATCATAAACCAGTGATTGTAATAGGATTTATGATGTGTAGATTCAAAAATTCTCACATGGTATTGGAGCATAGCAGATCATAGGAGACTGAAGACACTAGCTGAGAGATCCAGAGAATTTGTTGCAGAGAAGCAGCTATCCCGAGTGACAGCATTGTTTCTTTGGCACTGCACAGCCTTTGGGACCCTTTGCGTCACTCCAACAACATATGCGTGGATCACGCAGTCCCTCTACCTCTGGCTGTCTCTTCTGGGCTCTCCGTGGCCTGGACTAGTTGTTGATCTCGCTCTCTCTGCTTCTGCGTTGGTCTCTCAGTATTGTCTTTGCCTCTCTACCCAGTACTCACTGCCCATCGCTGTTGATCACTGATTCACTTTTTCTTAGCAACCCCACTCTAGCAAAATGAATGATTGATCACTCTGGTGTGTTCTCCAACTGACCCTCAAACCTCCTCTTATACTTTTCTCGTTGGTCCATCAATAGTCGAGATTAAATCTCTAATCAATGGCTAAGATTAGATTTGGCTTGATCCATGACTTTTGGAACCTTCTAACCCAGTTTTATATTAATACCCATTAATATTTTATTTTTCCTAAGTTTAGACTTAGTAAATCCATTAAAAATAATAATTATTTTAACATCTCCAAATTGGGTACAGTTTGTCCAAACCATTTCTGGGTCTTGGAGATCTCATGTGCCTTAACTTCTCCACCAATTTTCATGGCTAGAGCACATCTAATGCTACCCCAAATCAACATTTCTTGAAGAATGGTCTTTCAAAGGCACTGGACCACACAGGGCCAAGTGGACCCAGTCTAGGTTATAAGGAAGAAATGTAGCAACCAATGATATCCTTACCCTAGATAAGGTGGGGAGAGGATCAAAGAAAGTATTTTCACTCAATGATGTTGTTTTGACCCTATGAAGTACTAGCCTTGGGGATTGCAGGGCAACTTTTGATCCTAGAGCTAGGGCTTGGCTTTTCTCCCAACTCCACCGTCGGAATGGCTTCAAATTTGGAGAGCTAGAGGAAAGGCTAATGTAGGATACACTTGGAGATCGAATATTTTTGAAGGCTAGACCTGGGAGGAGGTGAAAGAATATGAGTTTTAGTGACCACCCTTGGTAGATCAATGCCTTAATCTTTGGGAGAATGGACTCTATGTTGATCATGAGTAGGGTTTCTTGGTTCCCAGTCAAGGAGGCCTCAAGATTACTTCACAAACCCTCTAGGTCAAGAAGAAGCAACATCACAACTTTTATACTTCAATGTACAAGAGGAATAGTTTATCAAGGTCAAATTTTAGCCCTAGAAGATTCCGCTCATTACATGCCCATACATTGAGAGAATGCTATAATAGAGACAAATTCCACAATATTAAGCAGTAAATGCATGCAACAATTAGCCTTAAAACAGTGAAAATCCCAATCCAATGTATATGACAACAATAATCAAGAATAACATCAAAAAGCACGTACTTACATGTAGTAAAGTATACCCAACCATTCACAATTAACAATAGATAAGCTCCAAGAGAAGATAGACCAATATCCACACATCAAAATTCATCCATAAAAGCTCCAATTCATCCTTTAGAAAAAGTGCGAAAATCTCAAGAGAGATAAGAGATCCAAACCAAGTGACGATAAGAAAATGAGCTCATCTCACTTGTATTTAGACACAACTTAGGAGATCAAATTAGCCTCCTTAGCCTACATAAGCCCCAAAAATAAAATAATGTTCTAATAATTCAACTTTTGGTGACAAGCCCACCAAACCAGCTCATAAATGAAATGGTAAGCCTCTCAAGAAGACAATAATTTATGCATGTCATAGAGCCCTCTAAGAGGCCTAATGAGGTCCATGGGTGCCACAATGAAGAATAAGATCCTCAAAAGCAATGGACAAGGGGTTGGCCCCTTGTGATAACCTGCGGTGCTCCAAATGACATGTGGGCGCACACAAGTGTCCTCATGGGTCTCCAAACAATTTGAAAATGCCTGTAAATCACCTACAAGGGCTAGGATGATGGTGTAGGTGATGCCACATCATCATGAAAGTTCTGGATCATCTGCCAAGTGTATGGTGTATGTGTGGTGCCAGCTAGGCATGATGGATCAGGTGCATCCTCTTCGTCCAAGAAGTGAACCACGAGTAATCTCTAAATGGTTGTTGGGATCCATGGAGCGCAATTTGCTACTGTGTACACCCATGGTTGTCAACGTTCACCCTACTTGTGTTGGGGGATTACGTCCCTGTATAAGGAGACCAAACCCAAGATGGAAACCATCTGCAATCCTACATAAGGTCCAATGCATCCCCTAGCCTTCCAGTACAAGAAGTCATTAGAGAAATAGAGTAAATGAGCTTATCAAATCATGGACCACAAAGGAAGACTTCATAATGGCGTGCCCTTCCATAATGGGCTTCGAGATCTGTCAATGTCTCCTAAACTCCAAATGGAGTTAACCAAGTACCCTATTAGGTGGTTTCTACTTCTAAAGAGGATAATGTGTTCAAGGTGCATCCTTCAAAAGGTGGTGGCTTGCGACAGACAAGTGAATGAAGTAGCGCATGAGAGGGGCAACCCTGGACCACATGTTGGGGTACAAGGGTAGTTAATGAGAGGGAAGCTCACACTTGGATTTATAATGTATAAAAGAGAGCACTCGTGGTACATGAGGTGTCCCAGCCTTGATTTTTCCACCCTTCTTTATATGTCTTTTTCCTTTTTATGATTTTCTTTGATTAACTGCTCGGGGCTCAAGGGGTTAGAGCATGACGTATAAGATATAGCAATGAATTCCCCCTTTTAAGGTGAGGCAGTTCATCGCCCACCATAGGTTGGGACAATTATGGGTTCCTATATGATGAAAGAGGTTCATAGAACCTGTAGGAACCAGGGTGATAGCCATGATGATGGGGTAGAGCTGATGTATTGGCTTTTGCCCACATGCTAAATATATTTGTCCCAACCATCTTTTGCATTTTGTGGTACATTTTCCTATTAATGTGGCCATATATGCTTTTATCTTTCTTTTCAGTTGCATCTACCTCCAGGCTTCATTCCAGGCCATGACCCAAGGTGTGGGCAAGGGAAAGGGGCAACTTGACCCTATATGGACCCTGTTGACCACTGGGACGGCACCTAGTGATTATATGAAGAGTCCATGCTCAAGGATGATCGAGAGGACATTTGTACCATCAGATATCATCAGTCAACAGAGTTTTTTAACTTTACTTCTATCTTCTCATCATCTTTCTTGTACCCAGGTTCCACACCTTGCGGGGAATTGTAATAAGTAATACTAGTAATGATGAGTTTTAGAGTCTGTAACAAGCCTAGGATGTTGGGACTCGATCAGCAAACGAGTACACCTTGGAGTGTTTTTTTATCTGGTTAATTAACCCTTCTTTTTCAGAGGCGGATAATTTTTTGAGTTTTTCACTCACGTTTTACCCCAAAGCCGGGGTGACGGTTTGAAAGTTGAGCCCCTAACACATCTTAGTGTCTAGATTCTATGTATATTACCATACTAGATCACACAAAAAATTTCGTGGAATTTGGTTAGGCCTAAGTAGTCATTTTTTAATTTTTTAGATTTCCCAAAGGACAAAAATTGCAAATAAAATTGTATTTAAATTGTAATAAGTGTAGTCTAGAGAAGTTGTATGGGGTATGAGTAATCAAAATTGCACCTCTCACCCTCAACTTTCTAATATGACACAGTTTGAGAAGTTAATAATGTGTTTTGGACCCTCAAAACCCACTTTTCTTAAGTTTAGTGGGAAATCTGGCAATTAATTAAGCCAAAAATTAAATAAATAGAGAAAAATAAATATCCACACATGCTAAATGTTGTGGAAATGAGGTGGAAAATTATGGGGGAGTTAAAGTGAAGTCCCAAGGTGATGTGGACTCGTAAAATCAAAGAAAGGACATGTGCTCAAATAAAACCGAATTTCTGGCATTAAAGGAGAAGGTTGCTTACTTGGAAATTCGAATTTGTGAAGTTAATGCACATTTGGGAGGATATTTGGTAGAGATTTTTGTGGAAAATTGTTCCCACATGGGTTACCACCCATATACACTTGTCATTCTATCATAAAATTCGAATTTGACGCATAAGGGAAGAAGAAAATGATGTCCACTTGCCAGAATTCGATTTTTACACTTGGCATTGGAGCTCCATTCAACAAATTCGATTTTCTCTTTGGGATTTTCACCTCATGCCACTTGTTTAATCACTTCTACATTGAGATTGGCTCTAATACCATTTGTTACTTTCATTCTTCATTGGGATTTGCTCCCAACTCTCTATATAATAGAGCCATGGGCTCTCATATTGTATCATGTAATACAAGCTATTGTGCTTGAAGAGATTCTATGGGATTGTATTCACTACTTGCAATATAATACAACAGTCTTTGGGGTAAAGCGTGATGGTGTTCTTCTCTTTGCATGTGTGGTAAATTCTTGGCTTCTTGTTATGCTTCTATTTATTTCCTCATGTCATTATTTCTTTCATGCCTATTTCAAGTTATGTTAGTATGCAATTATCTCATATTAGCATAAGAATTAATTATTTGCTTTAGGAAAAAAATTCTTCTAGTGGATAATAGATGTATCTCTAAGAATTCTTTCCACTGCACTTATTTAATTTCATGTCGATTTAATGATTTGTGGTGAAGTATTGTAAATGAATCATTATTTGGTCAAGTTTTCAAGCGTGAAAAGAAATTCTAAGAGGAATCAACCCATTCTTGAAAAATATTCAAGGAGATCCCGCATATTTTGAATTCCAAAGTCTCATCTATATCTTATTTGTGTCTTGCAGGGATTCTTTCAAGTTTCTTAAAGCTTTTATTTCTTGCATCAAAATATCAAACTTGGAAAAAATTACCTTTTAGGTATTGTACTCCATTTATCAATATCTGGCTATTTCAAAGAGCTAAGTCATAGCCAGTCAAAGAGGAGAGCTTGCTCATACTCTTTGGCCTAGCCTCTTGTAGATTATTTTTGTAACATACTTTGTTGTCATCTTGGTCTAACATTTGAATTATTTTTGTATCCTTTTGAGCAAAATAGTTTCCATGCTTTGATTTGTAGACTTATTCATCTTGAAAGCATTTATAATATCTTGTGTTAACAATTTAGTGTTTCACTTTTCAGGGTTATTTTGGCCTTCCATTTGAAAGCATTTCACTTCATTTTAAGCAAAATAAAATTTCATTTCTTAAAGAGCATTTACTTGGAAGGGACTGGTTGTTTATGTATTTCATGCTTATCTTATGATGGTTATTGCTCATATCAATTTTTTGCTTATAAATCTTAAAGACATAGTCTATTTAACTCTAACAATTCTCTTAGAAACTCACATCCTTTTTAAATTAACTTTTCATTAGGGACCACCTCCCTTAGCTAACTTAGGAGATAGCTCAAATGGAGAGAGTCAGGATTAGTGTGACAGCCCCTTCTCTGAGTTCCCTGCCACCAACCACACCTTATGGGGTTGAAAGCTTTCTCACTGACTTGTATGTAGGTGTAGGTGACAGGGTCAACAAACCCAATGGAGGAAATGTGGACCCAGGCAAGAGAAACGATGAATCAGGTAAAAATGAATGGAAAAAGGGCAATATAAGCGGATAAGGGAGTGGGACCACGCAACCAAAATCAGGGTTTCCTATGAAATACCGTCCCTGGAACCAAATGGTCAGTAAAAAAGATCCCACGGGACTAGAATCCAAGGTTAATACCTAAAAGGGGTCTGGGGGACAAGAGCACAGACCTAACCCATTCTTTATGCCGAATCCCCCCATTAATCCATGCTCAGAAGTGTCCATGATAAGAAAAACTACAATAATCAATTTCTAAATGACAAGGCATACCTTTAAATTCGGGAGGCCCACCTTCAAACACAGGACCATGGCAGATGGACGAGGGACCACATGGCTGATGGCTGCAAGAAGTTGTTGGCTTCCGACTAAGGACCATCGTGGAAAAAAATTTCTCCTAGGGATATTACCCACAAAATCGTGGGTAACAATTCCTTCTATCAAACAAATAAATAGTTCTTTAAGAAAAGTTTCCTTAAATAGTTGTGGATACAATCCAAAAATATGTTTTCATTTTACTATCAAAAGCTATAGGTTGGTGGAAGTAAGCAATTAAGTATCTCAATTAGTTTTGGAACCCCTTTGAATTTAGCAGAAATGTGTAGCATCTAAACAACACTGTGGCAAGGAAGGAGGATGCATAATCATAAATCTGCTCAACCAGAAATGCTACATCTCCAAGAAAAAGAAAAGAAGTACACCTTGTTGCACCCATTTTGTCACAAGTCCAAGCAGTGTACAAAATTTTTCAAAGTTCAAAATCATCAACCAACTACATGTGTATCATTGTAAACCCAAACTTTGCAAGTTGTAATGTAAATGATGCTAGTATGACCAATTATTTTTGTAACAACACCAAGGTAAGCCTATAATTTTGGCGACGAATTTCATCCTAAGACGTTTTTTAACCTCACCGCGTTATGTGTGTTTCTAAACACAGATAATTGATAGAGATTTTCCTTCAGCTTAAACCCCAAAGCTAGGGTGCAATTCATTGACAAGTCTTAGGTGAGTCTTAGTGTAATATCGAGTCTTTGTAAAAGTGGTTTGGGAATAATTTAAGCTATTTGGCTAAATTATTTTATTAGAGATCACTTGGTCTACCAGATCATAATGTGTCGCAAAATTGGGTAATTATTTTGGGGTCTATATGTAAAGGTAAGGTTGAATTTGTAATATCTGATGTAAAAAATATCTTAGTACATGGCCCCTCATCCTTAGACACCATGGCTAAAATATTTGAGGGTGGAAAAAATAATTAATCCCCTCTTGTGTCAATTAATTAATTTTTCTTGCAAAAATCAAATTAAATCCTAAGCCAGAAAATTAATTAAGTTAAAGCCAAAAAATAATTTTAGAGAAATTAATTTTCTCTAAGTGGAAAATGACCAAAATATTCATGGATAAAAAAGAAGACAATTTTTGGAGATCCGCCACCAAGGCAAAAATGGATTTTTAATAAAAATTAAGCCTTTGGACCTTGGTTGTTAAATCAAAGTCAAAATTTTTAAGGAAATTAATAAAAAACATTAAATTTTGGATTAATAAAAAAAATGGGTCTTCTAAGAAATTCGAAATTTTCTTCAAAATAAATATTTTCGACAACAAAGATTAAAAGATGATCAAATTATTATCAACGATTGAGATTATTTTGACATGGATCAAGACAACTAGCCGTTATTTTCCACTTGGAGGATTTATTTATAAATAAAAGCCATTTTACTTCTCAGATTATGATGACTCTGGATGATGTAAATTTGTAACGCTGCTATTGATCCATTGATCTGCTACGAACGTTTGATATCATAATAAAAAGACTTTGGTGTTTAATTCATGGTGTTCTTTGTCCATTGAATTGTGGTACGTTTTGGTTATGTGCTTTCCTATATTGTGTTAAAAAAAATTGAAACTTATTATTTCATTTGTCAGTGATAAGAGCATTCTATTGGTAAAATTTGGTTTTATCTTAGGTGATTTGATTCACCATATGATCTAACAAGTCTGCTTGAGAAAATTATATAGAGATTTGCAAGTACACCGACCCTTGGGCTACAAGTTCACAAACTATGGAGAAGAGTCGACCTTGTTTGGGCTCTGGGAATTTTTATATGGTTTTCTTACTTTCCTAAAGGTTGTGGTCAATACTTTAATTTTCGAAAAAACACATTGATCCATTGTCATTATTCAAAAATTATTTTTCTCAAAACAAATTATTTTACAAGCATTGTGTATTTGTAAATATTTTGTATATATAATTTTGTAAAATATTCTTCTAACTCTTGTTTTGCAGTAATTGGGGTTTGGGGTATATATTGCAATTTTGGGGAAATTTATTTTCATGTGCATAGATAAGCTTCAAGGTGTTCAAGAGAATTTTTTATTTTGAGCTAGATCTAGGCCCTTGAGGGTAAGATCTAGTCTTAAATTTGATTTTGCAAGTTAAGCATTTAGCATTTTTGCAGCAAATTTGTGGAGAAAATTTTATTGTATGGTATCAAAAAAAATTTGGAGCCTTCCAGCCCTAGCCTTCTCTTCCTTAGCCCTAGTAGTCCCCTTTTATGCTCTCTTAGAGGCCTTGATTTCCCTTAGTTGTAACCCTAGAAAGGCTTGTGGCTGCCTTTCTTAGGGCTTTTAGCCTTGGTCGCAAGCCTTAAGGGCCTTCTCTTAGCCTCCTCCTCCTTCTGTGAGCCCTTTTCTACCCTCTATTGCCTCCTTTCCCCTTTCCGCAAGCCTTAGGGCCTCATTTCCTTAGGCCGCAGCCCTTCTCTAGCGTTGACGTCAAGCCTTGAGGCCTCTTCTAGCCTTGTCGCAGGCCTCCAATGTTGAAATATGTAACTAGGTTCAGTCTTCACACTGACATGCATAATCATGATTTTATGTAATTGATGTAAAGAAGAAAAATAAAATTATTTATGTTATTTTTGAGTCATGGGTTTCATGCTCAAGGAATTTTATTTTCTATAGATGAAGGTCCCATTGAGAGTTATTAGGTTTGGTCATCAAGTCATAAAGAGTCAATGCCATGTATTGAAGACCCATTTGGGCATGTTATACATTATAAAAAGAGAATTTATTTGAGTCACAAACCCTCCAAGACCAAGTCAAAAGTACTACCTCATGTCGACCTTCAAAAGGAGATGAAGATGATTCTAGGAAAGCATGTTGACCTAGTCACAAGGTAAAGTCGACCTATTTTTCATGGACAAACCACTATATATAGAAGTGCTCTGCCTCACTTGAAGGACAAACTCTCAAGCATCTGAAATACATCAAGAAGTGCGAGAAAAGGAGAAATAGGAGCCTATCATCCAACGAAGGAAGAAGGAGAAGAAACCAAAGTATTTTGGCACTGTTCTTGGGTCATTTTCCTTGCACGTGTGACAAGGGTTAGGGTTTCTGCAGTAGGGTTACACCAGCCTTTGAAGAAGCCAAGAAGAAGGTCACTAAACCAACATTCTTGCTAGCTGAGGTCACAAGGAGAAGCCCTCAAGTCAAGCAAAGAAGGAAACCACCATCAAGATCCATAATTCAGCCCACACGTGTGAACTTGCAGAAGTTTCAAGCAATAGAGAATCGTGGGACTATGGAAGGCCGAAATTTCAGAATAGCCGAAATTTGCAGTGCTAGAAGTCAGTCTGACTAGTGTTGACTTGGGAAGAAGAAAAAGAAGTGAAGAAGGGTCTTGTGACTTGGTCTTGGAGAGGTTGATAAGTCAAGGGTCTTCGTCTTGGTATTCGTCACTTGACGTCTCTATAAGAAGAAGAATTCATTTGTGTTTTCTTCCAAAGTTGGAGAGGCTTTGGCCTTGGCTGATCACCTACATTTTGTGTCTCTTGTCTCATGCTTGTTTATGATTTGGTAGTTGTTTGATGATAGAAAAAGACTAACATAATCAAGAGAAAGAAAGAAGCTATAAAAGACTAAGAAAAGTTGCATCACAAGCAATAATCATCAAAAAGAAATCAACTAATCCCAATGCCCTAGATATCTCAACATGGTATCAAAGCTAAGGTGACAAAATCAAGAAAGGGTAGTTCAACAAGGCGAACTCAAGAATGCAAGCACTGAAATTCTAGAAGGGCATCAAAAGCATCTAGAAGATCTTCTCTTCCTTAAAGCATTTTGAAGTCAAGATCTACATTGCGTTCTTAAAGGAAGTGTCAAAACCCTAGATCAATCTAAGAAGAACTCTTGGGATCCTCGCCCAAGTCATCATCAAGGAAAGAGACCACAAAGATCCTACCTCTACTCAAGTTCAAGAGATCTACAAATCAAAGTAGCTTGAAGTCTACTCATCCAAGAGAAGCAAGATCAAGGACGTTGGCATCATCATCAACAAGGACATTGTCATCATCATCAAAAGTTCTAATGTGATCTCCCTCTCGTTAGAGCCAAGGATCACTCTTGAAGAAAACTATCTTCATCAAGGAGAAATTTTCTATTATCTATATCATCATCAAATTCAAGGACACAGTAAGTTGAAGAAGCATCTTCATAAGTAAGTATATTTATGTCTACATGTGAATCTGTCAACATGTCTTTTTGCAAGGAACGCAACAAGTTGGTTGGAGATTCAAATTTTCTTGTATGGAAGAAAAGGACAGATCTGAATCTCATAGAAAATGAGGTCATGGAACATGTTAAGGGCTCAATCACCAAACCTCCAAAAGAAGTTGCTCAAGCACTTGCAAGATATATGAAAGGGGAAGTAAGGGCTAAAAAGATTCTCATAGAATCCATCACGGATTCTCTAATTCCATATGTATCTAAACTCGAAACTAAGAATATCCAAAGAATAAAGAATAGCCTCCTACTTTATGAGGATATTTGAAATAAGGGAACAACTTCAAGATCTGGGAGAAATAATGTCTGACAAGGAGATGACTACTGTACTACTAAATGCACTACAAGAGGAATGGGGTAACTTTACATCAAGCATTTATGGGAAGAAGTAATCTACTCCATTCAATAATCTATGGTCACTATGCAAGATTGAAGAAACTAGGTTGAAGGAAAAAACTTATGTAAGATCAAATGAGAAAAATTAAGCTTATGCTACAATGACACTAAAGCAAATCACAATCAATCAATCGGAACATTCAGAATACTGTCATCAAAACACAGTCACCAGAACACAGAGCATAACCCAGAACTCTGCATCAACAACCAGATCCAACTGTAACCTAAAACATTAAGTTCATAAGGTATACGCTACTTCGTTGTGTCAAACTAGCGTGTATACGCTGTTTTGCCAAAGGGAACCAGTGTACAGATCTGAAAATAATTACTTATAACTTCGCTGCAATTCTCCACTTCAGACATACCCAGATCATCACATTTACAGAATAAAACATGCATCAGTGTTCAGATCTTGACTATACATGATCAAACCACATAATTATAATTCATTTCAAGCCTTAAGATCCCAATCCATCATTAGATCTTATCCCTCATCAACCACTAAGGTTCATCCTTGGTTCAGATCAAGCAAAGCACCATAAGCCAATAACCTGCATACTAGATCTCACACTTCATCAGATATTCAATACTTCCACACCTTGGCCTAATGATCTTCTCCTCCTTATATAGTTTTAGGCCTTTCTCAATACCATGGACCAAAACCACTTAGGACCAATACCTTGGACCAAATACCTAGGGTCAATACCTCGAACCAAATACCTTGGACCAATACCATGGATCAAAATACCTTGGACCAAATACCTCAGACCAAAAACTTAGTTTTCCAACATATACGTGCTTTTCCTTCTGTGAAAGTGCGTGTGTACGTATACACTACTTGTGTTCAGTGAACCTGCATGTATACGCAGCTTGGTCAAGGTGAACCTGCGTATACCTCTCTTTCTTCATTCTTTGTAGTCTGATCTATAATTCTTTGTTGTTGACATGCTACATCATGATCTTTCATCTGAGTGAGTTGCCATCAAGGACAACACCTGTATCATAATGCCAACAATCTCCCCCTTTGGACTTGATGGCAACAACAACACCAAGTCACTCTCCCCCTTTGACATCAAGGGCAAAGGGTGCACCAAGATAATTTCTCCCTTTGACATACATTATGTTAGTCATGCTCCCCCTGAGTACATGTTGAATTTCTGATTGAGCTCCCCTTGTTGTACATGCTAAGATGTACTGAAACCATCCATGCTCCCCCTGAGCACATGCAAAGTCTGCAAAAATATTTTCCAAAAGAATAACATGACTCTATAACTCAACTATGTGAGTATGACCTTCATATCACCAATGACTCATACATACATCAATCTCCCAACCAAGTGGGGATATACCTAATTTGACTCATCGACCCAACCAAGTGGGGATATACCAATTCTGACTCATCGACCCAACCAAGTGGGGATATACCAATTGTTTATACATGACTGAAATATAGCACTTATTACATCATCCTTCCATGCATAGTGGGGTTACAAATTACATCATATGACCAAAAAGGACTCATCAAAAGACTATGACAGATAGAGACAAATTACATCATGGGTCTTTATATGACCTTTATATCGAATGATATACATGACAGAGACCAAATATCTAAACAAGACCATGATAATCATCAGCAACTATCATACACCATGTATGATCTGCACCATAAGCATTTGTCAACCGCATCCAGGCCAGCAACTTGTATATGTCCATCATTAGTTCCCAAGATATGATGGAGTAACTATCATCATCCTGTGACAAAGTATGTTGCATATAGATATCAACTCATCCTCTGATCTCATCAAGATCAACTTGCTTTGTTTCCCTAGTAGAAAGAGCCTTATCATAATCTTCCATGAATCAACTAAGAATATGTCATATCTCCAAGCAGTAGTACACAATCATTCACATCATATCATATGTATGTGAAAACATCATAGTCATCATCTATAACATCATCATCAAGAATTGCATGATCTTTCCACAAGAACCTTCAATGTATCAACCATGTATCATCACTCGGAACATCCCAAATATGATAAGCATCAACCATGATAATCAACATATGTGAGTATCAAGAACTTATCATCATTATGTGATTAAGTAAGCTATGTCTTTGAATATCCATGTCTTCAAATAGCTATGCCTTCATGAGACCTGTAATAACACCATTCTCTTGGCCAACCAATGATATTAATCAATATGCAACTTAAGTAATCATCCATGTGTATCCATCAATCTTTCTTGATACCATCAATGGCAAAAATCCTCAACCATGTCAGAGCAAAGGACTATAGGAATCCTGTATCATAACTGCACCATATGAACTTTATGCATCTTTGAAGGTGTGATGACAGCAACATGAAAGAAATGAGTGGCTCATCATCAAATAATGAAGTTGTGTACTCAATCTTTGTACTTGTCCTTGTCCTTATGAAGATTACCATGTAAGCATCATATATGTACTGTATGCATCATCAAAAGGTCATCCATAATCCTTCATAAATCTGATCTGAATAACAACTATGTAATCCCAAGAGATACAAGTATCGTCATCATAGGCAACTTATAACCGCAACATAGCATGATGTATCAATTAAACACTTTAGCCACATAAGCATCATCACCATTGATAAGAATCAATAGGTACCAAAGACTTCTAAACATACTGTCAAAAATGCAATATTAGAAGCATAGCATATTCTCCCCCTGAACCTGTGCCACCTGTTTATTGTCAGATTTGATCATTGCATATATCAGTAAGAAATATCAAGGCATCGTCATCAATCAGATATACATCAAGTCATTGACAACTTATGAGGATCAAAAGCACTTCTAAATAACATCCACAGACTGTAGTCATCAATCATCAAGATAGAAAATATAACTAATAATTGTCTGAACCATATCAGATCATTTTTCTGAGTTTGTCCCTCTGCTTCTTCATCAAACCAACATATACGTGACTATGCAACTTCGAACTCGCGTATATACGCGACTTGTCTTCACGAAACTTGCGTGTGAGATTTAGAACACTGAAGTTTCACACTTTCAGCTCCCCCTGAGTCTGTTATGTCTGTACACTATGCTATGCCACATCTTTCTGACTGTGCTTCCTTCTTCTTCCATATCTTTGAGTGTGATAATGTTTTCTCCTTTTGGTATGGTGCCGAGCTTTGCTTCTGCATTCCTTTTCTATATGTCCAAATTTGTTACATGCATAACATCTTCCATGTTTCATATTCCTTCTATAGCAGTCAATGGCTTTGTGACCAAACATATTGCAAGAAAAACAATATCCCTTAAAGCACATGGAAGTTGATGATCTTTCTATGTGATGGTCTTGAACCATTCTACTTCTGCATCTCACTACAACATGTCCAAGATTATGACATATAAAACATTCAACATTATTCATTTGAGGAAATAACCGACTATCACTTCCATAGTTAGGAGTAAAAGATTTTCTTTGAAGAATTTCTTTCCATAGTTGTTGATGGGGTTTGCCTCTCATCTCCTTGTTGAGCATTTCAGATTTTGCATTAGAGTTCCTTGCCCCACGTTGTGAGCTAGATTCACCTTCAATAGATTCATGAAAACCAAGACCAGATTTGATGGCAGGAGACCTTTGACTGCTAAGAATATCATCCAAAATCTTAGTACTATCTTGAAATCGTAAAATTTTATTCTTTTCTTCTAATTTACCTTTTAGGATATTTACTTCAACCTGATATTGCTCTTTCTGTCCAAGATACTGCTTTTTCATGATTTCTTCAGCTTTTCTTCCTTCTTCCACTTGTTGCCTTAATTCGATAACTTCATTTTCTTGTTCTTCAAATGCTTGGAGTAGTTCTTCATTCTGCTTATTTGATTTTTCAAGATCTTTTAGAGAGAGGATCTTAGCTTCAAGGCTTTCATAATAACTGGAACTATCTTTAAGTTTCTTGATTGTTGTGCTCCTTTTATTTACTTCATTTCTTAATGATGTCACTTCATCCTGCAACTTTTGGCATTGATATTCCTTTTCCTTGTACTGCTTCCTTACTTTGTTTCCTTCCTCCAGTTGATCTTTTAGTCTAGTAGCTTCTTCTTTGAAGGCACACTCCCATTTGTCCAATAGATCTTGTTGATCTCTGATTTTGTCTGTGAGTATTTTAAATTTTGCCTCTATTTGATAACTTTCTCTTTCACCCATAGGAACTACTTCAGTTGTTTCGCTATCACTTTCATCATCTTCAAAGGAATGGAGAAATGGATCACCAGAAGATAACAAATTCATACCTGATAGTTCTTTAGCTTGTTCATCTTCATTCTAAGGTGATTCTAAATCTGAAGAGTTGCTTCTACATAATCCCCAATCTATCTCCCACTATCACAGTTCCTTTGAGATGCCTTCTTCTTTTGAGGTGCTTTCTTCTTTAGCTTTTTTCCTATTGTTTCTATGGATCTCCTTAAGAAATCAAGCTTCTGCCAAAGGACCTGCTCTGATACCAATTGTTGGAAATAACACTGAGAGGGGGGGTGAATAAGTATTTGCAAATCAATAACTTTTTCATTTCCATGATTAGATTTATATACGCTACTTCGGTGAAGGGAACTCGCGTGTACACGCAACTGTATTTAAGGAAACCAGCGTATATCCAGCAAACATATGATTCAGTTAATTCATCATATGTTGATCTTTAAACAGTGCATCAATACTTCATTAACCATATAAACAGTAACCATGTGCAGTAATAACAGAACAAACCATCACACATAAGAAACACACATGAACACCAAGATTTAAGGTGGAAACCCAATGTGAAACTAAAACCACCTGTTGCTGTCTTCTTTTAATATAAGAAAAACATGTTTACAATCTTGTACTGGTGCAGACTCATACCAATACGCAAGCACCCACCTAAAGAAGGCTACAACCTTCTCGTTCTCCAGCTTCTACTAGAAGGGAGCTACAACCCCCTGGGTCTTGTACTGGCCGATATGTTTACCAGTACGTAGGCGTCGACCTACAGAAAGCTACAACCTTCTCTCCTCCTCCAGGGACCACGTTTCATAAATTTTCAGACTGAATGCTCCTGGTACACAACAATACACATGAAGGCCTCGTTTCATCCAATTTTCATACTGGACCCATCAACAACATTGAAGCTCAAAATCTTAACTGCAATATAATCATCAAATACATCTGCATCAACCAATCACTGAAAACTCAAACATCAATCTCTGAATCACCCATAACTGAATCACTGGAAGCCCATCATCACAAAACAAAATCACAATCAATCAATTTGAACATTCAGAATACTGTCGTCAAAACACAGTCACTAGAACACAGAGAAAAACCCAGAACTCTGCATCAACAACCAGATCCAACTATAACTTAAAACATTAAGTTCATAAGGTATACGCTACTTGGTTGTGTCGAACCAGCGTGTATACGTCGTTTTTCCAAAGGGAACCAATGTACAGATTTGAAAATAATTACTTATAACTTCACTGCAATTCTCCACTTCAGACATACCCAGATCATCACATTTACAAAATAAAACATGCGTCAGTGTTCAGATCTTGACTCTACATGATTAAACCACATAATTATAATTCATTTCAAGCCTTAAGACCCCGATCCATCATTAGATCTTATCCCTCATCAACCGCTAAGGTTCATCCTTGGTTCAGATCAAGCAAAGCACCATAAGCCGATAACTTGCATACTAGATCTCACACTTCATCAAATATTCAATACTTGCACACCTTGGCCTAATGATCTTCTCCTCCTTATATAGTTTTAGGCCTTTCTCAATACCATGGATCAAAACCACTTAGAACCAATACCTTGGACCAAATACCTAGGGTCAATACCTCGGACCAAATACCTTGGACCAATACCATAGATCAAAATACCTTGGACCAAATACTTCGGACCAAAAACTTAGTTTTCAAACATATACGTGCTTTTCCTTCTATGAAAGTGCGTGTGTATGTATACGCTACCTGTGTTCAGTGACCCTGCGTGTATACGCAGCTTGGTCAAGGTGAACTTGCATATACCTCTCTTTCTTCATTCTCTGTGGTCTGATTTGTAATTCTTTGTTGTTGACATGTTGCATCGTGATCTTTCATCTGAGTGAGTTGCCATCAAGGACAACACCTGTATCATAATGCCAACATTAGGAGTTCCATAACTAAGCACTGAATGGGATGATGTATGGAGAGGATGCGCTCTGGGCAAGTATGCCAAAGCTGTGTTTTCCAAAAGTAAAAATAGGGCGAAGAGTGTGCTAGGATTGATAAATTCAGACATCTGCAGATCGATGTCCACAAAATCTCTTAGTGGTGCCAAATACTTCATCACCTTCATCGATGACCATTCCAGGCAGACTTGGATCTACTTTTTGAAAACCAAGGATGAGGTTTTCGGTCGATTCAAAGAGTTCAAGGCTTTAGTGGAGAATGTGGCAAGAAAGAAGATAAAAGTGTTGCGCTCGGACAATGGTGGAGAGTATGTTGACAAGGACTTCACCGTTTTTTGTGCTAAGGAAGGCATAAGAGGAGAGTGGACAACTCCCTACAATCCGAAGCAGAATGGAGTAGCAAAAAGGAAAAACAAGACTATTGTGGAAGCAACTAGGGCAATGTGGTATGATCAGGATATGCCTAAATTCCTATGGGCAAAAGCACGCAGCACAACATTTTATGTCCAGAACAGGGCTCCTCACAGGGCATTTTTGCAAAATAACTCCAGAGAAGGTCTTCACTGGGAAAACACCTGAATTCAGTCATTTCAGGATATTTGGGAGTTTAGCATGTTGTCGTATACCGGAAGAGAAGAAAAAGAAATTAGAACAAACTGCTGAGAAATTATATCTTGTGGGATATAGCGAGAATGCTAAGGCATATAGAGTCCATCTTCTAGGGAGTAGGAAAGTAGTAGTTCAGCGGGATGTAAAGTTCATGGAGGATAGAGCTTTCAGAAAATCCCGAGAAATGCCTTCTGAGGAGCAGTCGAAAGACGAGCCGTTGGTCAGACCACTTCAACCAGCGGAAACTAGTACCAGAAATCCTCCTGAAAACAAGGCTTCAGAACAGGAGGAATCTCAGGAAGAAGAGAGTTGATAGATGTGCCTACTACCAGTGGAAGAACGAGCCGGGAACTCCAACAGATTCTAAGAGATGCAGAAGACTTCATTGGTGCACCCAGGAATAGTAAAAGGGAGCGAAGACAGTCAGACAGATACCAGGCCTTAGTAGCTCAGGTTGGGGAACCTTCTCGTTTTCAGGAGGTCGTTCAACATCAAGTATGGGTGGATGCTATGGTGGAGGAATACAGCTCTATAATGGTCAATGATGTCTGGGAAGTGGTACCTAGGCCTCGGGACAAATCAGTGGTAGGTTCAAGATGGATCTACAAGGTCAAATATACTGCAGACAGCAGTGTGGAGAAATACAAAGCCAAGTTCTTGGCTAAGGGGTATGCTCAGAAGGAAGGGATAGACTACGAAGAAACCTTCGCCCTAGTAGCCAGGTATACTTCTATTAGGATCGTGATATCTCTGGCAGCACAGATGGGGTGGGAGACTCATTAAATGGATGTCAAGACAACATCCTTGAACAGGGTAATAGAAGAGGAAGTATACATCAAACAACCAGAAGGTTTTGAGACACATGAGAAGAAATCTCATGTATGCAAATTAAAGAAAGCCTTGTATGGGTTGAAACAAGCACCTAGGGCATGGTACGGTCGAATTGATAGCTACTTGCAAAAAATGGGGTTCGTCAAAAGTGACGCAGACCTTAATCTCTACTATCTGGTTCTAGAGAATGAGCCTCTAATCTTAGTGTTATATGTGGATGATCTCTTCCTGATAGGATCATCCAGGCTCATCATAGACTACAAGAAGAACCTAGCCATAGAATTCGACATGAAGGATTTGGGACAGATGCATTATTTTTTGGGGTTGGAAGTTCAGTAGCAGAAGGGTAAGATCTTCTAGGACAAAGGAGATATGCTACAAAAATCTTGAATGATTCAGGATGCAGCACTATAGACCTATGGCTACTCCAATGATCACCAATTGGAAGAAGATTGATGCATCAGAAGACAAAGATGTTGATCCCACCTTGTATAGGTAGATTATAGGGTCCCTAATGTATCTAGTCAATACCAAGCCAGACATTTGTTACACTGTCAACACCCTCAGTCAGTTCATGGTAGAACCTAAGAGGGCGCATTGTGCAGTGACCAAACATGTTCTCAGCTATATACAAGGAATAGTCGAGCATGGACTATTGTACACAAGAGGCAATGACATCAAGCTGAGTGGCTTCACTGATGCAGATTACGCTGGAAGTTCAATAGATCAAAAAAGTACAACTGGGTACTGTTTCAACATTTGATTAGGAATGACCTCCTGGTGCAATAGAAAACAGAAATCCATGGCTCTGAGCTCAGCTAAAGCAGAATATATGGTAGCTAGCACAGTTTCGTGCAAAGCCATATGGCTTAGGAAATTGCTTGTGTATCTATTCAAAAAAAGGATGGAAGCAACTAGGATCATGTGTGATGATCAGAGTTGCATCAAGATCTCTGTGAATCCAGTATTTCATGATCAATCGAAGCACATTGATATCAGGTGTCACTTTGTCAGAGACTGTGTCCAACGAGGGGCAGTGCAGTTGAGGTACACTCCTACAGGAGAACAGGTGGCAAACATCCTCACCAAGGCTCTAGGAAGAGCAAAGTTTGTTTATTTCAAGGAGAAGATGGGAATGGTAAAGAATCCATTTCAATAATGGATAAGTATCAAAAGTTGTAGTGCAGCAATTAGCAGTGGCAGTGCTATGGGCAGCATGATGCAGCAAGTTGAGAGGGAGCTGCAGTACAAGAGCAGTAGTGGCAATGGCAGTGGCAGAGTCATGGGCAGCGATACGAGAAGCAATAGTGCAGGGGATGTGAGGCAGCAAGCCAAGCATCAGCACAAGTACCGATGCGGAAGATCAATGTGATGTTTCTATAGTGAAACATTGCTAGAGCACATTCTTTGCTAAGAGGAAGTGTTGATTTTTGGTACCATCGATGTGCTCTAGCCTTGAAATTTGGAGGAGAGGCTAAGGCACATGAGATCTTCAAGACCCAGAAATCGTTTTGAGAAATTCCATCGGGATGAGAAGTTATTAAAATAATTAATATTTTTAATGTGTTCCTAAGTTTAAACTTAGGAAAATAAAAATATTAATGGGTACTAATAAAGGCAAGGATGAGAAACTTCTAAGAGACGAGGATCAAGTCTGTGTTAATCTTAGCCGTTGATTAGGGATTTAATCTCAGTCGTTGATTCGTCAATAGGAAAAGTATAAGAGAAGACTTGAGAGTCATTTGGAGACACAACGGAAAATACGCAGTATCTCAAGGAAATTTGATTCTCAAGGAATAGGAGATCGATTTCAGAGGGAGTTGCAAGGTGGGGGAAGAGGAGGGCTTCAACAGTAGGCAATGATCGAGGAGGAGGTGACGCAGGGGCAGTGGAAGATAGCACAGAAAGAGAGACACAGTCCAGAGGAGAGACGCGAAGCCTACGCAAGCTAATGCAGAGGGACGCAGAGCCACTCAGAGCCACGTTAGGTCAATCAGAGTGACACAGGGGTGACGCAGAAGTGGGAGCAGGGTCTCCAAAGTGTCAAATGGTCTCAGAGGGAAATTCTCAGGTGTTTTCTTTTAGTTTCTCTGTAAAATAATTCCTTGTAAAAGCAATTGTTGCTGAAGATTCATAAAGCCCTCATCTGCTGCACCGGTTTTCCCGCATTGGGTTTTTCTGAGGACAATTGTCCAAACATAACTGTGTCGATGTGATTGATTCTTGTGCATGTATTTTTCTCCAGTAATTGTGTGATAACTATAGTAGAATTTATTTTAATATTTGCTGAAGGAATTCCGTAAATAACTTATTGAGAATAATAAGTTGGTGAAATAAATTAGTTGCTGCAGTGATAGAAATTCAGTTTAGAATTTTTCACAATCTTCTTGAGTATGGGCTCAAGGGTGGTGCAAGTGTTACCTTCACAGAGCATCATACTACCCCCAAGCCTGCGTCCACCAACTCACGCCCTCCCCATATGCCACAGATGGCAATCCTCTCTCTCGATGCATTGTGTCTTGTCCAACTATCTCAGACGAACCTCCTAAGTATTGTTGCTCGTGATCCCCTGTGTTAGTGTATCATGTTGGAGAGTGATAAATGGAAACTCACGGTCAGCCTTGTTATCAACTTGCTCTCCAAGTCTAAGCGTGCCAAACCCAACTGTGTGCCTAATGCCCTTGTCAGAATATCTCTCTGGTGGTAACACATCAACAACTAGTTGTGCATCATCATACTCCATTGCACTCAAATTCGTACCCCTACACTCTCTGCATGGCACTGAACTTCATGACACAACTCCATGCACCATTAGATACCTACACTCAATGCCATGCCACAATGTACCATAAGGCATCCCATATGTGCCCATGCATCCACCACTCTACTCGTACACCCACAACGGTGTGATCTACACCTCCTTATCTGCCCAGGTACACCTAAGTGGCCCAACTCCTCACATGAAATCGAGAATAATGCTACCATGTTGAACCTTAGTAGCTTTGGTGCCCAATACATCAATGAGAGAGCATTGTCTCCATATGATGCCCTGTTTGACGGCCTGTCAATGCCACCTCCTCCTACCAACATCTGCCAGAGTGAGCTAATCACCCTTTAATCCCATGATCGATCAGTATGCCAATAAACTCGTGAAATCTGCTTGCTCCCATATCAATCCATCTTGTCACTCATGTTGTCAGAAGCACTGAAGGGAATATGAAAAGGTGTGTGCACCCAATCGTTGAGTGCCTCACGCAGCTACTACCACCACCTACCGACTCCACGATGAGATGTAGAACCCACCTAGATCCCAACAACAATCTAGCCCTCGAGCCCCTTTGGTAATCTACAACCTCTATTGAACTGTGGCCACGGATTTATCTAACCTCCAAGCTAGCTCGGCTGGATACCAACTCAATATCTCTCGCCATCCAACCCTGAGAGAGGAATCAAATGCTCGAACAACCATGCATGGAACAAGTCCTCCATCCTGCGAATGTTGCACCTTGCGCGACTAGTGTCGCCTCATCTTGCTAGACTGGCCAATCCATGTAGCATGCCTAGGTAACACGGCATCTCTCTCACCAACATGTGGAGGCGACCTAATAATGTTGCAAGCCCCATCGATGTATGCCTGAAGGGGACTGTCGTCTGGAAGTACGACAACTTTGTTGGTTGTCGATCACCTGACTGCTCCTCATCAATTGACTGACTCCAAGGATGGTTGCTCATCCTCCTCCACCATGGGCTTAACATGAGCCCCTAACTGCCCCTCCACAGATAGCTCATCATGCCTCACAAGCAACCCAGAATAACCTAGAAAAATCTCACGAACCCAAGGGGTGGAAATGGTCCCACAGTGAACTGCGCCCTTCTCCAAAAATTTATATTGTTGGTTGTTGACTAGATTACAAATTTCCGCTAGAAACACTACCCATGAAATTCTACGAAAGTTATGCCAAACTCCTCTCACCAGACACACAAATACCCAAAAAGGGTTTGGCCTGAATCCATCAACCCAAAATTATCCAAAATTGGTGTGTTCTCCTCCAACTGTTGGCCCATCACCCAGTGCAGAAATTTTGTTGAATCCCTGCTCCAAAACTCCTCCACTTAGCGGGAAATTACTACAATATTTCTCCTGGAAGAGAAGTGGGAGTCCAGCCTTCAAATCCCACTAGATCTAAGTGATTTTGCTGCTACAAGCTAAATGCAGAAAATGATTGCACAAGCCCTAGGAAGGCAAATTCATCCCACACTGAAGCAAGTACCTCCAGCCCTAAAAATCACTCCAGAGTTTTGTACTCCCTCAAGGAAATTTCCTGTAAATTCCCGAAGGGAAATTCCATGGGAATCTCCTCCCCAAAGCACCACGAATTAGCTTCTGCGTCCTTGTCAAAAGATAGAAAATAAGAGAATTTTTCGTCCTTGTTGAAACTCCATTCGAACAATAAGAGAATTTCCTACAAAAACACGAAGCCTCTAACCCACGCTTGCTCCCACAATGTTCACCATGAAAATCCCTCTACGCCCAAGAAATGTGCACTGTTGAGTAAACTCTCGCAATGATTTCCAATGGAAGCTCTAAATTGAGTTCCCCAAATTTCCTCACTAGGGAGACACTCAAAGTTCTCTGAAATGAGTGTGGAATTCCCGCTCGGAAATCCCTTTTGTTAAACAGCACGAGTTGTCTTGGCTAAGCAGCTCAAGAGAACTAGAGTTGAATTGTAAAATGATAAAAGATACCAAATGGAGGCCTTCAAGCTCTATTTATAATTGATGGCCCTCTCTCCCTTGTTGGTCCCCACCTTCCACTAATTCGCGCCCCTTCCTTTCTCTCTCTCTTCTCACTAGTGCGAATTGCTCCATTGGGTCAAATTTCCTTCTCTTTTGGCCCCCACATTACACTATAGCTATAAATTTCTATTTCTCCTAAATCCCATATGCCAAAAGTGTCTCCAATGCCCAAATTACAAAATTGTGCTATGCTTAACACCTTCCCAATAAACTCCATTAATCCTCTCCAATGGAAAATCAAAATTGGGGATATTACATAGCCCTTGTAGGCAAATATTAATAACTGATAAGAAATTCAATCCTCCCTTGACTGATAGGTATGCTACAACATTAGTAATTCAACCCAATGGGATTCCAATTTTGGAACAATTACACAAGGTATTCGGCCTACTTCTAAAATGCAAACAATTCGGCCTCTTGAAGCTCAATTGCCGGTACAAAATTATTTGACCTCTCCCTTTGGATAGCTTGATTTCCTTGTTGACAAGGTATTGGAAATTTGTGTGAAAATTATGCATGAAACCCTTAATCCCTATGAAGGAAAGGCTCGACCTCAAGCTCAAAAGATCAAACTCCACATTAGTAATTTATTTCAGCGTTCAGATCTAGGAAGAGGAATAGTAATAGGCCTCTTTAAATGCTTGCTACTTTGGCACCAAACTGAAATACTCGGCCTCCTAAATCTTCTTGCAATTAGTCCTGCTCTTGTAGACAATTTTTGCCTAGGAGATTTCATGCTTAGTTCTAGAACTTCAAGGTAAACCAAATTCAGAATTGGCTTCCCAAACTTTGTACTCGACCTCCTAGAAAAAGAATTGAACTCGGCCCCTTGGAATGTAGAATTAGACCTACAACCACTTAATCAAGATACCAACACTTTCCTGCAACAAATCTCATCAAATCTTTAGAGACAAATAAGACAAAGAATTCCACTAGTGTGGCAAGTGATGTCCACCAAAGATGGAAGAAATCTAACTAGGATGGCAAGAGATCCACCAAAGCTAGTGTGAGGGCCTCACCAGCAACCCTCAAAAACAAAACTCACTTGAGCTTCTCACCAATAGCAAAGAATATGATAGAATAATATGATCAATCATTGAGCTCCAACCTCCTTTTATAATATCTCATTGAGACTTCTCCAAACTTCTAAATCTTCTTTTAATATTATTTTATTGAATAAGTCACTTTTCTCCTCCTAAGTGAATTTTGCCCCTTTTTATTATTTATTATTTACCCTTTTTATTTAATAATATCAAATTGGGTAAATTTCCCATGGATCACCTAGACCAATTCTCTTTCTCACTAGCCTATAGGAGATAACTAGGCAAGCAAAGTTTTTTGCTTCATCTCATGAGTTAAGGGGCATTACAATCCTCCTCGCCTGAAATTGCTTTCCCTCAAGCAATTTTAGTCCTGGATGTTGCAATATATGTTCGCCCTCCCATGTAGCATCTTCTGGAGGCAAACCTTTCCATCGTACAAGATATTCCTTGATCACCCTGCTCCTTGGCCTTCTCTCTCATACCTCCAGAATCTCTTTAGGAATCAATATCAAGTGCCCCTCCTCATCCAATGGAGATAACTCGGATGAAGTGACAATTTGTTGCCCAACTCCTTTCTTTAAGCAAGATACGTGGAATACATTACGTATGTTGCTTCTCTTAAGCTTTTTTGCAATTGAGGGAAAATTGCCTACATGGCTGTAGGCGCAAGTAGATTGTCTCCCACCTCAAAGCTCTACTCTATTCGGTGTCGATCTACATATAACTTCTGTCGGTTTTGAGTTGTATGAAGATTGTCCTTGAGTGCCTTAAGGTTGTCCTGGCACTCTTCGACCCAATCTCTAGCCATTGGGACTCTTCTATCTCCGAACACCACGTCAACAAAAGATAGTGCATCATAGCCATATAATGCATGGAATGGTGTCATCCCATACGACGTGTGGTATGAAGTGTTGTAGCAGTACTCGCCCAAACGTAGCCACTTCACCCATGCTCTATGTTGACCCAAAACATAATTCCTCAAGTATTCCTCACGCCACTTGTTCACTATCTCTGTTTATCCATTCGTTTGTGGATGATAGCTCGTACTAGGGGTAAGTTTTGTGTGCACCAAATGAAACAACTACTACCAGAAACCTCCCATGAATCTATTATCCCTGTCATTGATTATGGTCTTGGGGTGACCATGCAGTCTGAAGACCTCCTAAAAGAATAACTCTACTACCTAGGATGTTGAGCTCCTAGAGGGGATCACAAAGAAATGGGCGTAACTTGTTAATCAATCCACCACCACCTATATGCAATCATTGCCTTGTACCGAAGGCAATCCCATGATAAACTCCATAGAAATGTTTTCCCACTTACATTCTGGAATAGGGCGTGGCTACAATAGACCTACTAGGTGTGAATGCTCCTCCTTATTTTAATGACAAATACTGCACTCGTGAACATACCTCAAGACATCCTCCTTCAGGCCCCGTTACCCACCACTAGTGGGTGACCTCTATAGGAGAAATTTTCTCCTAGATGTGTCTTTAGCTGACGGCCAATAGCCCCTTGCAACCACCTAATAACTCGATGTGCCACTATTCTTCGACACTTGGGCCAGGCATTGTGTGCCCTTGCTGATTTGTTATGATCATATGTTTGAAGGTGGGCCTTCCAACCTCAAAGGTGTGACTTTCCATTATGTAATTGGATGTTTATGCTTGCTTTTCTTGGGCACATTTGGACATGGATTAGTAGGGGGATTTGGCAGAAAGAATGGGCTTGGAATGTACCCTTGTTTTGTTACCTCAACATGAGGGTTGATTTTGTATCCTAGTCCTATGGGATCTCCACGATTCGTTATTATCTTTAAGAGTGGCGCTACATGGGAAACCCTAATTTTGGTTGTGTGGTTCTGTTTCCCGATACCATATATCTCACTCCCCTCTGCTCATTACAAGCCCTTTCACATTTTCACCATCTGGGTCCACATTTATCCATTCGGTCGACAAGGTGTTAGCCTCTCCCAACCCTTCTCCACACATTGGTTTGGTCCTGGAATGATGCCCCGGAAGTTGATGCAACTAAAAAGAAAGTTAAAAGCATAATTTGGCCACTTACAATAGGAAATGTACCACAAAATGCAAAAGATGGCCGGGACATAAGAATTTAGTGCATGGGCAAAAGCCAAATATAAGCTCTACCCCTATCACTATGGTCATCACCCTGGTTCCTAGGGCCGCTATGAGTGCCCCTTGCATCATTAAGGAATCCATGATTGTCCCCGACCCCTGGCGGGTGATGAACTTCCCAACCTCAAGGGGGTAATCACTGCAACATCATATGCATCATGCTCTCATCCCTTGGAGCCCCAAGAAGTAAAAGGAAGAAAAATCAATAAAAGGAAAAAGGCATATGAGGAAGGGTGGAAAAACAAACGTCGGAGTAACTCATGTACCATGATTTCTCCCTCCTACATTCATACCCCTAAGGTATGGGCTTCCCTCATCATAGCTACCCTTGTACCATGGCATGTGGCTTGGAGCCTTCCCTCTTGCCCCCACTCTATTCCATCATTATTTCACATGATACCTGCCATTTGATGGATGTACTATGGACCTAGCACTCCCTTAGAGGTTGAAACCACTTAATAAGGTCCTTCATTAACCTCTCTTTTCAAGCAAGGTAACACCTGTACATTTTAAAGCCCATTTGGAAGGGCATGCCACTATGAAATGTCCACTTCTTCCCTTGATTAGCAAGCTTATTTACTCAATTTCACTAATGATTAATTGTACTGGAAGGTGAGGAGACACATTGGATCTTATACAAGATTGTAGGTGGGTTTTCATCTTGGACTTGGTCTCCCTATATGGGGTCCAAGCCCTCCAAAGGGTCATAATGGCACTTGTAGGGTGAGCGTTGAGAGCCATGAGCCTACACCATAGCAAAGCATTGATTGCCACACCATGTGCCTCTCCAGTACAACACATTTCTTGTTCGTGTCCCAGTCATACAGAGATGATGATGCACTTGGACCACGTTGCCTAGTCGACCACACATTGACACCCGACACTTGGCAGTTGGTCCAGACCCCAAATGAGGTTTTGTCTCTTCCGGAGAGACATGGGAGGGCATGTGTCATCTTCTAGCCCTAACTGACGGAGCAACGGCTTGTTATGGAGCCACCTGGAGACCCATGAGATGATTGCTTGTGCCCCACACCCACTTGGGAGAACCACATTATGTTTTGCTTGGAAATCAAGGGGCCAACCCTCGATCATTATTTATGGAGCCCTCCTCTTCAACATGGCACTCTGAGGACTCATTCAGGCCTTCCAACGACCATCTTGCCCATTATGTTATCATTTCAGCTAGCTTTGGATGGCTTATCTTTCATTTCATGAGCTATTTGGTGGGCTTGTCACCAAAAGATATATTATTTGTACACTAGAATATTATTAAGGGCTAGATTAGTCTAAATCGAACTTGAGGAGCCTCATATAAATAAGAGAGGCCTCATTTTGTTTTTCATCATCGCTTGGATTTCAATCTCTCTTCTTGAGAAGCTCAAACCTGCAGTAGAGGATGAAATTTGGATGTTTTAGATGAATTATGATATTTCGATATTTTCTATTAGGATATTCCGACACATAGGAAATAGTTAAGTATAACTTGGTCTAGTGTAGAATTAGGTAAAGTGTGTTTCTTTACTATGTACTTTTGTAACTTACGATCCGATGGTCACGATATGTAGTGATCTAATGGTTCATTCTCTCCTCGGTATTACCAACACTTGATCTGTGGCTTAACACCTGATTGGTCCATGATCTCTATTAAAAGAGCATGGAGGGTCATTTGTAGGGTAACCGTTCATGAGAGAAGTTTATGTAAATTTTCATTCTTTTATTAGTAAATTGCCTGAAGTGGTCGTGTTGGCTCAAGCCGTGGACTGTTTCCCTCTTTGAGGGTTTTAACCACGTCAAGAATACTAATGTATTGATCTGTGATCTGTTTGTGAGTGGTGTCCTTTGGTGTTCTGTCTAAAGCCGGTACAACTGCATCCGACTGTCGTTTCCTACATCTACTGTTTCTCACTGCTTTCGGGCCAAGAAGACTACTCTATTGTGTTAGGAGCATCTGTTCCAATGAGAAACCCCTTTCGCTTCATGCGAAAAGGTTTCCGGTAGCCCTAGATACGTCATTTTTAAGATATGGAGGTATACAGTGTTTATTTGCAGTTCTAGCTATTCGTCTCTCTGTTTATTTCGGTTTATTTAGCTCTCTTTTTTTTATTACCGAATCTATACCTTTCATTTCTGCGTATGCTCTTTGCCCCGCGACTTTGTGCAATCTGGGCAAATCAGAAACAGAAATGAAGGATTTTTCCCATGCGTATGCTCTTTTTCGTCGCGCCTTAGTGTGATCTCAGAAAAATCAGAAGCATTGAGGAAAATATTTAGTTTTCGTCTAAAGCTAACTTCAAGCCGCAAGGTATTTTTTGTATGTCTATGTTGGGTTTTGTGGTTTTTTGTTTTGTAGGCAAAAAGAGCTTTTTCAAGCACAGACCCCAAAGCTTCAGTGACTAATAAAAAATAAAAAAAACCCTTCCTCTTTTCCAAAAATTACTAACCTTTCATACTAGCTCACTTGGTCCAAAGTTACTTTATGAGAATAGAGGTCTTGAGTTCAAGTCTTTCTTTTTGTTGAGTTACTTTTTCAAAAAGCACATGTAACTTATGTTTTAAGGTTACTTTATGTAAAAGTGTTCTCACCCATTATAAAAGGTCAGTCACTTATAATTCTAAAGTCTCTTTATCTTTTATTTAAGTTACAATTTAGTGGCTAGCTCATAAAGTACCATTGTAAAAGTGACTTTCACTTATTTATAAAAGTGAGTCACATAAGTTTATTTAATGTGAGCTAATTAGATTAAGTTTGTAAAGGGGGCAATTTTCTTTTAAATATAACATTATCATTCATTTCCGCACATTCACGCACTTCGTCGGCATCTTCAACAACTTTCCTTCAAAAAGCCATAACTTCTTCATCCGGAAGTCATTTTCAGAGCCGTTTTTTTTTTAATCAGCCTAAATTTTTGAGATCTTTCCATTCAAACACTTAGTTTCAGCATCTACAACTTCAGTTTCTATTAAAATGGAAAGTCCATGCCAAGTTATTCTTGACAGCACCAACTACTTCCAATAGTGGTCTTACATTGTGGATTTACTTAGAAGTAAAGGTCTTTACAGAATAGCCTCAGGCCAAGAAACCAAACCGAAAGATGAAGATAAGGCAGCCAAATGGGAAAATAGGCAAGATCAAGCATATGGGTTGATAGGGATGTCTATTTCTCCAGACCTTAGATTCCATATCACAGAACTTGATACTCCTAATGAAGCAATGAAATAGGTCACTAAAGTTTTTGGAATTAAAAATGAAATTAGACCCCATCAACTCGAAAATGAGTTGCACACATTGGACCCCAATAATTTTTCTTCCATTGAAGATTTTTTGTCCAAGTTCAAGACCCATAGAAAAAAGATGATAGCCTTATTTATTCCATTCTTACTAAGTTGGGACCAGCCTACTATGTGTTTGTTTCCACCTTCCATTCTACTAGAGAAGCCTTTATTTCTCAAGGACAAGACTACAAGTCTCCCTCTTTTCATGCCTTTAGTGATTCTTTAATTAGAGAACAAGAAAAGCTCTTATATCTTGGCCTTCTTAATCTTGGAAACTCTTCTAAGAAAGCCTTAGCCGCCCATAAACAACCAAATTCAAAGAATCCTAAGAAGCAGTATCCTAAAACGAATGGTCCTAAACCAATCAAAGGTCCTAAGCAATTTCAGTCTCAAAATGAAAAATCATTTCAACAAAATGATAAGGCAAATAAAAACAAAGAGAAAAAGACTGATAGACATTGCCACTTTTGTAATCGAGATGGCCACTTAGAATCCAAATGCTTTAAGAAGATGGAAGCCTTGGAAGTAGCAATGAAGAAGCATAACATCCATTTGGAGCACTCTTCCACTTCAACTTCATCTTCAGGAATAGCACTTTATGCTTGTGGTTGTCAAGCATCTCGGTCTGGTTATGCACTAAATGTATCTTCTTCTTCTCATTCTCATGAGTGGCTCATTGATTCTGGAGCTTCTTATCACATGGACAAAAACAAAGCCATGTTTTCTTCTTTAAATGATTGTAACACCAAAAATATATATGTTGGTGATGATAGATCGCTTAGTGTTGTAGGGACTGGAACTGTTCACCTAGACAATGGTCAATTTAATGATGTATTATGTGTCCCAACCTCATCCTGCAACCTTCTATCTGTATATCAGAAGGCTCATTCAGGTGAAGGTAATATCATTGAATTTTCACCTCACGATGTTGTAATTAAGGACCTAAGAGATCCTACACGGATTTTAGCTACTGGAATTGTTGATAATTCTACAAGTTTGTATAAGTTTAACAACTTTGGGTCATCAAATCTTCCCTCAGTATTTGTTGCTCATAATGATGAAGTGACCAAACTTTGGCATGAGCGTTTTGGTCACTTAGACTATCGCTCCCTTCAGAATCTATGCAAAGAAAATATGGTGACAGGTCTTCCAATGGTATCTCGCAGAGATGGTGTTTGTTCCAGATGTGTACTTGGAAAACATCATCGGGATAGTTTTGAAAAACGTGCCTCTCGGCATGCCTCAGCCCCCTTACAGCTTGTGCATAGTGATTTATGTGGTCCACTTCCAGTTCTTTCATTCTCTGGCTACAAGTATTTCTTAACTCTCATTGATGATTTCTCCAGACGCACTTGGGTATACTTCTTAAAACTCAAGAGTGAAGTATTTAACATGTTCTTGGCCTTTAAGGCCTTTGTTGAAAAGCAATCTGGACATCAAAATATTAAGCTAAGATCTAACAATGGCGGAGAATATGTTAACAACAAATTCATCAACTTTTGCACTGAGAATGGAATTCAAATGCAACATATTGTTCCATATACTCCACAACAAAATGGTGTAGCTGAAAGGAAGAATCGCACCTTAAAGGAAATGGCTAATTGTATGCTTCAATCTAAAGGACTTTGTCTTAATTTTTGGGCAGAAGCAATTAACTGTGCAAATTACATAATAAATCGCACTCCTACTAAGGTTTTAAAGAATATCACTCCAAAAGAAGCATGGAACTCAATTAAACCAGATGTAAGTCAATTTCGAGTTTTTGGAAGTGAAGCATGGGCCCATATTCCAGATGAGAAACATAAATCTTTAGAACCTAAGAGTGAAAAATGTATTTTCGTTGGATATTCTGAAGATATCAAAGGATATAGACTTATTCCACTTAAGTCCAAAAATGTTATCATTAGAAGAGATATAAAGTTTGCTGAAAATATATCGGCCTATGCGCCTAGTTCGGTGGATGTGCCACCTCTCTCTATCCCTTCTACTTCTGAAAATATTTCTTCTTTAGATGATGACAGCGAGGATGACAATCCTCCCCCACCTTCTCAAGATCCTCCTTCAGCTCCTCAGCTTCCAAAATGGGTCTATGCTACTCGGAATGCAGCGGGTGCTCTTGCCAGTGGTCCTACAAATCAGCAATGTACACATTCTCAGTTCAATAGAACCTCTTCTTTACTGGCTCAAGCTTCAACGAATTATGATCCTGACACCTTTGTAGAAGCTTCAGGCCTTCTAGATTGGGACGTAGCTATGAATGAAGAATATCGTTCATTGTTGGCAAATGATACATGGGATCTTGTTCCTCTTCCAAGGGGACGAAAACTTGTTAGATGCAAATGGGTTTACAAAACCAAGTATGGATCAGATGGAAAAGTTGATAAACATAAAGCTCGTCTTGTTGCTAACGGTTTTTCACAAGTTGAAGGCATTGACTATACTGAAACCTTCTCCCCTGTTGCCAAAATGAACTCTATCCACCTTGTTCTTTCCCTTGCTGCCTCTTTCAAATGGGAAGTCCATCAGATGGATGTTAAATCTGCCTTCTTGCATGGGGACTTGCATGAAGAAATCTATATGGAACAACCTACTGGCTTTATACAAACAAACTCCAGCCTTGTATGTCGGCTTAAGAAATCCCTTTATGGTCTCAAGCAAGCCCCTCGGGCTTGGTATGCCAAAATGGATAGCTTTCTTTTAGAAACTGGCTTTTCTAAGTGTCATTCTGACAATACTGTCTACACCAAGAAAGCGGGCAAGTCTCTTATCATTCTTGTTCTTTATGTTGATGATCTTATCCTTACTGGTAGTGATCCCAACCTTATAAACCATGTGAAGTCCAGCCTTAAAAAGAAGTTTGAAATGACAAACTTAGGACACTTGCATTATTTTCTTGGTCTTCAAGTCTTGCAATCCAAAGAAGGTATTTCCATTTCCCAGTCCAAGTATACCTATGATCTTCTACGCCATTTTCACATGGAAGACTGTAAGCCAGCCCCTTCTCCCTTTCAGTCTAGAGCCAAACTTTCAGTCACATATACTTCCCCTGAAGTTGATGCTACCTTATACCATCAACTTGTAGGAAAACTTTTGTATCTGACCCATACTCATCCTGACTTTTCCTTTGTTGTTGGCCTTATTGCTCGGTTTATGAAAAACCCACATGAAAGTCATTGGAAAGCAGCTAAAAGAATACTTCGTTATGTTCGAGGTACAATTCTGTTTGGGATTCATTACAGCGCAGAAGCATCTCCTCTATTGGCTGGTTTCACTAATTCCGATTGGGCTGGTGACCCTGATGATCGGAAGTCTACTGCAGGTTATGTAATCACTCTTGGTTCAGGAACTATTACATGAGCTTGCAACAAACAAAGTGCCATTTCTCTTTCTTCGGCAGAAGCAGAGTATCGTGGTGTCATAGAAGCTAGTAAGGAAGCCTTGTGGCTTCATCAGATCCTATTAGAGTTTGGCTTTCAGCAGCAACATCCGACTACACTTTGGTGTGATAATCAAAGTGTCATTCAACTATGCAAAGATCCAGTCCAACATCAGTGCAGCAAACACATTGAACTGCACATGCACTTCATCAGAAAGCTCATTCATGACCATGTTCTTGAAGTGCAATATTGTTCAACATATGATCAAGTTGCAAACATCTTTACAAAGGCTCTCACAGAGGCAAAGTTTACTAAAATTCGATTTATGGTTGGAGTTCAAGAAGTTGTCACTAAGGGGGATATGCTCTAATGCCTCCTTCCTTCTCCTATTGTGTCATATTTGTACATCCTTCAATCCTATACCAAGTTGTTCTTAAGGGGGGATGTTAGGATATTCCAACACATAGGAAACAGTTAAGTATAACTTGGTCTAGTGTAGAGTTAGGTAAAGTGTGTTTCTTTACTATGTACTTTTGTAACTTACAATCCGACGATCACGATATGTAGTGATCTGACGGTTCATTCTCTCATCGGCATTACCGACACTTGATCCATGGCTTAACACCCAATTGGTCCATGATCTCTATTTAAAGAGCATGGAGGGTCATTTGTAGGGTAACCGTTCATGAGAGAAGCCTATGTAAATTTTCATTATTTTATTAATAAATTGCTTGAAGTGGCCACGTTGGCTCAGGCCGTGGACTGTTTCCCTTTTTGAGAGTTTTAATCACGTCAAGAACACTGGTGTATTGATTTGTGATCTGTTTGTGAGCGGTGTCCTTTAGTGTTCTGTCTGAGGAACTTACCCTGTAAATTCCTACATTTTCGCTAACATTCTCAGAGCTTTTTTTGGCAATTTGTGGATGGATATATTCGTCTTTGTCTTGTAAGTGCTTTTATAATGCTATATTTCTGTTTTAAATGAATATATAATGCATGAAATTATTCTTTTATGGTGATCAAATGTGCCCTAATTAATGCGAATTATTGAACCATTGAAAACTATTGGAAATTTTTGCATGTGTTACTCATTAGGAAAACAATGAATGAATTTTCCTCGGGGATGAATTGCATTTCATCCTTCAAATTCCATAAGTGTCATTTAAGTATAAAATTCTAGAATTATATTTGTTGCTGCCTCCATCTAGGGTAGCAAAATTATTTTTGTCTCCATAAAGAGCAAAATTGCCATCACATGGTTTATCTTGACTCCATTTCTCCCAATATGCGAGCACTAGGTCTAGGATCCTTTGTGATCACATTCTAATTTGAAAATCATCCTTTCTTCACCTTCTTTTCTCTCTTTTCTTCGTCCCTTTAAGGCTAAGGGAGCCTCTCTAGGGCTTGGTGCAAAATACTCTAGGTGAGAGAATTTTGAATTTCGTCCATATAGGATTGTTCTCTAGTCTCACCTCTAAGCATCCTCAACTTTTCAATGAATTCCGACAGTGGAATCTCATTTTATTCGATACCCTAGCTATTGTACCAAGTGGAAACCCTTGAAGTTTCCCTTCAACTTAGGGATTTCTTGAAGGTTTGTACTTTAATAGCATATCATTCGAAACCTTTTCTCTTGACTATCTGGACCTTGGATGAATTCTTATCTCTTCAAATAACTCAATCCTAGGTCTTGTATAGTATTTCTCTCAAGGAGTTTTTTGTGGAAATTCTTCCTAGCTTCTCCCAAAGCTCGCACCTCAATTGAACCTTTCCATTGAATGAACCATCCTTGCCTCACTTTGAACCCTAGTGTTGACAAATTAATCACAAGTGAGGGATACTGGGACTCCTCTTGTCAATCAAAATTCGAGAAGAGAAGGGGACATAGGTTGTGGTGACAGTGGACCTTTGTCCCAAATTGTTGTTGTGCCCTCTAGATATAGCCTATACACTATGCCAGCTAGTTTCTACAGCAACAGGCCCTTCCAACAGAACCTCTCCCTAATCACCCTATATGTTTCAAGATAGCCTAGATGCACTGCCTGTATCACCTTTTCCTTCAGCTGCGACTTCAACACCAAATAGATTTTGTCCTTGTAGTAGATGATATCTTGCACCACCCAGTATCTACCATCCTGTATCTGTCCATCTAAGACCTCATATGCCATCTTGTTCTTGGAGTACTCCACCAATAACTAGGATTTCCAATCCAAAGATGAATCCATGAGGGAAAATATTGCAGGCCTTCTAAATAGTGCATCTACCACCACATTATTCTTTCCTTTGACATATTCATTATCAAAATCATAGACATGTACCTTGCTCACCCACTTCTGTTGCCGATCATTCAACTCCTTCATAACTAGGAAAAATATGAGATTGTTATGATCAGTTTTGACTTTGAAGCAATTAGCCACCAGATATGGTCTGAATTTGGCTAATGCATGCATGATAGCAAGCATCTCTTTATCATAAATGGAATAGTGACGCTCATAGTCCCTAAGCTTCCTACTCTTGAAAGCAATAGGGTGGCCATTTTGTATCAATAATGCTCCAATCACTTCACCTAAATCATCACACTCAAAAACTAATGGCTGAGAAAAATCAAGCAAAGCTAAAAGAGGGCAAGAATTCATTACCTCCTTAAGTCGCACAAATTCCTTCTCTGCAACATCTGTCCATACAAAAACTTCCTTCTTGGTCAGATCTATAAGGGGAGTTGCCGATTGTGAAAACCCCTTCACAAATCATCTATAGTAAGCGTAGATAGCCAAGAAACCGCTCAACATAGTCACGTTTTTCGGAGTGGGCCAATTAATGATAGCTCAAATCTTTTCCTGATACACCTTTACTCCTCCTCCAATCACATGCGCCAATTAGAGCATCTTGGTCAAACTAAATTTTCACTAGGACAATTTGGCATAAAATTGTTATTCTTCTAGAATCTTCAATACCTCCTCCAAGTGTTGCAGGGGTTCTTCCCATGTTTTGTTTTATACCAAGATATCGTCAAAGAAGACTAGCACCTATGCAACTGCTTGTTGAACACATGGTTCATACAAGACCAGAATGTACTACACGCATTGGTCAGCCAAAACTGCATAACCAAAAACTCATAATGGCCATAGTGACATCTGAAAGTTGTTTTAGGAATGTCCTGGTCCCTGACTCTAATCTGATGATAACCCAACCGAAGATAGATCTTGGAAAAATATTTGGCCCCCTTCAATTCATCCATTATTTCATCAGTCCCAGGAATTGGGTATCAATTTTTTATTGTCTTCTTATTCAATGCCCTGTAATCGATACACATCCTTAGAGACCCATACTTTTTCTTGACTAGGACCACTGATGAAGCAAATAGGCTAGAACTGGGGCATGTATGGCCTAGTTTGAGCAGCTCCTGAATAGACTTATCGATCTCATCTTTGTATGCTCTAGGGAGTCTATAGGGACTGGTGATGACGGCTTGGACTTCCTCCAACTCAATGATATGCTCAAAGCCTCTTTCAGGTGGCCTCCCTAGTGGAATATCCCCAAATGCCTTCAGATAATTTTGCAATAGAGTTGCAATGTCTACTGGATACTGTTGGTGTTGATCCTCTGACCTCTTCTTTGACACTCAGCACTCTATTGCCCACTCAATGTCTCCATGCCGGAAAATCACCTCCATCTAATTTGATGTCACTGTCTAGGGAGGGTAGGTGTGCATGCCCCTTAGCACCACCTTTTTTCCATCCTTCGTAAACTCCATCTCCATTTGTTGGTGATTTGTGGTGTATCGTAAACCATTGAACTCCCAATACTACATTACTATCAAGGAAAATACTCACAAAGAAATCATCTATGATAGCGTAGTTTCCCATTTTCAAACTCATGTTGGGGATCATCTTTTTGCACTACATGTATTTCTTTCTTGTTATGGCTATGGAGAATCCCTCAAACTCCGTGGTGGCAAATCCCCTCATAGCTACATAGTCGACATCAATAAAATTGCGGGATTCCCAACTATCAACAATTATTGTTGCCCTCTGTCCTTGTATGGTTCCCAGAATCTTGAGAGTAAAATATTGAGGAATACCAAAGAGTGAAGAAATGACACCACCTTTTTCTATCTTTGAGTGTTTCTCACCCTCCATTTCTCTAAGCCCCTCTTGCTGCTCCTGCTCATCCTCCTCATCCTCGTTATCAGAGAACACTTCAATATGATGAAATTTACCCTTTGTAGTACATCGATGCTCTGGTGCCCAAGGTTCTTGGCATGTGAAACACAATCTCCTCCTCCTAAGATCTCTTCTGGTCTCCTCATCCAATGGTTTCCTCCCTGTCCAATAGCTTTGAGGAGGTCTAGTATCATTTCCCTTAGGTGGGAAGGTGGATTTGATGGGTGCCTTGGTCTTAGGAATTGCATCATGTAAATCCCTTGTCCTGCTGACTGCATCCCATAAAGTAATAGGCCTATTAGCCCTTACTAACCCCAGTAGAGGTTCGTTCAACCCCTCAAAAAATAGCATAATCCTCCTAGCCTCTGACAAATTTGGCACCATGACTAACAACTTCAAGAATTCGAATATATAATGCTACACGCTACCTGTTTGTTTGAGTTGTTGATTTTGGGTAGCATCGGATGTGCTCTAAGTCTCAAATTTTGCAGGAATGCTTGGGCACATGTATTCAAAAGAACCCAGAAAGCGTTTTGCGAAATTCCACCTGGAGACAGTTATATTAAAATAATTAATTATTTTTAATGGGACCCTAAGTCTAAACTTAAGAAATTAAAATAATTAATGGGTACCAATCTAACTGTGAGTGTAACTTCTAGAAGAAGACGAGGATCAAACAGAAATGATCTTACCCATTGATTAGCTTGTAATCTAGGTCGTTGAATGTCAACGAGGAGATTATTTAAGGAAGCTTGCAGGTCATTTAGAGGACACACAGAGAGTTGATCAGTCAGATTGAATTGTTGAAGCTAGAGGCAGCGCAGTGATTTGTAGTAATCACACAGTGAGGGGCAGAGGGAGTTTTGGTTGTAGGATCTTCTCCGGAGCCAAGGATAGTTAGTAGAGAGGCAAAGAGACACACAGAGGAGGCAGCGCAGAGGGCAGAGAGGGTGACGATGAGCCAGGAAGGGCTCATGGAGGCCCCACACAAAGCAGCGCAGAGGCCTCCAATGCAGAAATCCGAGTTTGTTGAGGAGGCTGACGTTTCTAATCCGAGAGGGTTGGAAAAGGCTTCTAAGGGCAAATCGATTCCCAGTTGAGCTCTCGCAAGACCAGCAGGGGCAGCGCAGAAGTAGTCAGGGAACTCGTTGGTTAGCTGTCACATTAGTCGGGACTTGCAATGTAGAGTGAGGTAATCTCACTAATTTCTTCTGCCAAGTGATATTTTTTGAAACTGGATTGCCGAGAAGGCATCGAGTAGTTGTATTCAGAAATACTTCAGCTTAATAATAAAAACCTTCAAATCTGTTGCACTGGTTTTCCCGCATTGGGTTTTTTCGGGGACGTTTGTCCAAAAATAACTGTCATTTGTATGTATCTTTCTTTATTGTTCAGTTTCTTGTCTCGACATATTATTTAAATGGTGTAGGCTACAGTGTAGGTATTTCGATGTTTGTCATAGTAAACTACAAATAATTTGTTCATGTAAATCTAACAAGTAGAAAAAATATCATCAGTGTTGCAATAGGAATTCCCGGGCTTAAGGAATTCTCACATAGTATCAGAGAAGTGCAAGTGAAGCAAGAAGACCAGTGCCAGAGAACCCAGCGCTGAGCAGAAAAGGAGTTCAAAAAAGCAACAGGAGGCATCAATTCGAATTCCCAGAGGGGTTTACACAGTCCTAGCCGGAGGGCTGAATTTCGAGGCAGTCTCTCTCTTAGTGAGTCAACAGAGAGAAAGGCTTCCGAATCGAAATTTTGTCGTGGCAGAGGGAGCAGTGTTGAAGCCTCACCGTGAGGAAAAGCTGGTGGGATGCAATTTTTCTGTAGGTTGTTTTGCTGGGCAAGAAGACGTCAGAAGATAAGAGAAGCACAGTGAGAGAACTTTTCCTCAGTAGACTTCCCGCCAAGAAGTTTCTTCTCTTATTGGCTAAGCAGCAGCAGTAAGAGCAGAGAGGAGCAGTTTGACATTTTTTCATGGCAGAGATGGCAACCAGTGGTTTGAGGGATCAACATAGATTGGACGAAGCATCCAACTATGTCATCTGGAAAGAAAGAATGCCATTCCCTCTATGAGCATTCCCTCAAGACATATGTCGACAGTGTGGTGGTTGAGCCTACAGATCCAGATCCACTAAAGAAATACAAGGTAGAAATGGTGAAGGCAAAGTGAATGATCCTCGACAGAGTGAAGGATCATGTAGTCTGTCACATTGTTAGCAAAGGGACTGCTAAGGAGATGTGGGATGCATTCTCTACGCTATATCAAGGATCTTCTGAGCAGCGAAAGATGTATTTAGAGCAGAAACTGGGATATGCAAAGATGCAGAAGAGAAAGCGCATAGATCCGTTCCTCACGAAGCTTTAAGAGACCCGGGATGAGTTAGCAGTTGTGGGGTCTACACCTCAAGGTTCCGAGATGGTGAGACTGGCCCTAAACTCACTCTTAGAAGAGTGGCAAGTCTTTGTCCAAAGCATCTTGGGCAGGGCAGCTTTGCCAGACTAGGATAGTATGTGGGCAGCTCTCAAGCAGGAAGAGCTGAGGAGAGATCTAGTCAAGTGCAACGTTGACAGAAGCAACAACCATGAGTCGAAGTCCAAGGAGGAGGATGAGAATGCAGCCCTTGCATCCAAGGGGCAGCAGAGGCGAAAGAAGGACGTCTCGAAGATCAAATGCTTCAGGTGTGGTGGGATGGGTAACTAAGAAACACAGTGTCCTCTCAGAAAGAACGACAAAGATGAGAAGCATGATCTGAAGGCTGCACCCATGAAGATAGAGGAGGAGGAGTTCACCATGATAGTCGAGATTCCTCCAGGAGGGAGGTGGGTTGATTTGGAGTTGTAGTTCGAAAGAGGTACAAATGGGCAAGATCGTTGAGGAGCCCACCTCTCAGATCAATTCCTTGCTACCTGAGCCCAGATCAAGAGTAGTAAGATGGACGAAGTGTCAAATGGTGCAGAGGAGTGTTGGAGTGACAGATGCAATCACTAGAATGCTAATTCTAAGCAGCGTAGTGCAAAGTTGCAGCAGTGCAGGGAGGCACAGTGAAGTAGCAGCAACAACGCAGTGGCTTCACACGGACAGCGTGAGACTAGCAGCAGTTAAATTTTCAGCATCGAGATGCATTTATGCTGAACAATTGTTCAGTAATTTGGGATGTTTTCCGTTGCTGATGCAATAGTAGCAGCAGTTTGCAGTGCAGGGACTATTGGCAGTGACAGTGCCACCAGCAACATCGATGCAAAAATTCAGAGGGAGTTGTAGTACGGATGCATTGTTGACAGTGGCAGTGTCAACAATAGTACAGTTGCAGCAGCAGCGCAGTAGTTGGTGGACAACATGTCAGATATCAGCAGCATAGAGGACGATGTTATGAAGTTAGGGTGACGTTTCAAGGAGAGGCATTGCTAGAGCACATTCCTCGCTAAGAGGGAGTGTTGATTTCTGATAGCATTAAATGTCCTCGAAGTCTCAAATTTTGCAAGAAGGCTTGGGCACATGTATTCCAAAGAACCCAGAAAGAATTTTGGGAAATTCCACCTAGAGACAGTTATATTAAAATAATTAATTATTTTTAATAGGACCCTAAGTCTAAACATAACAAATTAAAATAATTAATGGGTATTAATCTAACTGTGGGTGTAACTTCTACAGAAGACGAGGATCAAGTAGAAATGATCTTAGCCATTGATTAGCTTCTAATCTTGGTCATTGAATGTCAACAAGGAGATTATGTAACGAAGCTTGAGGGTCATTTGGAAGACACACAGAGAGTTGATCAATCAGATCAAATCGCTAAAGCGAGAGGCAACGCAGTGATTTGTAGTGATCACACAGTGAGGGGCACAGAGAGTTTTGGTTGGAGGATATTTTCCAGAGCCAAGGATACTCAACAGAGAGGCAGAGAGACACACAGAGAGCATATTACAAAGAACCCAGAAAGCATTTTGGGAAATTCCACCCGGAGACAATTATATTAAAATAATTAATTATTTTTAATGGGTCCCTAAGTCTAAACTTAAGAAATTAAAATAATTAATTGGTATTAATCTAACTCTGCATGTAACTTCTAGAAGAAGACGACAATCAAGCAGAAATTATATTAGCCATTGATTAGCTTCTAACGTTGGTCGTTGAATGCCAACGAGGAGATTATTTAATGAAGCTTGAGGGTCACTTGGAAGACACACAGAGAGTTGATCAATCAGATCGAATCACTAAAGCGAGAGGCAACGCAGTGATTTGTAGTGATCATGCAGTGAGGGGCAGAGGGATTTTTGGCTGGAGGACCTTTTTAAGAGCCAAGGATACTCAGTAGAGAGGTAGAGAGACACACAGAAGAGGTAGCGCAGAGGGTAAAGAGGGTGATGCAGAGCCAGGAAGGGCTCACGTAGGCCCCATGCAGAGGCCTCCAGCACAAAAGTCCGAGTTTGTTGAGGAGGCTGACGTTTTTGAGCCGAGAGGGTTGGAAAAGGCTTCTAAGAGTAAATTGATTCCCAGTTGAGATGACGCAGGGAATAGAGGTTGACGCAAACCCAGCAGGGGCAGCACAGAAATAGTCGGAGAACTTGTTGGTTCAATTCAGATTAGTCGGGACTTGCAGTGTAGAGTGAGGTAATCTCACTAATTTCTTCTGCCAAGTGATATTCTTTATAACTGGATTGTCGAGAAGGCATCCAGTAGTTGTATTCATAAATACTTCAGTTTAATAATAAAAACCCTCATATATGTTGCACCAGTTTTCCCGCATTGGGTTTTTCCAGGGACATTTGTCCAAAAATAATTGTGTCATTTGTGTGTATCTTTCACTATTGTTCAATTTCTTGTTTCGGCATATTATTTAAATGGCGTAGGGCAATGTATGTATTTCGATGTTTGTCATAGCAAACTGCAAATAACTTGTTCATGTAAATCTAACAAGTAGAAGAAATATCATCAGTGTTGCAGTACGAATTCCCGAGTTTAAGGAATTCTCACGAGTTGTATGACCTCCCTGAAGTACAATTCTGGATCTTTCCAGTCAAATCTTTCTATTACTCTCTAAGCAAACTCCTCATAGGTGGTTATGTGGGCATGACCCAAAGTGGCTAGTCCATGGTACCACCAATCATGCGCCTCTCCCTCCAAATGCAAGGTGGCCAATTTGATGGCGTCATCTTCTATCACTTGGTTCAGCTAAAAATAAGTGTTTAGTATTTGAATCCATGCCCTTGTACATTTGGTGGAACCATCAAAGTTTGGAAGGGTTAGCTTCCCAAAATTTCTTACTAATTTTGTGTTCAGTGTAGTTGTTCCTCCACCTCCTTTGCCTTTGTTACCACTCTTCAAGAGACAAAAGTTTCAAAGGTAATTACATCTTGGAACCCATCTCCCATGGACTAGTATTCCTAAAAATAATCACCAAATGGCATGTCCTCTTATTCTACAGGTTCTGATGGACAAGTAGGCAGAAATTTGGGCTTGGTGGGACAAGATGCACCACTATAATTTTGAGGATGGCCTTGGGGATTGGTAGCTGCAATATTATAAGATGTCCCTACTCCTACATAAGAATCCCCATTGTTGTCTTTATTCTGGTTTAGTTGCCTCGTCTCTTCAACCATTTCTTTTTGCCCCTTTGCCATGTCATTGAGAGCTTTTAAGAGACTCTGGAATGTTGCATCCTCCTTTCTTCATTGAATTCTTGTGTCTCCCGTTTGGACTTCATTTGACATTTTGAGATCCCCTTCCTTTTGTTTTGATGAATTTGGTTCCGGATCTATGGGCAACTCTCTCTCTTTTCTCATGAACCTGTGCCCCCTCTATAAGTCACATTCTGAAAAATTTTAGAGGTCGTGCCTTGATACCACAGTTGGCCAAGACTATGCTCTGATACCACTATAATATACCAAGTAGATCTTAAAGATAATTTAGAGAATGATTCTAAATATTTCAAGCAAATGTTTCCAAAAATATTAGCAAATTCCCTATGACACCTTTTCACAAACAGTTTGAGTGCAAACTTCAGAATATTCACTCTAGTAAACAACACAAAGATTTTTGTCAAACAATTTTAAGCAATCTGGAAGGAGAACAATCTGAGACAAAGTTTTGATCTTTTATTGGGAGCAATGTCAAATTTACAATGCCACTGTCAAGAATACACCTGGAAAGAGCATCCATGAACAAATCTTGAATTGGTTGATATAGATATGCTTATGAAACCAACTTGGCCTCTTTTGGATAGGCTGCTACATGCATGAAAGTTTGGCCTCAGGAGAAACTCTAGATTTGGAACATGAACAATTCAGTAGCTTTTTAATCCAAGAATTCGATCTCCTTTCTACTTGAATTGGTACCGGTATCCTCATGTAAAACACTGCTCAACCCCTTCAAAAATAATACTTGAGACTTCAATAATTCATCCTCAGCTCGAATTATTTGGCTCTTGTAGACAAAGATTAATAACTGATAATAAATTCAATCCTCCCTTGACTGATAGGTCTAATACAACCCAATGGGATTCCAATTCTGAATCAATTACACAAGGTATTCGGCCTACTTCTGAGATGCAAGCAATTCGGCCTCTTGAAGCTTAACTACTGGTACAGAATTATTCGGTCGCTCTCTCTTTGGATAGCTTGATTTCCTTGTTGACAAGGTACTGGAAATTTGTGTGAAAATTGTGCATGAAACCCTCAATCCCTTTGATGGAAAGACTCAGCCTCAAGCTCAAAAGATCGAACTCCACATTAGCTATCTATTTCGGCCTTCAGATTTTGGAAGAAGAATAGTGATCATCCTCTTTGAATGCGCCCTACTTTGGCACCAAACTAAAATACTCAGCCTCCTAAATCTTCTTGCAATTCGTCTTGCTCCTGTAGACAATTTCAGCCTAGGAGATTTGGTACTTAGTTCCAGAACTTCAAGGAAAACCCATGTAATGCTCTAAAGAACTTAACCAGATATTTAGCCTAAACAAAATATGAACTCAACTGTAATACTCTAAAGAACTTAACCAGATATTTAGCCTAAACAAAATATGAACTCTACATGAACCTAGTTTAGAATTTAATCAAAATTCATATATCAAATTAATTAATTTGATGAGAAGTACCTACTTGGATTCCTGCGGATGAAGAGGCTTCAGAATTGCTCCTGCTCTTGCTCCCGTTACCAAAAGACCATAACCTTCGAGCCAAACTGAGTACAACCTAGGTACTCAGTCCAGAATGCTCCTCAATTGCTGCAATCTGTTCCCCCGTGCCCAAAAACTTCAGAACAAACAAGGCTCAGCTCAGAGCTTATTGTTGATAACTTCGTGTTACAAATTTTTCCTCCTCTCAACTGTGCTTCCTCCAACCGCCCCTTATTTTCTTTTTCTCCCCCTCTCAAAATAACCTTCCTTCTTTTTAAGTCTCCGTTCACCGTCTCCCTCCATCTCCGTGTCCTAACTTTGACACATGTTAATTTTATAAAACAAAATCTTATTTGATTTGGTGATTTTATTCAAATCTGAAAATTTGATTTGATAAAGTTTGTTTATTATTTTAATGAATTAATTTAATTAATTTATAATTTTAATTAATTAATTTTATTAATTTCATAAATTTTAATTTACAAATTAAAATTTAACATTAAAACTAACATTTTATATTCGTTTGAGGGTTTATCATATATATAGTGCGTACATACGGGTCCATGCATACGTAGCTATCGTATGGAGGTCTCGTATGTATGCTAATACTTGTATTTTATTTATAGTTATAGGTGGGTCATTACAACCCACGTCAAAATTGGCTTCTCAAACTTTGTACTCGGCCTCCTTGAAAAAGAATTGAGCTTGGCCCCTTGGAATGTAGAATTAGACCTGCAACCACTGAATCAAGATACGAGCACTTTCCTGCAACAAATCTCGTCAAATCTTCAAAGATAAACAAGAGAAACGAATTCCACTAGGGTGGCAAGTGATGTCCACCGAAGGTGGAAGAAATCTAACTAGGGTGGCAAGAGATCCACCAAAGCTAGTTTGAGCGCCTCACCAAAAACCCTTGGGAATGAAATTCACTTGAGCTACTCACCAACAACAAAGAATATGGTGGAATAGAATGATCAATCATTTGTTAGAAAATCAGAAAGGCAGAAATATTTTCTTATTTTGATAATTACTTGTGATATTCTTGTATTCTTATTACTTTTTTTATGTTCTTCTTTTTATCAAGCAATCATCAAATCAAAACATGAAGATCAACGACACCAGATATAGGCACTCAGTGATGGAAAAAAACCCATATGAAGGGGAAAACCCAGTTAAACTCTTCTACTAGTAGATTCAAATCAAATTGAGACAATCCAAGACCTTAGTCCAGACAAAAAGACTTCCCTCACTCCACCCAGTCAGTCTTCGAAGATTATTAGCAAAACTCTAGTAGTCACTTTTAGTCAACCAGCTTCAGCCCAACTACAACTTAGAATTTCAACCCCGAGCTTCCATAATTTCAGTCCCTACCGCAGGTCTGCAATTTCCGAAACTCTTGCAACAACCCGGAATCTTTGCACGTGTGGTAAAAAAGAGAGAATTTGGGCTTCTTCTCGCTTGACAAGTGTCTCCTTTGCTAGGTTTTTCTCCTTCTAGATATTTCGTACTCATTTTCATTCCTCCTTCAATTGCAAATCGAATTTCTTGATTGATTGTCCAAATGAGGTCAAGTAACTACAAATATATAGTGGTTTGAGGCTCCTGTTTAGGCCAACTTGTCCTTAATGAGGTCGACTTGTCTTCTTTGGGGCCGACTTGGTGGTGGAGGCCTATTTGACTCAATTTACATCAAAAATTATTTTCTTTCTTGATAAATAAAGCCCAAGAAGGGTCTATTACATGATGACATGGACTAGGACTCATGACATAAACCCTAAAAGCCTACAATGGAGGCTTTGACCTAAAAATAAAATAATAAAGCATGAAACCCATGCCAATAAATAATGTTTATTTTGCAAAATAAATTTATTTTTCCTACTTTTGACAAATATATTATATCATGACTGAAATAAAATTATGAAGACCGACACTAGTTACATTCTTCAACATCATTGAGCTCCAACCTCCTTTAATAATCTCTCATTGAGACTTCTCCAAGCTTCTAGATCTTCTTTTAATATTATTTTATTGAAGAAGTCACCTTTTCCCTCTTACATGACTTTTGCCCCTTTTTAATAATAAAATGCTTTGCCCCTTTTTATTTAATAATAGCAAAATTGGGTAAATTTCCACGGATCTCCTAGATCAATTCTCTTTCTCGCTAGCCTATAGGAGATAACTAGGCAAGTGGAGTTCTTTGCTTCATCTCATGAGATAGGGGACATTACATTGTAGGCCACACAAGTGAGACATTCACTCTAGAGTACATGTTTCATGTTCCAATGGCAATGTCATTTACAACAATGATTCCAAGGTGATGTAGCTATGCAAAGGAAAATCCACACCACTCCATCACAAGTCCCCACGACCTCCATCTATTGTCCAAAGAAATGTATTCCACTATATCATCTAATCCCTACAAGAGCTATATCAAAGCCTCCCTAGGCCATCTCTAATCCTATGTACAAGAGACCAAACTACCACATACAAACTAGGGTTTGAAGTTGTCCTCCATGAGACACAATTCCCTACATCCCCTATAGGGCATTCTCTAAACAAGTGGATTCTCCACAAGGCCTCAATGAAAGGTGTCCACAAAACTACTAAGAGATCTCCAACACCCAAGAGAAGAACATTGAGACTGCAAACAAGCTATCTCAGCGATGCATATCCATGACGAACCATCTCTTATGCTAGGATCCATCTCAAACCATCTAGAGGCCAAAATTACACCATGTACCACAAATCTCATGAAGCACCCCCAAACATTGTGTAAACACTACTACAATATCCTGGAAATCTATCAAAAAGCAAGGCTAAACAATAGATAACAGTTCATTGTGGGAAAATGCAAGAGAATCGTAACAAGAAGCAATAAATCAGCATGCACGTAGCTATATTACAAATTTAACCAGAAGAATGTTATTTAAGCACAAAAAGTGGAACAAAAGTGCAATATTCATATATTAATCCAATGGAAAAGCATAAATGTGGACTGTCACTTGAAAAGAATTATATCATTTTCCTTCTTGAAATTTCTCTCTAGCTACAGTAAATGAAGAAGTTTTGGTTCATCAAGGAGAGAACACAAGCAAGTATGAGGAAAATGAATGGTAGAGATGAGAGAGTGGAATGATTGATCTCCAAGCTCATTACTCTAGCATAACCTTGCAATTCTTTTTCTTCTTAAATGTTACCCTATGGCTTTCCTTCATACTAGAAGACCCAGTTCCAATGTGAATGCTTCTCAGTCAACTGGGATATCCAAGACTTTATAGACACCCCTTGGAGGACAAAGTAATAAACATTGAGGAGATAAGAGATTCAATTGACCTCGTATGCTATCCTGGAGCCACCTGAGCCAGGACTATTGGCCAATAATGCACCAAAGAGGTCGCTCTCATGTACTTTGGGAGAGTTGTGAATATCAAAGGATATCCCACACATCTCACAAGTTAAAGAAAAGGTTCACACGATAATGAAAAAACTCCAACTCTTAAGGCTGCTTTTGCTCATTAAGGTGTGTCAAGTAGCTATGACATAGTGTTGTTATGCTGCATTATTGCCAACTGATGATGCTTCAGTGAATACTCACAGAAAAGTTACTTGTAAAAATTGAGATAACAACAACCTTTTGTTTGTATTCAATGCCAAGAAAAAGAAATAGCGGGCCACACATTATGTTACTAAGTGCCACAACGTTTTGGGCATGGATTCAAGCATAACACAGTCACTTGTTCACAATCCCCTTTCTGACTCAAACTTTATTACATTTTTACTTTGGTTTTCTTCATTTCCTGTCCTTGTAGATGCTCTAGGCACTACATCATCGCTTTCTACCTGTTGAACGTTTGAGTTCCATTGACCCACTTTAGTCATTCATGGACATTAATATAATTTCATTTCATTTTTAGGAGAAAGATTTGTCCATGCATTACAAATGATAATATTTGTTCTATGCTTTAAAAAAATTGAATAGTTTCAGAAGAAAGATATCATAAAACAACAGTTTAAGTTCCCAATTTTCTCTATATAAAATAAAAAGCAAAAGACGGGATTACCTTGCAGCATGGGACAACAGCTTTCTCCAGAATGGACTACCATTTAAATTTGATGCCTTACCAATAATGATTAAATGGTGCCGAGCTCTTGTAAGAGCTACATTTAGACGATTGGGTGAAGACAAAAAACCTAAGCCATTTGTACGACAGCAAGACCTGCAAAAGAACACCACAGAAGAAAAAGAAAAACTTAGTAAGCCAGAAATTATTCAGGCTTTATTGTCAATGTATGTTAGGAAGTAGATTAATGGGGCACTGAACAGGAAACATGCTTGCAAGAAAAAATGCTGGACGTACTACACACTCTAAATTGTTGGATCATCTTGTTGCTTGCTTTTTGTTTGTTAAGCTAAGATAAAAAATCAAAGAGGACTAAAAACATCGAATATGAAATGAATTTGAAAAATGTTGACACTAAACAACAAATAAAAGATATCTGCAAACATAAAGCTGAGGCATTCTTACAATATAATAATATTTTTTTCCATTCCCTGAAATGCGTCAACTGTTGATATCTGTACTTCCGCACCTAAATATCCATGTTTCTTAAAACTATCATCTTCACATCCGTTTGAAGCATATGTTTTTGATTCCTGGCACTCCAAGTTTTTGATAGGTTTAACTTTTAATGTATTTCTTTTCTTTCTTTTAAAACTGCAGCCTTGAGAGAGAAGCTCCTGGACAAGATTTGCCTGCAAGAGAGCAATTACAGTTGCTCATAAACCTATTATTTTATAGAATATCATATTTCTCATTTCTATTAACCCACTCCAGGAATCACAGATGTGTGAAAGAGAACTATGAAAACAGAACATGTACCTGTGATTTGTAAAGAACAATTACGCCAATTTGATATCCAGGAATACCATACTCTAACATCATTCTGATCAATTCACAAGCCATTTTCGCTTCATTTAGATTGCTGTAACTCTTTAAAGAGTCCTTTACCTCACTGCCATGAATGCAGGTATCCCAAAACAACAGAGGTGGCATTCCTGACAAAAGAGGAGGCCGGTCAATCTCCCTGCAAAACAATGACTGTACACTCTTAACATATGTGATCTGATTTGTTGGATTTATAATATATTTTGCTGAAAACTGGAATAATATGAGCATACACCACAATTAGTGGATGATTTTAAGAAAAAAAATAAGACTACAATAAGAACAAGCTTTAATCAAAACATTTCAAAATTTATACTGATAGAGTTTTTCCATAATTCTACCTTTATTTCCATTGTATGCACTCCTGATGGTGTGAGTATTTTTTCAAATGACCTAGATGATGATCCATATTAATGCTAGCACACAACTAGGTAAACCCAAATATGTTAAATGGTTGAGCTGAACCACAAGTTCCTCGGCTACTTCTACGCTGCCCCTGTGTCAGCCTCTAAAGCCCTGCATCAGCTCAACTGAGAATCGATCTGCCTTCAGAAGCCTTTTCTAGCCCTCCCAGCTCAAAAACGTCAGCCTCATCAACAATCTCGGACTTCTGCATTGGAGGCCTTTGCGCTGCTCTGCGTGAGCCCTTCCTAGCTCTGTGTCACCCTCTTTGCCCTCTGTGTTCTCCTCTGTGTGTCTCTCTGCCTCTTTGTTGTGTATTCTTTGCTCCAGAGAAAATCCTCCAGCCAAAACTCCCTTTGCCCCTCTCTGCATCATCACTACAAATCACTGCGTTGCATCTAGCTTCAGCAATTTGATCGGACTGATCAACTCTCTGTGTGCCTTCCAAATGACCCTCAAGCCTCCTTAAATAATCTTCTCATTGACATTCAAAGGCCCAAATTAGAAGCTAATCAATGGCTATGATCATTTTTGCTTGATCCTCGTCTTCTTCTAGAAGTTACACCCACAGTTAGATTAATACCCATTAATTATTTTAATTTCCTAAGTTTAGACTTAGGAACCCATTAAAAATAATTAATTTTTTTAATTCAACTGTCTTTAGGTGGAATTTCCCAAAACGCTTTCTGGGTTCTTTGGAATACATGTGCCCAAGCCTCCCTGCAAAATTTAAGACTTAGAGCACATCCGATGCTACCATAAATCAGCAACCACTACCACTATAACCGCTAGGTGAAACACAAGCACCCCCGCACATGGCTCATGGGCTAATCAGGGGGATTTTAACCTTGGACCTACTTTACATGATATTTCATAACACATCCATCAACAATTGAGCTACCCTGTCGAGGACTACAAAGAACAATTTCTTAATAAACGTATGATAAAGTATATACAATCATTTTTTCCATGTAACCAAGCATTCTATCCTCCAGAATGTAGGCAAGGGAAAGATAGTCTTCAGGGCTCAATGCCATTTAGCAACAAGGCTCAAAGTCGATACAACAATATGTTCAATATAAGCTTAACATGTCACTCGTGGGAATTGAACCTCGTTGGTGAGGATAACAATCATTCCTCCCAACCACCCAAGAAAAACACAATTGACAAAGTATATATAATCATTTATTTGCCTTCTCTCATAATTCCAAGATTTCAGACAAAAGGGCATAGAGTTGGAAAGATGATAAGGCATGTTGAGGAAACAGAAGATGGCAGTGAAACTCTCCTTTTCAATGCATTTATATTATATACAAACAGATATATTAAAAAAATGTTCCAAAATTTGTCACTGTATATAAAAGTAGATCAACTTTTTCACAGATCTAACCTGAAATATAATATCCTTTTCTGGGAAAAATAATTCTTACATTCAACAAAAACAAAAAAATGTAGATACAAAAGAGGAACCATCTACCTTGTTGCAGTCAAACCACAATAAGGTCAAAATCAGCCTTGATAAAAACAAAAAATGCCCTTAAAAGTCCCTCATCCCTAACTTGAATGGCCAAATTATCAAACGCCACTTTTTAAAACACTCTTCAAACCCTACTCTCCACTAAAAAACACACAACAAATCATCCAAATAGTATAGAGCTTTGTTTTTGGATGCACACCTGGATCCCTCGGTTGATGGTTAGCAAGTAATCCTGATGGTACCTAGAGAGGTTGTAAGCTTGAGTCCATATTATTCCCACCTGAATAGAATGCCCTAGTAAGGAATCTAGTATGTGGCATTGCGGTGCCTAAATTGTTGAGAGACCAATGGATAGATTGCCCTGTTGAGGAATCTAGTCCATGGCATTGCAGTGCCTAAAGTTCTTCATGGTTCATATAGTTGAGATCTTCCTTGTACTTGTATATGATGAATGTGAAAATTCCTAGATCTAACAATCTCTAGAATCCTACTGCAACCAGTTGAATCTACTTCACCTAGACTGTAAATTACATTACAAACTTATTTCAAATTTCTTCCTGAAATATTGAAGTAAATTACTGAAGCAGCCTACACCAAATTAAATATGATTCTGGAACATAGAAACTGAGCAAGGAAATACAAACACATAGGACACCATTATTTTTGGACAAATGTCCCTGGAAAAACCCAATGCGGGAAAACCGGTGCAGCAGTTCTGAGGGTTTATTATTATTAAGCAGTAGCAAATTCTGAATACATCTATGAATACCTCACAAGGTTATTCGATTACCGAGAGAAATACTGGGAAAAAGAATTGTGAGGTTACCTCACACTATCACTGGAAATCCTGACTGATCCAGCCCCTGACTAATTGCCCACAGCTTTTCAGGTTGCCTCTGCAGTGCCTCAACGCAATATATGCGTCAGCCCAGCTTCAAGCTCTCTGGGGGCTGCGTCACTCCTCTCGCTAGTCGATTTGTTGCCCAAGAGATTCGATTTCTACCTCCCGGGTTCTGAAACTCGAATTCCCTCTTCAAAGTTTGGACTCCTCACTAGCTTTTGCGTTGCCTCTGCATCAACCCCTCTGGCTTAGCGCTGCCACTGCTAGATTACTCTCGGCCTCTCTCTATTGATGATTCTCCGACTAAAAAAATCACTCTCTCTCTCCGAAAGCTATCCCTGCCCCTCGACTGTAAGAAATCTCCTCAATCAAATTTTCCTCCTGAGAACTTCTCACTTCATAAAATCGATTTCTTGATCTCTCTTAGTGTGTTTTCAAATGACCCTCAAGCCCCTTCTTATATCTTTCTGTTGGACAACCAACGACCTAGATTAACTCCTAATCAAAGGCTCAAATCATTATGACTTGATCTCCGTCTTTTTCTAGAAGTTTCACCCACAATTAGATTAATACCCATTAATATTTTATATTAATTATTTTAATAAAATCGTCTCCAAGTGGAATTTCCCAAAACGGTTTCCAAGTTCTTTGAAATGCATATGCCCAAGCCTCCCTGCAAAGTTTGAGGCCTAGAGCACATTCGATGCTACCCCAAATCAACAATGAATACCTCCCTAGTTAACAGGGAGTGTTGGAAAATGTAACTAGGTTCAGTCTTCATAAAATGTATTTGAGCCATCTTGTAATGTACATGTCAAAAGAATAAAGAATAGAATTATTATTATTATTAGTATGACTTATTAAAGCATGGGTTTCATGCTTCGGTCATCATGTTTTAGGTCAAAGTGCCTGTTGAGGACTTCTACGATTTATTCTGAGTCAATAGAGTCATTGTACTTTTAAAAAGACCCTTCTTGGGCTTTTGAATCATGTAAAAAGGTTAAGTATTGAGTCAAATATGTATTTTGTTGTCTCCACACCAAGTCGAACTTAAGATGATCAAGTTGGCCTCAAGGAAAGATATTTGACCTCACCAAAGAGCTATAAATAGAGCAGTTCGAATTCCATTTGGAGCACACTCTCTCACTAGCAAGTTTGATTTCTCCTGAAGACGGAAGAAGTGCGAAATAGAAGAAGGAAGAAAAGAAAGTGTGAGTTTGGTCTAGGAGAAGGAGAAAGGGAAAATCGAAATTTTGGTGCTTCTATCTCTCTCTCTTTCCCTAGGTTGGAAGATCGAAGTTCTCTTGTTTATGTGGTAGCCAGTTATCGTGTTGATGCCGTAGCCAATTGTCGTGTGATGTTGCCACCTCAAGAAGTTATATTGGGCCAAAATCAAAGGTTCTGAGTGAAGATCGAAGTCTTTTAGTGAAGATCAAAGTCTCTAAGGCAAGGTCGAAGTTGTTTGGTCGAAGGAAGTGCTGCCACTCTGCTGATGTTGCTAGGTTAAGAAGGATCATATGCAAGTAAGGAAGAAGGTTGCCTTAGTGTGGAGGAAAGTTTGTGTCAAGGTCAAGAGTCTTGGAATATCTCCGGAAAACTACTGAATGAAGAATTACTGACTAGGGTTTCCCCTAGAGAGGGGATTTTCCCTGGTTGTGAGCCTACATCTGGTGTCCATTGTTTTATGTGCTATTGCTTTGGTAATTGCTTGATGAACTAGAAATCAAGAACATCACAAGTAATTATAAAGAATAAGAAAATCTTTCTGCCTTTCTGATTTTCTAACAAGTGATGCCCTTTGGCCTAACCAATGCGCCAGCCACATTCCAGTCCTGCATGAATCATGTGTTTCGTTGGCAGTTGAGGTGCTATGTCCTTGTTTTCTTTGACGACATATTGATCTATAGCAAGACATGGGAGGAGCACTTGTAGCATATAGAGGAGGTGCTCAAGATCTTGGAGGGGCAACAGTTCTATGCTAAGTTGTCCAAGTGTGAGTTCGGGTTAACAAAGATGCTCTATTTGGGGCACATCATTGGAGAGAAATGTCACATGGTCCGGGTTTGAGTTCGGCTATATCAATAATTAGGTTCGGTTTAAGTTCAAATTTTTTGATGAGGTTCAGATGAGGTTCGCCATTAGGTTCGTATATATATATATATATATATATATATATATATATATATATATATAATGAATTATAGGATAAAATAATAAGAAATCAACATCAATAAACATCAAAAATGTTATCATGGACATAGAAACTACAAGGATAAATTACAAGCTTGAGTTGTCACATGAAGTTATGAGTTTGGATCTATGGACTTCGTCCATGACTATGAGGTTTTTCGCACAACAAAATATTTTTAGGGTTCGCCAAAATTCGAACCTCAAAGTTAAAGTTCGACGAACCTTGTGACATAGTTGGAGAGGATGGCGTAAGGGTGCATGAGGAGAAGATTCAAGTCATCTGGGATTCATCAATACCCCGGATTGTGACCGAGTTGAGAGGTTTTGTGGGTATATGCACTTATTACAGAAAGTTTGTGAAGGGCTTCTCACAATTAGCAGCTCCCCTCATTGATTTGGCCAAGATGGGGGTCTTCGCATGGACAGACAGAACACAAGCAGAATTTTGAGCACCTCAAGGAGGTAATGAGCAATTGCCTGGTATTGGCACTTCCTGATTTCACCTAGCCGTTCACATTGGAGTGTGATGCGTCGAGTGAAGGTGTGGGAGCAGTATTGTCACAAGGTGGACATCCCATTGCTTTTGAGAGTCAAGAGCTCCTTCCACACGAGAGGTTGTACTCGATTTATGACAAGGAGATATTGGCCATCATGCATGCCTTGGCCAAATCTCGGCAATACTTGGTAGGAAACAAGTTTAGAGTGAAGATTGATCACAACGGTCTTTGCCATTTTCTAGGGCAGAAGGGCCTCAACAATGGACAATAGAAGTGGGTCAGCAGGATCCAAGCCTATGATTTTGACATAGAGTACATCAAGGGAAACCACAACGTGGTGGAAAATTCCCTATCTAGGAGGCCCGCAACACTTTCCCTCATGAGCATTTGCCATGATTGGAAAGCATAGCTGTTGGTGGAGTACTCCAAGGATCGTCAGGCGTGTGAGATCTTGGAGGGTACCTATAGGGATGAGCGCTACCGTGTGATGGCAGATGTTATTTATTACAAGGGGCACATCTATTTGATTCCTCGTTCACAGTTGAGGGAGAAAATCCTCCACGCAACCCATGATTCGCCATTGTCAGGACACCAAGGGTTCCTGAAGACTTACAAGATAGTCAAGGAGCACTTCTCGTGGCAGGGCCTCAAAGGGGATATTCTAAGGCATGTACAGGAGTGTGAAGCCTGCTAGAGAAACAAGGGGGATTTGATTCATCCGGCAGATTATTGCAGCCACTCCCTATTCCGGAGGGGAAGTGGGAGAGCATCTCGATGGACTTCATCACAGGCCAACCCATGGCACAGGGTCATGATTGCATCTATGTGGTGGTGGACAGGTTGACAAAGTATGCCCATTTCTTCGCTATTTCCACCAGGTACTCTGCTTCTCAAGTTGCAGAGTTGTTCTTCAAGTAGGTTTTTCAGTTGCATGGTCTTCCCAAGCCCATAGTGAGTGACAGGGACAACCGCATCATGGGAGCTTTCTGGCAGGAGTTCTTCAAATAGGTGGGCAGAAAGCTTACACCCAGCACAAGCTACCACCCCTAGACCAACAGGTAGACCGAAATTGTTAACAAATGGTCGGAGGGCTATTTGCGGAACTATGTGACAAGGCAGCAGCAAGCATCAGCGAGATGGCTACACTTGGGGGAGTATTGCTACAATACTACCTATCACATGTCCATCGGTATGTCACCTTTCCGCGCTTTATATGGATATGATGCTTTATCTTTCGCTGACATTGCTTTTGGAGATAGTTGGGGACTCGAGCCCCAAGGTCCAAAGATTAGATACAAGAGAGCCAAAGCATTCTAAAGGCTCTCAAAGATAACTTGCAAACAGGCTAGTACCAGCAAAAGATGTATGCAGACAGGCACAGGGTTGAGAGACACTTCGAGGTGGGGGATCTAGTCTTCTTGCAGTTGTATATTTTTGGTAGCATTTGACGTGCTCTAAGCCTCAAAATTTGCAATGACGCTCAGACACATGTATTCCACAATACCCAGAAATCGTTTTGGCAAATTCCACTCGGGGACAATTTTATTAAAATAATTAATTATTTTTAATGGGTGCCTAAGTCTAAACTTAGGAAATTAAAATAATTAAAGGGTATTAATCTAACTACTGGTGAAATTTCTAAAAGAAGATGAGGATCAAGCCAAAATTATCTGAGCCATTGATTAGGATCTAATCTGGGCCATTGGTTCTCAACAGAAGGATTAAGAGGAGGCTTGATGGGCATTTGGAAGACACATCAAGTGGAGATCAGAAAATCAAATTTTTGAAGCAAAGTAGTTACCGGGAAGAGAATTTGAAGTGATCATTTGCAGTGAGGGGCAGGGATAGTTCCGGTTGGAGATTTCTCCTAATCCAAGAATACTCGGCAGACAAGGCAGACAGAGATCCGAGAGAGGCAGTGCAGAGGCTAAGCTGGCCATTTGAAGTGATCTTTTGCAGTGAGGGGCAAGGATAGTTCCAGTTGGAGATTTCTCATGATCCAAGAATACTCAGCAGACGAGGCAAAGAGAGATCCGAGAGACGCAGTGCAGAGGCTAAGCTGGCCAACGTAGGTTTGCACAAAGGCAACACAGAGCCTTGAGGAGGTCCACATTCTTGTTGGAGGAACTGATTTCTGAAGCCGGAAGCTGGGGTGTGAGATCGGAAGGTGGAAATCGAAGTTCCTAGGAGGCAAATCAATCAACAAAGGGAGTGACATTGTCCCTAGACGTCGTGGTGTTGGGTTGACATAATGACTGTGCAGAGGTAGCAAGGGGCAAGCCATTCTGTGGTTGGATCAGTCGAGATCGCCTATTATAGTGTGAGGTACTTCTCACTATTCTTCTATCAATGATATTCTTTGTATTGGATAGCCAGCAGGGCATCCAGAGATCGTATTCAGGAAACTACAACTTAATAATAAAACCCTCAGTTGTTGCACCAGTTTTCCCGCATTGGGTTTTTCTGGGGACATTTGTACAAAAATAACTGTGTAGATGTGTGTGATGGTTACTTAGCTCTTGTGTTGTATTTAGTTTTCGCAGTTTTATTTTGGTGTAGGCCGTAGTGTATGTATTTCAGTATTTGTCATAGAAAACTGCAAGTAACTTATTCAATTAATTTAACAAGTAGGTGAAATATAATCCGTTTGCTGCAGTAGGAATCGGATAACCGATTTTTCACAACGCCTTCAGCCTTACAAACAATCCATGCTGAAGCAAAAGGGGACCGAGAAGCTACAACCACACTTTTATGGCCCATACAAGGTGACCAGGAGGGTTGGCGAGGTGGCATATGAGTTAGAGCTTCTGCTTGGGAGTAAGGAACATAATGTCTTCCATGTTTCGTGCCTCAAGAAGGTGCTAGGACATCATGTGACAGCCACCGTGGAGTTGCCCCCGCTAGATGATGATGGGCATCTAGTTTTGGAGCCTGAGGCTATTTTGGAGACCAAGGAGAGGAGATTGAGGAGCATAGTCATCAAGGAGTTCCTGATCAAATGGAGGAGCCTGCCAGAAGAGGATGCTACCTGGGAAGGTGAGTAGATATTACAGCATCCAGCTTTGCAGTTGCTTGGGGACAAGCAACATCTTGGCGGGGAGGACTGTGATATTCCCACTTAGCAAGGTTGCTAAGTGAAATATCAATTTTGACCAATTTTGCTAATTTTTGGATAGCAACTTAGGAAAAGTGGGTTGAGGGGCCCCACTTGCAATTTTGAGGTGAAAGAAGGCTCCAACATAGGAAGAAGGGGAAAATCGATTTGATAGTGGATGGTGGGGGCCACAACCAAAAGAGGGGCTGGCTCCCCTTCTTGGAGGGAAGAGATAGAGGAAATCGATGGATGGGACCCACATGGGGAAATTGGAGGCCCAATTACTAAAATAGGAGGAGCACTCATCATTTGGGCATCTTTGATCATTTGACATTCACCTTCGACTAGCACGCTTGAGCTGAGAGCCAAGTCTGCATGTGCTATTGAGCATGCAAGATTTTCAAGCGAGAATCTCACCCTACCTTCGGTGGACTTCGAGTGCCAGCCCAAGGAGGTGATCTACACTACGTTTTGGGAGATGTCCAAGAGTTTGATAAGCATTTCGTGGAGTTTCTTCAGCAGTTTGGGCGCAAGAAGGGAAATACGCTCCACTTAGAGGAGTTGTCTTTGGAGCTGGAGATTCATTGAGCTTTTCAGGGTTGATTGGGACCACAATTTGCTGAAGGATTGGGGTGGTAGGAGAGCACGAACTCATGGGGATTTGTTGGGCACAAAGTGCCATCAACAGGGATTGTGTAGGCCTGCGCAGAGCTAAATTCGTGCCACAAGTGGGAGCTAGGAGGAAGCCATTTCGGGGGTTGGTGCGAGTTGATGCTTGAGAGGGATCCTTGGAGGGAATTTTGTTGGTCTTAGCAGCCATTTTGGAGCCCACAAACAGTGACATTTCCAAGAGAGTCAATTTTCCCAGCAGTTGGAGAGGAGCATAGAAATTGGGTCAAATTTTGGTGGCATGTGATAGATAGATGAATGAAGTGGGGATGAGAAGGGGCAACCCTAGGCCACATGCTGGGGTACAAGGGTAACTAATAAAAGGGAAGCCCACACCTAGATTTATAATGTATAGCAGGGAGCAATCGTGGTACAAGAGGTGCCCCGACCTTGATTTTTCCACCCTCCTTTATATGCCATTTTCCTTTCTATGATTTTCTTTGATTAACTGCTCGGGGCTCAAGGGGCAAGAGCATGATGCATAAGATATAGCAGTGAATACCCCCTTTTAAGGTAGAGAAATTCATTGCCCACCACGGGTTGGGACAATCATGGGTTCTTATATGATGAAAGAGGCTCACTGAACCTGTAGGAACTAGGGTGATGGCCATGATGATTGGGTAGAGCTCATGTATTGGCTTTTTCCCACGTGCTAAATGTGTTTGTCCCTTCCATCTTTTGCATTTTGTGGTACATTTTCCTGTTGAATGTGGCCAAATATGCTTTTATCTTTCTCTTTAGCTTCATCAACCTCTGGGGCATCATTCCAGGCCTAACCCAAGGTGCAAGGAAGGGAAAAGGTGAGCTAACCCTATGTGGACCAAGTGGAGGAAGGCGGACCCAGGTGGGAGAAGTGATGAATGGGGGTAGTAATGAGTGGAAAGGGGGTAATATAAGTGGATAAGGGAGCAGGACCACAGAACCAAAATAAGGGTTTCCTATGAAATACCAACCCTAAATCCAAATGGTCAGTAAAAGAGATCCCACAAAGCTAGAATCCAAGGTTAATATCCCAAAGGGGTCTAGGGGACAAGAGTACAGACCTAAACCATTCTTTCTGCTGAATGCCCCTCATTAATCCATGCTCAAAAGTGTCCATGATAAGCAAAATACAATACTCAATTACCAAATGACAAGGCATACCTTTACGTTCGAGAGGCCCACCTTCAAACATACGATCATGGCAGATGGGCGAGGGACCACATGGTTGGCTTAGGTGGCGGAGAAATGGCACAATTAGCTACCTGGTAGCTGCAAGGGTTTGTTGGTTGCCAACTGAGGGCCTTCTTGGAGAAAAAAAATTCTCCTAAGGATATCACCCACAAAATGGTGGGTAACATCTGACTCCAACTAAGACATGATCTCTCGAAGAAGAGGGTGAAGCTACTCGAATGGGAGGTCACGAGAACTCCAGCAATCTCTTGGTTATTGTAGACTTATCACTTACTCATATTATAGATGGAAAAACACGGGGCAGCATGCTTTCGTGGCATCTCATGATCGCACATGCTAGATATTAGGCCATAAAATCAACAAAAACTAAAATACGCAAATATGCATCTATCTACCATGAGAAATATCATAAGCCGTTAATTCTAATGCAAAAAATCATCATGCCATGCATCCTACTCTACCATGCATATGATATAATGTCAAGTCTCAAGGAAAGAGTTGATAAGACTTAATTTGACCAGCGCCGCCTGGGTTCATCTTTAATTCTGGCAATGTAGTAATAATCATCCCCAACCTTACCATGAATCCTGATAGGTATGAGATCTTTATCAACCAAGACTAAGTCCCCAACCTTATATTCTTTCTTAGGCTTCCACTTTTTATTCATTTGAGAGATTGGCCGCTTGAGGATACAGACTTCTTGAGTTAGGAGAATAGGAGAAGGTTTCTCAATCTCGCATGTCTCATAGTAAGGTCCAGGCTTGATCACATGAGGTAAGTAAGTAGGTTCCCTATAAAGGATAAAAGGGGTGCCATCGGATTGCGGAATGGTTGCATATGATAAGTCCATTTGAACATGCCCCCCAATGGTAGCCCCCCATTTCCTAGATAATAGCATCCCCCACACATCAAGAATATCAATAACAATAACATCCATGAGGAGGGATATATCAGGATTCCTAGCTAAAGAAACCTTAAGGTCTTTGATGATACCTTCCACTTCCACAGGTTTGGAATTAAAACCACACACCTTTTTGTATGGTCGAGTGATGTTGAGACCCAATTGCTTCATAACTGTCAAAGGCATGATATTTGCGGAAGCCCCTGAGTCTAACATACAATTGTGTAAGAAGAGGTCATTGATAGCCAAAGTAAGCAAGAAAGGTTCATGCCCAGGGTTTCGGTCAGGAATATGAATGTTTTGCAATTCTTCAAGTAGTTCTTCTTCCTGAATTCCCATGGACTTCTTAATTTGTTGTTGTTGCTTGGGAAGCTTAGCAATCTCCTTCAGAGGAATGGGTATAGTCATACTTCCTACGGCAGCCCCTATGTCGATGTCAAGTTTAATTTTTCCCCTTTTCCTTCTTGATGTAGTCTTTACTTGGAGGATCCTTTTTCAAATTGGCTTTCGTTGGGGGATCCTTCTTCGAAGGAATTTTGGGGATGAATTCTTCGAAAGGGGCTTGCTTAGGTGATGGATCTTCAAGGAGGTGATGAGCAGTTGCCCGGTATTGGCACTTTCAAATTGGCTTTCGTTGGGGGATCCTTCTTCAAAGGAATTTTGGGGATGGATTCTTTGAAATGGGCTTGCTTAGGTGATGGATCTTCAAGGAGGTTATGAGCAGTTGCCCGGTATTGGCACTTCCTGATTTCACCCAGCCGTTCACATTGGAGTGTGACGCGTCAGCTAAAGGTGTGGAAGCAATACTGACACAAGGTGGACATCCCATTGCTTTTGAGAGATGGAAGCTCCTTCCGCACGAGAGGTTGTACTCGATTTATGACAAGGAGATGTGGCCATCATGCATGCCTTGTCCAAATTTCAACAGTACTTGGTGGGCAACAGGTTTAGAGTGAAGATTGATCGCAATGGTCTTCGCCATTTTCTGGGGCAGAAGAGCCTCAACAATGGACAGTAGAAGTGGGTCAGCAGGATCCAAGCCTATGATTTTGACATAAGAGTACGTTAAGGGCAAGCACAACGTGGTGGCAAATGCCCTATCTAGGAGGCCCGCGACACTTTCCCTCATGAGCATTTGCCATGATTGGAAAGCACAATTGTTGGTGGAGTACTCCAAGGATCGTCAGGCGTGTGAGATCTTGGAGGGTACCTATGGGGATGAGCGCTACCGTGTGATGGAAAATGTTATTTATTACAAGGGGCACATCTATTTGGTTCCTCGTTCACAGTTGAGGGAGAAAATCCTCCACGCAACCCATGATTCGCCATTGTCAGGACACCAGGGGTTCTTGAAGACTTACAAGATAGTCAGGGAGCGCTTCTCATGGAAGGGCCTCAAGGGGGATATGCTGAGGCATGTACAGGAGTGCGAAGCCTGCTAGAGGAACAAGGGGGAGTTGACTCATCCGGCAAGTTATTGCAGCCACTCCCTATTCCGGAGGGGAAGTGGGAGAGCATCTCGATGGACTTCATCACAGGCCTTCCCATGGCACAGGGTCGTGATTGCATCTATGTGGTGGTGGACAGGTTGACGAAGTATGCCCATTTCTTCACTATTCCCACCAAGTACTCTCCTCCCCTTCACTTTCCTCATCCTCAAATGAAGAAGTTGGCTCAGCAGCACTAGTTGGAGCCAAAGTATTTGGGATTTGAGAAGAGCTTGGCCTATCTTCTTCACTTTGATTTTTGGGAAATGTCTTTCCTTTAGGGATATAACTAGATTTTTGGGCCCTTTCCAAGGCAATGATTTTGTTCATGATAACCCTATCACTTGCATTGGCTTCTTTGGTGAACTTTTCCATCCTTTTGAGGATGGCAAAGAGAGTTTCCTCATGTTGATCTTTGGATTTCTCCTTTTTGACTTCAACTTTATTCCTAGGGTGGTCATTGGCGTCAACCTTCGAGATTCGTATGTTTTCTTCAACTTCCATTGCTGTCTCTTTAACTTCAGCCAAAGTGGAAGATTTCTTATCCCTTAACACATAGGTGAAGTGGCCACCCACCACCTTTATGAATTTATCAAGGATGTTGGCTTCAGATGGCTTCAAATGATCAGGTATATCTTTGACTACCCTATCAAACTTTTGAATGAACTCTCGCACATCCTCCCTTCCCTTGGTTATTTCGTAGAGTTTTTCGCTATTGAAGGTCCCTTGGGCTTTGCATGACCACCTTTGCATGAATAGGTCTTCAAATTCATCAAATCTTTGTATGCATGCAAGGGGGAGGCTTAGGGTCCAAGTCTCTTGTTTGTTCCTCAAGTGATAAGGCAAAAAGCATCATGAGCCTATCTTCATCAAAGATCATTCTAGGGGACATTTGCCAATAAAATTCTTCAATAAAACCATGGGCAGTCCAAGTAGCATCCCCTTTGAATTTGGGTAACCATCGGTTATATTTTTCAGGTAGTGGCTTGGGATCATCACTCAATTTCAAAGGGGCAAAGACACTAACCAAGTGTCTTTCACTCTTGGTCATCTTGGGTTGATCTTGTTTGGAGTCGGTGTTTGAACTAGATGGCATCTTTGGAGATGGATCATTGACCTTCTCAAATTCATGGAAAAGAGCAGTTCAACCAAGTGATGGAGTTCGCTCTCCCTTTTTTGCAACATCCCTAGTTAAAGGAGGAATGTTGTCGCCTTCAAGTAAACTATGGCTTTGGACAATGAGTGGAATCGCCAAAGGAATGCTTTATAGATGTCGTCAATGAACCAATTCCTCAATGATTCACTAGGGATGTAGACCTACTTCTTCCCCGACAACGGCACCAAAATGTTACAGCTCAAACAAGTAGGGGACCTAAAGGGACAAACGCTAGACCAAGGGCAACAAATAGAGATTTAACCCACTATCACCTCAGTTAAGGCCCCCTACTAGTTATGGACTTTCACCAATGGGAGGAGACTCGTTATATATGGAGTGACCAATGAAGGATAAATCAACAAGTGGATATAGAGTGACCCAAATAATCCCTTCCCAGAAGAGGTTGAAGAATAGGGCTTGCTTGCTTTTTAAGCAAGGTACAATGTCTTCTAGGAGAAGGATGGGAGGATTTGAGGGTTGGGTTTAGGGAATATGAGTCGGGAAAGAGTTTCCCAATCCCTAAAATCCTTATTGAAATTGGTATCCCGGATGGTTCTTGAAGAATTGTCTTTTCAAAGGAATGGGACCACACGGGACCAAGTGGACCTAGCCTAGGTTAGGAGGTAAGAGTTTAGCAACCAACGATATTCTTAACCCAGACAAGGAGGGGGAAAGGATCAAAGAAAGGATTTTCACTTAAAGGTGTTGATTTGATCCTATGATGCACTAGCCTTGGGGATATCGGGGCAAAGTTTGATCTCAGAGCTAGGGCTTGGCTTTTCTCACAACTCCACCATCAGAGTGGCTTCAAAAGTGGATGAGGCCTTGACGAAATATCATCACAGGGGATACTAGGAAATTGAACTTTTTGGAGGGATGTTTTGTCAAAAAAATGATGCCCTAGGTGACCAAACCCGACTAAGCATAGGTAAAGGTGAAAAAGAATTGATTTTGGGTGACCACCTCTTGGTAGATCAATGTCTTAGTCTTGGGAGAATGGAGTCTATGATAAATATGAATGAGGACTTCGTTTCTTTGTCAAGGAGGCCTCAAGACTACCTCGCTAGCCTTCTAGGGCTAAGGGAAGCAACCTTGCAGCTTTTATACTTCGACTTGCAAAAGGTGATGGCTTCTCAAGATGAATTCGTTGATAGAATTATCCCTAGGAGATTTCATTCAAATTACATGGCCCATTCATTGAGAGATGCTATATAGAGACAAAATTCCACATTTAAGTAGTAAATGCATGCAACAATTAGCCCTAAAAATAGAAAAAATCTCAATCCAATGTATATGACAAAGTAAAACAAGAATAGCATTAAAAGCATGTACTTACATGTAATAGAACATATCCAACCATCCACAATTTGACAATAGAGAAGCTCCAAGATAAGATAAACCAAATCCAAACATCAAAATTCATCCATAAAGCTCCAATTCATCCTCCAAGAAAAAGTGTGAAATTCTCAAGAGAGAGAAGAGATCCAATCCAAAGTGATGATGAGCAAATGAACTCATCTCACTTGTATTTATACACTAATGAGGAGTTCGAATTAGTCTCCTTGGCCTACATAAGCCCCAAAAATAAAATAATGTGCTAATAATCTAACTTTTGGTGACAAGTCCACCAAACTAGTTAACAAATGAAAGAAAAAACCTCTTATGAGGTCAAATGATGAATAATACATGTCATAGCGCCCTCCAAGAGGCCTAATGAGGTCCATGGGTGCCATAATGAAGAGTAGGACCCTCAAAATTGATGGACAGGGGATTGGCCCCTTGTTCTCCAAACAATAAGCCTGTGGTGCTCCCAATGGTGTGGCAGCACAACAATAACCTCATGGGCCTCCAAATGAGTCGAAGATGCCTGTAGATCATCTACAAGGGCTCTGATGATGATGTAGGGGATGCCACATCATTCTACAAATCTTGGGTCAACTGCCAATTGCATGGTACATCTGTGGGGCCAGTTGGGCAAAGGTGAACCAGGTGCATCTTCCTCTTCCAATAAGAGTATCTCAAGCATATTCGACCATCCTCGGGGATCCATGGAATGTTGTCTACTGTTGTGGAGGCCCATGGCTCTCGACACACACCCTACATGTGCCAATGTATCCCTCTGGAGGATTAAGACCCTGTATAGGGAGACCAAACCCAAGATGGAGACCATTTGCAATCCTGCATAAGATCCAATGCATCCCCTAGCCTTTTAGTACAACAAGTCATTAGAGAAATCGAGTAAATGAGCTTACCAACCATGGACCACAAGTGGAGACTTCATTACGGCCTACCCTTCCATAATGGGCTTCGGGATGTGCCAATGTCTCCTGAACTCCAAATGGGGTTAATCAAGTATCCTATTAAGTGGTTTCTACTTCTAAAGGTGATAATATGTTAAGGCACATCCTTCAAAAGGTTGTGGCATGTGACAGATAGGTGAATGAAGTAAGGGATGAGAAGGGGCAGCCCTAAGCCATATGATAGGGTACAATGTTAGCTAATAAAAGGGAATCCCACACCTGGATTTATAATGTATAGGAGGGAGCAATCGTGGTAAATGAGTCACCCTGGCCTTGACTTTTCTGCCATTCTTTATATGCCTTAGCCTTTTTATGATTTTCTCTGATTAACTGCTCAGGGCTCAAGGGGTAAGAGCATGATGCATAAGATATAGTAGTGAATACCCCCTTTTAAGGTAGGGTGGTTCATCGCCCACCAGGGATTGGTACAATCATGGGTTCCTATATGACGAAGGAGGCTCACTGAACCTGTAGGAACTAGGGTGATGGCCATGATGATGGGATAGAGCTCATGTATTGGCTTTTTCCCACGTGCAAAATGTGTCTATCCCTGCCACCTTTTGCATTTTGTGGTACATGTTCCTATTGAATGTCACTAGATATGCTTTTATCTTTCTTTTTAGCTGCATCAACCACCTGGCCATCATTCCAAGCCTGACCCGGCCAAGGGGAAAGGGTTAGCTAACCCTATGTGGACCCAGTGGAGGAATGTGGACCCAAGTGGCAGAAGTGATGAATGGGGGTAATAAGGAGTGGAAAGGAGGCAATATAAGCAGGTAAGGGAGCGGGACCACGCAACCAAAATTGAAGATTCCCATGAAATACCATCCCTAAAACCAAATGGTCAGTAAAAGAGATCCCACGAGACTAGAATCCAAGGTTAATATTCCCAAGGGGTCTAAGGGATAGGAGCACAAATGATCCGAATAGAAAATGGCATCAACCCATGGTATTCATCCATCCATGTTATTCATCCACCCATGGAATGTACCCATGGTATTGTAAGTGACATCCACCCATGGTATTGTGACATCCACCCATGGTATTCATTCACCCATGGAATTGACCCGTGGTAATGTGACATCAACCCATGGTGTTCATTCACCCATGGAATTGACTCGTGGTATTGTAACTGAAAAAGACTATAAGTAACAAGTCGCATTTTGTAAAAGGATAGATTGTCCACCACAATGTAGTCTTTACAGTAATTATTTGTTTCAATAAAAAAATCTTTGTGGTTTTGTTTATTGGGCGTTCTACTCTTTTTCTTCTGGCAATTTCAAATTTTCAAATCTTGGGGGCCTCGCCCCCAAGATCCATTTCAATCTTTTAGATCTTGAGGGCCTCCCCCCAAGATCTGGATCAACAGACCTAACCCATTCTTTTTGTCGAATCCCCCCCCCCATTAATCCATGCCCAGAAGTGTCCATGATAAGAAAACTACAATACTCAATTACCAAATGACAAGGCATACGTTTACATTCGAGAGGCCCACCTTCAAACATATGATCGTGCCAAATGGGCGAGGGACCACATAGTTGGCTCAAGTGGCAGAGAAATGGCACAATAATCTAGATGGTGACTACAAGGGGTTGTCGGTTGCCCGCTGAGGACCATCTTCGAGAAAAAAATTCTCCTAGCGATATCACCCACAAAATGGTGGGTAACAATGCCCATAGGATAACACAGAGATAATGTGGACCTCTTAGGAAAAATGCAATCATACACATAGTATAGCAAGAACGAGATCCAAACAATGTCAATGATGCGGTGTTGTGCATGGAAGTGTTGTGTACCAACCAATGCCCAAACTATGTATCAATTCTAGCAAGACATATGCGAGAGCCACATGCCATATGCAAGAGCCATATGCGTGAAGCGATGAGCGACCATACCGGGACTCCTCCCATCGGTGAAAATCCATAAAAAGTAGGGGTATTGGCTATGTGACAGTGGGCCACTACTCCATTATTGCTTCTTGGTCTAGTTTATACCTTGAAGGCTTTCCTACTCCAAGGCCTACTAGATTTCGCAACAATAGGACCAACTTGTAAAATTAGGTGGGTCGAACTGTACATTACCCCTCATTCCTATGGAGTTAGGGTGACTATCATCTATCATTGGAAAGGTTTCAAAGTAAGCTTTTTGTTATGAATAAATATATATAAAATAATGTAAAATAATGTAAATCATAATAATCATAAATAATGATTAGTTAAACTAGTAATTAGGTTGACGAAGCATGTCTAAATGAGACATGACTCCCCATGAAGAGACACCTGCTTGGTATATAAACAAGCCTCTCATTCTCATTGTATCAATCATTCTTACTCATACATTTAATATATAATATGTGTATCCTCATGGATATCTTTATATTCCAAGTCTTCTGGAGTAATTAATCTATACAAGGAATGTTGTTTGCTTCATTTGGTATCGGAGCAGTTGGATCCTCTAGCCGCTCCACCGCTACATAGAGCCAATCTCGTTGATCCAGGTTCTTGGCCATTGAAATTCGTCAACTTTGTTGTCGTTGAAGCGTTTCGCTACAAACTTTTGGAGGGTCTCCAATTCACCAATTGGCCTGTGGCCATAAAAAAAAACAATTTTCAAGAAAATAAATAAATAAAAAGAAAAGGAAAAGAGTCCAAAAAAAATATTAAAAAAAACCAAAAGATATTTAAAAAAAAGAGTTAAAAAAAATATAAAAATAAAATAAAATATCAAAGATCAATTAAAAAATAATAATAATAATAAAAAGTTTTTAAAAATACGGAAAAAAAAAGGTTATATATATATATATATAAGGAAGGGATTATATAAAATAAAACAAACAAAAAAATAAAATAGAAAAAAGGGGAGGAAATTTACCTGCCTATGTTGGTCGAACACGAACATAGCGTAGCCAAATTTGCAAGTGCCCGACAGATTTTGTAATGTACAACACCGCAACCAACCCACGAAAACAGTAGCCACCACCACCACCACTGGCAACACCTTGACAAATCATTCGCTGCCACACAGAACGTCCGCAATTTTTCTCTACTGTCCAAGAGCAAGCAATCGCCTTTCCTGCCCAATTCTCCTCTTCGTGTCTCTTGCTCACAGATGCAGATAGAACCACTGAAATCCCTCGTATGCCCTGCTACCACTGCAATTTGTACTTGTTCGTTCCTACCACCGCACTTCTCCACCCGACAAACGCAGTGCCCTCACTATTGTGCTATTTGTAGACACAGTGTTGTTGACTTCTTGTGTCCTCAACCATAATCCATCCGCTGCAATCAAAAACCAAAACAATCAGAACAACGATTAATTAAAGACTAGAGCGGATTAAATACATGACCTGTACCATTCAATGCCCATTTGTTACATTGTGCTTCCGGTATTGTGTTTACTTATCCTAGCTGAAGACTTGTGGAATAGACGATGAACAGGGACACGACTATCCCAAAAGGTCATGTCCTAGCTAGAAAGAGCATCGAAATTAATTTTATAAACCATCACAGCCCATTCAAAAAAATAAATAAATAAAAACGTGGGTGATAATTAAAAAGGAAAGGCATATCATTTAAGTAAAAAGGTGGGTTTATAAATGAAATAAAAGTAATACAATATTATTACTTCTAGGTTATAAGATTACAAGTTTTATATATACATATCTCTAGGAGGAGACATAATAATCCATATAAAGGAAGAAGTTGAATATAAGGGAGATTACAAGGGTATTAAAAGAAAATTAAAAACTATAATTTATAATTTAAGTCATCTAAGAAAAAGAAAAGGCTGACCTGTATGTTAAAAAGAAAAAAACGATTATTGAAGTTATAAAAAGATTATAAGAAAGCAACAAACTATAAAAGGGAAAAAGTATTTAATATTCAAGAAGCAAAATGGAGCCTAATACAAAAACGAAGGCCAAAAGATTCCCAGAAACCTTACCCAGAGACGGTAAAGTGCTATTTAACATTAAAGGAACTCTCGCAGGAAAAGATGTTATTATTTCTATTTCTCCGGCAGAAGATACAAATTATATAACACCTAAAATCGCAAACCAAATAGTGATCCCGAAGTCAAATATAACTGAAAAATTAGACTTCTTTGGCAATAAAAAATATGATTAAGCCAATTTACAGTTAAACATTGAAGATTATACATTTGTATCGCAATTCTCAGTTCACACCCTATAGAACAATTAAGGTGACATTATTTTGGGATCACCCTGGATGGAAACGGTAGGATCTGTCATCTTAAATACGAATAAAAAGTTTCTAACATTTTCTTACAAGCAGAAAATAACACTCCAAAATGTTACACTAAAACCAAATTCAATAATGCCAGAAGATATATCAGATATTTCAAAAGTAATTTCTCAAGAAGGTATAAAAGTATTACAAAATATGCAAAATGAAATTGACAAAATCACTGTTGATAGAAATGAAGAAGTCTTGCGACTTAGGGATCATAGTGAAAAATTACTAACACAAATTAAGAAGCTTAAAAAGGACAAAAAATCAATAACACACAAGTTAGAGCAACTTAATCAAGAAGTATCGCAGCCTCCAGACATAATAGTCTAGGTTGAAGATAAAGGAATTAATACCGAACCAGTCAATAGCAAAACTCAAGAAGAAGATCAATCAGTGGAAGGAAAAACACATTCACATGTTACAATCCAAACTTCCAAACAAAGATTATGTACCTAACTCAAAACCGTAGTACGAAAAGGAAATCAAAAAATTTCCACACACCTAATAAGGGGAAGTCAAACCAAAAAGGTTCCCTATCGACATCTGAATCATGAGAGTAGACAACTCAACCAAGCTACGTATCGGGACCATTTAGAACAGAAACAACAAACTGATGTTCCAGAGAATAGTGATGTAACCTCAATCCAGTCCTATGATGACAAGTCGTTACAAAATTCCAATGATCAGAATATTCCATAGAAGATTAATCTAGGATGGTCTGATCCCTTCTCAGTGCGATAGTTTTGCTTGTCACTTAGAAGATCATATCAGCTTGTATCGACGAAGATGATTGTTCCAAAACAAAAAGACATTCGAAGCCGAAAAAGAGATCAAGCATTTTTCATTAACAAGCTTTGAAGACAAATCTTATTGTGGAGGAAGGCAATGTTATGAATAAATATATAGGAAATAATGTAAAATAATGTAAATGATAATAATCATAAATAATGATCAGTTAAACTAGTAATTAGGTTGAAGAGGCATGTCTAAATGAGACATGACACCCCAAGAGACACCTGTTGTTGATTTGGGGTAGCATCAGATGTTCTCTAGCCAAGAAATTTGGTGGAGAAGTTGGGGCACATGAAATCTCCAATACCCAGAAAGGGTTTGGGTAGATTCTAAACAAATCAGGAGATTTAAAATAATTAATATTTTTAATGGAATCCATAAGTCTAAACTTAGGGAAAATAAAATATTAATGTGTATTAATATGACTTTGTGTTAGAGTGATCCAAACGACATGGATCAAGCCAGATCTAATCTTATCCGTTGATTAGGGACTTAGTCTCGGCCGTTGAGATGTCAACAGGAAAAGTATAAGAGGAGGCTTGAAAGTCACTTGGAAGACACACCAAAGTGATCAATCATTCTATTCTCTAGAGCGGGGTTTGCTAAGAGAGATAGAATCAGTGATCGGAGAGCAGCTGAGGGCATTGAGTACAGAGAGACAGAGAGGCAGAGATAGTGTCGGGAGAGCAACCGAGCAGCCAGAGAAAGTGACTCAGGAGCAGCCAGTGCTCATGCAGGGCCACGCAGAGGCAACTAAGTGCTGCGCAGAGCACCAGAGAGGCTGTTGATTTCAGGTAGCATCGCATGTGCTCTAGCCCCGAAATTTGGTGGAGAGGTTGGGGCACATGAGATCTCCAATACCCAAAAAGGGTTTGGACGGATTCTAAATAGATCAGGAGATATTAAAATAATTAATATTTTTAATGGAGTCCCTAAGTGTAAACTTAGGGAAAATAAAATATTAATGTGTATTAATATGAATCTATGTTAGAGTGGTCCAAAACACATGGATCAAGCCAGATCTAATCTTAGCTGTTGAATAGGGACTTAATCTCGGCCATTGAAATGTCAATAGGAAAAGTATAAGAGGAGGCTTAAGAGTCACTTGGAGACTACACCAGATGATCAGTCATTCTATTCTCTAGAGCGGGGTATGCTAAGAGAGATAGAATCAGTGATCGGGAGAGCAGCTGAGGGGCATTGAGTACAGAAGAACAGAGAAGGCAGAGATTGTGTCGGGAGAGCAGCACAGCAGCCAAGGATGGTAACGCAGAGCCAGCAAGGGCTCACGTAGGGCTACACAGAGGCAGCCAAGTGTTGCGTAGAGCACCAGAGGGGCCAGTGTAGCTGACGTAGAGGCTCCCAGAGCTGACATAGGGCCTTCTGGGGCTAATGAAGGGTCGGCGTGAGACAGAGAGGGGTTGACGTAGTCCAGATTGGGCAGACACTGGGATTGCAGGAGCAGTAATGTGCTGAGGAGTTGCCGAAAGGATTTTCCAGGGTTTCAACCAGGAGATTTCTCTCAAACTGTGAGGTATAGCTGCTAAGGAAATTCTCTGTTGGGTAGGCCAGTTACGACACCCAGATTGTACTCTAATATTGCTTAATAAGAAAACCCTCAGATAGTTGCACCGGTTTTCCTGCATTGGGTTTTTCCGGGGACATTGGTCCAAAAATAATGGTGTCATGTGGTGTGTTTGTTCTTGTTTCTTTTAATCGTTGTTTTGTAATATGTTGAGCATGCACTGGTGTTTATTTTCAGTATTTACTTTGTAAATAACTTGTTAAAGAAAAATAACTAGGTAGGAATAAATCAAAAAAAGTGCATGAAGGGTTTCTAAATTAAGTAAATTTAGAAACTTCAACATCGTATCAGAGCGAGATTGCAAATCACAAGAGGACTAGAAGACATCAACCGATCGAAGCAATAGCAACAGAAAATAGCTATCCCGAGGTGACAGAAGCTGTTTTTAGCAGCGCAGAAGCCAAGGAAGTGTGATGCAGAACCAGCTAGAGCCACGCAGAAGAAGTTGGGAACTGTGGAGAGCCTCAGAGAAGCTAGCGTCGCTGACGCAGAGGGCCAGAGGGCTGAAGCAAGACATCCCAGGGCTTAAGCAGATCCAGCGTGAGGCAGAGAGGGGCTGACGCAGTTCACAGAGAGGCAGTTGTTGGGGTCTAAAAGGCTGCAGGAATATTGCAGAGTAGAGCTGGTGAGGTATTGCAGTTAGAACAGTACCTGACAGAGCAAGGCCAGAGGAGTTGTTACCAAGGGTTTCTAGCCGAGGAACCCGGATCAGCAGTGCAGTTGCACAAGACGATCAGAGTAGGGGGCATCTCGACAAGCGGCAAAAGGATTTCCAGGAGGGAAATCAAGACTCAGAGGGAGTCGAGAAGAGAACTTCTAGACGGGAAGTAGAGACTCAGAGGAGTCGAACAAAGAACTTCCAGGAGGGAAGTAGAGGAGCATCATGGCACTACATGGGGTAAGAGACCAGGATAGACTGGACGGAGCATCGAACTTCGCAATCTAGAAGGCCAGAATCTTATCAGTGCTTGACAGGAATCGTGTCAAGAACTTTGCCTTGAAGGTTATAGCTATCCCAGTCGACCCCAATGATAACGACAAGTACGAGGAGGCAATGGCGAAGGCCAAGTGCATTATCCTTGACGGGGTCAAGGATCATGTGGTACCACATATAGCCAAGAAGGAAACAACAGTTGAGATGTGGGAGGCTCTTAAGAACCTGTACCAGCATACTTCTGTGTAGAGAAGAATGTTGCTCGAGAAACAGATGAGGTCGTATCAGATGAAGAAGGGTCAAACGATTGACGCCTTCCTTGAAGGACTGAATGATATCCGAGACCAGTTGACTGCTATAGGAGCAACACCGGATCAGGAGCTTATGGTGAGGACAGCCCTGAATGTTGTCTCAGAAGAGTGATAAGTGTTTGTCCAAAGCATCCTGGGCAGAGGGACTCTCCTACCTTGGGACGAGATGTGGGCAGCTCTTTGCCAGGAAGAGATCAAACGGCAGTCGAAGACAGGTAGCAGTAGTAAAGGGATCAAGGCCAAGCAAAAGGAGGAAGATGCGGCCCTAGCATCTAAGGGAAAGCAGGAGAAGCGGAAGAACAAAGATCTCTCCAAGATAAAGTGCTTCCACTGTGGGGAGATGGGTCATTATGCGACCCAGTGCCCAAGGAAGAAGAGTAAGGGAGAGCCTTTGGAGACTAAGGCAGTGCCAGCACGGGCAAAGAAGGAAGTTTTGACAGACGATGACTGTGCCATGAGTGCACACGCACCACTTGAGCGAATGTGGGGAGACATCGAACTGTAGTCAGATGCACTACAGGCGATGAGGGTCAAGATCCTTGAGGTACCCAACCTCTTGAATTAGACCTTGCTACGGGAGCCCCGACGAGGAGTAGCAGGACTGGCTGAGTGGGTAAAGACAGATGCAAATGGAGCGGCAGAGAGAGCTACAGCGCAGGAGTCCCAAGACAGCGCAGAGCTAGCAGGCTGCAGCAGTGCGAGAGGCACAGGAGTGTTGCACCCATGCAAGAAGGCACAGCGAGGTGTGCAATGGTGCGAGACGCAAGGAGTTGTTGCAGCAGCGCAGAGGTTAGAGAGAGGGAGCACTTGTCAGCGGCAGAGGGAGCTTCAATATCAATGGGTGTTTCTAGCCCAACAGGTAGGTCAATTAGGAGATCAGTTACTTACTTCTCAATAACTAAGTTGCAAGGCAACAGTGGGCAGTACGATGCAACATGATGAGAGGAGGTGCAGTGCAGATGCACTACAGGGAGAAAGGACCAGTAGCAGCATGAATGCAGAGGGAGTTGTCGTACAAATGTAGTAGTGGCAGTCGCAGAACCATGGGCAGCAGTATAGGATATAGCAGTGCAGAGGATGTTGGGTAGGAAGGCCTAGCATCAACACAGGTACTGATGCCGGATGATTAGAGTAATACTCAGTGAGGAGTATTGCTAGAGCACAGTCCTCACTCAGAGGGAGTGTTGATTTTGGATAGCATAGGATGTGCTCTAGCCACGAAATTTAGTGGAAAGGTTGGGGCACATGAGATCTCCAATACCCAAAAAAGGTTTGGGCAGATTCTAAACAGATCAGGACATATTAAAATAATTAATATTTTTAATGGAATCCCTAAGTCTAAACTTAGGGAAAATAAAATATTAATGTGCATTTATATGAATCTGTGTTAGAGTGGTCCAGAAAACATGGATCAAGCCAAATCTAATCTTAGCCATTGATTAGGGACTTAATCTTGGCCGTTGAAATGTCAACAGGAAAAGTATAAGCGGAGGCTTGAGGGTCACTTGGACACTACACCAGATGATCAGTAATTCTATTCTCTAGAGCGGGGTTTGCTAAGAGAGATAGAATCAGTGATCAGGACAGTAGCTAAGGGGCATTGAGTACAGAATACAGAGAAGGCAGAGATTGTGCTAGGAGAGTAACGCAGTAGCCAAGGAGGGTGATGCAGAGAAAACAAGAGCTCACACAGGGCCACGCAGAGGCAGCCAAGTGCTACGTAGAGCACCAGAGGGGCCAGCGTAGCTGACGCAGAGGCTCCCAGAGCTGACACAGGGCCTCCTAGGGCTGACGCAGGGCTAGCGTGAGACAGAGAGGGGCTGACGCAGTCCAGATTGGGCAGACGCTGGGATTGCAAGAGCAGTTTTGTGCTGAGGAGCTGCCGAAAGGATTTTCTGGGGTTTCAGCCAAGAGATTTCTCTCAAACTATGAGGTATAGCTACTAAGGAAATTCTCTGTTGGGTAGGCTAGTTACGGAACCCATATTGTACTCTCATATTACTTAATAAGAAAACCCTCAGATAGCTGCACCGGTTTTCCCGCATTGGGTTTTTCCAGGGACATTGGTCCAAAAATAATGGTGTCATGTGGTGTGTTTGTTCTTGTTTCTTTTAGTTGTTGATCTGTAATCTGTTGAGCATGCACTGGTGTTTATTTTCAGTATTTACTTTGTAAATAACTTGTTAAAGAAAAATAACAAGTAGGTAGGAATAAATCAGAAAAAGTGCATGAAGGGTTTCTAAATAAAGTAAACTTAGAAACTTCAACAGAGGCCAGCGTAGCTGACGCAGAGGCTCAGAGAGCTGACGCAGGGCCTGCTAGGGCTGACACAGGCCAAGATAGGCTGACGCAGGGCCAACGCTGGGCTAGGAGAGGATGACACAGGGCCCGCGCTAGGCTAGGAGAGGCTGACGCAGTCCAAATTGGGCAGACGATGGGGTTTATCGGGCAGATTGGTGTTGAGTAGTTGCTAGAAGGATCATCCGAGTTTTCAGCAAGTAGATTTGTTAGAAATTGAGAGTTATTACTGCCAAGGAAATTCTTTCTTGGCTAGGCTAGGTTCGGCACCCAAATTGTACTCTGATATTACTTAATAAGAAAACCCTCAGATAGTTGCACCGGTTTTCCCACATTGGGTTTTTCTGGGGACATTAGTCCAAAAATAATGGTGTCATATGGTGTGTTTGTTCTTGTTTCTTTTAGTTGTTGATCTGTAATATGTTGAGCGTGCACTAGTGTTTATTTTCAGTACTTACATTGTAAAAAACTTGTTAAGGAAAATAACAAGTAGGAATAAATCAGATAAAGCAAATGAAAGGTTTCTAACTAAATAAGCTTAGAAACTTCAACATGGTATCGGAGCGTGATTGCAGATCACATGAGGACTAAAAGACATCAGCCGAGTGGACCAATAGCAGCAGAAAACAGTTGTCCCGAGGTGACAAAAGTTGTTTCTAGCAAAGCAAAAGCCAAGGAGTGTGACACAGAGCCCGCCAGGGCCACGCAGAGGAAGTCAGGCACTGCACACAGCCTCAAGGAGGCTAGCGTCGCTGACACAGAGGGTTAGAGGGCTGACGCAGACCCATCTGGGGTGACACAAGGCCAGCGTGAGGCAAAGAGGGGCTGACGCAGTTCAGAGAGAGGTAGTTGCTGGGGTCTAGAAGGTTGCAGGAATATTGCAGAGTGGAGCAAGTGAGGTACCGTAGTTAGAACAGTACCTAACAGAGCAGGGCCAAAGGAGTTGTTACCAAGGGTTTCTAGCCGAGGAACCCAGATCACCAATGCAGCTACACAAGTTGATAAGAGTAGGGGACATCTCGACAAGTGGCAAAAGGATTTCCAGGAGGGAAATCAGGACTCAGAGGGAGTCCAGAAGAGAACTTCCAGACAGGAAGTAAAGACTCAAAGGAGTTGAACAAAGAACTTCCAGGAGGGAAGTAGAGGAGCATGATGGCACTACACGGGGTAAGAGACCAAAATAGATTGGACGAAGCATTGAACTTTGCTGTCTGGAAGGCCAAAATCTTATCTGTACTTGACAGGAATCGTGTCAAGAACTTCGCCTTGAAGGTAATCGTTGTCCCAGTCGACCCAAGTGATAATGATAGGTACGAGGAGGCGACGACAAGGGCCAAGAGCATTATCCTTAACAGGGTCAAGGATCATATAGTACCACACATAGCCTTTAAGGAAATGGCATTCGAGATGTGGGAGGCTCTCAAGAAGTTGTACCAACGTACTTCTGTGCAAAGAAGAATGTTGCTCGAGAATCAGATGAGGTCGTATCAGATGAAGAACGGACAATCGATTGACACCTTCCTCAGAGGACTGAATGAGATCCGAGATCAGTTGACTACTATAGGGGCGACACCGGATCAGGAGCTAATGGTGAGGACAACCCTGAATGATGTCTCAGAAGACTGGGAGGTATTTGTCTAGAGTATACTGGGCAGAGGGACACTTCCACCTTGGGACGAGATGTCGACAGCTCTTCGCCAGGAAGAGATCAGACAGCAGTCAAAGACAGGTAGCAATAGCAAGGGGATCAAAGTCAAGCAGCAGGAGGAAGACGTGACCTTAGCATCTGAGGGAAAGCAAGAAAACCGGAAGAAGGATCTCTCCAAGATCAAGTGCTTCCACTGTGGGGTGTTGGGTCATTATGCGAGCCAGTGTCCAAGGAAGAAGAGTAAGGGAGAGTCTTCCAAGACTAAGGCAATGCCAGCACGAGCAAAAAAGGAAGTTTTGACAGACGATGACTGTGCCATGAGTGCACACACGCCACTTGAGCGGAAGTGGGGAGACATCGAGCTGTAGTCAGATAGACTATAGGCGATGAGGGACAGGATCCCCGACGTACCCAACCTCTTGGATTAGACCTTGCTACGGGAGCCCCATCGATGAATAGCAGGACCTGCTGAGTGGGTAGAGACAAATGCAGATGGAGCGGCAGAGAGAGCTACAGTGCAGGAATCATGAGAGCGCAGGGCTAGCAGGTTGCAGCAGTGCGAGAGGCACAGGAGTGCTTCACCAGTGCAGGATGGCACGGAGAGGTGTGCAACAATGCGAGATGCAGGGAGTTGTTGCAGCAGCGCAGAGGTCAGAGAGGGAGCACTTGTTAGCGGCAGAGGGAGCTTCAAAATCAGTGGGTGTCTCTAGCCCAATAGGGAGGTCAGTTGGGAGATCAGTTACTTACTTCTCAGTAACTGAGTTACAATGCAGCAGTGGGCAGCATGATGAGAGGAGGTGCAGTGTGGATGGAGTGCTAGGAGAAAGGACCAACAACAGCACGGATGCAGAGGGAGTTGTCGTACAGATGCAGCAGTGGCAGTGGCAGAACCATGGGTAGCAGTACAGCATACCGCAGTGCAGAGGATGTTGGGCAGGAAGGCCTAGCATCAGCACAAGTACTGATGTCATATGATCAGAGTAATACTCAGAGAGGAGTATTGCTAGAGCACAGTCCTCGCTAAGAGGGAGTGTTGATTTGGGGTAGCATCGGGTGTGCTCTAACCATGAAATTTAGTGGAGAAGTTGGGGCACATGAGATCTCCAATACCCAGAAAGGGTTTGGGTAGATTCTAAACAGATCAGGAGATATTAAAATAATTAATATTTTTAATGGAGTCCCTAAGTCTAAACTTAGGGAAAATAAAATATTAATGTGTATTAATATGAATCTGTGTTAGAGTGGTCCAAAAGACATGGATCAAGCCATATCTAATCTTAGTCATTGATTAGCGACTTAATCTCAGTCGTTGACATGTCAACAGGAAAAGTATAAGAGGAGGCTTGAGGGTCACTTGGAAGACACACCAGAGTGATTAGTCATTCTATTCTCTAGAGCGGGGTTTGCTAAGAGAGATGGAATCAGTAATCGAAGAGTAGCTGAGGGGCATTGAATACAGAGAGACAGAGAGGCAGAGATAGTGTCGGGAGAGCAGCAGAGCAGCCAGAGAGAGAGACGTAGAAGCAACCAGTGCTCATGCAAGGCCACGCAGAGGCAGCTAAGTGTTGCGCAGAGCACGAGAGAGGCCAGCGTAGCTGACATAGAGGCTCAGAGAGCTGACGCAAGGCCTCCTGGGGCTGACGCATGGCCAGTGCTGGGCTAGGAGACGCTAACACAGTCAAGATTGGGTAGACGCTGGGGTTTCTGGGGGAGATTGGTGTTGAGTAGCTGCCGAAAGGATTATCCAGGGTTTCAGCCAGTAGATTTGTCAGAAACTAGGAGGTATTACTGATAAGAAAATTCTCTGTCGGGTAGGCTAGTTTCGGCACCCAGATTGTATTCTGATATTGCTTGATAAGAAAACCCTCAGAGAGCTGCACCGGTTTTCCCACATTGGGTTTTTCCGGGGACATTAATCCAAAAATAATGGTGTCATATGGTGTGTTTGTTCTTGTTTCTTTTAGTTGCTGATCTATAATATGTTGAGCATGCACTAGTGTTTATTTTCAGTATTTACATTGTAAATAACTTGTTAAGGAAAAATAACAAGTAGTAATAAATCAGATAAAGTGCATGAAGGGTTTCTAACTATGTAAACTTAGAAACTTCAACCCCTGCTTGGTATACAAACAAGCCTCTCATTCTCATTGTATCAATCATTCTTATTCATACATTTAATATATAATATTCGTATCCTCATGGATACCTTTATATTCCAAGTCTTCTAGAGTAATTCATCTGTAGAAGGAATTTTGTTTGCTTCACTTTTCAACCATTTGGCATATGCTCTAATTTGAGCTAGGCCTTTAAAAGGCCTTCAAAGATAGGGTATCCAAACAATATTTCCAACAATATTCATCTTCCAATGTTTATCATGGACATATGTAGCCTCCCACTATCTTTGGCATCAATGTCAACAATACTTCCAATAGGTAGATCTCCAATAGTCCAATAAAAAATTTAGGGCAAAAATTGATAGGCATGCAAAACCTATTAAAAAATCGTATAAAAGAAAGGGAAAAAGAAGTGGACATACCTACAAATACACCACTAGCTGTGAGAATTTGGGAAACCCTCCCCCACTCCATAATAAACTTATGATGGAAAATAAAACACTCTCTCTCCCTACCAAGATGATATAAAACCAATGGGTAAATGAATCCCCATGGAAAATCTTAAAAGAAAAAAGTGGAAACTGATGCCAATGCCTAGAAACACATCCACAGTTGAGGAAAATCAATTTCCACTCCAAAAAACATGGCGATTGCAAAGGAAAATGGTGTCCTACTCCCCCCTGGCTCAAGCAAGACCAGTCTCCTCCTCATTGGCTCTCCAAACCCTTCTTTTTGTTTACAAGATGCGAACAAAAAAAAATCCCAAAAAAGACCACTTAAAGCACACCTATCCACAGCTTGGAATTTTTTTGATCGTTTCACAATATTATTGTGATTTCTATAATATTATCACAGTTTTTCAGAAGGTAAAAAGTCGCTGATTTTTACTGGCGATAAAAGCGGCGAATAGTAAAAAAACACAACTGCACAATTTTTTCGTGATTTTATCACCATGTTCATGTCACTAGTAATATACGATGCACTTTTCAAAAACATAAAGAATTAGGGTAATATATGATTGTGCCTTTTCCACTAATAGCTCTTGATGAAAAATATGCTATCATTTAACATAGGAAACAGGAAAAATTTAAACAGGGTTGAGCAAAACCTGCAGCCACTGATAATCCTTCCTCCATAAAATAACTCATTTGGTACAGTTATTAACCTGCACAGGATGAAAGTATCAATCTGATAGTGCAGATTTAACAGTACGATATAAACGTTGTTTGACTAATTAAAATGAAACCTTCACAAGCTACAAGATTACTACAGCACCTAATAAACAGCATGAGAGCAAATAACTACATATACAATAGTTTTGTAACCAAATTAACTACCCAACTAGTTCTGTAGATGAATGATATCAACTTTCTTCCATCATACTTCACTGCAACCTCAAATATTCATAGAAACACCAGAAACCATATTCAGTTTAATCTCAATTCAGTTTGTAAAGTTCAAGTGACTGCTAATTTGCGTACCTCGGATGGCATCTATATTGTGTTCGTAGCATTATTTGCTGATATCCCACCTCCACCAATCGAACAAATAGTGCCCTGATTAATAAAAAGACATGAATGTATAGATCAGTTATAGATATCTATCAATATGAGAAACACCAATTCAAATATGTACCATAAAACAGTAAATAAACAAGAAAATTTTTCTCATCTCCAAAGCTGACAAATTGGACTGATATCCCACCTTCTCAGATCATGGAAGGAAGAAGATACATTAGTTTCATTTTCACCTTCTTCAAATGAAAATTTCTTCTTGTATTTGCTGTGATCACCTGCAGTTTCAGCATCTATACCTTCACAGAGATCTGATCCCCCAAGTAAAGCTGGTGGTAACTGCGAAGGATCTCCAACAGCAATAAGCCTAAAGCAGAAAATGCCATAAATTTAGGAATTTCTTTTGAGGAGAGAAATCTCTTACCTTCTAGGATTAAGACTCACATACATAACACTCATGATAACTTACTTCGTACAGCCAAACTGAGAAAGAGGAAGCAAGCTTAGCGGTTCTGGTATTTGTGAGCACTCATCAAGAATGCATATCTACAATAGAACAAAGATTATACTTAGTAGACCCACTCCATGGAAAATGAGATTTGGTCATCTCAAGGTTTACTGATATGAACCTGGAACTTGTTTCCCTTCAAGATTGGATTGATTGCCGAATAACAGGTGACACCAACCACTTGTATATCTTTTAGTTTCTCCTTCAGTTTGGCAATCTTCCCTTCCTTCAAAGATTTTAGCTCCTCTTCAATTTCCTAAACAATAAATGAGTGAGATAACTAATTGTGCTACAATTTGCTGCCTTGACCTGGAGAAAAGCAGTTTACTACCGAATATTACCAATCTCTCGCGGACAGATGCTTCCTTCATTCGCTCCTGCATTTCTTTCAGGGTTGCATCTTCAACACCATTTACATCTGAAGCAGTGCAGAGAGAGTAACTACAAACAAGAAAGACAACCAAGGATAAATAATGAAATCGATCATTAGTAGATCCACAAGCAAATCTTTTAAATAAACCAATCAACTCAACCATTGTTCACTAAAACTGTCTTAGCATAATTATCTTACGGCAAAATATTTCTTGCAATTCTCTTGATGCTGCCCACTCTGATAAAGTCGTTAAAACCAAGATCCAACAAACCTGACAGAACCCTGCATAATACACAAAATCACCTTGCCTGTACAAGTCTCAATCAAAAGAGTTAAAGCAGCCAGTCCAGAACAGTGAACCAAGTTACTAAATGCTCATTTTTAATTGAATAGATATTAATAATTAGAGCCATTTCAGTTGTGTGGTACAATGTTGTGCAGCGATACTTTAAGCGCATAATCCCATATATAATACTTTAAAATCATATAATTATAGGAAGTACTTGTCATGGATAGATTATGAAAGTGAATAATAATGCCTAGCTGACCCCCTTAGTGAATTTTGAAATCCACAGACTGTCATTCCAGTGCTTCCTTAAGGAATGTGTTGATTTGGGGTAACATCGGATGCGCTCTAGCCATAAAAATTGGTGGAGAGGCTAAAGCACATGAGATCTCCAAGACCCATAAACGGTGACAGATTGTATTCAGTTTGGGAGATATTAAAATAATTAATATTTTTAATGGATTTCCTAAGTCTAAACTTAGGAAAATTAAAATATTAATGAGTATTAATATAAAATTGGGTTAGAAGGTGCCAAAAGTCATGGATCAAGCCAAATCTAATCTTAGTCATTGATTAGAGATTTAATCTTGGCTGTTGAAGGACCAACGTGAAAAGTATAAGAAGAGGCTTGAGGGTCAGTTGGAAGACACACCAGAGTGATTAGTCATTCATTTTGCTAGAGTGGGGTTGCTAAGCAAAGTTGAATCAGTGATCAGCAGCGAGGGGCAATGAGTAGTGGACAAAGAGGCAGAGAGAGTGTCGAGAGACCAGCACACAAGCAGAGAGCAAGAACAGTAGCCAGAGCAAGCCACGCAGAGCCCAGCAGAGACAGCGCAGAGCCCAGAGGGACTGCGTCATCCCACGCAGAAGGCAGAGGGAGTGACGCAGAGGCTCCCAAAGGCTGCGCAGTGCCTTAGAGGGCCAACGCAAAGGGTCCTGGGGCTGACGCAGAGGCCACAAGGGCTAGCGTTGAGCTTCAGAGTCGCCGGAGAGGGTTTCATGGGACAGGTTTTCTGAATACCTGTTTCCGAATATAGAGGTATTGTTTCCATGTATTTTTCTCTGTCAGGTGAGCCGGTTAGGCACCCAGTTGTACTGAAGGAAATACTGCATAATAATATACCCTCAGAATAGTTGCACCGATTTTCCCACATTGGGTTTTTCCAGGGACATTTGTCCAAAAATAACGGTGTCACTTGTGTGTTTGTTTTCTTTTAGCTGATGATCTATACATGTCGTGACTGTATTGTGTTTATTTTGGTGTTTAAATGTTTTAAATAACTTGTTCAGAATATACAAGTAGAAGAAATAAACAGCAGAATACAGACTAATTTTCTAATGAATAAACTTAGAAAATTCAACAAAATATACAAATAAGAATTTTTAGAACCAAAAAGAAAGCAGAGTGGAAAAAGGCAAAGAAGGCACATCAGTAGAGGGCAATCAGACTGCCCAACATTGAGCACCTAAAAATGGTAAAACCACATCCATTACAATTATACCCCAGTTACACATTCCTTTCAGCACGATGGAACGAAAATTTGTTAAGATATACTAAGACCAATTCATATATTTAAGGTACCAATTAACATATAAAAGCAATAATCAAACTATATGACACTACCTTTGACACACTAAAATTAGGAGCAGGTGTGATGATTACCCTCACCAATGCATCGCTAAATTTACAAACAAAAGATTATAAAATAACATAAACAAATAAAGAAAGAAATTATATTAATGTCCACAAAAGACCAAATTACATCAGACTGACTCAAAAGTAGATCGAACAACAATGGTAATGTGGGAGTGCCTGGGGCATATAGGAAGAAGAAAGACATAAAGCAGGAAACTAGACTACTAAAAGGACAAATAACAAGATAACATGACAGAGGGGTCAACACAAATAAAACAAACATAGACAATGGAGTAGAGATATATCTTGTGTAAGACAACGGGAAGAACAAGCACTCATCTAGAAAAGAAGGTTGGTTTGATCACAGGCGGGCAAAAAAAAACCTGGAATGATGGTAATCTTCACATATGGTTATTTATGGCTAAGTGCCCTCTCTCGTGTTTTTTATATCATTGACTAGGTCAGCCTAATCACCCTCTTAGTGTGTGTTTCCTTCTTTTGTGGGCCATGTTACCCACCCTAATCAACAGCTAAGATTAAAATAGACTTGATCTTCGTCTCTTAGAAGCTTCTCATCCTTATCTTTATTAATACCCATTAATATTTTTATTTTCCTAAGTTTAAACTTAGGAACTCATTAAAAATATTAAATATTTTAATAACTCTTCATCCGAATGGAATTTTCCAAAATGATTTCTGGGTCTTGGAGATCTCATGTGCTTTAGCCTCTCCGTCAATTTTCATGGCTATATCCAATGCTACCCCAAATCAACACTCCCTCTTAGCGAGGAATGCGCTCTAGTAATACTCCACAACTCAGCATCACCTTGATCATTCGGCACCGGTACCTTTGCTGATGTTTGGCCTTCCTGCTCAACATCCTCTACACTGCTACCCATGGCTCTACCACTGCCACTGCTACATCTGTAATGCAACTCCCTCTGCATCCATGCTGTTGTTGGTCCTTCCTCCCAATACTACATCTGCACTACAACTCCCTCTGCATCCATGTTGATGCTGGTCTTTCCTCCCAACACTGCATATGCACTGCAACATCATACCCATTTCTGCTACTGAAATGGATTCTTTATCATCTCCATCTTCTCCCTGAAATAAGCAAACTTCGTTCTTCCAAGGGCCTTGGTAAGGATGTTTGCCACATGTTCTCCTGTAGCACTGTAGCTCAACTGTACAACTCCTCGTTGGACACAATCTATATCAAAGTGACACCGAATATCAATGTGCTTTGACCGATCATGAAATATTGGATTCTCAGGGAGCTTGATACAACTATGATTATCACACATGATCCTGGTCGCTTCCATCCTTCTTCTGAATAGGTTCACAAGTGTTGATTTAGGGTAGCATCGAATGTGCTCTAGCCATGAAAATTGGTGGAGAGGCTAAAACCAATGTTTTATGACTCCGACTCGGCCGAGGATTGACTCCGACTCCGACTCCGAAACGGTAATGACTCGGCCGGCTCGATTTCAATGACTCGGTCGTTGTAAAAAATACATTAAATATTTATTTTTTATTAAAAACATAATTTTAAATATTTTAAACATAATTTTAAAGATTTTCATTCATGTTTCCAAACACACAGCATTATAATATAGATGGAAGACAACTTTGTATCCATCTGGCCCACATTTGCCAAAAGAAACCTAGCTCCAGGCACCGAGGGTATCAAACCCTATTACAAGCTTTAAAGGGGACATTTACCCTTGACGCTGGGGGTTTAATAGATTTATTATTGTTAATCATATATACTGATATTTTATTTACAGGCCTAGAGATGAATTTTTGAGGGATTGGTGTGAGTTTACATTGAGAATTTGTCATTTGTGACTATCCCTGTTGATTTACAGGCCTGATTATCTTTCCTTACCTTGGCCACTGGCTTATTGGGCATTATCACAGGTCTAAAAGGCTTATTTCTCTTTTCTGCAGCCTTGTTCAGCCTTGTCTCCCTCAGCCACCAGCATCTACAGGGTCTCTTCCTTAATGTATACAGTACAGGGCCAATAAATTTGTAATTGCAGGCTCAGCGTTGCATTCTGAAGGGGTCACATTGCCAAATTGGAGTCCAACATTCATATCCAGGCTGATTCAATGTTCACTGTACCATATCTTAGGCCTGGTGTTTTCCTTTTGTCTCTGAAGCTCATTGTTAGTTGACTTATGCGATAGTAGATAGCATTATTTCTCTCTTTGTGAGTTATCTTTCAGATGCATTAATTTGTCAAATTGAAAAATCACTGTTAACAATAGCAATTATCTATCTCATTATATTGTGATTTCACTTGTCCTTCTTGCTGTCATAAAACGTCTAAGTGAAATTTCTACACACAGTACACATTAAGAGGCATCCAATTCCTATATACATCAGGCGGTTGTCAATTAATTAACTTAAGGACATTCGTTCATGATCATTGTTTGAACATTTTCTCTGGTCTGTTCTAACATCATGATCAATACAAAAGGCTGTTACAATATCTCAGCATTCTGAAGCTAACAGTGGTGAGAGCATTCTCCAATACCTCTAATTTGCAATATATAAGTCTCTGTTATGAATTTTTTTATCATTTACGTTGCCCATCAGTCCCAACAGTGACTCGGCCAGCTACCCGGCCGAGTTGACCGAGTCACATATGACTCGGCCGAGTCATATGTGACTCGGTCAACCGAACCGGGTAGCTGGCCGAGTCACTCCACAGGACTTTGACTCGGTTCGACTCGGCCGAGTCGGAGTCGATTCGGCCATTTTGTAAAACAATGGCTAAAACACATGAGATCTCCAAGACCTAGAAATGGTTTGGGTAGATTCTACCCGATTTAGGAGATATTAAAATAATTAATATTTTTAATGGAGTTCCTAAGTCTAAACTTAGGAAAAATAAAATATTAATGGGTATTAATATAAAACTATGTTAGAAGGTTCCAAATGACATGGTTCAAGCCAAGTCTAACCTTAGTTGTAGTCTTGTAGATTAGAGATGTAATCTCGACCGTTGAAGGACCAACAGGAAAAGTATAAGAGGAGGCTTGAGGGTCAGTTGGAGAACACACTAGAGTGATCAGTCATTCAATTTTCTAGAGCGGGGTTTGCTAAGAAAAGTCGAATCAGTGATCAGTTTGCAATGAGGGGCAGTCAGTACTGGCGAAAGAGACAGAGATAGTGCCGACAGACCAATGCAGAGGAAGAGAGCCAAACGCAAAAGCCAGAGCAGGCCACACAGAGGCTAGCTGAGGCAGCGCAAAGGCCAGAGGGTCTGCGTCATCCACGCAGAGGGCAGCAAGAGTGACGCAAAAGGCCGTAGAGGCTGCGCAGTGCCTCAGAGGGTTGACGCAGAGGGTTTTGAGGCTGACGCAGAGGCCAAGAGGGCTGACGCAATGCTTCAGTTGTGTTGGAGAGGCTTTCGTGGGGCAGATTTTTTGAATATCTGCTTCTGAATAGAGACGTATTAGTGTCGGTTATTTTTCTCTATCGGGTGAGCCAGTTTCGCACCCAGTTGTACTCAAGGTTATACTGCATAATAAATAACCCTCAAAATCATTGCACCAGTTTTCCCAAGTAGGGTTTTCTCGGGGACGAGTTGTCCAAAAATAACGGTGTCACTTGTGTGTTTGCTATTTCTTTCAGTTGTTGATCTGTAGATGGTTGAGACTGTATTGTGTTTATTTCGATGTTTATATGTTTAAATAACTTGTTTGTAATTAACAAGTAGAAGAAATAAACCAGAAGAATATAGATAAATTTTCTAACGGTTAGACTTAGAAATTTCAACATGGTATCAGAGGGTGGTTGTAGATCACAGGAGAGCTAAAGGCACCAGCTGAAGCAAAGCATTTGCAGCAGAGAAAACTGTCTCGAGTGACAAAACTTGTTCATTGCAGAAAGCGACAGAAGAAGGGTTGATGCAGAGTGATTGCATCATTAGTCTGGGCCAGAGAGAGGCCAGCGTAGAGGCTGAGGAGGTCAGAAAAGGCTCACGCAGAGCTACGCAAAGACGAGGAGGGTTGACGCAGTTGACTAAGGGAGCATTTCAGCCAGTGTCGGGATTGTGCGGAGCCTAGAAGCTCAGTCCTTCGATTGTTGGGGCTGAGGAAGCTCTGGGCAGATTGTGAGGAGTGAAGTTGGTGGGGTGTTGTTGTTGCCGAGTCAGAACAGTACCTAACGGGCAAAACCAATGTAGAGGGAGTCGCTACCGAGGCAGATTTCTAGCCAAGTAATCTGGATCAGTGTTGCAAGTGCACAAGAGATCGGAGAGGTGCGACTCGACAATTGGCAGGTGGATTTCTAGGAGGGAAATAGAGACTCAGAGGGAGTCTAACAGAGGACTTCCAGACGGGAAGTAGCAACTCAGAGGGAGTCGAAGAGAGAATTTCCAGAGGGAAGTACAGACTCAAAGGAGTCAAAAGGAAGAGCAGAGACATGGCCATGAATGGACTAAGGGATTAGGACAGGTTGGACGCGGCGTCCAACTTTGTGGTCTGGAAGGCCAAGATCCTGTCCATTCTAGACAGACAACGCATCAAGGTCTTCGCCTTGAGAACAGTGGCTATCCTAGTTGACCCGGTTGATAATGAGAAATACGAGGAGGCAATGGCCGAGGCGAAATGCATCGTCCTTGATGGGGTCAAGGATCATGTGGTCCAACATATTGCCGAGAAGGAGACGGCAAAGGAAATGTGGGACACCTTGAAGACCTTGTACCAGCCAGTGTTGCACACATCGCGATAAAATCGCGATTAAATCGTAAAATCGCGATTTTTTAAAATCGCCGATTCAAAGCGCGATTTTTATCCAAAAAATCGCCTCTTTTTTTTATAGCGATTTTTATCGAAAAAATCGCGATTTTTTCGCTTAAAATCGCGAGGGCGCGCGGCAGCGGGGTTTTATATGGAAAAAACGAATTTTTTTTTATTCATTCAGCAGTCCGCCGCGGAGGAGAAGGAGAAGAAGTGAGGGAGAGGGTTGCCGTCGGTTGTGGGAGCGAATCGAAGCGATTTTAGGAGGAATCCAAGCCAAGATCGCCAATTTGTCCATAAACCAGGTATGTAGATTAATTTTTTTTTGTTTTGGTTCTATAAAAACTTTGTTTTTCATTGTTTTTAAAGAATTTTTGGAAATTTTTCATTGATTTGGGATGGGTTATTTGTTATGACTATGAGAACCAATTTTTTATTTTTATTTTCTCATTTTCTTTAAACATTGTTTATTTTTTTTTATTTTTCATTGTTTTTTGGCATTTGGTTGGGTAACTTGGGTTTAGAAATTGGGATTTTGGAAATAATTAGCTTGTAATTTTGCAAATGCTAAATTGTAATTTGTATTTACTATTATCATTTATGTAATCCTAAATTCCTATTTCCTAATCCTTATTTTTCCATAGGTTTGCAAATTCAAAATTCAAAAACAAACATGCCAAGGAAATTGGATCCTTTCTGGGAATATGGTGACCCTAAAACTCCGAATGATAGACAAAACTTGTATTGCAAGTTGTGTGGAAAGGAAATATTCGGGGGGGTGTACAGGTTGAAGTTCCACCTTGCACAAATCCCTGGACGTGATGTGGGGCCCTGTCTAAAGACAAATGCTGAAATTATCCAAAAAGCCATGAGAGCATTGGGAGAATTAGAGCACACTAGAGACGCCAAAGAAGAACTCAAAAGGCAACTAAAAAGGTCAGTTGAAGGAAGTGGGCCAAGTGGCACAGGTTCTACTGCAGCGTCAGTCAATCCGGTAGCTGCATCATCATATTTTGTTCCTCGAACCACACCTGGTTCACAACCAACTATTGGTTCAATGCTAAAAAGAACTGAAAAAGAAAAAGCTGACAAGTTGATGACAAAATTTCTCCTCTGGAGTGATATTCCTTTCAGCATTATAAGGAATAATCCATTTTTCCAACCTACTCTTGATGCTGTTGCCAGTGTTGGCCCGGGGTACAAACTCCCTTCTCTTCATGATTTCAGAGGCCGGCTTCTTCAAGATGAAAAGCGTGACTGCACCCAAAGATTGGAGGATTTTAGGGCATCATGGGCACAAACAGGATGCACTGTTATGTCAGATGGTTGGACTGACCAAAAGGGGAGAACCCTTATAAACTTCTTGGTTAGTTGTCCCTTGGGGACTATGTTTATCAAATCTGTTGATGCAACTCATCAAATGAAAGATGCAAAAACTTTATGTGATTTGCTGGATGTGTTTATTTTGGAGGTGGGTGCAGAAAATGTTGTCCAAGTCATAACGGACAATGCTGCAAATTATGTTGCTGCTGGTAGAATGCTTATGGACAGGCATCCTACTTTATTTTGGACACCTTGTGCTGCCCATTGTATTGATTTGATGTTAGAGGACATTGGGAAAATTCCCTTTGTCAAAGAGGTTGTTGACTCATCAAAAAGCATCACAAAATTTATTTACAATCACACATCTGTGCTTAGCTTGATGAGAAAATGCACCAACAACAAAGAGTTGGTGCGCCCCGCCATTACACGGTTTGCGACGAGTTTCATATCTCTTCAATCCCTCTTGAATTCTATGTGGGATTTGAAGAGAATGTTTCTTTCAGAGGAGTGGCGTGCTTCGTCAATGAGCCACAAACCAGAAGGAGAGGCCGTCTGCAGACTAGTTTCATACCAGGAGGACTTCTGGGCGGGAGCGTAGGAGGTGTGCGCTGTTACAGAACCTTTGGTAAAGGTTCTTCGGTTGGTTGATGGTGAGAAGCCCGCAATGGGCTATTTGTATGAAGCCATGGATAGGGCCAAAGAAGCCATTCGGTCCTACTATGATGACAAGGGAGATGATGGGTTCCAGAGACAACTCCTTCTATGGAAGGTCATTGATGAGCGATGGAACAACACACTCCATCGTCCCATTCACGCTGCTGGCCTTTTCCTGAACCCTGCATTTTCTTATGCATGTGGGTTTAATTTTGATGTTGAGGTCGTGGAAGGATTATTAACCTGTGTCCAGAAGATGGTGAGAACTTCAGAAGAACGTATGGAGGTCTCTAGACAAATTGAGCAATATAAGTTGTCAGCTGGCACATTTGGCTTTGAGATGGCTGTCATTGATAGGACGGTTAAAATGCCAGGTATTTTTTAGTTTGTACTATGTAGTATGTACTTTGTAACTTTGTTTCAAATTTCATTGTTTCTTCAAATTCCATTTTTTTCTTATGTTTATTTAAAATTTTCTTTGTAATTTTGTTGTAGACGCATGGTGGAAGATGTATGGTGGCAGAGTCCCCCTTTTGCAAAATCTTGCCGTGCGGATCCTCAGCCAAACATGCAACTCCTCGGGATGTGAGCGCAATTGGAGTGTATTTGAAAAAATACACAACAAGAAGCGCAATAGGTTAACACTTAAACATTTAAAATATTGCAAATTTCCAAATAAATTTTTGAATTCATTAAAGTTTTAAACAATATTTTTTTTATAATATTAATTATTAATTTATTATTTCATGAACTTTGTACAGGTTGGAGTCCCATAGACTTAATGACATGGTCTATGTCTACTACAATCTTCGATTGTGGGTGAAACAACTAGAGAAGACACCTGATACGGAAGCCATCTCATTGGATGGGATTGACACCACTGCTGAATGGAGGGTTGAGACCGAGAGGCCTCTCATGGATCCCACTGAGGATTGGTTAGTGCAGGATGAGGGGGAGGAGGAGGGGGAGGAGGAGGAGGAGGAGGAGCAGGAGCAGGAGCAGGAGGAGGAGGAGTTGGAGGAGCAGGAGGAGGAGGTGACACCGCCTACCCGGGCTACCCGGGCTACCACTACCACCAGTAGAGGACGTGGTCTCCGTCCACCTCAGCCTCCTGTAGCTGCTACTACTAGTTCTTCAGCTTCTAGAGCACGTCAGACTCCACTGCCATTTCCACCAGCACAGGCACCAGCTTCTACATCTAGAGGGAAAGAGAAAGTTGTGCCATTTTCTCGCAAGAGGGGCAGAGGAAATCAATAGGATTAGACTTTCATTTTATTGTATATGACATTATGACATGATGAGATACATTATCATATTTTTTGTTGATATTTTGAGGCTGAGTTGGACTTGGGACTCAGGACTTACTATTCAGGACATGATTCAATGTTATGTGTGATTTTAGCGCTAGAAATGATATTGAACATCTTATATATTAGTTTTTTTATCATATTTATGTGTCAATGTATTTATTTTATGTTGTAGATGGTTTAGATATTAAAAAAATTGAAAAAAAATGAATATTTTTGTGCCAAACGATTTTTTCCCGCTTTTTTCCGATTTTTTCCCGATTTTAACGATTTTTTCCGCTTTTTTCCCGGCGCCGATTAAATCCCGATCGCGATGTGTGCAACATTGGTACCAGCATACTTCCGTGTAGAGGAAGATGTTACTTGAGAATCAACTGCGGCCATACCAGATGCAGAAGGGGGAGCAAATAGATCACTTCCTCGGTAGATTGAAGGAGATCTGGGACCAATTGACTTCTATAGGGGCCATGCCGGATCAGGAGCTGATGGCGAGGACTGCTCTAAACGCAGTCTCTAAGGATTGGGATACATTCGTCTAGAGCATTCTGGGCAGGGCGAATCTTCCAGATTGGGAAGAATTGCGAGCGGCTCTTCGCCAAGAAGAGACCAGACGGCTGAGCAAGATGAATAGTAGCATCAAAGGAGTCTAGATCAATAAGGAAGAGGAAGAGGATGCAGCTCTGGCATCTACGGGGAAGCAGGAGAAGAGAAAGAAAAAGGACCTCTCCAAGATTAAGTGCTTCAACTGTGGGGAACTGGGTCATTATGCGAACCAATGTCCAAGGAAGAAGAACAAGGGAGAGGCGTCTAACTCCAAGGCAGCGCCCAACGAAGGCGGAAAAGGAAGTAGAGGAGGATGACGATTGTGCCATGAGTGCTCATGTAACTCTAGAGAAGAGTTTGGGAGACATCGAGTAGTAGTCAAGAAGACTACAGGCGATGAGGGGTAAGATCATTGAGGGACCCAAACTCTTGGATTATACCTTGCTACAGGAGCCCCGAAGAGAGAGTAGCAGGACTGGCGGATGTCAATAGAAACAGATGCAAATGAAGCGACGGAGAGTGCTACAGTGCAGGAGTCTCGGGCAACGCAGAGCTAGCAGGCTACAGCGGTGCGAGAGGCACAGAGAGGGTTGCAACAGTGCAGGATGGCACTGAGAGGTTTGCAGCAATGCGAGAGGCAGGGAGTTATTGCAGCAGCGCAGAGGCCGTAGAGGGAGCACTTGATAGCGATAGAGAGAGCTTCAGCATCAGGAGCGTTTCTAGCCTAACAAGGATGTCAGTAGTTGGGTGGATCAGTTACTTACTTCTTAGTAACTTACAGTGAAGTAGTAGTTAACAGTAGCACGATGCAGCATGATGAGAGGGGGTTGCAGTGCAGATGCAGTGTTGGGAAAACGGACCAACAGCAGCACGGATGCAGAGGGAGTTGTCGTACGGATGTAGCAGTGGCAGTGACAGAGCCATGGGCAGCAATACAGGATGCAGCAGTGCAAAGGATGCTAAGCAGGGAGGCCTAGCATCAACACAATTACCGGTGTCATATAATCAAAGTGATGCTCAGTGTGGAGTATTACTAGAGCACAGTCCTCGCTAAGAGGGAGTGTTGATTTGGGGTAGCATGGGATGTGCTCTAGCCATGAAAATTGGTGGAGAGGCTAAAGCACATGAGATATCCAAGACCCAGAAATGGTTTGGCCAGATTCTACCCAGTTTAGGAGATATTAAAATAATTAATATTTTTAATGGAGTTCCTAAGTCTAAACTTAGGAAAAAATAAAATATTTATGGGTATTAATATAAAACTAGGTTGGAAGGTTCCAAATCACATGGATCAAGCCAAATATAGTCTTAGTTGTTGATTAGAGATGTAATCTCGGCCGTTGAAGGCCCAACAGGAAAAGTATAAGACGAGGTTTCAGGGTCAGTTGCAGAACAAACCAGAGTGATTAGTCATTCGATTTTCTAGAGTGGGGTTTGCTAAGAAAAGTCGAATCAGTGATCAATTTGCAGGAAGGGGCAGTGAGTACTGGACAAAGAGGCAGAGATAGTGCCGAGAGACCAGCGTAGAGGTAGAGAGGCAGAAGCAGAAGCCAGAGCAGGCCACGCGGAGACTAGTTGAGACAACGCAAAGGCCAGAGGGCCTGCATCATCCACGCAGAGGGCAACAAGAGTGATGCAGAAGGTCGTAGAGGATGCGCAGTGCCTTAGAGGGTTGACGCAGAGGGTTTTAAGGCTAATGAAGAGGCCAAGAAGGCTGACGTAATGCTTCAGTTGTGCTGGAGAGGGTTTCATGAGGCAGAATTTCTTAATATCTACTTCCAAATAGAGAGGTATTACTTCCGGTTATTTTTCTTTCTCAGGTGAGCCAGTTTGGCACCCAGTTGTACTCAAGGATATACTGCATAATAAATAACCCTCAAAATTGCTGCACCAGTTTTCCCAAGTTGGGTTTTTCCGGGGACGAGTTGTCCAAAAATAATGGTGTCACTTATGTGTTTGCTATTTCTTTCAATTGTTGATCTGTAGATGGTTGAGACTGTATTGTGTTTATTTCGATGTTTATATGTTTAAATAACTTGTTTGTAATTAACAAGTAGGAAAAATAAACCAGAAGAATAAAGATAAAATTTCTAACGGTTAGACTTAGAAATTTCAACAACAAGCAGTTTTCTAAGCCATATGGCTTCGCACGACGCTGTGCTAGCGGCCATATATTCTGCTTCAGCTGAGCTCAGAGCTATGAATTATGCAGGAGAAATATTTGAACACAAAACTAGGATGCTCATCCAGCAATCCTTTACAGAGAAAATACTGGCGGATAATCTGAGTGAGTTTTACCTCACTTCACTTGGCAGAATTCTGGTTGATCCAGCACAAGATTGGCTAACCCCAACAATTTTTGCGTTGGCTCTGCGTCAGCCCTGCGTCACCTTCTCTACCCTCTACGTTAGCTCTCCCGGTAGTTTCCAACAATGTCGGCAGTTATGGTAGTTCCAGCGGTTCCCTGCAGTTTCGGATTTTCCAACATTTCTAGATTCTGCATGACAGGCAACTTTTGTGCGTCAGCTCTCCCAACTTATCCTGCAGTTCTAGATTTTGCATGACAGGCAGCTTTTCTGCATCACCTCTCCCAGCTACTACACTGCCTCTACGTCACCTTTCCCGGCTACTACGTTGCCTCTTTGTCAGTATTCTCCAGAAAGTCCTCCCATATTCTCTCTGCCCCTCAACTGCAAGATCTCCCCAATCGATTTTCCTCCTGAGAACTTCTCACCTCATCAAATTGATTTCCTCAATCTCTCTGTGTGTTTTCAAATGAACCCCAAGCCTCCATATTATACTGTTCCAGTTGAGTCTTCGACGACCGAGATTAAGTCTCTAATCAACGGCTAATATTAAAACATGACTTGATCTGCCTTGTACATCATTCTCACCCATATTTTGATTAAAACCCATTAATATTTTAATTTCTCTAAGTTTAGACTTAGGAACTCCATTAAAAATATTAATTATTTCAATAAAATACAATCCGGATGCAATTTCACCAAACGGTTTCTAGATTCTTTAGAACTCATGTGCCTTAGCCTCTCCACCAATTTTCAAGGCTAGAGCACTTCCGATGCTACCAAAAATTAACTAGTTGGAGGACAAATCTCTTTTATGGTGGCTAGCCTGGTCTTGGAAGGTTCTTGTTTGCATCTTGGATCTTGGAAGTATCCTTTGTGCTAGTTTTTGTAGCACTGGACGTGTTCTAACCACGAAATTTGGTGGATAGGCTAGAATACATGAGATCTCTAAAACCCAAAATCGTTTCTGGAAATTCCACCTAGTGATGGCTTAGTTAGATTATTATCCGTTTTTTAATATTTCCTAAGTCTAAACTTAGGGAATATGGTTAATTAATCAGAATTAATTAAGTAAAGGTATGAATCATCCAGAAACTCACACGGATCGACTCTAAGATGATCCTAGCCATTGATTAAGATTTAATCTTAGTCGTTGGTGCTCCAACAGTGGATTATAAGAGGAAGTCGATGGGCACATGGAGAAGACACACTAGTAGTTTGATTTCCTAGGCAGATTGATTTCCAGAAAGCAGCAGCAGTTGTCGAAGAACCAAAAATCGAAGCAGAGATAGTGAGGGGCAGAGACAGTGATCCGGAGGAAGTATTCTAGATCCGGAGAGGCAACAGCAAGGAGGCTGAGTTATTCCCAGTGAGACAGCACAGAGGACTGGGCAGTTGCTTCAAAAAAGCAACTCAATTTAGCTCGAGCAAAAATCATTTTTAGTTCCATAGGCTGGGCAAAGGTTCTAGAGTTCGGAGAAGTAATTTCCTAAGCGGAGACAAGCAAAACGACTTCATCAAAGGCAATGTCGAGTCGGACGTCATAGGGCCAGCGTAAGCACTGTGTAGAGGCCAGCGTGAGTGTTCCAAAAGGATGAGTTTCTAAACGAAATTTGTGTCGAGGTTTCTTGTGGAAGAAGGGTAATTCCCTTAAATACTCTTGGCTAGATTTTCTTCTTGTTTGGATTTCCAGTTGGACATCCGTAGATTGTACTCAAAATTTCATTGTTGCATAATAATAAAAACCCTCACTGTTGCAATGATTTTCCCAAGTTGGGTTTTGCCGGGGACAATTGTCCAAAAATAATGGTGTCAATTTTATTGTGTGTGTGCTAGTATTTTCTCAATTTCCAATCCTATTATTTCCGCATTATTTTAGTTGTGATGGTTACAGCCTGATTTATTTTATATTAGCCATAGCAAATAAATTGTTAAAATAATTAACAATGAGAAAAATAAATTCCAGTTGTTGTAATAAGATTTCAGTTTTGAAATTTGCACATGGTATCAAAGCATGAGTGAGTAGCCAAGAAGCTCAGAGGCGGAGGAGAGAATGTTGTTTTTCAAAGGGAGCAGCAAACCGAAATACCTAGAGGTTGCAGAGTTCATTAACAGACAAGTCGAATTATTGGGGCAGAAAATTTGATTTTTCAATGTAGGATTGGCATAAAAATTCGATTTCCCCAGGACAGTGATTCCAGTAGTCAGAGAGAGCAGTAGCAGCTCAAATTTCGCTGAGCAGCGTTCTCGTTGGACGTAGAGGGTTTTGCAGCAGTTTGCAGAAGCAGAATCTGTGTCTAGTGGAAGAGAAAAGCACATACAGCAGAGGGAAAATTTCTCTCAGGGAACTTCGAGCCTCAAAAGTTCGATTTTTCTAGGCAAATTGGTAGTAGCAGCTAGCAAATTGGTGCATTCCAGAAGGGAGTGTGAGTAGCAGAGCAGCAGCCAAGCAAAAGGAAAGAGGTAGTTTTCGACTTGATCAGAGATGGCCACTACTAGGCTTAGAGATCAAGATAGGTTGGACAGAGCTTCCAACTATGTCATCTGGAAGGCTAGGATGTCCTTCTTTCAAGATGAACATGGCTTGAAAGCCTACATAGATAACGTGGTAGTCGTTCCCTAGGATGCAGATCAACAAAGGAGTACACGAAGGAAATGGCGAAAGCGAAGCGGTTGATCTTAGATGGAGTCTAGGATCATATAGTCTCACATATATCGACCAAAGGAATGGCTAAAGAGATGTGGGATGCTCTCTCCACGCTATACCAAGGTACTTACGAGCAATGGAAGATGTTCCTGGAAGAAAAGTCGAGATGGATCAGGATGCAGAAGGGGGGAGGCATAGATCCTTTTCTCACTAGGATTCAGAAGGTCTAAGACCAGCTTGCAATTGTTGGGGCAACACCTCAACCTTGAGAGCTAGTATGGTTAGCACTAAATAGTGTCTTGGAGGATTGGCAAGTCTTTGTCCAAAGTATATTGGGTAGAGATGCGCTACCAAGATGGGACAGAATGTGGGCTAACTTGCAGCAAGAAGAATTGAGGCAAGCTCTTTGAAAGAGCTCCATCAGTGGCAACAGTAATAGTGGATCGAAGGGTGTGAAGGAGGAGGAGAAAGTGGCCCTCGCATCAAAGGGTCTCATTCAGGGGCATGGCGAGCAGAACAAGAAGAAGGACCTATCTAAGGTCAAGTGCTTCAGGTGTGGCTAGTTTGGCCACTACAGTACTTAGTGTCCTCTCTAGAAGCGAACAAGCAGGAGGAGTAGGACCAGGTGGCAGCACATGCTGAGATAGATAGGCTTTCCTCCAAGTTGGAAGAAGACTTCACGATGATGGTAGCCATACCTCCAAGAGTGAGGTAGGGTGACTTGGAGTTGTAGCCCTAGAGAGCTACAGAGATTGGGCAGGGTCCTTGAGATGTCCACCTCTTGGATCATTACTTGGCTACGAGGGCCCACAATATTCAATAGCAGGTTGGATCAGTGTCAGCAGTTGAATTCAGATTCCCGAGTGACAGTTGCAGATACTAGTAGCAGTCAGATGCTGACGAGCGCAGTGCAGAGTTAACTACAGAGCATGAAGCTCAATAGCAGAGTCAACAACTGCGCAGATTCTTCAGTAGACAGTGCAGTAGCAAGTAGCAGTCAGGACTTCGGAGACAAATGCAGCAAACACAAATGATTCTCAATTGTAGCAACAACAAATGAGGAGTTGCAGTGCAGATGCAGAGTCGGCAGCAGTATAGCAATGTCAGCAGCAGCACAGATGCAGCATCAGAGTTGCGCAGTAGTTGATGGGCAACAACAGCCAAACATCATCAGCGTAATAGGAGGTGATACAGAGACAGGGTGTTGTGGCAAGATGTACAGCACTACAGAGAACACAGTCCTCGCTAAGAGGGAGTGTTAGTTTCTATAGCATCGAATGCGTTTTAACCACGAAATTTGGTGGATAGGCTAGAATACATGAGGTCTCCAAAACCCGGAAAATGTTTATGGAAATTCCACCTACATATGGCTTGATTAGATTATTAGCCATTTTCTAAATATTTTCAAAGTCTAAACTTAGGGAATATGCTTAACTAATCAGAATTAATTAAGTCAAGGTGTGAATCATCTAGAAACTCACACGAATCGACTCCAAGATGATCCTATCCATTGATTAAGATTTAATCTTGGTCGTTGGTGCTCCATGTTACCGCTCAAACTAACAGGGGTCCTAGGAAGCGGGTCCTATAGGGCAACTACTAGTTCAAGAGAAATAATGGAGCGATAGCCCACTGTCACCTAATCTAAGACTCCCTGCTCTTTACGGCCTTTCCCCGATCGAAGGAGACCCAATATAATAAGGATCACGAAGATCAATGGATCAAAGATAGGACAAAAGGTGATCCTAGAAGCCTATTCACAAGAGACGCTCAAATATATGGCTTGCTTGCTTGGAAAGCAAGATGAAAGGCTCTTTAGGAAGGGCTTAGGAGAATTCCAAGGGCTAGGGTTTGAGTGTATGACTTGTCAAGGAGATTCATAGACCCAAAATCCTTGTGGAAACTTGGATTCCAAGTGGTCTTTGTGGAATTATCTTCAAAAGGTTGTGGGACCACACGAGACCAAGTGGACCCAGAATTAGGTCAAGGGGATGGAATTGATATATCAAGAATGTGCTGGACCTAATTGAGGGGGAGAAGGGATAAGGGATTAAAGCAGAAATTTTCTTTGAATTTGATGCAATAATCCCAATGAGGTCACTAACCAAGGGAAACCTAGGGCAGGAAATGGTCCTCGAGCTAGGGCTTGCTATATCTTGAGATCCTACCGTCAGATTTGCTTCAAATTTGGAAGGCCTCTAGAGCAAACTATAGCGCAGTTGTGGACCAAAAATTGGAGTGTTTGCATGGATAGATTGTGAGATAATTGATGCCCTAGGTGACCTATGTAGGCTAAACCTAGAAAAAAAAGAGAAAGGTGAGAAAAATATATTTTAGGGTGATCACCTATGGAGGATCAATGCCTAATCCTTTGGGAGAAATGGAGTCAAGATGATTCCAATGTTTGGCATGGTTTCACTTCGTTAAGAAGGTCTCTAAAACAATTTCACATGGCAATTAGGGCATGGGACAATTACTTCAATATCCTTATACTTCAATGGACAATATGCGATGACTTATCACATAAAATTTCAACAAATTATCTCTAGGAACATTCACTTACTCAAACATGGCCCATGACATAATGCAATGCTAATAAAAGACAAATTTCCACTCTTTCACACAATAGAAGCAGCAAAGTTCAGCCTAGTATAGCGAAATTCCCCAGCAACATGAATGTGACATAAGAAAATGATAAAGTAGTATTAAAAGAGCACTTACATGTGAGAACAAGTATATCCAATCATCATATGCCAATATAGAAGCTCCAAGACAAAAATGAAGAGATCTAAACATCAAAATTAATCCAACCACCCAATTTTGTCCTCCAAAAAGAATAGCAAAAATTTCGTAAGAGGGAATGATCAATCCAAGTGATGATGAGAAAATGAACTCATCTCACTTGTATTTATACACTAGTTAGGAGTTCGAATTAGTCTCTCAGTCCTTCATAAGCCCCAAAAATAAAATAATGTGCTAATAGCCTAACTTTTGGTGACAAGCCCACCAAACTAGCTCATAAATGAAATAATGAGCCTCCTAAGAGGTCATATGATAAACAATACATGACGTAGGGCCCTCCAAGAGGCCTGATGACATCCATAGGTGCCATAATGAATAATAGGACCCTCAAAAGTGATGGACAAGGGGGTGGCCCTTTGTTCTCCAAACAATAAACCTGTGGTGCTCCCAGTGGGTGTGGGGGCACAATAATAACCCCATGGGTCTCCAAATGAGTCGAAGATACCTGTAGACCACCTGTAAGGGCTCCAATGATGGTGTGGGTGATGCCATATCATCCTACAAGTCTTGAGTCAGCTGTCAAGTGCATGGTACATCTATTGGGCTGGTTGGGCAAAGGTGAACCAGGTGCATCTTCCTCATAGCCAATCTCTGAACATCTCTGGGGATCCATGGAGTGTTGTATATTGCTATGGAGGCCCGTGGCTCTCAACACACACCCTACATGTGCCAATGTATCCCTCTAGAGGGTTAAGACCCCATATAGGGGACCAAACCCAAGATGGAGACCACCTACAATCTTCCATAAGATCCAATGCATCCCCTAGCCTTCCAGTACAACAAGTCATCAAAGAAATTGAGTAAAAGAACTTACAAACCATGGACCACAGGTGCGAATTTCATAATGGTTTGCCCTTTCATAATGGGCTTTGGCTTGTGTTAATGTCTCCAAACTCCAAATGGGGTTCACCGAATATCCTATTAGGTGGTTTCTACTTCTAAAGGGGATAATATGTCCAAGCTACATCTTTTAAAAGGTGGTGGTATGTGATAAAGAGGTGAATGGAGTAGGGGCTGAGAAGGGGCAGCCCTAGACTACATACTAGGGTACAAGGGTAGCTAATAAAAGGGAAGCCACCCTTGGGTATATAATGTATAGGAGGGAGCAATCGTGGTACATGAGGTGCCCGACCTTGATTTTTCCACCCTTCTTTATAAGCCCTTTTCCTTTTCATGATTTTTCTTTAATTAACTACTCAGGGCTAAAGGGTTAAGAGCATGATGTGTGAGACATAGCAATAGATACCCCCTTTTAAGGTAGGGTGGTTCATAGCCCACCAATGGTTGGGACAATCATGGGTTCTTATATGATGAAGGAGGCTCATAGAACCTGTAGGAACCAGGGTGATGGCCATGAAGATCGGGTAGAGCTCACGTATTGGCTTTTGCCCACGTGCTAAATGTGTTTGTCCCGGCCATCTTTTGCATTTTGTTACATTTTTCTGTTACATGTGGTCAACTATGCTTTTTCTTTTCCTTTTAGCTGCATCCACCTCCAGGGCATCATTCAAGGCTCGACCCAAGGTGTGGGCAAGGGGAAGGGGAGAGCTAGCCCTATGAGGACCCAGTGGAGGAATGTGGACCCAAGTGGGTGAAATGATAAATGGGGTAATAATGAGTGGAAAAGGGTAATATATGCGGATGAGGGAGCAAGACAACACAACCAAAATCAAGGTTTCTCATGAAATACCATCCCTAAACCCAAATGGTCAGTAAAAGAGATCCCACAGGACTATAATCCAAGGTTAATGTCCAAAAGGGGTCTAGGGGATAGGAGAACAAACCTAACCCATTTTTCCATTGAATCCCCCATTAATCCATTCCCAGAAGTGTCATTGATAAGCAAACTACAATACTCAATTACCAATGACAAAGCATATCTTTAGGTTTGGGAGGCCCACCTTCAAACATACGATCATGGCAAATGGGTGAGGGACCACATGGTTGGCTCAGGTGGCGGAGAAATGGCATAACGAGCTAGTTGATCGTTGCAAGAGGTTACTGGTTGAGGACCATCATGGAGAAAAAAAAAATTCCTAGGGATATCACCCACAAAATGGTGGGTAACACTCCGACAGTGAATAATAAGAGGAAATTGATGGGCACTTGGAGAAGACACACCAATAGTTAAATTTCCCTGGCAGATTGATTTCCAAAGAAGCAGCAGTTGTCAGAGAGCAAGAAATTGAAGCAGAGACAGTGATCTGGAGGAAGTATTCCATATTTGAAGAGGGAGCAACAAGGAGGCCGAGTTATTCCCAATGAGGCAACGCAAAGGACTGCAAGGTTTCTTCAGAAGAGAAACACGATTTAGCTGGAGGAAAAATCGTTTTCAGTTCCAAAGGTTGGGTAGTGGTTCCAGAGTGTCGGAGAAGTGATTTCCTCACCAGAGATAGGCAAAACGATTTCATCAAAGGCAATTTCGGGCCAGACGTCGTAGTGCTATCATAAGCACTGCGTAGAGGCCAGCGTGAGGGTTCTAGAAGGACGAGTTTTTGAGAGAAAGTTGTGCCAAGGTTGCTTGTGGAAGAAGGGTAATTCCCTTAAAAAAATTGGCCAGATTTTCTTGTTATTTGGATTGCCAGTTGGGCATCCATAGATTGTACTCAGAATTTCATTGTTGCATAATAATAAAAACTCTCACTATTGCACCGGTTTTCCCAAGTTGGGTTTATCTAGAGAGAATTGTCCAAAATAACAGTGTTAATTTTATTGTGTGTGCTAGTATTTTCTCAGTTTCCAACGCTATTATTTCCGCAGTATTTTCTTTGTGAAGGTTGCAATGTGATTTATTTGATATTTGTCGTAGCAAATAAATTGTTAAAATAGTTAACAATTAGAATAAGAAATTCCAGTTGCTTGAATAGGATTTCAGTTTTGAAATTTTCACACTTTGAAGAAGATTCTATAAGAAGTTCTCTGGGTTTTCCCCTTTGTGGGTTTTTCCCTGGCTTGGAGCCTCTCTCTGGTGTTCTTTTTATTGTTTCTGTGATCATCTTGCTTGGCATTTGTCTTGAAGACAAAAAAAAACATAATAATAATGATAATGAAGTAATGTAATATCACAAGAACATGTCAAAGAATAGAGAAATCATTTCAAATAAGCCCTAGTTAAAGTTGCCCTAGATTTCTCAACATTCTTTCGATGAGGCAGGTTGTACAAAGGAGGGAATTTGCCCCTAAGCTACCAAATTGACACTGGGTGATTTGCAAGCTATGATATTATTAGAGAAAAGGGGGATAAGAAGCCCTATTCTTGGTGGGAAACTCAGGGGGCAGCATGCCCTTCTCTACAACAGTTACCCATGAGGCCCCTCTCTCAGGTTACTTCATCCTTTTGTTGCAAGAGGAATTGGATCACATATGGGAATCTATATAGTTTGAACAAGAGCAGGCTTGATCAGTCCATGGCAAAGACAATGGTGTATGTGCACACCAATCTTTGTCTTATTTACAGGTAAAGGTAGGAGTGGTTGAAGGGAAAGACAAAGATGTGGGATGTCTTCACTGATGATATGGGTTTGGACAATAGTGTTGAGTTGTCATTAGCCAGCTTGGATCTTAATAACCTAGTACTAGAGACTGTCACTTTTGATGATGGTGATATTCTTGAAGGGTCATCCCCCACACCAATGAATGCAGAGTTTACATCGGATACAAAGGAGGAGTATGCAAAAGAAAGTAGTGGTGGTATTGATGTTGATGAGCTAAAGGCATAGCCTATAGCCTATTGGAAGCAACCTATGATATTCTTCTTTCCTATTCTACAGTTTCGGGTTCGAGTGTCTACCTTGTTTTGTATTTGCTATCATTGTTTTAAAAAACAGCCGACTCGACTCCGACTCAATCGAGTCAGACCGAGCCAATGCCTCGTCGGGTCAGCTCGGTGGCCAAACAGAACGGTCAGTCGAGTTGTTACCGAGTCAATCATTGACTCGATTGACTAAGTAACAACTCAACTGAATCAGTACTAACTCGGTCGGCTCGGTAACAACTCAGTCGGCTCGGCTCTTTGACAAATCCTGAATCACATTTGTCAAAAGTTGTTCCGCCTCCTACATATCAATGGTTGGGTTGTTGTTTATTGCATATTTATAGCCCTAAAGTAATCTATCACTGTGAGAAAGTTTTGAAAATTACAAGGCCGAAGGATGGTTATCCTAGTGGCATGAATTAGAAAACTGAAACAATGCATTGAGCCATACAATGATTTTAAAAAAGCAAGTGTTCTAGCAATGGACTAATAAATACATATTTACCTTTGATTGTTCTGAAGCTTGACCAGAATTAAATCAAGGGTTTTGAGACTTCATTAGGGGTAGAGAATTGGTAGTGTTGTTGTTGTAGTCTAGTGATTGTCCTTAGGCTGAGGCAGAAAAGAATCCTGGCATTGGTGGCTAAGTATGAACTTTGTATTGGACAGTGCACAGGGTGCCATTTTGATATAATGGATATATTCATGAGCCTACTTTGATCATATGTTGTCTTCTCTCTATATTCTAAAGCTTTGTGTTTGGAAACATGAATGAAAATTTTTAAAATTATGTTTTTTATAAAAAAAATAAATATTTAATGTATTTTTTACTACAACCGAGTCAATACCGAGTCGGAGTCGGAGTCGGAGCCGACCCTCGGCCGTTTTCAAATCAAAGTCGGAGTTTTAAAACATTGTTTGCTATTTTCCATTGGCATTCCTAGTCAGGAGTCCTCGGGACTCAGTACCTATGTGTAGTATACCTAAGGGGATTATTATGGGGTATAAAGGGCAGGTACCCAAGGGAATAATGTAATAATGTGATGGGCCATAGTTAATAAATAAAGTGGTTAACCCACATCATGTAAGGGACCACAAGTAGTTAGGAATAATGTGATAAGCCCATTGTATTAGATACATGGTATTGAAAGACCCATGGTAATGACCCAAGGTATTGTATGTATGAAGCCTATATAGAGGCTAGAGACTCCCCATGGAGATATGTCAAGGATTATTGTATTGGCAAGCATATGGCTTGTGGAGTGTTCTCCTTCCTTAAGGAGTGATTATATGGTGTTACCCTACCTTAAGGGTTTGATATTAATAAAGATCTGAAGTTTATCTATTTCTCTCTTGTATTGGCTCTTGGGTTTAATTGCAGTATTGGACATATTTCTATTTTCATATATTTGCAAATCAGATCTATTACACTATGTAATACATTTTGGTTTTGATCACTTAATGAGAAAATTGCAATTTATGGTTAAATTATTGTTTTAATGGTTAATTTCTACTTGTAAACTTGTATCATTGATGAATCATGATTGTATGCAGAATGTTACAAACTTACAATGTACGTGTATGAATCTATGATTGAATTTGTTACTTGTATCATCATGAGAATTTATGTAATACCATAATATGATGTAAACTTGTATCATTGATGAATCATGATTGTATGCATAATGCTACAAACTTACAATGTACATGTATCAATCTATGATTCAATTTGTTACTTGTATCATCATGAGAATTTGTGTAATACCATAATACCATGTATCTATTAATTTTTTTAATATATATATATATCATGTGTTCTACGTGTCCCGTTCCGAGGGGTCTCTGTGTCCCGTGTCCCCATGTCAGGTGATTTAGCCCTCCACCTCTCCTTGACCCCATTTAAGGAACTAATCTCACTTGGATTTGACTAACGTATCAAGTGGAAATCCTCCCCTTTCCTATCAGGATGAAGTTGAGCCTAAAGAGTAGGGATTTGGGCTGAGATGACAGTGAACCCCTACCTTGTGTGCGCCAATCCCAATAGGTTGCAGGAGATTTTAAAACCCCGCTAATTGGAACGATAACAAGTTCCTCCCAAAACAAGAAATAGTATGGTGTGATCGGCTAAAGAGATGGGGATAATCGATAAATGGCATATAAATTGGAGAAGGTTCTAGATGATCAGTGTAGGCCTTGGATAACAACCTTAAGACCAATCCCCTCAACCTTGATCACTCCCTAGAGGATGTCATCCAATGTTGCATTGGCCCTCTCATAGTGATTAAGGACACCAATAGTGAACCCTCTTCTCAGTTCCTTCTCTCACCCTCAACCATTTTATCCAATGAACATTGGGATCCTCTCCCTCCTTTACTCACCACGATCTCCAACATCTATCATTCTTATTGTATCATTGAACTTATACTATCCTATCCTTCTACTACATTATTAGTTTATATGTTTTCATTAGTGTTAAATTTGGCAACTAGGGCCAAACATCACTTTGGACAGCTCTTATGAGGCAGCTGATATTTTTCTTGGATTCCTCTTTCTGAGAGGTGTAGGATTGATCTAAATATCATCCACTTCTGACATGTACAAATGAGGTTATGAATTTATTTTGATTATGGACAAATTGTCAAGGTCGGCCAGTCATCAAATTAGCATCCTCTAGCCTTCAATGTTGCATATAAATACAAGGTGTCTCCTCCTCATTTTGACATCACTCTCATTCATCTCTCTCTCTCTCATCTTGATTGGGTACATATTTCTGGGCTTCTCTCTCTCTCTCCACACATGTGAAGGAAGGTCTGATTTTCTAGCTGCTGCCTTGACCAAATTTGACTGAAATTTCAAGAGGCCGAAATTTTAGGACCCTGACTTTGACCAGTGTTGACTTCGGTTTTGTGAGGGAGACTTCCGTTTGGCCAGGCTGCAGTTCTGGGCACAAAAATCAAGGCAGTTTGACCCCTACGTTGACCAGTGTTGACTGCCCTACTTCTGATTGTTGCGTTGACTTTAGTTGACCAAGTTTGACTTGATAACTTCAAATTGTTTTGGGCTGCATTATCTTGTTGTTAGAGGCCGAGATGTTTTGGAGGTCAATTTATGTTTCTGTTTCTACTATTTTGACCGATCAGATTAGGCAAGTGAATACTGTAAATTGTACTCTCTCTCTCTCTACTGAACTTTTGAAGAATGATAAGAAGAATTGATCAAGAGTTTCACCACATTGGGGTTTGTCCCTGGCTGGTGCCATATCTTGTGTCCTCTTGTGTTGGTTTGTCTTCTACTGTTGTTGTTTATGTTCTATTTGCATTTTACTATCATGACAATGCGATTGTTGAACTAGATATTGATATTGGACTAGTAAAGAAATTGAAGTAAAATCGCTCTAAGCATAGAACATACCATTGTTATCCTAAATTACTATGGTATCAGAGCTGAGGTGAAGACAAAGCCCAAGCAAGAGTGAAAAGAGAAATCACCAAGAGGAGCAATCACTGATCAAAGACAAGATTCAATTGCTTCCACATCCTACTTCAAGTCTGATGATAAGCTTCACGATAAGTCTGATTATCATGCATGGAAGATGTCTCTTGATTTGACATTAGAAGAGCAAGATGTGATGGATTATGTGCAGGGAAAGATTTCAGAACCTCCTTCTAATGCACCGACTGCTGCTAAGACCAAGTACAAGAAGGGTGAAGTCAAAGCCAAGAAGATCATCAGGGATTCTATTCATAAGCATTTAGTTGCTTACATTTTTTATTTGAACACTTTAAAGAAGATATATGACAGGTTGCTTGGCATGTTCAAATCTAGCAATGCAAATCAAATTCCTTTCCTCAAGAATAAGCTAAAGGATATAAAGAAAGGAAGAGATGAAGATATTCAATCCTACTTCATGAGGATTACCAAGATCAAAAATGATCTTCTTTCGATTGGTGAAGCTATTGTTGATAGGGAGCTCACTCTCATTGCCCTTGGAGTTCTTCCTCCCGAATGGCATGTGTTCAACACTACTATTCTTAATAATGACAAAATTCCAAGTTTTGAAGAATTGCTAACTAAATGTTCTCAAGAAGAAACAAGCATGATGGAATTGGAAATGTCGTTGAATAGGAATAATCCTACCGCATTCTCCGCTTATGCCAAGAAGAAAAAGAATCCAGGTTCAAAGAACCAAATTCAAGGAAGACCGGGATTCAAAATGGAAGGAAGGGAATATGCTTCCTTTGCAACAAGTTTGGTCACTATGCTAGGGAGTGTCAAAATAGAAGGGATACACCTCATGATGATGACAATCCCAATAGTCCATGCTCAACTATTCCTTGTATATACCTGAGAACATGTTTGGTTGTTGCCCAGTGTGCCCTCTTAGGTTCCACCACGAACTGACTGAGGGTGTTGACAGCGTAACAAATGTCTAGTCTGGTATTGACCAGAGACATCAGGGACCCTATAAGTTGTCTGTACAAGGTGGGATCAATGTCTTTATCTTCTGATGCATCAATCTTCTTCCAGCTGGTGATCATTGGAGTAGCCACAGATCTACAGTCCTGCATCCTGAACCTCTTCAAGATTTTTGTAGCATATCTCCCTTGTCCAAGGAAGATCTCCCTTCTGCTGCCAAACTTTCAACCCCAGGAAATAATGCATCTGTCCCAAATCCTTCATGTCGAATTCTATGGCAAGGTTCTTCTTGCAGTCTTTGATAAGCCTGGATGATCTTGTTAAGAAGCGATTATCCACATATAACACTAGGATTAGAGGCTCATTCTCTACAACCAAATAGCAGAGATTAGGGTCTGTGTCACTCTTGACGAACCCCATCTTCTGCAAGTAGCCATCAATTCGATCGCACCATGCCCTAGGTGCCTGTTTAAGCCCATACAAGGCTTTCTTTAATCTGCATACATGAGATTTCTTCTCATGGGTCTCAAAACCTTCGGGTTGTTCAATGTATACTTCCTCTTCTATTGCCCTATTCAAGAATGTCGTCTTGACATCCATCTGATGAATCTCCCACCCCATATGTGCTGCAAGAGATATCACGGTTCTAATAGAAATATACTTGGCTACTGGGGTGAAGGTTTCTTCGTAGTCTATCCCTTGCTTCTGGGCATACCCCTTAGCCACAAACTTGGCTTTGTATTTCTCCACACTGCTATCTGCAGCATATTTGACCTTGTAGGTTCATCTCGAACCTACCACTGATCTGTCCTGAGGCCTAAGTACCACTTCCCAGACATCATTGACCATTATAGAGTTTTATTCCTCCACCATAGCATCCACCCATACTTGATGCTAAATGGCCTCCTGAAAACTAGAAGTTTCCCCAACATGAGCTACTAAGGCCTGGTATCTGTCTGGCTGTCTTCACTCCCTTTTACTATTCCTGAGTGCACCAATGAAGTCTTCTGCATCCTGTAGAATCTGTCGAAGTTCTCAGCTCATTCTTCCACTGGTAGTGGGCACATTTATCAGCGCTTCCTCTTCCTGAGATTCCTCCTGTTCTGAAGCTTTGTCTTCAAGAGAAATCCTTGTATTAGTTTCCGCTGGTTGAAGTGGTTTTACCAACAACTCCTCTTTCGACTGCTCCTCGAAAGGCATTTCTCGGGATTTCCTGAAAGCTCTATCCTCCATGAACTTTACATCCCGCCAAACTACTACCTTCCTACTCAATGGAAGATAGACTCTATATGCCTTAGCATTCTCTCTATATCCCACAAGATATCCTTTCTCAGTAGTTTGATCTAATTTCTTCCTCTTCTCCTCGAGTATATGGCAATACGTTAAACTCCCAAATATCTCGCAATGACTGACTTCAGGTGTCTTTCCGGTGAAGACCTTCTCCGGAGTGATTTTGCCCAATTCCCTGTGAGGAGTCCTGTTCTGGACATAAACTGTTGTGATGCGTGCTTCTGCCCACTAGAATTTAGGCATATCCTGATCATACAGCATTGCCCTAGCTGCTTCCACAATAGTCCTATTTTTCCTTTCTGCTACTCCATTATGCTCTGGATTGTAGGGAGTTGTCTACTCTCGTCTAATGCCTTCCTTAGCACAAAAAACGGTGAAGTCCTTGTCAACATACTCTCCACCATTGTCAGAGCGCAACACTTTTATCTTCTTTCCTGTCAAATTCTCCACTAGAACCTTGAACTCTTTGAATCGACTGAAAACCTCATCCTTGCTTTTCAGAAAGTAAATCCAAGTCTTCCTGGAATGGTCATCGATGAAGGTGACGAAGTATTCGGCATCACTAAGAGTTTTTGTGGACATTGGTTTGCAGATCTCTGAGTGTATCAATCCTAGCGCACTCTTAGCCCTATTTTTACTTCTAGAAAACGCTGCTTTGGCATACTTGCCTAGAGCACACCCTCTACATACATCATCTCGTTCAGTACTAATATCTGGAACTCCTGATACTATTTTCTTGATAATTCTCAGAGCCCCATGGTGTAAGTGTCCCATCCTCCTGTGCCATAGTGCTTTACAGCTTAGAGATTTGGGGTCCCTCTCTCCTAGAGTCAAATTGGGCCTCAACAAAGCAGGTCCAGAACCTCCTTTTGCGTCGTTTCATTAGGTGCAAGCAGACAGTTCCTCAGCACATCATTCTATCAGAGTTCGGGCTCAACCTTTCTGCCTAGAGGTGATATTGAGGTTAGTGTCGCTCCTGCACAGGCTCCGAGGTTTGGCAGACATGAGGAAGGGTCATGACAGATACCCATATTTAGCATATTGCTCCTCGAAGAACATCGCCCGTATGCAGACAGGCCAATCCAAATGTTGGTACACTGGTGTGACAGAGCTTTTGGAGGCTTCAGGAATCCAGATTGACCATCTCCCTCCTTTGCAGTACTCTCTGAATGCCCTAGGCCACCTCCTCCCCAATCAGCAAGAGCTGAATAAAATCATTAAGCAGGATATTTACAGACGATACATTCAAATTACATGGACCAATCCTCCCAATGGGTTGCATCCAAAAATGGCCTTCAACGCAGAGCATTGCCTGGAAATCAGGGATGGGCTCATCATCAGACCCCAATACACGTTCCAGCATTGGATGCATGCCCTTAGAATCCCCCTCGGGCAGTTCAGAGTTGGGTCTCACGGACTTCGGGTGGAGACAAATCACCACATCGATAGGGCAGATAGGATTTTCCAACCCTGTCACTTACAGGAGATAGAGACAGAGACACACTTCATCTTTGGATGCCTGCTTACTACGAGATTCGAGGTCGTTTCCATTGTCTCTTCAAGTCTTCTCAGACTTTGATCAGCTTCCTCAGATATGTTGATCTGAGATGCCTTGCACTTTATCTCTAGGAGGCCTTCAGATTTCGAGCCCGTTTTCTTCAACCCCCCACCAGATCAGACACCACGCAGAAGATCACAAACTTCTTTAGGGTGCTACCATCAATGCGGGGCACCAAAAGAACAATTGATCGACCCACAGACATTGAGACCAGATCAGTGCAGTCCCGGGGGGGGCGACCCACCAAATTGCACCAGTGCTCCAAGATTGGATCCACCCCTGGAAGGCGCCCTAGAACCTCCAGGAGACAACAGCAACAGCCCAGTATGCCCACAGGACAGCAAACTTTCACATGCTTCTCTCAGTTTTCTTCTCTCGACCTCAGATGTTAGGAGTAGTATCTAGACAGGAGACCCATGCCTTTTCTTCTCCTTCTTCTTCTTCTCCTTCTCTGCTCCATCGCAGTGCTTTGTTTCGAGGCCGAGAACTTCTAGTTTCTACATTTACATTTACTTAGATTATAGATGTATTTTCTGCTTTTTAAAAGAAATGTTAAAAGGGACTGTTTGGTCCACCAGCTTGGCATGAGGTAATCATTATAACCGACAGTCCCGTTGACCTCTTATGGTCATTTGTTGGACATTAATAAAATTATCTTATCTTAACTCCATTACTGCCTATTAGTGCCATTGGTGATTCTAGTTGCAACCTGTACAGCCTGTTACTTTTGATTCCAATGTCGGCCTTCCTTTTCCAACTCAGGTGTTTGACATATACTTTCTCCTTAATGAAGAAAACAGCATAGCCCTTGTTTTGAAGTTGAGATACGAAAAGTAAGTACATCCCCAATCCTGGCACATGCAACGCATTGGTTGCTCGAAGCCGCTCTCCTACTTCAGTTTGAGAAACTATACTACCTCTTCCTACTGGAGTACACTTGGTCTTATTCCCCATGGTGATCTGAAAAATTCATTCTTTCTTCCTGATAATCTGAAAAAACATTCTCGGATTCCTCCCATATGCCAGGGAGCTCCACTGTCTATATACCAAACCTTTGAGGAGGCGGAGCTTACTAAGCAAGCGACTTCTTCTTCCAATCTGGAAGCCAACATAGAATAACCGTAATTTATGTCCCTTGTGCATTCTTCTGAGCAAGTACCCTTGAGTGGATGCCTCTGCATCATGCTCTTGACCCATAATCGATTTTCCTCTCTTGTTGTCGGATCTCTACTCTGATACCATGTGAAAATTCCTAAACTGAAATTCTACTACTGCAGCAACTGATTTATTTCACCTACTTATTATTCACAATAACTTATTTACAAAATCCCTTCGGCAAATATTAAAATAAATTCTATTGCAGTTATCACACCATTACCCAGAGAAGAATACATGCACAAGAACCAATCACATCAACACAGTTATTTTTGGACAATTTTCCCCGAAAAAACCCAATGTGGGAAAATCAGTGCAGCAGATGAGGGCTTTATTAATCTTTAGCAGCAATTTCTTTTACAAGGAATGATTTTACAAAGAAACTGAAAGAAAACACCAGAGACTTTCCCTTTGAGACCTTCTGACACTTTGGAGACCCTGCTCCCACTTCTGTGTCACCCCTGCGTCACTCTGTGTGGCCCAGCGTGGCTCTGAGTGGCTTTGCATCCCTCTGCGTCAGCCTGCGTAAGCTCTGCGTCTCTCTCTGTGTTGTCTCCCACTGTCCCTACGTCACCTCCTCCTCAGTCACTGCCTACTGTTGATGCCCTCCTCTTCCTCCACCTTGCAACTCTCCCTCTGAAATCGATCTCCTCTACTTGAGAATCGATTTTCCTTGAGATACTGAGTATCTGCTGGTGTGTCTCCAAATGATCCTCAAGTCTTCTCTTATACTTTTCCTGTTGACGAATCAATGGCCGAGATTAAGTCCCTAATCAACGGATAAGATTAAAACAGACTTGATCCTCGTATCCTAGAAGCTTCTCACCCTTATCTTTATTAATACCCATTAATATTTTTATTTTCCTAAGTTTAGACTTAGGAACCCATTAAAAATATTAATTATTTTAATAACTCCTCATCCGGGTGGAATTTCTCAAAACGATTTCTGGGTCTTGGAGATCTCATGTGCCTTAGCCTCTCCTCCAAATTTCAAGGCTAGAGCACATCCGATGCTACCAAAAATCAACAGTCCCAAGACCCAAGGACAAATTTGTTGTCCCCTCGAAATGGCTCTTCAAGATCAAACATGGAACTGACGGAAGTGCTAAAAAGTTCAAGGCTAGATCCGTTGCTCGAGGCTTCTCTCAAAAGGAAAGTGTAGATTATGATGAGATATTTGCACTGGTTGCCTGCTACACCATCATCTGTTCGATCATAGCCCTTGCTACCTCGCAAGGATGGAATCTTCATCAAATGGATGCCAAGACTGTCTTCCTGCATGGTTCACTTAAGGAAGAAGTCTATGTAGAACAACCTGAGGGGTTCGAAGTACAAGATCGTCAGTCACATGTATGCAAGTTGAAGAAAGCCCTCTATGGGCTGAAGCAAGCACCTCGGGCTTGGTATGGGAGGATGGATAGCTATCTAATGAAGCTGGGATTTACGAGAAGTGAAGCTGATCCGAACCTTTATTTTAAGGTTGAGAATGATAGACCTCTCATCTTGGTACTCTATGTGGACGATCTCTTTCTAACATGTGCAAACCCTCTTATTCATCAATGTAAGAGGGAGTTGGCTTCCGAATTCGAGATGAAGGACCTAGGACTGATGCATTACTTCCTAGGGTTGGAGGTCTGGCAAAAGCTAGGCGAGATGTTCCTTTCTCAAGGAAATATATTGTGAAGATTCTTGAAAGATTTGGGTGTGGACTGTAAGTCCGTGACTACTCTGATGGAACTTAACTTCAAGAAGTTATGCAGAAGTGTTGTTGGGCCCGATTTGGGAAATCCCTCTGAGTATCGTCAACTTGTGGGGGCCTAATGTTCTTGGTGAACTCCTGTCCGAACATATGTTTTGCAGTGAATACATTGAGCCAGTTTATTGTCGAGCCTCATCACATACATTGAATTGCTTGCAAGAATCTCTTGGACTTAGATACACTGTCGAGAATGTGAGGCTCCATGGTTTCTCTGATGCAAACTGCGCTGGCAATGTGGTGGATCGTAAAAGCACATCTGGATGTTGCTTCTCTCTAGGTTCCACTTCGATATCATGGATGAGCAGGAAGCAGAAGTCAATTGCCTTGAGCACCCTGAAGCAAAAACTTCTTGATAAACAGAAATATATATATATATATATATATATATATATATATATATTTTATTAATAAATGAATAGACAGATGATGAATGTTTACAATGGGGTTCCTAGCTTATATATCGCCATGTACACCCTTTGGGGAAAGGGCATGATCTTGCCCTTTCGTCTAATTAATCCTAAAATTAAATAATAAACCTAAAATTAAAGACTAACTAATTTTTAACATAACATTGCCTTCCTCTTGAAAGAATGCTTTGTCCTCAAAGCATACATAACGACGGATGTTGTTGAAAAAATGATTCCTTCTCCCAAGAAGCGCCTTCTTCGGGTAAGTCCTTCCACTTGATCAGATATTCCATGATGATCAAGGTCCCACACTTTAAAAGGTCTTGAATTAATCTCTCAATTTCCATTTTTTGGTGATGTGGATATTGGTATGGCTTGATGTTGACGGGGTCTGACCCTGCCTTGACTTCTATTGTATGCTCAATTTCCCTATTAGGCGGCATCTTCATAGGTAGGTCTTGAAATACTTTTTCATGCTTCCGAATCAAATCTTGTATCTCTGGTGACTCTTCTCTGGTCATATTTGCAGATAACATTTCTAATTGGTGACATTGTACTACATAAGCGGGTGCTCCTTTTCGACTCAGCTTCATCATTTGAGATGATGATACAACTTGATTTTATGGTGCTTGGAATCCGTGCAGTTTGTACTTCTGACCTCCCCATTTGAATTTTATAAATTGTACTTGATGGTTGGCGGCATAAGTACCTAAAGTTCGTAGCCATTGGATACCTAAGACTACATCTACTCCTCCTAATGGTACCGTGAAGAACGGAGACTCTAAATTAAAGTCTTGAATCTGCAATTGACCTTATGGCATTTCCCCACCTTTTCAATCTTCTTACCATTAGCTACCATCACTTTCATATTTGGTAAGGGAAATGAAAAAATATTGAGTCTCCTTGCCACGGTTGCATCTAAAAAATTGTCTGTGCTACCCGAGTCGATGAGAACCACTATGTTGTTCTTCTTTATGTGTCCTTTTAACTTTAAAGTCTGAGGTTGCGATATACCTGTCATAGCTGATAATGACACTTGCGGAATACTTCCGTCATCTAATTCTGGTGAGACTTCTGGGGCATCTTCTGTTTCTTCTATGTCATAATCTTCACTGTTTGAATCATTGGTTGCTTCACAATTATATAGGTTCTTTGGTTCTTTTCCTTTAGCACATCTATGTTTGGGGTCCCACTTCTCACCACAGCGTTTACATTTACCCTCTTTTATCCTTTGCATTTCCAAATTAGATTTTTCATCTTCACGACGATGTGGTGGAACATATTTATTTGAGTCCACATACTGAGGTATTCTTCGTCTTGAATATGTTTTTTCCGCTTTTGACCAAAATATTGGTTCGAATTTCTTTTTGGCTGTTTTTTCTTTTTGTCTTGCTACTTCTATTGATGTAATGCCATGCATCTCAAGTTCTACTTGTAAATGGGTTTTGAGTCCCGAGACGTATGATTGAATTAGACAAGATTCTGATAACCCAGGTACTTGTGTTACTAAGGTCTCCCATTCTTGAGTGTATTCATCCACACTTCCTTTTTGTCATAATTTGATGAGTTTTGAAAAGAACTCTTCTTCCTTTACAACTTGGAATCTTTTAAAGAATGCATCCTTAAATTTTCTCCAACTAATGACGTGTGTTGTCTTTTTCCACCACCTATACCAATTATATGCTTCCCCTTCAATTTTCATGGATGCGTGCCTGAGCTTTTCGTCATCATCATTGATGTCATATATCTCGAAGTATTCTTCTGCTTTATTTATCCATGCAACATTGTTTTTTTCGTTTCCGTCGAATTTAGGCATCTCGACTTTTGCCCTTCGCTAGTATGTCGCTAATGGTTGAGCGAAAAAGGGGTGTTGATTGGTAAAGGTATCCCAGAGTTGCTTGTTTGTAAGAGTTGCTTGTTTGTAAGAGTCGCATTACTCACTTCTTGGTGGGGTGTCGCTGATTTTTTTGGGGATTCAGCTTTTTCATGAGAGTCTATTGACTTTGTTGAATCTGATGAGTTGTGCTCTTGATTCTCTTCATTTTCTCGTAGTAGTTGTGCGGGTGTACAATCCATCTTTTTACACAGAAGTTTCAGCAATGTTAAGGACTCTCTGAGATCTGCTTCTGTTTGGGCATGTTGATTTTCCATCTTTATTTCTATTCGATTTGTCGTATCCTGAAGATTTTTGATATTGTCAACTTGATTTTTGATATTGTCAACCTACCTCTCAAGCTTGATCTGGAATTCATCTAATCTTTTACTAACCTCATCGCGGTTGCTATGTACCTTATGCTCTGTGTCAATCAATTTCTTTTGAAAATCAGCCATTGTCATTGACATTGAGCGAGTATGTGGAGGCGTGTAATTATCTGCCAACTTAATTTTTTTTAATTAAATTAACTTTTAGATATATATATATATATATAACTTTTAATTAATTAAAATGATTTTAATTAATTAAATTAACTTATATATATATATATATATATATATATATAGATATAACTTTTAATTAATTAAAATAAATTGATGTCACCCGTTTGACCAATGGACACAACGTTTAACGGCGGAAGAACAAAATCTTTTTAACGATGTGTAATAATTTATTTAATTAACACGCAGGGACAGTTCTGAATCATCACGTTTGACCGTCGAGAGTAGATACACCATCGAGCTCACCGCAGGTTACGCAAAACTATTGCAGGGTTCAGCGTCTTACCATAGGTTACGCAGAACTTGCCGCAGGTTATTATAAAAAACGACCGATTGCCGCAGTATTATTATTAGTTTTTGCGAAGTTACTAAACGGGACGTGCTGTATTTATGGGGGTCGTTGTTTGATAATTCTACCACATCAGTGGAGTTAGCAAAGATTTAACCTTAAAAGGCCCCTATATTACGTTGAAATTACGCACAACTCAACGCCCTCCGATGTTCTTATTATCCGCGTAACAAGGGTTCAATTGCCAGAAAATGGCCCACTTATAACCGGACGAATTCTGGGATTTGAGCTTAATGACGGCAGCAGTCTTCCGCGGCGGTCTCAAGCCTGTAACAACACACTCCAAGCAAACACGAATAATCCACACGCACTGCTATTTTCTGAAAAAGCCCGTAGGCCTGATGGCCAACAGAACTTGTGGTTGTCACCAGTTTGTATTGTCTCTAATACCAGATGAAGCAAAAACTTCTTAATAAACAGAAATATATATATAAATATTTTATTAATAAATGAATAGACAGATGATGAATGATTACAATGGGGTTCCTGGCTTATATATCGCCATGGACACCCTTTGGGGAAAGGGCATGATCTTATGATCGTGCCCTTTCGTCTAATTAATCCTAAAATTAAATAATAAACCTAAAATTAAAGACTAACTAATTTTTAACATAACACACCGCTGAGGCTGAATATATTGCTGCTAGTTTGGCCTCCTGTGAAGTTGTTTGGTTGAGGAAGCTCTTTAGTGAGTTGTTTGGACATGTGTTGGATACCACCATGATCTTCTGCGACAATCAAAGTGGGATTCGTCTTTCGGGGAATCCCGTGTTTCATGACCGCTCCAAGCATATTGATATCAGGGACCACTATATCTGGGATATGGTACAACGAGGAGTAATAAGGCTCCAACACAATGGGAATGATGATCAGGTCACCGATATTCTTACAAAACCCTAGGAAAGGTCAAATTCTTGACCTTCTATGAACGACTTGGAGTCGTGGAGAGACCCTCTTATGAGGGTCCCATATGAGATGGATGTTGAGCTTAGGGAGCTCCGGGGGGCTTGGGGTACTTCTTGGAGCAATGAGCGACCATAGGGTGAGTGGTTCACCCTCCCCTATTGGTGCGCGATGTACAGGGTGAGTGGTTCACCTTCTCCTATGGCATATGAGCAGGATGAGTGGTTCACCTTCTCCTGCCGACACATCCTACCCATGTAGTCTGGGACTCATGCAAAGTATCTCTCATCTGGCCAATGATTAGGGAAATGAGTATAGGGACCATAGTACTACCGATGGACGCATCATGTACTAGCGTACTCCCTATGCTAGGATGTTGATATTGATCTGGGACCAATGGAAACTGACTTTGGGTCGGTTAAGAGTGGTATGATACACTCTCTATTATTGGAGACTGACTTGGGGTCAGTGGAGAATGGTATGATACATTCTCAATCATTTCTTCTTTCTTCATGGTTCAGCAAAACAGATCAGTGACATGGATGGTACAAATTGTCAGACAGTTTGGCAGGTGATGTTTTCCCTAGTTGAGAGGGAGTGTTAAATTTGGCAACTAGGGCCAAACATCACTTTGGACAACTCTTATGAGGCAGCTGATATTTTTCTTGGATTCCTCTTTCTGAGAGGGTAGGATTCAACTAAAGATCATCCCTTTCTGACATGTACAACTGAAGTTATGACTTTATTTTGATTATGGACAAATTGTCAAGGTCGGTTAGCCATCAAATTAGCCTCCTCCAGCCTTCAACGTTGCATATAAATACAAGGTGCCTCCTCCTCATTTTGGCATCACTCTCATTCATCTTGATTGGGTACAGATTTATGGGCTTCTCCCTCTCTTCACACATATGAAGGAAGGCCTGATTTTCTAGCTACTGCGTTGACCAGATTTGACCGAAATTTCAGGAGGCTGACTTTGACCAGCATTGACTTCGGTTTTGTGAGGGAGATTTCCATTTGAGCAAGCCACAATTTTGGACACAAAAACTGAGGCAGTTTGACCCCTGCATTGACTGCCCTAGTTCTGGTTGTTGTGTTGACTTTAGTTGACCAGGTTTCTCTTGTTAATTTCATACTGTTTTGGGCTGCATTATCTTGTTGTTGGAGGCCGAGTTGACCAAGGTTGACATAGTTGTTTTGGAGGTCAATTTCTGTTTCTATTTCTGCTGTTTTGATTGATCAGATTGGGCAATTGAATATTGTAAATTGTATTCTCTCTCTCTGCTGAACTTTTGAAGAATGACAAGAAGAATTGATCAAGGGTTTCCCCACATTGGGGTTTGTCCCTGGCTGGTGCCATATCTTGTGTCCTCTTGTGTTGGCTTGTCTTCTACTGTTGTTGTTTATGTTCTATCTGCATTTTACTATCATGATGATGTGATTGCTGAACTGGGTATTGATATTGGGCTAGTAAAGAAATTGAAGTAAAATTGCTCTAAGCATAGAACATACCATTGTTATCCTAAAATTAACAATTAGGCACTTGGTTCTTTATGATCTTGCTTTTCGTATTGAGCTATGAGTTTCCTTTGCACTACCACATTGCATTGACACTAGTTCTATCCTATAGTCCAATTGAACTACTTCTGTGGTCATTTATTGGACATTAATAAAATTATACTATCTTATCTATAAGTGATGCTTTTGAAATATTTATGCTCTGTCAATTAATACAAGTCACGTTTCAGATACACGATGTATAAAATGCAAGTTTGGAGAAATATTTGAATGCCAATTAACTACATATTTAGGCTAGTACACTTGTTTTAGTAATGATTATGCAAAAGAATTGAATACAACCTGTCAATTGCAACATTGGTTGCAGCTGATACCAGAATTCTCATTCCTTTACCATCCTGTTTATATGGTTGATGGATGTCACAAAAAATTAGTGACCTCACTGCTGTTCAAGAGTATAATACAGCTAATCCAAGAATTTAAACCTGTGATTGTAGATAAATTAAAATAGAAGCTAACCTTGAAAGTACTCGTGAGAAAAATGATGATAACAGTCAGAAGGTAACCTGAAAATATAAAATATGACATCCATCAGCGTGCATGTCTTAAACTAAAGTCAGCTGCCTAATTCTGATAATAATGTGACCAATTCTAGGTTTATATTTACATGCATACTTTTCCCAGACCCAAAAATTCCATGTACAAGACATATTTCTGGCTTTGACGGCACCAATCCTGGATTTGAGCTGTTAAAATTTGCGAACCATTTTGCCACGATGTGGACAACTTTTGCCTGTAACAACACAAAAGTATTAATCCAGTGCATAATCAAAGTGCAATAAATCCACAAGTCACCAAATTACAGAAGAGAAGATCATCACTATGCCTTGCATCTGGTACATGTACCTGATCTTCATTTAGATTGTACTTTATAATAAATTGATCTGCCATTTTCTCAGCCTCTATGGTGGGGCTGTTTTCCGTTGAAGTTTTAGGGCAATGAAGGAGGAGTGGAAGCAATGGCATGCTTTGAGGTTGCATCTCCCTGCTCAATACAAGAACTCTAGATCAGAAGGCTTATAATGTACATGATAGGAACTCAGATTCACTTGTTGACAACCTTCCAAAAGCTTAGGCATAGATTTCCAGGAACTTTGGACATGATTCCCAAGGGAGATAGGCTGCATTTATTGTTGATTTGACTGTTGTACTAAATTCTTGGAGGAAATAAAAATTCCTCCTCTCTCTCACTGGTTTTACCTTGGGCGTTTCCCCAGGGCCATTTGACCAAAAACAGCTGTGTCAAATTTTTGTGTGCATGCTTGTGTTTTATCTCAACAAAAGTGAAAAAGTAAAAGTAGATTCTATGTGTTTCAATTTGTGAAAATATTTATGTTTATGACAACAGCATACTAAATGTGGGTTGGGCATTAAATTTGATGAGGAATCACTAAACTTGAAACCAGGGTGCGTCTACACCAAATTTCTACATGGTATTAAAGCCAGATTGAGGAAAGTGTTGAGGCAGTGAACAAAACAGCGAGCAAACCAGCAGCATACACAGAGATAAGAGTTGAGAGGGAGCAGTGTTCACCTTTGTTCAGAGTTGAACATTTGTGTTGGGTAGAGCAGGTCAAATGGCTACAGGTTTAAGGGTTGAGGTTAGGCTAAATTGGGATGAAAATTTTAGTCCATGGAGGGAGAGGATTGTATTGGTGCTTGAAGAATTTGAGTCATGGGACATTGTTGAGAAGGCAATGACATTATACACTGATCCAGTACAGCTGGCTCATTTCAACAAGCAGAATGTCAAGGCAAAGAGGCTTCTCCTAGATGCCATAAAGGATCACCTCATTCCCCATGTGTCAGGAAAGAATTATGATTTTGAGATGTGGGAGTCCTTAATAAAACTTTACCAAAGCACGAATGAGAATAAAAAAATGATGTTGCAGGAAAAATTAAGAAGTACCAAAATGACCAGGACCAACATTGTTGCATCAAATCTGTGAAGCCTTAATTTTAGAAAATTAACAAAGTTTAACAAAACTGTTGCTTAGAATCCAGACAGCGAAATTTTTAAAGCAGAATTTATCAATTAATAACATAGGTATATACTTGGGTTACACGTTTAAAGTCGATCCCGAGATGTCGTATCTCCAAATTTACTCTTGTTACCAAAATGACCAAAACCTCTCTGCCAAACTGGACACAATCTTGGTACCAAGCTCCAAAAAACTTCAAAATTGAAACACTCTGGCCCCTGTGCCAAAAAGTTTCAAGAACAATTACTCAAATCTCAAGTTCTGATTAAATTCTCCACCGTACCACACTTCATTCCCATCTACCAGACACCTCCTCCCCTTGCATTCCTCCTTTGCCTTTCTTATATAGAATTTCTCCACCTGCCTCCAAATGGTGAATCTTGTTCATGGTTCCTCTAGCAGAGGTATAAGGTGATAAGCGTTAGTTTTAGGTTGAATAGGCATCCGCCACTTGGGTCAAAGGTTGACAACAAGTTTCTTTTATATCTTATTTGTATTCTTTGTTAAACTCTTCATGATTTTATATTGTGCTCCTCTTTATTGCATAGTATATATAATAGGTTCTTTTTTTTTAGTTAGTTTAGTTTGTATTTTATAATTTCTTCTTTTAGATTATTTTAATATATATTATAATTACTTTGTATATTTTGGGTATTGTATCTCCTTTGTTATTTTATATAATATGTATTATATTCAATGAATTTTTACCATATATATATATATATATATACATTGTCTTCCCTTTTATTTTCTATGGTTACATATATTAATGTGGTGGTACATACATCAAGTACCTCACTCAATATACTAAGTTAAGTATTCACTTAGAATTTTTGATAATTATTTCGTTTATCTTTTACTAGGCAATTTCATAATAAGTTAATATGTAGTACATGTGATGCATGCATATGTAGCTATCATATGCGTGCTTCGTACGCATGCTAATATATCTATGTTCCTTTTAATTCGAAATGGGTCATTACAATATCTCACTAAAATCACTCAAGTGAGAGATGAGTTGGTTGCAGTGGGAGAGATTATTCCAAAATAGCATTTGGTTAGGGCCACTTTGAGAAGTTCGCAAAGAAGTAGTATGTCTTGATTGATGGGATTGTGGCTCGTGAGCATCTTCCAGATTGGGGAAGAATGTCAGACGATTTCCTGCAAGAAGAGATAAGACAAAATGCCAAGAGTGACAACCAGCATGGTGGGGATGATGAGAATGTTGCTCTTGCAACAAAGGGCAAAAAGAAGTCCAAGAAGGGGTCCACGAGTGGGACCAAGCAACAAGGCAAGCAAAAGGAGAAGGAGAAGGACATGAGAAAAGTGAGATGTGGTGCTTGTCAAAATATGGTGCACTATGCATGTAATGTCCCCAACATTTTGAACAGCAAGGGTATTTTGCAAATTTTAGGCATTTTTGGTTATTTTGGCAAAAAGGTGGCAAAAGGGTAATTTTAGTATTTTATATTTTGGTAAAAAGGTGGCAAACAGGTCAACTCAATAATAAATTAAAAGAATTTCTAGAAGTTGCTCAAAGTAAAATTATAAAAGGAAAAAGGAGCTCATTTTGGAGATGATCCTGACTTATCATTTCTAATGCTGCTGAACTGAAGCTTAAGTGAGTTCAGACCGAGGATTTCAAGCGAGGTCCTCACCCTAGTTTCTATGGATTTAGTTGCCACCCTAGCTAGTCTTCCAATTTCGATTTAATCCCTTACTCTGAAAATTATGCTACAGTGATTGATTTATCTCTCCTACTTATTTACAATAATAAGTTATCTACCAATGCTTCAGTAAATATCAAAATAAATTCAGCTTCAGACTTCACAAATTATGAGAAAAGCATGAGAAACACCAACACATGAAAAATCACATTGACTCACTTGTTTTTGGACAAAAGTCCCCGGAAATACCCAATGTGGGAAAACCAGTGCAGCAGATATGAGGGTTTCTTATTATTGGTAGTAAATTTTTGAATACAAACTGGATGCCCCAGAGAAATGACAATCCACTCAGAGAAGATAACTGATAGAAAGATAGTGAGAATTTTCTCACAATGAATCTGGAGATTTTGCACTCGCCTCAACTTTTGGATGACCCACTACGTAGTCTTTGCGTGAGCCTACGCAGTCACTCCGTGGCTTCTGCGTGGAGACTCCCTCTAACTGCATCACCCTTGTTGTCGTTGTGCCTGTTGCTGAGAAATCGAGATTTCTTTTGTCAATCACCCACAGCGATTCTTGACATTGATCTATGTTATTCCCCCAGCAATTTTGCATCAATCTCCTCTAGTCGCTGCGCTGCCCCTCCTTGGCACTGCGTTGCCTCTCTGATCCTTCACTGTCTTCTTTGAAGTATATTCACTAGAACAAGAAATCACTTCCTTCCAATATTTCCTCTGATCCTTACTGCTTGATCATTGGTTCGAATTCCTTAGCCAACCTTGCCCTAGGAAAATCGAACTGACTGACCAACTTTCCATGTATCTTGGAATGAACCCCAAGCCTCCTTCTTATACTTTTCTTGTCGAGACTTCAATGACCGAGATTAAGTCTCTAATCAACGGCTAAGATTAAAACTTGACTTGATCTTCTTTCTAGAACATTCTCACCCATATTTTGATTAATAGCCATTAATACTTTAATTTTCCTAAGTTCAGACTTAGGAACCCCATTAAAAATATTAATTATTTTAATAAAAAACAATTCGTACAATCTGTGTGGAATTTCACCAAATGGTTTCTGGGATCTGTAGAACTCATGTGCCTTAGCCTCTCCACCAATTTTCATGGCTAGAGCACATTTGATGCTACCAAAAACTAACACTTACCACCCTAATTGGATTTTCTATAATTTTCTGAATTAATTGCTAATCAATTTTAAAGTGTATGGGGCTGACTTGTTTGTTGCAAGAAGGGATCATTTGCTAAGGAGGTCGAATTTTGGGTGAGCGCCAAATTATATGACTGAGAGAGCCAAAATTATAGAGAGGTTGAGTTCACCCATAAAGGTCACAAATCTACTTCAGGTGGGCCAAGTTAACTAGAAAGTGGAGGTTGAATTGTTTCTGCTCAGAGGTAGAATTGTAATTTCACCGAGGGTTGTGTTACTGCTCAAACTAGTAGGGGGCCTAAAAGGGACTTCTAAAGGGACAACTGCTAGGTCAAGGGCAACAATGGAAACTTAGCCCACTGTCACCTCAGTTAAGACTCCCTACTCTTTACAGACTTTCATCGATGGCAGGAGACCCGGTATATGGAAGTCACTTGTGAAGGATGAATCAACAAATGGATGTGAAGTTACCCTAATGATCCTTTTCCTAGAAGGGGATAAAGAATGGAGCTTACTTGTTGTTTAAGCAAGGTACAAAGATTTCTAGGATAAGGAGGTGAGGATTTGAGGGTTAGGTAAGAGGAATATGCCTTTTAAAGGAGTTTCCCAATCCTAAAATCCTTATTTAACTTGACTTCCCCAATGGTTCTTGAAGAATTGACTTTTCAAAGGTATGGGACCAAGTGGACCCAGCCCAGGTTAAGGAGAGAGAATCTAGCAACCAATGATATTCTTAACCTAGACAAAGAAGGAAAAACGATCAAAGAAAGAATTTCCACTTAAAGGTGTCAAATTGATCTATGAGGTGCTAGCCTAGGGAATACCAATGTAAAGTTTGATCTCAGAGATAGGGCTTGAGATATCTCACAACTCCACCGTCGAAATGGCTTCAAATTTGGAAGAGGCCTTCAAGACACACCAGCGCAGTAGAGGCAAACTTTTTCTATGGCTATTTTGTCGAAAAAGTGATGCCCTAGGTGACCCAACTTGGCTAGACCTAGAAACGAAGGGGAAGAGGTGGAGAAAAATGGTCCTTGAGTGATCACCTATTGGTAGACCAGTGCCTATTCCCTTAGAGAGAATACAGTCTAGCAGAATGATGAGAAAGGACTTCGCATTTAGGTCAAGGAGGCCATAAAGAATACTTCACTTGGTCTTTAGGGCAAGAAGAAGAGACCTCAAAGCTTTTATACTTTGCTTGGCAAAAAGAGATGGCTTATCAAGATAAATTCACTGGTGGAATTATCCCTAGGAGATTTGATTCACATACATGGCCCAAACATTGAGAGATTGTATATAGAAACAATAATTCCATAATTTTGCAATTATGCAATGTAGTTGTTAGCCCTGGTATAGCGAAAATCCCATTCAATGCATATGACGAAAGTAAAACAAGAATAACATTAAATGTGTGTACTACTACTTACATGTAATAGAACATATCCAACCATCAGCGATTTGACAATAAAGAAGCTCTAAGATTAAATACTCCAATCCAAACAGCAAAATTGATCCATGCTCCAAATCATCTTCCCAGAAAAAGTGTGAAATTCTCTAAAGAGAAGA